>OY804578.1:3680577-4880577 GCA_963680875.1 Bathymodiolus brooksi | reverse complement strand
AGTACAGTGATTCAGAGACATAGTGTAAGGTAAGAGTTAAGTACAGTGAGACAGAGACATAATGTAAGAGTTAAGTACAGTGAGTTAGAGACATAGTGTAAGAGTTAAGTACAGTGAGTCAGAGACATAATGTAAGAGTTAAGTACAGTGAGTCAGAGACATAGTGTAAGAGTTAAGCACAGTGAGTCAGAGACATAGTATATGAGTTAAGTACAGTGAGTCAGAGACATAGTGTAAGAGTTAAGTACAGTGAGTCAGAGACATAGTGTAAGAGTTAAGTAGAGTGAGTCAGAGACATAGTGTAAGAGTTAAGTACAGTGAGTCAGAGACATAATGTAAGAGTTAAGTACAGTGAGTCAGAGACATAATGTAAGAGTTAAGTACAGTGAGTCAGAGACATAGTGTAAGGTAAGAGTTAAGTACAGTGAGTCAGAGACATAATGTAAGAGTTGAGTACAGTGAGTCAGAGACATAGTGTAAGAGTTAAGTACAGTGAGTCAGAGACATAATGTAAGAGTTAAGTACAGTGAGTCAGAGACATAATGTAAGAGTCAAGTACAGTCATAGTGTAAGAGTTAAGTACAGTGAGTCAGAGACATAATGTAAGAGCTAAGTACAGTGAGTCAGAGACATAGTGTAAGGTAAGAGTTAAGTACAGTGAGTCAGAGACATAGTGTAAGAGTTAAGTACAGTGAGTCAGAGACATAGTGTAAGAGTTAAGTACAGTGAGTCAGAGACATCGTGTAAGAGTTAAGTAAAGTGAGTGAGAGACATAGTGTAAGAGTTAAGTACAGTGAGTCAGAGACATAGTGTAAGAGTTAAGTACAGTGAGTCAGAGACATAATGTAAGAGTTAAGTACAGTGACACAGAGACATAATGTAAGAGTCAAGTACAGTGAGTCAGAGACATAGTGTAAGAGTTAAGTACAGTGAGTCAGAGACATAATGTAAGAGTTAAGTACAGTGAGTCAGAGACATAGTGTAAGAGTTAAGTACAGTGAGACAGAGACATAGTGTAAGGTAAGAGTTAAGTACAGTGAATCAGAGACATAATGTAAGAGTTAAGTACAGTGAGTTAGAGACATAGTGTAAGAGTTAACCACAGTGAGTCAGAGATATAATGTAAGAGTTAAGTACAGTGAGTCAGAGACATAGTGCAGAGACATAGTGTAAGAGTTAAGTACAGTGAGTCAGAGACATAGTGTAAGAGATAAGTACAGTGAGTCAGAGACATAGTGTAAGAGTTAAGTACAGTGAGTCGGAGACATAGTGTAAGAGTTAAGTACAGTGAGTCAGAGACATAATGTAAGAGTTAAGTACAGTGAGTCAGAGACATAGTGTAAGGGGTTAAGTACAGTGAGTCAGAGACATAATGTAAGAGTTATGTACAGTGAGTCAGAGACATAGTGTAAGAGTTCAGCACAGTGAGTCAGAGACATAGTGTAAGTGTTAAGTACAGTGAGTCAGAGACATAGTGTAAGAGTTAAGTACAGTGAGTCAGAGACATAGTGTAAGAGTTAAGTACAGTGAGTCAGAGACATAGTGTAAGAGTTAAGTACAGTGAGTCAGAGACATAATGTAAGAGTTAAGTACAGTGAGTCAGAGACATAGTGTAAGAGTTAAGTACAGTGAGTCAGAGACATAGTGTAAGGTAAGAGTTAAGTACAGTGAGTCAGAGATATAATGTAAGAGTTAAGTACCGTGAGTTAGAGACATAGTATAAGAATTAAGTACAGTGAGTCAGAGATATAATGTAAGAGTTAAGTACAGTGAGTAAGAGACATAGTGTAAGAGTTAAGTACAGTGAGTCAGAGACATAGTGTAAGAGTTAAGTACAGTGAGTCAGAGACATAGTGTAAGAGTTAATTACAGTGAGTCAGAGACATAGTGTAAGAGTTAAGTACAGTGAGTCAGCGACATAGTGTAAGAGTTAAGTACAGTGAGTCAGATATATAGTGTAAGAGTTAAGTACAGTGAGTCAGAGACATAATGTAAGAGTTAAGTACAGTGAGTCAGAGACATAGTGTAAGAGTTAAGTACAGTGAGTCAGAGACATAGTGTAAGAGTTAAGTACAGTGAGTCAGAGACATAGTGTAAGGGTTAAGCACAGTGAGTCAGAGACATAGTGTAAGAGTTAAGTACAGTGAGTCAGAGACATAATGTAAGAGTTAAGTACAGTCATAGTGTAAGAGTTAAGTACAGTGAGTCAGAGACATAATGTAAGAGTTAAGAACAGTGAGTCAGAGACATAGTGTAAGAGTTAAGTACAGTGAGTCAGAGACATAATGTAAGAGTTAAGAACAGTGAGTCAGAGACATAGTGTAAGAGTTAAGTACAGTGAGTCAGAGACATAGTGTCAGGTAAGAGTTAAGTACAGTGAGTCAGAGACATAATGTAAGAGTTAAGTACAGTGAGTCAGAGACCTAGTGTAAGAGTTAAGTACAGTGAGTCAGAGACATAATGTAAGAGTTTAGTACAGTGAGTTAGAGACATAAGGTTAGAGTCAAGTACAGTCATAGTGTAAGAGTTAAGTACAGTGAGTCAGAGACATAGTGTAAGAGTTAAGTACAGTGAGTCAGAGACATAGTGTAAGGTAAGAGTTAAGTACAGTGAGTCAGAGACATAATGTAAGAGTTAAGTACAGTGAGTCAGAGACATAGTGTAAGAGTTAAGTACAGTGAGTCAGAGACATAATGTAAGAGTTAAGTACAGTGAATCAGAGACATAATGTAAGAGTTCAGCACAGTGAGTCAGAGACATAGTGTAAGAGTTAAGTACAGTGAGTCAGAGACATAGTGTAAGAGTTAAGTACAGTGAGTCAGAGACATAGTGTAAGAGTTAAGTACAGTGAGTCAGAGATATAGTGTAAGAGTTAAGTACAGTGCGTCAGAGACATAGTGTAAGAGTTAAGTACAGTGAGTCAGAGACATAGTGTAAGAGTTAAGTACAGTGAGTCAGAGACATAGTGTAAGAGATAAGTACAGTGAGTCAGAGACATAGTGTAAGAGTTAAGTACAGTGAGTCAGAGACATAGTGTAAGGATGAGTTAAGTACAGTGAGTCAGAGACATAGTGTAAGAGTTAAGTACAGTGAGTCAGAGTCATAGTGTAAGAGTTAAGTACAGTGAGTTAGAGACATAGTGTAAGAGTTAAGCACAGTGAGTCAGAGACATAGTGTAAGAGTTAAGTAAAGTGAGTCAGAGACATAATGTAAGAGTTAAGTACAGTCATAGTGTAAGAGTTAAGTACAGTGAGTCAGAGACATAATGTAAGAGTTAAGAACAGTGAGTCAGAGACATAGTATAAGAGTTAAGTACAGTGAGTCAGAGACATAGTGTAAGGTAAGAGTTAAGTACAGTGAGTCAGAGACATAATGTAAGAGTTAAGTACAGTGAGTCAGAGACATAGTGTAAGAGTTAAGTACATTGAGTCAGAGACATAATGTAAGAGTTACGTACAGTGAGTCAGAGACATAATGTAAGAGTCAAGTACAGTCATAGTGTAAGAGTTAAGTGCAGTGAGTCAGAGACATAGTGTAAGAGTTAAGTACAGTGAGTCAGAGACATAATGTAAGAGTTAAGTACAGTGAGTCAGAGACATAGTGTAAGAGTTAAGTACAGTGAGTCAGAGACATAATGTAAGAGTTAAGTACAGTGAGTCAGAGACATAATGTAAGAGTCAAGTACAGTCATAGTGTAAGAGTTAAGTACAGTGAGTCAGAGACATAATGTAAGAGTTAAGTACTTTGAGTCAGAGACATAGTGTAAGGTAAAGGTTAAGTACAGTGAGTCAGAGACATAATGTAAGAGTTAAGTACAGTGAGTCAGAGACATAGTGTAAGAGTTAAGTACAGTGAGTCAGAGACATAATGTAAGAGTTAAGTACAGTGAGTCAGAGACATAGTGTAAGAGTTAAGTACAGTGAGTCAGAGACATAATGTAAGAGTCAAGTACAGTCATAGTGTAAGAGTTAAGTACAGTGAGTCAGAGACATTGTGTAAGAGTTAAGTACAGCGAGTCAGAGACATAGTGTAAGGTAAAGGTTAAGTACAGTGAGTCAGAGACATAATGTAAGAGTTAAGTACAGTGAGTCAGAGACATAGTGTAAGAATTAAGTACAGTGAGTCAGAGACATAATGTAAGAGTTAAGTACAGTGAGTCAGAGACATAGTGTAAGAGTTCAGCACAGTGAGTCAGAGACATAGTGTAAGAGTTAAGTACAGTGAGTCAGAGACATAGTGTAAGAGTTAAGTACAGTGAATCAGAGACATAGTGTAAGAGTTAAGTACATTGAGTCAGAGACATAGTGTAAGGTAAGAGTTAAGTACAGTGAGTCAGACACATAATGTAAGAGTTAAGTACAGTGAGTTAGAGACATAGTGTAAGAGTTAAGTACAATGAGTCAGAGATATAATGTAAGAGTTAAGTACAGTGAGTCAGAGACATAGTGTAAGGTAAGAGTTAAGTACAGTGAGTCAGAGACATAATGTAAGAGTTAAGTACAGTGAGTCAGAGACATAGTGTAAGAGTTAAGTACAGTGAGTCAGAGACATAATGTAAGAGCTAAGTACAGTGAGTCAGAGACATAGTGTAAGTAAGAGTTAAGTACAGTGAGTCAGAGACATAGTGTAAGAGTTAAGTACAGTGAGTCAGAGACATAATGTAAGAGTTAAGTACAGTGACTCAGAGACATAATGTAAGAGTCAAGTACAGTCATAGTGTAAGAGTTAAGTACAGTGAGTCAGAGACATAATGTAAGAGTTAAGTACAGTGAGTCAGAGACATAGTGTAAGAGTTAAGTACAGTGAGTCAGAGACATAGTGTAAGGTAAGAGTTAAGTACAGTGAGTCAGAGACATAATGTAAGAGTTAAGTACAGTGAGTCAGAGACATAGTGTAAGAGTTAAGTACAGTGAGTCAGAGACATAATGTAAGAGTTAAGTACAGTGAGTCAGAGACATAGTGTAAGAGTTCAGCACAGTGAGTCAGAGACATAGTGTAAGAGTTAAGTACAGTGAGTCAGAGACATAATGTAAGAGTTAAGTACAGTGAGTCAGAAACATAGTGTAAGAGTTAAGTACAGTGAGTCAGAGACATAGTGTAAGAGTTAAGTACAGTGAGTCAGAGACATAATGTAAGAGTTAAGTACAGTGAGTCAGAGACATAGTGTAAGAGTTAAGTACAGTGAGTCAGAGACATAGTGTAAGGTAAGAGTTAAGTACAGTGAGTCAGAGACATAATGTAAGAGTTAAGTACAGTGAGTTAGAGACATAGTGTAAGAGTTAAGCACAGTGAGTCAGATATATAATGTAAGAGTTAAGTACAGTGAGTCAGAGACATAGTGTAAGAGTTAAGTACAGTGAGTCAGAGACATAGTGTAAGAGTTAAGTACAGTGAGTCAGAGACATAGTGTAAGAGTTAAATACAGTGAGTCAGAGACATAGTGTAAGAGTTAAGTACAGTGAGTCAGAGACATAGTGTAAGAGTTAAGTACAGTGAGTCAGAGATATAGTGTAAGAGTTAAGTACAGTGAGTCAGAGACATAGTGTAAGAGTTAAGTACAGTGAGTCAGAGACATAGTGTAAGAGATAAGTACAGTGAGTCAGAGACATAGTGTAAGAGTTAAGTACAGTGAGTCAGAGACATAGTGTAAGGATGAGTTAAGTACAGTGAGTCAGAGACATAGTGTAAGAGTTAAGTACAGTGAGTCAGAGTCATAGTGTAAGAGTTAAGTACAGTGAGTCAGAGACATAGTGTAAGAGTTAAGCACAGTGAGTCAGAGACATAGTGTAAGAGTTAAGTAAAGTGAGTCAGAGACATAATGTAAGAGTTAAGTACAGTCATAGTGTAAGGGTTAAGTACAGTGAGTCAGAGACATAATGTAAGAGTTAAGAACAGTGAGTCAGAGACATAGTATAAGAGTTAAGTACAGTGAGTCAGAGACATAGTGTAAGGTAAGAGTTAAGTACAGTGAGTCAGAGACATAATGTAAGAGTTAAGTACAGTGAGTCAGAGACATAGTGTAAGAGTTAAGTACATTGAGTCAGAGACATAATGTAAGAGTTACGTACAGTGAGTCAGAGACATAATGTAAGAGTCAAGTACAGTCATAGTGTAAGAGTTAAGTACAGTGAGTCAGAGACATAGTGTAAGAGTTAAGTACAGTGAGTCAGAGACATAATGTAAGAGTTAAGTACAGTGAGTCAGAGACATAGTGTAAGAGTTAAGTACAGTGAGTCAGAGACATAATGTAAGAGTTAATTACAGTCATAGTGTAAGAGTTAAGTACAGTGAGTCAGAGACATAATGTAAGAGTTAAGTACAGTGAGTCAGAGACCTAGTGTAAGAGTTAAGTACAGTGAGTCAGAGACATAATGTAAGAGTTAATTACAGTCATAGTGTAAGAGTTAAGTACAGTGAGTCAGAGACATAATGTAAGAGTTAAGTACAGTGAGTCAGAGACATAGTGTAAGAGTTAAGTACAGTGAGTCAGAGACATAGTGTATGAGTTACGTACAGTGAGTCAGAGACATAATGTAAGAGTTAAGTACTTTGAGTCAGAGACATAGTGTAAGAGTTAAGTACAGCGAGTCAGAGACATAGTGTAAGGTAAAGGTTAAGTACAGTGAGTCAGAGACATAATGTAAGAGTTAAGTACAGTGAGTCAGAGACATAGTGTAAGAGTTAAGTACAGTGAGTCAGAGACATAATGTAAGAGTTAAGTACAGTGAGTCAGAGACATAGTGTAAGAGTTCAGCACAGTGAGTCAGAGACATAGTGTAAGAGTTAAGTACAGTGAGTCAGAGACATAGTGTAAGAGTTAAGTACAGTGAATCAGAGACATAGTGTAAGAGTTAAGTACATTGAGTCAGAGACATAGTGTAAGGTAAGAGTTAAGTACAGTGAGTCAGACACATAATGTAAGAGTTAAGTACAGTGAGTTAGAGACATAGTGTAAGAGTTAAGTACAATTAGTCAGAGATATAATGTAAGAGTTAAGTACAGTGAGTCAGAGACATAGTGTAAGGTAAGAGTTAAGTACAGTGAGTCAGAGACATAATGTAAGAGTTAAGTACAGTGAGTCAGAGACATAGTGTAAGAGTTAAGTACAGTGAGTCAGAGACATAATGTAAGAGTTAAGTACAGTGAGTCAGAGACATAATGTAAGAGTCAAGTACAGTCATAGTGTAAGAGCTAAGTACAGTGAGTCAGAGACATAATGTAAGAGCTAAGTACAGTGAGTCAGAGACATAGTGTAAGGTAAGAGTTAAGTACAGTGAGTCAGAGACATAGTGTAAGAGTTAAGTACAGTGAGTCAGAGACATAGTGTAAGAGTTAAGTACAGTGAGTCAGAGACATCGTGTTAGAGTTAAGTACAGTGAGTCAGAGACATAATGTAAGAGTTAAGTACAGTGAGTCAGAGACATAGTGTAAGAGTTAAGTACAGTGAGTCAGAGACATAATGTAAGAGTTAAGTACAGTGACTCAGAGACATAATGTAAGAGTCAAGTACAGTCATAGTGTAAGAGTTAAGTACAGTGAGTCAGAGACATAATGTAAGAGTTAAGTACAGTGAGTCAGAGACATAGTGTAAGAGTTAAGTACAGTGAGTCAGAGACATAGTGTAAGGTAAGAGTTAAGTACAGTGAGTCAGAGACATAATGTAAGAGTTAAGTACAGTGAGTCAGAGACATAGTGTAAGAGTTAAGTACAGTGAGTCAGAGACATAGTGTAAGAGTTAAGTACAGTGAGTCAGAGACATAGTGTAAGAGTTAAGTACAGTGAGTCAGAGATATAGTGTAAGAGTTAAGTACAGTGCGTCAGAGAAATAGTGTAAGAGTTAAGTACAGTGAGTCAGAGACATAGTGTAAGAGATAAGTACAGTGAGTCAGAGACATAGTGTAAGAGTTAAGTACAGTGAGTCAGAGACATAGTGTAAGGATGAGTTAAGTACAGTGAGTCAGAGACATAGTGTAAGAGTTAAGTACAGTGAGTCAGAGTCATAGTGTAAGAGTTAAGTACAGTGAGTCAGAGACATAGTGTAAGAGTTAAGCACAGTGAGTCAGAGACATAGTGTAAGAGTTAAGTAAAGTGAGTCAGAGACATAATGTAAGAGTTAAGTACAGTCATAGTGTAAGAGTTAAGTACAGTGAGTCAGAGACATAATGTAAGAGTTAAGAACAGTGAGTCAGAGACATAGTATAAGAGTTAAGTACAGTGAGTCAGAGACATAGTGTAAGGTAAGAGTTAAGTACAGTGAGTCAGAGACATAATGTAAGAGTTAAGTACAGTGAGTCAGAGACATAGTGTAAGAGTTAAGTACATTGAGTCACAGACATAATGTAAGAGTTACGTACAGTGAGTCAGAGACATAATGTAAGAGTCAAGTACAGTCATAGTGTAAGAGTTAAGTACAGTGAGTCAGAGACATAGTGTAAGAGTTAAGTACAGTGAGTCAGAGACATAATGTAAGAGTTAAGTACAGTGAGTCAGAGACATAGTGTAAGAGTTAAGTACAGTGAGTCAGAGACATAATGTAAGAGTTAAGTACAGTGAGTCAGAGACATAATGTAAGAGTCAAGTACAGTCATAGTGTAAGAGTTAAGTACAGTGAGTCAGAGACATAATGTAAGAGTTAAGTACTTTGAGTCAGAGACATAGTGTAAGGTAAAGGTTAAGTACAGTGAGTCAGAGACATAATGTAAGAGTTAAGTACAGTGAGTCAGAGACATAGTGTAAGAGTTAAGTACAGTGAGTCAGAGACATAATGTAAGAGTTAAGTACAGTGAGTCAGAGACATAGTGTAAGAGTTAAGTACAGTGAGTCAGAGACATAATGTAAGAGTCAAGTACAGTCATAGTGTAAGAGTTAAGTACAGTGAGTCAGAGACATTGTGTAAGAGTTAAGTACAGCGAGTCAGAGACATAGTGTAAGGTAAAGGTTAAGTACAGTGAGTCAGAGACATAGTGTAAGAGTTCAGCACAGTGAGTCAGAGACATAGTGTAAGAGTTAAGTACAGTGAGTCAGAGACATAATGTAAGAGTTAAGTACAGTGAGTCAGAGACATAGTGTAAGAGTTCAACACAGTGAGTCAGAGACATAGTGTAAGAGTTAAGTACAGTGAGTCAGAGACATAGTGTAAGAGCTAAGTACAGTGAATCAGAGACATAGTGTAAGAGTTAAGTACATTGAGTCAGAGACATAGTGTAAGGTAAGAGTTAAGTACAGTGAGTCAGACACATAATGTAAGAGTTAAGTACAGTGAGTTAGAGACATAGTGTAAGAGTTAAGTACAATGAGTCAGAGATATAATGTAAGAGTTAAGTACAGTGAGTCAGAGACATAGTGTAAGGTAAGAGTTAAGTACAGTGAGTCAGAGACATAATGTAAGAGTTAAGTACAGTGAGTCAGAGACATAGTGTAAGAGTTAAGTACAGTGAGTCAGAGACATAATGTAAGAGCTAAGTACAGTGAGTCAGAGACATATTGTAAGTAAGAGTTAAGTACAGTGAGTCAGAGACATAGTGTAAGAGTTAAGTACATTGAGTCAGAGACATAATGTAAGAGTTAAGTACAGTGACTCAGAGACATAATGTAAGAGTCAAGTACAGTCATAGTGTAAGAGTTAAGTACAGTGAGTCAGAGACATAATGTAAGAGTTAAGTACAGTGAGTCAGAGACATAGTGTAAGAGTTAAGTACAGTGAGTCAGAGACATAGTGTAAGGTAAGAGTTAAGTACAGTGAGTCAGAGACATAATGTAAGAGTTAAGTACAGTGAGTCAGAGACATAGTGTAAGAGTTAAGTACAGTGAGTCAGAGACATAGTGTAAGAGTTAAGTACAGTGAGTCAGAGACATAATGTAAGAGTTAAGTACAGTGAATCAGAGACATAATGTAAGAGTTCAGCACAGTGAGTCAGAGACATAGTGTAAGAGTTAAGTACAGTGAGTCAGAGACATAGTGTAAGAGTTAAGTACAGTGAGTCAGAGATATAGTGTAAGAGTTAAGTACAGTGAGTCAGAGATATAGTGTAAGAGTTAAGTACAGTGCGTCAGAGACATAGTGTAAGAGTTAAGTACAGTGAGTCAGAGACATAGTGTAAGAGATAAGTACAGTGAGTCAGAGACATAGTGTAAGAGTTAAGTACAGTGAGTCAGAGACATAGTGTAAGGATGAGTTAAGTACAGTGAGTCAGAGACATAGTGTAAGAGTTAAAGTACAGTGAGTCAGAGTCATAGTGTAAGAGTTAAGTACAGTGAGTCAGAGACATAGTGTAAGAGTTAAGCACAGTGAGTCAGAGACATAGTGTAAGAGTTAAGTAAAGTGAGTCAGAGACATAATGTAAGAGTTAAGTACAGTCATAGTGTAAGAGTTAAGTACAGTGAGTCAGAGACATAATGTAAGAGTTAAGAACAGTGAGTCAGAGACATAGTATAAGAGTTAAGTACAGTGAGTCAGAGACATAGTGTAAGGTAAGAGTTAAGTACAGTGAGTCAGAGACATAATGCAAGAGTTAAGTACAGTGAGTCAGAGACATAGTGTAAGAGTTAAGTACATTGAGTCAGAGACATAATGTAAGAGTTACGTACAGTGAGTCAGAGACATAATGTAAGAGTCAAGTACAGTCATAGTGTAAGAGTTAAGTACAGTGAGTCAGAGACATAATGTAAGAGTTAAGTACTTTGAGTCAGAGACATAGTGTAAGGTAAAGGTTAAGTACAGTGAGTCAGAGACATAATGTAAGAGTTAAGTACAGTGAGTCAGAGACATAGTGTAAGAGTTAAGTACAGTGAGTCAGAGACATAATGTAAGAGTTAAGTACAGTGAGTCAGAGACATAGTGTAAGAGTTAAGTACAGTGAGTCAGAGACATAATGTAAGAGTCAAGTACAGTCATAGTGTAAGAGTTAAGTACAGTGAGTCAGAGACATTGTGTAAGAGTTAAGTACAGCGAGTCAGAGACATAGTGTAAGGTAAAGGTTAAGTACAGTGAGTCAGAGACATAATGTAAGAGTTAAGTACAGTGAGTCAGAGACATAGTGTAAGAGTTAAGTACAGTGAGTCAGAGACATAATGTAAGAGTTAAGTACAGTGAGTCAGAGACATAGTGTAAGAGTTCAGCACAGTGAGTCAGAGACATAGTGTAAGAGTTAAGTACAGTGAGTCAGAGACATAGTGTAAGAGTTAAGTACATTGAGTCAGAGACATAGTGTAAGGTAAGAGTTAAGTACAGTGAGTCAGACACATAATGTAAGAGTTAAGTACAGTGAGTTAGAGACATAGTGTAAGAGTTAAGTACAATGAGTCAGAGATATAATGTAAGAGTTAAGTACAGTGAGTCAGAGACATAGTGTAAGGTAAGAGTTAAGTACAGTGAGTCAGAGACATAATGTAAGAGTTAAGTACAGTGAGTCAGAGACATAGTGTAAGAGTTAAGTACAGTGAGTCAGAGACATAATGTAAGAGTTAAGTACAGTGACTCAGAGACATAATGTAAGAGTCAAGTACAGTCATAGTGTAAGAGTTAAGTACAGTGAGTCAGAGACATAGTGTAAGAGTTAAGTACAGTGAGTCAGAGACATAATGTAAGAGTTAAGTACAGTGAGTCAGAGACATAGTGTAAGAGTTAAGTAAAGTGAGTCAGAGACATAATGTAAGAGTCAAGTACAGTCATAGTGTAAGAGTTAAGTACAGTGAGTCAGAGACATTGTGTAAGAGTTAAGTACAGCGAGTCAGAGACATAGTGTAAGGTAAAGGTTAAGTACAGTGAGTCAGAGACATAGTGTAAGAGTTCAGCACAGTGAGTCAGAGACATAGTGTAAGAGTTAAGTACAGTGAGTCAGAGACATAATGTAAGAGTTAAGTACAGTGAGTCAGAGACATAGTGTAAGAGTTCAGCACAGTGAGTCAGAGACATAGTGTAAGAGTTAAGTACAGTGAGTCAGAGACATAGTGTAAGAGTTAAGTACAGTGAATCAGAGACATAGTGTAAGAGTTAAGTACATTGAGTCAGAGACATAGTGTAAGGTAAGAGTTAAGTACAGTGAGTCAGACACATAATGTAAGAGTTAAGTACAGTGAGTTAGAGACATAGTGTAAGAGTTAAGTACAATGAGTCAGAGATATAATGTAAGAGTTAAGTACAGTGAGTCAGAGACATAGTGTAAGGTAAGAGTTAAGTACAGTGAGTCAGAGACATAATGTAAGAGTTAAGTACAGTGAGTCAGAGACATAGTGTAAGAGTTAAGTACAGTGAGTCAGAGACATAATGTAAGAGCTAAGTACAGTGAGTCAGAGACATAGTGTAAGTAAGAGTTAAGTACAGTGAGTCAGAGACATAGTGTAAGAGTTAAGTACAGTGAGTCAGAGACATAATGTAAGAGTTAAGTACAGTGAGTCAGAGATATAGTGTAAGAGTTAAGTACAGTGAGTCAGAGATATAGTGTAAGAGTTAAGTACAGTGCGTCAGAGACATAGTGTAAGAGTTAAGTACAGTGAGTCAGAGACATAGTGTAAGAGATAAGTACAGTGAGTCAGAGACATAGTGTAAGAGTTAAGTACAGTGAGTCAGAGACATAGTGTAAGGATGAGTTAAGTACAGTGAGTCAGAGACATAGTGTAAGAGTTAAAGTACAGTGAGTCAGAGTCATAGTGTAAGAGTTAAGTACAGTGAGTCAGAGACATAGTGTAAGAGTTAAGCACAGTGAGTCAGAGACATAGTGTAAGAGTTAAGTAAAGTGAGTCAGAGACATAATGTAAGAGTTAAGTACAGTCATAGTGTAAGAGTTAAGTACAGTGAGTCAGAGACATAATGTAAGAGTTAAGAACAGTGAGTCAGAGACATAGTATAAGAGTTAAGTACAGTGAGTCAGAGACATAGTGTAAGGTAAGAGTTAAGTACAGTGAGTCAGAGACATAATGCAAGAGTTAAGTACAGTGAGTCAGAGACATAGTGTAAGAGTTAAGTACATTGAGTCAGAGACATAATGTAAGAGTTACGTACAGTGAGTCAGAGACATAATGTAAGAGTCAAGTACAGTCATAGTGTAAGAGTTAAGTACAGTGAGTCAGAGACATAGTGTAAGAGTTAAGTACAGTGAGTCAGAGACATAATGTAAGAGTTAAGTACAGTGAGTCAGAGACATAGTGTAAGAGTTAAGTACAGTGAGTCAGAGACATAATGTAAGAGTTAAGTACAGTGAGTCAGAGACATAATGTAAGAGTCAAGTACAGTCATAGTGTAAGAGTTAAGTACAGTGAGTCAGAGACATAATGTAAGAGTTAAGTACTTTGAGTCAGAGACATAGTGTAAGGTAAAGGTTAAGTACAGTGAGTCAGAGACATAATGTAAGAGTTAAGTACAGTGAGTCAGAGACATAGTGTAAGAGTTAAGTACAGTGAGTCAGAGACATAATGTAAGAGTTAAGTACAGTGAGTCAGAGACATAGTGTAAGAGTTAAGTACAGTGAGTCAGAGACATAATGTAAGAGTCAAGTACAGTCATAGTGTAAGAGTTAAGTACAGTGAGTCAGAGACATTGTGTAAGAGTTAAGTACAGCGAGTCAGAGACATAGTGTAAGGTAAAGGTTAAGTACAGTGAGTCAGAGACATAATGTAAGAGTTAAGTACAGTGAGTCAGAGACATAGTGTAAGAGTTAAGTACAGTGAGTCAGAGACATAATGTAAGAGTTAAGTAAAGTGAGTCAGAGACATAGTGTAAGAGTTAAGTACAGTGAGTCAGAGACATAATGTAAGAGTTAAGTACAGTGAGTCAGAGACATAGTGTAAGAGTTCAGCACAGTGAGTCAGAGACATAGTGTAAGAGTTAAGTACAGTGAGTCAGAGACATAGTGTAAGAGTTAAGTACATTGAGTCAGAGACATAGTGTAAGGTAAGAGTTAAGTACAGTGAGTCAGACACATAATGTAAGAGTTAAGTACAGTGAGTTAGAGACATAGTGTAAGAGTTAAGTACAATGAGTCAGAGATATAATGTAAGAGTTAAGTACAGTGAGTCAGAGACATAGTGTAAGGTAAGAGTTAAGTACAGTGAGTCAGAGACATAATGTAAGAGTTAAGTACAGTGAGTCAGAGACATAGTGTAAGAGTTAAGTACAGTGAGTCAGAGACATAATGTAAGAGCTAAGTACAGTGAGTCAGAGACATAGTGTAAGTAAGAGTTAAGTACAGTGAGTCAGAGACATAGTGTAAGAGTTAAGTACAGTGAGTCAGAGACATAATGTAAGAGTTAAGTACAGTGACTCAGAGACATAATGTAAGAGTCAAGTACAGTCATAGTGTAAGAGTTAAGTACAGTGAGTCAGAGACATAGTGTAAGAGTTAAGTACAGTGAGTCAGAGACATAATGTAAGAGTTAAGTACAGTGAGTCAGAGACATAGTGTAAGAGTTAAGTAAAGTGAGTCAGAGACATAATGTAAGAGTCAAGTACAGTCATAGTGTAAGAGTTAAGTACAGTGAGTCAGAGACATTGTGTAAGAGTTAAGTACAGCGAGTCAGAGACATAGTGTAAGGTAAAGGTTAAGTACAGTGAGTCAGAGACATAGTGTAAGAGTTCAGCACAGTGAGTCAGAGACATAGTGTAAGAGTTAAGTACAGTGAGTCAGAGACATAATGTAAGAGTTAAGTACAGTGAGTCAGAGACATAGTGTAAGAGTTCAGCACAGTGAGTCAGAGACATAGTGTAAGAGTTAAGTACAGTGAGTCAGAGACATAGTGTAAGAGTTAAGTACAGTGAATCAGAGACATAGTGTAAGAGTTAAGTACATTGAGTCAGAGACATAGTGTAAGGTAAGAGTTAAGTACAGTGAGTCAGACACATAATGTAAGAGTTAAGTACAGTGAGTTAGAGACATAGTGTAAGAGTTAAGTACAATGAGTCAGAGATATAATGTAAGAGTTAAGTACAGTGAGTCAGAGACATAGTGTAAGGTAAGAGTTAAGTACAGTGAGTCAGAGACATAATGTAAGAGTTAAGTACAGTGAGTCAGAGACATAGTGTAAGAGTTAAGTACAGTGAGTCAGAGACATAATGTAAGAGCTAAGTACAGTGAGTCAGAGACATAGTGTAAGTAAGAGTTAAGTACAGTGAGTCAGAGACATAGTGTAAGAGTTAAGTACAGTGAGTCAGAGACATAATGTAAGAGTTAAGTACAGTGAGTCAGAGATATAGTGTAAGAGTTAAGTACAGTGAGTCAGAGATATAGTGTAAGAATTAAGTACAGTGCGTCAGAGACATAGTGTAAGAGTTAAGTACAGTGAGTCAGAGACATAGTGTAAGAGATAAGTACAGTGAGTCAGAGACATAGTGTAAGAGTTAAGTACAGTGAGTCAGAGACATAGTGTAAGGATGAGTTAAGTACAGTGAGTCAGAGACATAGTGTAAGAGTTAAAGTACAGTGAGTCAGAGTCATAGTGTAAGAGTTAAGTACAGTGAGTCAGAGACATAGTGTAAGAGTTAAGCACAGTGAGTCAGAGACATAGTGTAAGAGTTAAGTAAAGTGAGTCAGAGACATAATGTAAGAGTTAAGTACAGTCATAGTGTAAGAGTTAAGTACAGTGAGTCAGAGACATAATGTAAGAGTTAAGAACAGTGAGTCAGAGACATAGTATAAGAGTTAAGTACAGTGAGTCAGAGACATAGTGTAAGGTAAGAGTTAAGTACAGTGAGTCAGAGACATAATGCAAGAGTTAAGTACAGTGAGTCAGAGACATAGTGTAAGAGTTAAGTACATTGAGTCAGAGACATAATGTAAGAGTTACGTACAGTGAGTCAGAGATATAATGTAAGAGTCAAGTACAGTCATAGTGTAAGAGTTAAGTACAGTGAGTCAGAGACATAGTGTAAGAGTTAAGTACAGTGAGTCAGAGACATAATGTAAGAGTTAAGTACAGTGAGTCAGAGACATAGTGTAAGAGTTAAGTACAGTGAGTCAGAGACATAATGTAAGAGTTAAGTACAGTGAGTCAGAGACATAATGTAAGAGTCAAGTACAGTCATAGTGTAAGAGTTAAGTACAGTGAGTCAGAGACATAATGTAAGAGTTAAGTACTTTGAGTCAGAGACATAGTGTAAGGTAAAGGTTAAGTACAGTGAGTCAGAGACATAATGTAAGAGTTAAGTACAGTGAGTCAGAGACATAGTGTAAGAGTTAAGTACAGTGAGTCAGAGACATAATGTAAGAGTTAAGTACAGTGAGTCAGAGACATAGTGTAAGAGTTAAGTACAGTGAGTCAGAGACATAATGTAAGAGTCAAGTACAGTCATAGTGTAAGAGTTAAGTACAGTGAGTCAGAGACATTGTGTAAGAGTTAAGTACAGCGAGTCAGAGACATAGTGTAAGGTAAAGGTTAAGTACAGTGAGTCAGAGACATAATGTAAGAGTTAAGTACAGTGAGTCAGAGACATAGTGTAAGAGTTAAGTACAGTGAGTCAGAGACATAATGTAAGAGTTAAGTACAGTGAGTCAGAGACATAGTGTAAGAGTTCAGCACAGTGAGTCAGAGACATAGTGTAAGAGTTAAGTACAGTGAGTCAGAGACATAGTGTAAGAGTTAAGTACATTGAGTCAGAGACATAGTGTAAGGTAAGAGTTAAGTACAGTGAGTCAGACACATAATGTAAGAGTTAAGTACAGTGAGTTAGAGACATAGTGTAAGAGTTAAGTACAATGAGTCAGAGATATAATGTAAGAGTTAAGTACAGTGAGTCAGAGACATAGTGTAAGGTAAGAGTTAAGTACAGTGAGTCAGAGACATAATGTAAGAGTTAAGTACAGTGAGTCAGAGACATAGTGTAAGAGTGAAGTACAGTGAGTCAGAGACATAATGTAAGTGCTAAGTACAGTGAGTCAGAGACATAGTGTAAGTATGAGTTAAGTACAGTGAGTCAGAGACATAGTGTAAGAGTTAAGTACAGTGAGTCAGAGACATAATGTAAGAGTTAAGTACAGTGACTCAGAGACATAATGTAAGAGTCAAGTACAGTCATAGTGTAAGAGTTAAGTACAGTGAGTCAGAGACATAGTGTAAGAGTTAAGTACAGTGAGTCAGAGACATAATGTAAGAGTTAAGTACAGTGAGTCAGAGACATAGTGTAAGAGTTAAGTAAAGTGAGTCAGAGACATAATGTAAGAGTCAAGTACAGTCATAGTGTAAGAGTTAAGTACAGTGAGTCAGAGACATTGTGTAAGAGTTAAGTACAGCGAGTCAGAGACATAGTGTAAGGTAAAGGTTAAGTACAGTGAGTCAGAGACATAGTGTAAGAGTTCAGCACAGTGAGTCAGAGACATAGTGTAAGAGTTAAGTACAGTGAGTCAGAGACATAATGTAAGAGTTAAGTACAGTGAGTCAGAGACATAGTGTAAGAGTTCAGCACAGTGAGTCAGAGACATAGTGTAAGAGTTAAGTACAGTGAGTCAGAGACATAGTGTAAGAGTTAAGTACAGTGAATCAGAGACATAGTGTAAGAGTTAAGTACATTGAGTCAGAGACATAGTGTAAGGTAAGAGTTAAGTACAGTGAGTCAGACACATAATGTAAGAGTTAAGTACAGTGAGTTAGAGACATAGTGTAAGAGTTAAGTACAATGAGTCAGAGATATAATGTAAGAGTTAAGTACAGTGAGTCAGAGACATAGTGTAAGGTAAGAGTTAAGTACAGTGAGTCAGAGACATAATGTAAGAGTTAAGTACAGTGAGTCAGAGACATAGTGTAAGAGTTAAGTACAGTGAGTCAGAGACATAATGTAAGAGCTAAGTACAGTGAGTCAGAGACATAGTGTAAGTAAGAGTTAAGTACAGTGAGTCAGAGACATAGTGTAAGAGTTAAGTACAGTGAGTCAGAGACATAATGTAAGAGTTAAGTACAGTGACTCAGAGACATAATGTAAGAGTCAAGTACAGTCATAGTGTAAGAGTTAAGTACAGTGAGTCAGAGACAAAATGTAAGAGTTAAGTACAGTGAGTCAGAGACATAGTGTAAGAGTTAAGTACAGTGAGTCAGAGACATAGTGTAAGGTAAGAGTTAAGTACAGTGAGTCAGAGACATAATGTAAGAGTTAAGTACAGTGAGTCAGAGACATAGTGTAAGAGTTAAGTACAGTGAGTCAGAGACATAGTGTAAGAGTTAAGTACAGTGAGTCAGAGACATAATGTAAGAGTTAAGTACAGTGAATCAGAGACATAATGTAAGAGTTCAGCACAGTGAGTCAGAGACATAGTGTAAGAGTTAAGTACAGTGAGTCAGAGACATAGTGTAAGAGTTAAGTACAGTGAGTCAGAGACATAGTGTAAGAGTTAAGTACAGTGAGTCAGAGATATAGTGTAAGAGTTAAGTACAGTGCGTCAGAGACATAGTGTAAGAGTTAAGTACAGTGAGTCAGAGACATAGTGTAAGAGATAAGTACAGTGAGTCAGAGACATAGTGTAAGAGTTAAGTACAGTGAGTCAGAGACATAGTGTAAGGATGAGTTAAGTACAGTGAGTCAGAGACATAGTGTAAGAGTTAAGTACAGTGAGTCAGAGTCATAGTGTAAGAGTTAAGTACAGTGAGTCAGAGACATAGTGTAAGAGTTAAGCACAGTGAGTCAGAGACATAGTGTAAGAGTTAAGTAAAGTGAGTCAGAGACATAATGTAAGAGTTAAGTACAGTCATAGTGTAAGAGTTAAGTACAGTGAGTCAGAGACATAATGTAAGAGTTAAGAACAGTGAGTCAGAGACATAGTATAAGAGTTAAGTACAGTGAGTCAGAGACATAGTGTAAGGTAAGAGTTAAGTACAGTGAGTCAGAGACATAATGCAAGAGTTAAGTACAGTGAGTCAGAGACATAGTGTAAGAGTTAAGTACATTGAGTCAGAGACATAATGTAAGAGTTACGTACAGTGAGTCAGAGACATAATGTAAGAGTCAAGTACAGTCATAGTGTAAGAGTTAAGTACAGTGAGTCAGAGACATAGTGTAAGAGTTAAGTACAGTGAGTCAGAGACATAATGTAAGAGTTAAGTACAGTGAGTCAGAGACATAGTGTAAGAGCTAAGTACAGTGAGTCAGAGACATAATGTAAGAGTTAAGTACAGTGAGTCAGAGACATAATGTAAGAGTCAAGTACAGTCATAGTGTAAGAGTTAAGTACAGTGAGTCAGAGACATAATGTAAGAGTTAAGTACTTTGAGTCAGAGACATAGTGTAAGGTAAAGGTTAAGTACAGTGAGTCAGAGACATAATGTAAGAGTTAAGTACAGTGAGTCAGAGACATAGTGTAAGAGTTAAGTACAGTGAGTCAGAGACATAGTGTAAGAGTTAAGTACAGTGAGTCAGAGACATAGTGTAAGAGTTAAGTACAGTGAGTCAGAGACATAATGTAAGAGTTAAGTACAGTGAGTCAGAGACATAGTGTAAGAGTTAAGTACAGTGAGTCAGAGACATAATGTAAGAGTCAAGTACAGTCATAGTGTAAGAGTTAAGTACAGTGAGTCAGAGACATTGTGTAAGAGTTAAGTACAGCGAGTCAGAGACATAGTGTAAGGTAAAGGTTAAGTACAGTGAGTCAGAGACATAATGTAAGAGTTAAGTACAGTGAGTCAGAGACATAGTGTAAGAGTTAAGTACAGTGAGTCAGAGACATAATGTAAGAGTTAAGTACAGTGAGTCAGAGACATAGTGTAAGAGTTCAGCACAGTGAGTCAGAGACATAGTGTAAGAGTTAAGTACAGTGAGTCAGAGACATAGTGTAAGAGTTAAGTACAGTGAATCAGAGACATAGTGTAAGAGTTAAGTACATTGAGTCAGAGACATAGTGTAAGGTAAGAGTTAAGTACAGTGAGTCAGACACATAATGTAAGAGTTAAGTACAGTGAGTCAGAGACATAGTGTAAGGTAAGAGTTAAGTACAGTGAGTCAGAGACATAATGTAAGAGTTAAGTACAGTGAGTCAGAGACATAGTGTAAGAGTTAAGTACAGTGAGTCAGAGACATAATGTAAGAGCTAAGTACAGTGAGTCAGAGACATAGTGTAAGTAAGAGTTAAGTACAGTGAGTCAGAGACATAGTGTAAGAGTTAAGTACAGTGAGTCAGAGACATAATGTAAGAGTTAAGTACAGTGACTCAGAGACATAATGTAAGAGTCAAGTACAGTCATAGTGTAAGAGTTAAGTACAGTGAGTCAGAGACATAATGTAAGAGTTAAGTACAGTGAGTCAGAGACATAGTGTAAGAGTTAAGTACAGTGAGTCAGAGACATAGTGTAAGGTAAGAGTTAAGTACAGTGAGTCAGAGACATAATGTAAGAGTTAAGTACAGTGAGTCAGAGACATAGTGTAAGAGTTAAGTACAGTGAGTCAGAGACATTGTGTAAGAGTTAAGTACAGTGAGTCAGAGACATAATGTAAGAGTTAAGTACAGTGAATCAGAGACATAATGTAAGAGTTCAGCACAGTGAGTCAGAGACATAGTGTAAGAGTTAAGTACAGTGAGTCAGAGACATAGTGTAAGAGTTAAGTACAGTGAGTCAGAGACATAGTGTAAGAGTTAAGTACAGTGAGTCAGAGATATAGTGTAAGAGTTAAGTACAGTGCGTCAGAGACATAGTGTAAGAGTTAAGTACAGTGAGTCAGAGACATAGTGTAAGAGATAAGTACAGTGAGTCAGAGACATAGTGTAAGAGTTAAGTACAGTGAGTCAGAGACATAGTGTAAGGATGAGTTAAGTACAGTGAGTCAGAGACATAGTGTAAGAGTTAAGTACAGTGAGTCAGAGTCATAGTGTAAGAGTTAAGTACAGTGAGTCAGAGACATAGTGTAAGAGTTAAGCACAGTGAGTCAGAGACATAGTGTAAGAGTTAAGTAAAGTGAGTCAGAGACATAATGTAAGAGCTAAGTACAGTCATAGTGTAAGAGTTAAGTACAGTGAGTCAGAGACATAATGTAAGAGTTAAGAACAGTGAGTCAGAGACATAGTATAAGAGTTAAGTACAGTGAGTCAGAGACATAGTGTAAGGGAAGAGTTAAGTACAGTGAGTCAGAGACATAATGCAAGAGTTAAGTACAGTGAGTCAGAGACATAGTGTAAGAGTTAAGTACATTGAGTCAGAGACATAATGTAAGAGTTACGTACAGTGAGTCAGAGACATAATGTAAGAGTCAAGTACAGTCATAGTGTAAGAGTTAAGTACAGTGAGTCAGAGACATAGTGTAAGAGTTAAGTACAGTGAGTCAGAGACATAATGTAAGAGTTAAGTACAGTGAGTCAGAGACATAGTGTAAGAGTTAAGTACAGTGAGTCAGAGACATAATGTAAGAGTTAAGTACAGTGAGTCAGAGACATAATGTAAGAGTCAAGTACAGTCATAGTGTAAGAGTTAAGTACAGTGAGTCAGAGACATAATGTAAGAGTTAAGTACTTTGAGTCAGAGACATAGTGTAAGGTAAAGGTTAAGTACAGTGAGTCAGAGACATAATGTAAGAGTTAAGTACAGTGAGTCAGAGACATAGTGTAAGAGTTAAGTACAGTGAGTCAGAGACATAATGTAAGAGTTAAGTACAGTGAGTCAGAGACATAGTGTAAGAGTTAAGTACAGTGAGTCAGAGACATAATGTAAGAGTCAAGTACAGTCATAGTGTAAGAGTTAAGTACAGTGAGTCAGAGACATAATGTAAGAGTTAAGTACAGTGAGTCAGAGACATAGTGTAAGAGTTAAGTACAGTGAGTCAGAGACATAATGTAAGAGTTAAGTACAGTGAGTCAGAGACATAGTGTAAGAGTTCAGCACAGTGAGTCAGAGACATAGTGTAAGAGTTAAGTACAGTGAGTCAGAGACATAATGTAAGAGTTAAGTACAGTGAGTCAGAGACATAGTGTAAGAGTTAAGTACAGTGAGTCAGAGACATAGTGTAAGAGTTAAGTACAGTGAGTCAGAGACATAATGTAAGAGTTAAGTACAGTGAGTCAGAGACATAGTGTAAGAGTTAAGTACAGTGAGTCAGAGACATAGTGTAAGGTAAGAGTTAAGTACAGTGAGTCAGAGACATAATGTAAGAGTTAAGTACAGTGAGTTAGAGACATAGTGTAAGAGTTAAGCACAGTGAGTCAGAGATATAATGTAAGAGTTAAGTACAGTGAGTCAGAGACATAGTGTAAGAGTTAAGTACAGTGAGTCAGAGACATAGTGTAAGAGTTAAGTACAGTGAGTCAGAGACATAGTGTAAGAGTTAAATACAGTGAGTCAGAGACATAGTGTAAGAGTTAAGTACAGTGAGTCAGAGACATAGTGTAAGAGTTAAGTAGAGTGAGTCAGAGATATAGTGTAAGAGTTAAGTACAGTGAGTCAGAGATATAGTGTAAGAGTTAGGTACAGTGAGTCAGAGACATAGTGTAAGAGATAAGTACAGTGAGTCAGAGACATAGTGTAAGAGTTAAGTACAGTGAGTCAGAGACATAGTGTAAGGATGAGTTAAGTACAGTGAGTCAGAGACATAGTGTAAGAGTTAAGTACAGTGAGTCAGAGTCATAGTGTAAGAGTTAAGTACAGTGAGTCAGAGACATAGTGTAAGAGTTAAGCACAGTGAGTCAGAGACATAGTGTAAGAGTTAAGTAAAGTGAGTCAGAGACATAATGTAAGAGTTAAGTACAGTCATAGTGTAAGGGTTAAGTACAGTGAGTCAGAGACATAATGTAAGAGTTAAGAACAGTGAGTCAGAGACATAGTATAAGAGTTAAGTACAGTGAGTCAGAGACATAGTGTAAGGTAAGAGTTAAGTACAGTGAGTCAGAGACATAATGTAAGAGTTAAGTACAGTGAGTCAGAGACATAGTGTAAGAGTTAAGTACATTGAGTCAGAGACATAATGTAAGAGTTACGTACAGTGAGTCAGAGACATAATGTAAGAGTCAAGTACAGTCATAGTGTAAGATTTAAGTACAGTGAGTCAGAGACATAGTGTAAGAGTTAAGTACAGTGAGTCAGAGACATAATGTAAGAGTTAAGTACAGTGAGTCAGAGACATAGTGTAAGAGTTAAGTACAGTGAGTCAGAGACATAATGTAAGAGTTAAGTACAGTGAGTCAGAGACATAATGTAAGAGTCAAGTACAGTCATAGTGTAAGAGTTAAGTACAGTGAGTCAGAGACATAATGTAAGAGTTAAGTACTTTGAGTCAGAGACATAGTGTAAGAGTTAAGTACAGTGAGTCAGAGACATAGTGTAAGATAAGAGTTAAGTACAGTGAGTCAGAGACATAATGTAAGAGTAAAGTACAGTGAGTCAGAGACATAGTGTAAGAGTTAAGTACAGTGAGTCAGAGACATAGTGTAAGAGTTAAGTACAGTGAGTCAGAGACATAATGTAAGAGTTAAGTACAGTGAGTGAGAGACATAATGTAAGAGTTAAGTACAGTGAGTCAGAGACATAGTGTAAGAGTTCAGCACAGTGAGTCAGAGACATAGTGTAAGAGTTAGGTACAGTGAGTCAGAGACATAGTGTAAGAGCTAAGTACAGTGAGTCAGAGACATAGTGTAAGAGTTAAGTACAGTGAGTCAGAGACATAGTGTAAGAGTTAAGTACAGTGAATCAGAGACATTATGTAAGAGTTAAGTACAGTGAGTCAGAGACATAGTGTAAGAGTTAAGTACAGTGAGTCAGAGACATAGTGTAAGAGTTAAGTACAGTGAGTCAGAGACATAGTGTAAGAGTTTAGTACAGTGAGTCAGAGACATAGTGTAAGAGTTAAGTACAGTGAGTCAGAGACATAGTGTAAGAGTTAAGTACAGTGAGTCAGAGATATAGTATATGAGTTAAGTACAGTGAGTCAGAGACATAGTGTAAGAGTTAAGTACAGTGAGTCAGAGACATAGTGTAAGACTTAAGTACAGTGAGTCAGAGACATAATGTAAGAGTTAAGTACAGTGAATCAGAGACATAATGTAAGAGTTAAGTACAGTGAGTCAGAGACATAATGTAAGAGTTAAGTACAGTCATAGTGTAAGAGTTAAGTACAGTGAGTCAGAGACATAATGTAAGAGCTAAGTACAGTGAGTCAGAGACATAGTGTAAGGTAAGAGTTAAGTACAGTGAGTCAGAGACATAGTGTAAGAGTTCAGCACAGTGAGTCAGAGACATAGTGTAAGAGTTAAGTACAGTGAGTCAGAGACATAGTGTAAGAGTTAAGTACAGTGAGTCAGAGACATAGTGTAAGAGTTAAGTACAGTGAGTCAGAGACATAGTGTAAGAGTTAACTACAGTAAGTCAGAGACATAATGTAAGAGTTAAGTACAGTGAGTCAGAGACATAGTGTAAGAGTTAAGTACAGTGAGTCAGAGACATAGTGTAAGAGATAAGTACAGTGAGTCAGAGACATAGTGTAAGAGTTAAGTACAGTGAGTCGGAGACATAGTGTAAGAGTTAAGTACAGTGAGTCAGAGACATAATGTAAGAGTTAAGTACAGTGAGTCAGAGACATAATGTAAGAGTTAAGTACAGTGAGTCAGAGACATAATGTAAGAGTCAAGTACAGTCATAGTGTAAGAGTTAAGTACAGTGTGTCAGAGACATAATGTAAGAGTTAAGTACAGTGAGTCAGAGACATAGTGTAAGAGTTAAGTACAGTGAGTCAGAGACATAGTGTAATGTAAGAGTTAAGTACAGTGAGTCAGAGACATAATGTAAGAGTTAAGTACAGTGAGTCAGAGACATAGTGTAAGAGTTAAGTACAGTGAGTCAGAGATATAATGTAAGAGTTAAGTACAGTGAGTCAGAGACATAGTGTAAGAGTTAAGTACAGTGAGTCAGAGACATAGTGTAAGATTTAAGTACAGTGAGTCAGAGACATAGTGTAAGAGTTAAGTACAGTGAGTCAGAGACATAGTGTAAGAGTTAAGTACAGTGAGTCAGAGACATATTTGTAAGTGTTAAGTACAGTGAGTCAGAGACGTAGTGTAACGTAAGAGTTAAGTACAGTGAGTCAGAGACATAGTGTAAGAGTTAAGTACAGTGAGTCAGAGACATAGTGTAAGATATAAGTACAGTGAGTCAGAGACATAGTGTAAGAGTTAAGTACAGTGAGTCGGAGACATAGTGTAAGAGTTAAGTACAGTGAGTCAGAGACATAATGTAAGAGTTAAGTACAGTGAGTCAGAGACATAATGTAAGAGTTAAGTACAGTGAGTCAGAGACATAATGTAAGAGTCAAGTACAGTCATAGTGTAAGAGTTAAGTACAGTGTGTCAGAGACATAATGTAAGAGTTAAGTACAGTGAGTCAGAGACATAGTGTAAGAGTTAAGTACAGTGAGTCAGAGACATAGTGTAAGGTAAGAGTTAAGTACAGTGAGTCAGAGACATAATGTAAGAGTTAAGTACAGTGAGTCAGAGACATAGTGTAAGAGTTAAGTACAGTGAGTCAGAGACTTAATGTAAGAGTTAAGTACAGTGAGTCAGAGACATAGTGTAAGAGTTAAGTACAGTGAGTCAGAGACATAGTGTAAGAGTTAAGTACAGTGAGTCAGAGACATAGTGTAAGAGTTAAGTACAGTGAGTCAGAGACATAGTGTAAGAGTTAAGTACAGTGAGTCAGAGACATAGTGTAAGAGTTAAGTACAGTGAGTCAGAGACATAGTGTAAGAAATCATTATAGCATTAGGTATATAGTCTCTAACATTGCTTCCCGTTTATTACGATATTTTCTCAAATCAAGATAGTTAAAATGTAAAAATTTAACTATCGAGATTTGAGAAATTATCGTAATAAACGGGAAACAATGTTAGAGATTGTTTCTCTAATGAACCACTAAAAATGTGTTTGATTCTTTTTCTCACTAATTTAACAAAATATATGGCCGTTTTTCACTTTCTCAAATCGACGTTCAATGACGTCACTGACGTATACTTCAATTGACGTCACACCCGTTAAGGAATGTTTTTGAAGCAATGAAGGGACAAGATTCCAGATGAGGGGTTTTTGATCACGGTACGGTTAATTACGGTTAGTTACGGTTAATTAAACGATTTTATTGACATAATGACATTTTGCGAAGGGTAACATTTTTACGGGAAAAGTAGCGTGAAATTATTATCTCACCCACGGGTTGAGACATAATTGCATAATTGACCAATCAGTGACTGAGAACACAGTCATCCACACGTTGATTATCGATTTCTTCTCACACTAGTTGAGCAGTGTGAAAACTGAATAAGAATTAGAGAAATATTATTTCTACTATTATACATGATCTTATATATGATATAAAGATTCGGGATGAGTTAAGTACAGCGAGTCAGAGACATAGTGTAAGGATGAGTTAAGTACAGTGAGTCAGAGGACTATTATACATGATCTTATATTTGATATTAAGATTTGGGATGAGTTAAGTACAGTGAGTCAGAGATATAGTGTAAGAAATCTTTATAACATTAGGTATATTATTTCTACTATTGACCCCATTGGAGATATTATTTCTACTATTGACTCCTTGTGGATATTATTTCTACGACCGACTCCGTGGGATATTATTTTTATTATTACATAATGATTTTATTTAAACAATTTTATTGGCAATCATGCTGTCACCTGACATTCCGTAAAATTTGATATTGTTTGATTAAAACTTGTATTGACTTGGTTTCACTTTCGTTTTCCATTGCATTATGCATGACGTCATAGTGAAGTGATTAATTTCATATTGACTTGGTTTCACTTTCACTTTTCATTTTAATTTCATTTTAATGTAATAAAACAATTAGTCTTTTGTATCGGTCAATACGAGTTTTTATGGACCTTAGAAATCAATATTCACCTCAGCCTAAAGACTTCGGTGAATATCGTTTTTAAGGTCAATAAAAACTCGTATTGACCTCAACAAAAGATTATAATTGTATACTATTGACTGTGCTTGGGATATTATTTCTACTATCGACTCCATGGGATATTATTTCTACTATTGACTCCATGGGATATTATTTCTACGACTGACTCCATTGGGATATTATTTCTACTATTGACTCCATGGGGATATTATTTCTACGATTGACTGCATTGGGAATATTATTTCTACTATTGAGTCCATTGGGGATATTATTTCTACTATTGACTCCATTGGGGATATTATTTCTATAATTTACTCCATTGGAGATATTATTTCTACGACTGACTCCATGGGGATATTATTTCTACTATTGACTTCAATGGAGATATTATTTCTACAATTGACTCCATTGGAGATATTATTTCTACTATTGACACCATTGGGGATATTATTTCTACTATTGACTCCATGGGGATATTATTTATACTATTGGCTCCATGGGGATATTATTTCTACAATTGACTTCACTGAAGTTATTATTTCTACAATCGAAACCATTGGGGATATTTCTATTGTTGACTCCATAAATGATAAGTGATATTATTTCTACTATTGACTCCATTGGGGACATTATTTTTACTATTGACTCCATTGGGGATATTATTTCTACTATTGACTCCATAAGCGATATTATTTCTACTATTGACTCCATTGGGGATATTATTTCTTCTATTGACTCCATGGGGATATTATTTATATTATTATACCTCACATAATAAAGAATCAATTCTATTGGTTAAAAGATAATCACATGAAATAAAATAATCTGGATAGTTTTGCTTCTAATCGCCGCCAACAGTGAATAACCTCGAGATATTACACACGTCCTCGAAAATTACAACGTCCAGTGAATAACCCTAGTGAAATAATACTTTAACAATTCAAATATTAAATAGTATATTTCAACTGTTTGTTCGGTATAATAAAACAGTTACGGCCCTCTGAATCAGTGAATATCCAAAATTGTCAACCCCACTAGGGTTATTTCCCCATCGGGGAAATAACTCTAGGGCTGTAATTGTATATTATTACATAATGATTTTATTTAAACAATTTTATTGGCTATCATGCTGTCACCTGACATTCCGTAAAATTTGATATTGTTTGATTAAAACTCGTATTGACTTGATTTCACTTTCGTTTTCTAACGAAATCTATAAAGAGAATCATGTGAATTCTATTTCTATTCGACCAATGGACATAAAGGTAATGTGAAATTTCGTCCAATCAGAATCGTCGTATCAGCGTTCCTTTAGAATGAACAAGTAATCATCATGTCCGACGCAGGCGATGGGCTTGCAGAAGTCAAACGGAGATTTGCAGAAATCTCGGAAACTTTGTTTCACTTTCACTTTTCATTTTAATGTAATAAAACAATTAGTTTTTTGTATCGATCAATACGAGTTTCTATGGACCTTAGAAATCAATATTCACCTCAGCCGAAAGGCTTCGGTGAATATCGTTTTTAAGGTCCATACAAACTTGCATTGACCTCAACAAAAGATTATAATTGTATACTATTGACTCCATGGGGATATTATTTCTACTATTGAGTTCATTGGGGATATTATTTCTACTATTGACTCCATTGGGGATATTATTTCTACTATTGACTCCATTGGTGATTGATTGATTTTTGGTTCCATTGGGATATTATTTCTACAATTGACTCCATTGTAGATATTATTTCTACTATCGACACCATTTGGGATATTATTTTGACTATCGACTCCATTGGAGATATTATTTTTACTATTGACTCCATTGGGTATATTATGTATAATTAATTTATTAATAATTATCTCTACTTACAGCTGCTGGTGCTTGAAGGTTGATCACTGAACAATTCAAATAAGCCGTTTGACCTTGCTGTTTGACCTCTGGTAATATGGCGTCAACAATTTCTGGTCTACTACTGGCTGAATTAACTGAAAACAGGAATAGAAAAACCATTACCAGAGTAGGAATAGAAAAAACATTAATACCAGAGTGTCAATAACTTTTGATATTTAAACATACAATGTACCAGTTTTTATTTTGATGTGTGATCATGATAAATTAGAATGGATATTCTTTATCAGAAACAAAAGAAAAATTGGTATCATAATTCATGGGATGATGTCTTGTACTTGACCTACTGTCAACATGCTAAGCAGGAATAGTATATATTGTAGTTACAGTTTATAAAACAAGTTTCATGAGCCAAAACTAGAAAAGAAGCACTTGATAATTATGGACAAAGTTGTTTTGTTAGGAGTGATTTTTCTTAAATGAAGTGTGTCTGTAAGACACAAATGATGCCCCCGCCTGACCATAAGAAATTATAAACAAATCAAAAGTTCTTTAACACTATGTATGCTGTTCTGTCATACTCAAACTTGTATACAGATAGTACCTTTAATTTTTAATTCCTGATATGTAAATATAAAGGTACATTTTTGTGTATTACCTGTGGTGAAATGGGTATAATTCAATCTAGAATCAGCTTAGTTGTGGGAGCATAACAAATAACTAAGTTCAACTACCTGTCATTTTGAGAATATTTGAAAAAAATAAAAATCCTGTAGATATGCACACCTCCATTATGTGTATAAACATCATACAAAATATTAAAGCTGTAGCTCCAAAACTGTAGGAGGAGATAGCCGGACAAACCATGTATCTATATCCGGACGGACAAACAAAATGACTAAGTTCAATTACCTGTCATTTTGAGAATATTTGATGAAAATCAAAATCCTGTGGACATGCTCACCTCCATTGTATGTATAAACATCCTACAAAATATTAAAGCTGTAGTTCCAAAACTGTAGGAGGAGATAGCCGGACAAACCATGTATCTATATCCAGACGAATGAACGAAAGGACGGACAGGGGTAAATTAATATGCCCCCCGACTCTGTCACGGGGCCATTAAAACGGGTGCACACGACTCGCAGCCGCAAGTGATGAAGCTTACCTGTTGCTTGCCCATGGTCAGTGGTTCTCTCTCCGGGTACCCCGGCTTCTTCCACCACTAAAACTGGTCGCCATGATATAGCTGAAATAGTGCTGAAAGTGGCATTAAACACCAAAAATCAATCAATCAGAAATATAGTTGATATTCTCTGTACTTTATATACACTCCGACAAAGGTTAAGCACCACCCTAAATTTTTATCGATATATTTTTTTACATCAATACTGTTAAAACAATAAAATAGATATCACCATTTTTCTTACGCTTCTTAAAAGACTACACCAAGGGCTCTAAAATTACCAATCTAAGAAGTATTTATCATCCTGAAAGACGTGACTATGACGTGGCAAAAATGGGGTTCAAAACAGGTGCTGAAAAAAAGTAAAACCAGTTTGTCTTTGATGGAAGTTTTTAACATTTCATTAAAATGCAGAGTCTTCAGATTTTAAGAACTTTTAAATGCATCTATTGTGCGTATGTGTAAGGCATACAAATCAATAACGAGTATATCCACCGCGTTTATTGTGAAGTTCTGTAACACGCCTCGTCATGCTTCGCACAAGACGCCTAAGCCGTTCTTGGGGGAACTGTTGCCTCTTCTGTAAGATAGCAGTTCTTAATTCGTCAATATTTTGACATTTTGGATTGCGTTGGTTAATTTTTCGGCCAATAAAATCCCATACATGCTCTATAGGGTTCATGTCTGGCGACATCGCAGGCCATAGAACTGTCTGAATAGCCTCTTGCTGTAAAAAATGTTGTACAATCCGGGTTATATGTGGCCTAGCGTTGTCGTACATGAACATTGGCCTGTCAGCCAACGCATGATTGTCGAAATAGGGGACTACGCGTGGACCAAGCACATTGTCACGGTATTTTTGGCCTGTCAGATTACCATCAAGAACGTAAGTCCAACTTACAGTCAAAGGAAAAACAATCCCAGACAGTTACACCCCCACCCCCAAAAGCAGTGGTGCCCAAAATGTGGTTGTCCTGAAATGACGTGTTTCGTTGGCGCCAAACCCTTGCACGACCGTCGGTAGGGCGTAGCAAAAAACGACTTTCATCAGACCAGTGGACCCGTCTCCATGTGCGAATAGTCCACCCCAAATGATCATGTGACCAGTCAAATCGAGCATGGCGATGACGTAATGTCAACTGTGGACGTTTTATGGGCCGTCACGCTCGTATTCCCTGATGGTGGAGGCGTCTGATTACAGTGCGTGTGCTAATGTGGCCTCCAAACGCTAAATTACCACGAAGTGCACCAGCTGTGCTGAACGGCCATTGCCGCACCCGTATGGATATTAGCCGGTCCTCTCTCGGCGTCGTTTTGCGAGGTCTACCTGCACGTGGACGGTCAGTAACATTCCCCGTTTGACGAAAACGCTGCATCAGTCGTACAATGATGAAATGGTTAACCCTGAAGTGGTCTGCCACCCTTCTATGGCTAAAACCACCGCTATGCATGCCAACAGCTTGCCATCTTTCTGGTATGGTTAATTTTCGCCGCACCATACCAAACCAATAGAAAATGTAACTTACAACTCTACACAAAAAAATCAGCTTTCGTTCGCAAACACAAATGTTGAAAAGTACACGTGGCACTTTACACACCGTCATATACACATAAATAAAAATCGATCAATAACCTGTTTCACAGGTAAGTAAGTATGTGTGTACAGGTAACGGAAAGAGCAAACCGATTTGAAATAAGTTCATTATTAGAAAAGATATTATTGAAACAAGTCAGGTGGTGCTTAACTTTTGTCGGACTGTATATTAATTATTATAATAAAGCTCCATTACTATAGTGTTACAATTATCAACCAGCCTAGCCCATACAAGACTGTACCATGATCAGGGATACTTGTAGACATTTAATTTGATGAGTCCAGAAGATATTTCATCAACCAGCCTTAAGCCCATACGAGACTGTACTCTGATCAGGGATACTTGTAGACATTTAATTTGATGAGTCCAGAAGATATTTCATCAACCAGCCTTAAGCCCATACGAGACTGTACTCTGATCAGGGATACTTGTAGACATTTAATTTGATGAGTCCAGAAGATATTTCATCAACCAGCCTTAAGCCCATACGAGACTGTACTCTGATCAGGGATACTTGTAGACATTTAATTTGATGAGTCCAGAAGATATTTCATCAACCAGCCTAGCCCATACGAGACAGTACTCTGATCAGGGATACTTGTAGACATTTAATTTGATGCATCCAGAAGATATTTCATCAACCAGCCTAGCCCATACGAGACTGTACCATGTTCAAGGATACTTGTAGACATTTAATTTGATGAGTCCAGAAGATATTTCATCAACCAGCCTTGCCCATACGAGACTGTACTCTGATCAGGGATATTTGTAGCCATTTAATTTGATGAGTCCAGAAGATATTTCATCAACCAGCCTTAAGCCCATATGAGACTGTACTCTGATCAGGGATACTTGTAGACATTTAATTTGAAGATTCCAGAAGATATTTCATCAACCAGCCTTAAGCCCATACGAGACTGTACTCTGATCAGGGATAATCTTAGCCATTTAATTTGAAGATTCCAGAAGATATTGAATGATTATTATATTTTCCAGGCACCTATAAATGTATACTAGTTATGAGTTTCAGTAATCAGCCTGTTAAAAATCCTACTGATTTAAATTTAAGTCTGGCCATAAATAAACATACGGATGATTTGTACATGTAGATCTCGAAAAACTACTGAAATTATAAACACTAACAACCAAAGCCTAAAATATAATAAGAAGTAGATAAAGAAGATCCACAACTTGTCTCATATTTATAATACAAAAAATGTATTTGTATCAAACCATCTTTCTTGATATATATATATATATATACGTCTGAAAATTAAACCAAACAGTGTTAGAATTAGATTTTAGAGCTGTCAAATTTTTGTTCTTCCCTCGACGGGATTTGAACCCACACCATTGTTACACTGCAGCACCATTCGCTTAGCCTTACGTCCAGCGCCCTAGACCACTCGACTACATCCACTCCCTATAAAAGGAGCTTCAATAGTCGTAGTGTTACCTTGTCTCGTAAGGCAAATCTAGGGATAGGCGTAAGACATGTGTATAAGCGTGTGTAGATGGTACATATATACTTAATATTATAATTTGACAGCAATCTAACTCAGCAATTTTTAATATATTGGATAGGATAATGAAGAATTATTCATTATACAGTCACAGGAAATAAAGTATATTATACAAACGTCTAGAAGCAAGTGACAACCATACAATATATCTGTCCCACTGGATCTCAAAGTTACTTTAAAGGATACTAGGTTAATACTAAATATTATATACGTCTGAAAATTAAACCAAACAGTGTTAGAATTAGATTTTAGAGCTGTCAAATATTTGTTCTTCCCTCGACGGGATTTGAACCCACACCATTGTTACACTGCAGCACCATTCGCTTAGCCTTACGTCCAGCGCCCTAGACCACTCGACTACATCCACTCCCTATAAAAGGAGCTTCAATAGTCGTAGTGTTACCTTGTCTCGTCAGGCAAATCTAGGGATAGGCGTAAGACATGTGTATAAGCGTGTGTAGATGGTACATATATACTTAATATTATAATTTGACAGCAATCTAACTCAGCAATTTTTAATATATTGGATAGGATAATGAAGAATTATTCATTATACAGTCACAGGAAATAAAGTATATTATACAAACGTCTAGAAGCAAGTGACAACCATACAATATATCTGTCCCACTGGATCTCAAAGTTACTTTAAAGGATACTAGGTTAATACTAAATATTATATACGTCTGAAAATTAAACCAAACAGTGTTAGAATTAGATTTTAGAGCTGTCAAATTTTTGTTCTTCCCTCGACGGGATTTGAACCCACACCATTGTTACACTGCAGCACCATTCGCTTAGCCTTACGTACAGCGCCCTAGACCACTCGACTACATCCACTCCCTATAAAAGGAGCTTCAATAGTCGTAGTGTTACCTTGTCTCGTAAGGCAAATCTAGGGATAGGCGTAAGACATGTGTATAAGCGTGTGTAGATGGTACATATATACTTAATATTATAATTTGACAGCAATCTAACTCAGCAATTTTTAATATATTGGATAGGATAATGAAGAATTATTCATTATACAGTCACAGGAAATAAAGTATATTATACAAACGTCTAGAAGCAAGTGACAACCATACAATATATCTGTCCCACTGGATCTCAAAGTTACTTTAAAGGATACTAGGTTAATACTAAATATTATATACGTCTGAAAATTAAACCAAACAGTGTTAGAATTAGATTTTAGAGCTGTCAAATTTTTGTTCTTCCCTCGACGGGATTTGAACCCACACCATTGTTACACTGCAGCACCATTCGCTTAGCCTTACGTACAGCGCCCTAGACCTCTCGACTACATCCACTCCCTATAAAAGGAGCTTCAATAGTCGTAGTGTTACCTTGTCTCGTAAGGCAAATCTAGGGATAGGCGTAAGACATGTGTATAAGCGTGTGTAGATGGTACATATATACTTAATATTATAATTTGACAGCAATCTAACTCAGCAATTTTTAATATATTGGATAGGATAATGAAGAATTATTCATTATACAGTCACAGGAAATAAAGTATATTATACAAACGTCTAGAAGCAAGTGACAACCATACAATATATCTGTCCCACTGGATCTCAAAGTTACTTTAAAGGATACTAGGTTAATACTAAATATTATATACGTCTGAAAATTAAACCAAACAGTGTTAGAATTAGATTTTAGAGCTGTCAAATTTTTGTTCTTCCCTCGACGGGATTTGAACCCACACCATTGTTACACTGCAGCACCATTCGCTTAGCCTTACGTCCAGCGCCCTAGACCACTCGACTACATCCACTCCCTATAAAAGGAGCTTCAATAGTCGTAGTGTTACCTTGTCTCGTCAGGCAAATCTAGGGATAGGCGTAAGACATGTGTATAAGCGTGTGTAGATGGTACATATATACTTAATATTATAATTTGACAGCAATCTAACTCAGCAATTTTTAATATATTGGATAGGATAATGAAGAATTATTCATTATACAGTCACAGGAAATAAAGTATATTATACAAACGTCTAGAAGCAAGTGACAACCATACAATATATCTGTCCCACTGGATCTCAAAGTTACTTTAAAGGATACTAGGTTAATACTAAATATTATATACGTCTGAAAATTAAACCAAACAGTGTTAGAATTAGATTTTAGAGCTGTCAAATTTTTGTTCTTCCCTCGACGGGATTTGAACCCACACCATTGTTACACTGCAGCACCATTCGCTTAGCCTTACGTCCAGCGCCCTAGACCACTCGACTACATCCACTCCCTATAAAAGGAGCTTCAATAGTCGTAGTGTTACCTTGTCTCGTAAGGCAAATCTAGGGATAGGCGTAAGACATGTGTATAAGCGTGTGTAGATGGTACATATATACTTAATATTATAATTTGACAGCAATCTAACTCAGCAATTTTTAATATATTGGATAGGATAATGAAGAATTATTCATTATACAGTCACAGGAAATAAAGTATATTATACAAACGTCTAGAAGCAAGTGACAACCATACAATATATCTGTCCCACTGGATCTCAAAGTTACTTTAAAGGATACTAGGTTAATACTAAATATTATATACGTCTGAAAATTAAACCAAACAGTGTTAGAATTAGATTTTAGAGCTGTCAAATTTTTGTTCTTCCCTCGACGGGATTTGAACCCACACCATTGTTACACTGCAGCACCATTCGCTTAGCCGTACGTCCAGCGCCCTAGACCACTCGACTACATCCACTCCCTATAAAAGGAGCTTCAATAGTCGTAGTGTTACCTTGTCTCGTCAGGCAAATCTAGGGATAGGCGTAAGACATGTGTATAAGCGTGTGTAGATGGTACATATATACTTAATATTATAATTTGACAGCAATCTAACTCAGCAATTTTTAATATATTGGATAGGATAATGAAGAATTATTCATTATACAGTCACAGGAAATAAAGTATATTATACAAACGTCTAGAAGCAAGTGACAACCATACAATATATCTGTCCCACTGGATCTCAAAGTTACTTTAAAGGATACTAGGTTAATACTAAATATTATATACGTCTGAAAATTAAACCAAACAGTGTTAGAATTAGATTTTAGAGCTGTCAAATTTTTGTTCTTCCCTCGACGGGATTTGAACCCACACCATTGTTACACTGCAGCACCATTCGCTTAGCCTTACGTCCAGCGCCCTAGACCACTCGACTACATCCACTCCCTATAAAAGGAGCTTCAATAGTCGTAGTGTTACCTTGTCTCGTAAGGCAAATCTAGGGATAGGCGTACGACATGTGTATAAGCGTGTGTAGATGGTACATATATACTTAATATTATAATTTGACAGCAATCTAACTCAGCAATTTTTAATATATTGGATAGGATAATGAAGAATTATTCATTATACAGTCACAGGAAATAAAGTATATTATACAAACGTCTAGAAGCAAGTGACAACCATACAATATATCTGTCCCACTGGATCTCAAAGTTACTTTAAAGGATACTAGGTTAATACTAAATATTATATACGTCTGAAAATTAAACCAAACAGTGTTAGAATTAGATTTTAGAGCTGTCAAATTTTTGTTCTTCCCTCGACGGGATTTGAACCCACACCATTGTTACACTGCAGCACCATTCGCTTAGCCTTACGTCCAGCGCCCTAGACCACTCGACTACATCCACTCCCTATAAAAGGAGCTTCAATAGTCGTAGTGTTACCTTGTCTCGTAAGGCAAATCTAGGGATAGGCGTAAGACATGTGTATAAGCGTGTGTAGATGGTACATATATACTTAATATCATAATTTGACAGCAATCTAACTCAGCAATTTTTAATATATTGGATAGGATAATGAAGAATTATTCATTATACAGTCACAGGAAATAAAGTATATTATACAAACGTCTAGAAGCAAGTGACAACCATACAATATATCTGTCCCACTGGATCTCAAAGTTACTTTAAAGGATACTAGGTTAATACTAAATATTATATACGTCTGAAAATTAAACCAAACAGTGTTAGAATTAGATTTTAGAGCTGTCAAATTTTTGTTCTTCCCTCGACGGGATTTGAACCCACACCATTGTTACACTGCAGCACCATTCGCTTAGCCTTACGTCCAGCGCCCTAGACCACTCGACTACATCCACTCCCTATAAAAGGAGCTTCAATAGTCGTAGTGTTACCTTGTCTCGTCAGGCAAATCTAGGGATAGGCGTAAGATTTATTGGATAGGATAATGAAGAATTATTCATTATACAGTCACAGGAAATAAAGTATATTATACAAACGTCTAGAAGCAAGTGACAACCATACAATATATCTGTCCCACTGGATCTCAAAGTTACTTTAAAGGATACCAGGTTAATACTAAATATTATATACGTCTGAAGATTAAACCAAACAGTGTTAGAATTAGATTTTAGAGCTGTCAAATTTTTGTTCTTCCCTCGACGGGATTTGAACCCACACCATTGTTACACTGCAGCACCATTCGCTTAGCCTTACGTCCAGCGCCCTAGACCACTCGACTACATCCACTCCCTATAAAAGGAGCTTCAATAGTCGTAGTGTTACCTTGTCTCGTAAGGCAAATCTTGGTATAGGCGTAAGACATGTGTATAAGCGTGTGTAGATGGTACATATATACTTAATATTATAATTTGACAGCAATCTAACTCAGCAATTTTTAATATATTGGATAGGATAATGAAGAATTATTCATTATACAGTCACAGGAAATAAAGTATATTATACAAACGTCTAGAAGCAAGTGACAACCATACAATATATCTGTCCCACTGGATCTCAAAGTTACTTTAAAGGATACTAGGTTAATACTAAATATTATATACGTCTGAAAATTAAACCAAACAGTGTTAGAATTAGATTTTAGAGCTGTCAAATTTTTGTTCTTCCCTCGACGGGATTTGAACCCACACCATTGTTACACTGCAGCACCATTCGCTTAGCCTTACGTCCAGCGCCCTAGACCACTCGACTACATCCACTCCCTATAAAAGGAGCTTCAATAGTCGTAGTGTTACCTTGTCTCGTAAGGCAAATCTAGGGATAGGCGTAAGACATGTGTATAAGCGTGTGTAGATGGTACATATATACTTAATATTATAATTTGACAGCAATCTAACTCAGCAATTTTTAATATATTGGATAGGATAATGAAGAATTATTCATTATACAGTCACAGGAAATAAAGTATATTATACAAACGTCTAGAAGCAAGTGACAACCATACAATATATCTGTCCCACTGGATCTCAAAGTTACTTTAAAAGGATACTAGATTAATACTAAATATTATATACGTCTGAAAATTAAACCAAACAGTGTTAGAATTAGATTTTAGAGCTGTCAAATTTTTGTTCTTCCCTCGACGGGATTTGAACCCACACCATTGTTACACTGCAGCACCATTCGCTTAGCCTTACGTCCAGCGCCCTAGACCACTCGACTACATCCACTCCCTATAAAAGGAGCTTCAATAGTCGTAGTGTTACCTTGTCTCGTCAGGCAAATCTAGGGATAGGCGTAAGATTTATTGGATAGGATAATGAAGAATTATTCATTATACAGTCACAGGAAATAAAGTATATTATACAAACGTCTAGAAGCAAGTGACAACCATACAATATATCTGTCCCACTGGATCTCAAAGTTACTTTAAAGGATACTAGGTTAATACTAAATATTATATACGTCTGAAAATTAAACCAAACAGTGTTAGAATTAGATTTTAGAGCTGTCAAATTTTTGTTCTTCCCTCGACGGGATTTGAACCCACACCATTGTTACACTGCAGCACCATTCGCTTAGCCTTACGTCCAGCGCCCTAGACCACTCGACTACATCCACTCCCTATAAAAGGAGCTTCAATAGTCGTAGTGTTACCTTGTCTCGTAAGGCAAATCTAGGGATAGGCGTAAGACATGTGTATAAGCGTGTGTAGATGGTACATATATACTTAATATTATAATTTGACAGCAATCTAACTCAGCAATTTTTAATATATTGGATAGGATAATGAAGAATTATTCATTATACAGTCACAGGAAATAAAGTATATTATACAAACGTCTAGAAGCAAGGGACAACCATACAATATATCTGTCCCACTGGATCTCAAAGTTACTTTAAAGGATACTAGATTAATACTAAATATTATATACGTCTGAAAATTAAACCAAACAGTGTTAGAATTAGATTTTAGAGCTGTCAAATTTTTGTTCTTCCCTCGACGGGATTTGAACCCACACCATTGTTACACTGCAGCACCATTCGCTTAGCCTTACGTCCAGCGCCCTAGACCACTCGACTACATCCACTCCCTATAAAAGGAGCTTCAATAGTCGTAGTGTTACCTTGTCTCGTAAGGCAAATCTAGGGATAGGCGTAAGACATGTGTATAAGCGTGTGTAGATGGTACATATATACTTAATATTATAATTTGACAGCAATCTAACTCAACAATTTTTAATATATTGGATAGGATAATGAAGAATTATTCATTATACAGTCACAGGAAATAAAGTATATTATACAAACGTCTAGAAGCAAGTGACAACCATACAATATATCTGTCCCACTGGATCTCAAAGTTACTTTAAAGGATACTAGGTTAATACTAAATATTATATACGTCTGAAAATTAAACCAAACAGTGTTAGAATTATATTTTAGAGCTGTCAAATTTTTGTTCTTCCCTCGACGGGATTTGAACCCACACCATTGTTACACTGCAGCACCATTCGCTTAGCCTTACGTCCAGCGCCCTAGACCACTCGACTACATCCACTCCCTATAAAAGGAGCTTCAATAGTCGTAGTGTTACCTTGTCTCGTAAGGCAAGTCTAGGGATAGGCGTAAGACATGTGTATAAGTGTGTGTAGATGGTACATATATACTTAATATTATAATTTGACAGCAATCTAACTCAGCAATTTTTAATATATTGGATAGGATAATGAAGAATTATTCATTATACAGTCACAGGAAATAAAGTATATTATACAAACGTCTAGAAGCAAGTGACAACCATACAATATATCTGTCCCACTGGATCTCAAAGTTACTTTAAAGGATACTAGGTTAATACTAAATATTATATACGTCTGAAAATTAAACCAAACAGTGTTAGAATTAGATTTTAGAGCTGTCAAATTTTTGTTCTTCCCTCGACGGGATTTGAACCCACACCATTGTTACACTGCAGCACCATTCGCTTAGCCTTACGTCCAGCGCCCTAGACCACTCGACTACATCCACTCCCTATAAAAGGAGCTTCAATAGTCGTAGTGTTACCTTGTCTCGTCAGGCAAATCTAGGGATAGGCGTAAGATTTATTGGATAGGATAATGAAGAATTATTCATTATACAGTCACAGGAAATAAAGTATATTATACAAACGTCTAGAAGCAAGTGACAACCATACAATATATCTGTCCCACTGGATCTCAAAGTTACTTTAAAGGATACTAGGTTAATACTAAATATTATATACGTCTGAAAATTAAACCAAACAGTGTTAGAATTAGATTTTAGAGCTGTCAAATTTTTGTTCTTCCCTCGACGGGATTTGAACCCACACCATTGTTACACTGCAGCACCATTCGCTTAGCCTTACGTCCAGCGCCCTAGACCACTCGACTACATCCACTCCCTATAAAAGGAGCTTCGATAGTCGTAGTGTTACCTTGTCTCGTAAGGCAAATCTAGGGATAGGCGTAAGACATGTGTATAAGCGTGTGTAGATGGTACATATATACTTAATATTATAATTTGACAGCAATCTAACTCAGCAATTTTTAATATATTGGATAGGATAATGAAGAATTATTCATTATACAGTCACAGGAAATAAAGTATATTATACAAACGTCTAGAAGCAAGGGACAACCATACAATATATCTGTCCCACTGGATCTCAAAGTTACTTTAAAGGATACTAGATTAATACTAAATATTATATACGTCTGAAAATTAAACCAAACAGTGTTACAATTAGATTTTAGAGCTGTCAAATTTTTGTTCTTCCCTCGACGGGATTTGAACCCACACCATTGTTACACTGCAGCACCATTCGCTTAGCCTTACGTCCAGCGCCCTAGACCACTCGACTACATTCACTCCCTATAAAAGGAGCTTCAATAGTCGTAGTGTTACCTTGTCTCGTAAGGCAAATCTAGGGATAGGCGTAAGACATGTGTATAAGCGTGTGTAGATGGTACATATATACTTAATATTATAATTTGACAGCAATCTAACTCAACAATTTTTAATATATTGGATAGGATAATGAAGAATTATTCATTATACAGTCACAGGAAATAAAGTATATTATACAAACGTCTAGAAGCAAGTGACAACCATACAATATATCTGTCCCACTGGATCTCAAAGTTACTTTAAAGGATACTAGGTTAATACTAAATATTATATACGTCTGAAAATTAAACCAAACAGTGTTAGAATTAGATTTTAGAGCTGTCAAATTTTTGTTCTTCCCTCGACGGGATTTGAACCCACACCATTGTTACACTGCAGCACCATTCGCTTAGCCTTACGTCCAGCGCCCTAGACCACTCGACTACATCCACTCCCTATAAAAGGAGCTTCAATAGTCGTAGTGTTACCTTGTCTCGTCAGGCAAATCTAGGGATAGGCGTAAGATTTATTGGATAGGATAATGAAGAATTATTCATTATACAGTCACAGGAAATAAAGTATATTATACAAACGTCTAGAAGCAAGTGACAACCATACAATATATCTGTCCCACTGGATCTCAAAGTTACTTTAAAGGATACTAGGTTAATACTAAATATTATATACGTCTGAAAATTAAACCAAACAGTGTTAGAATTAGATTTTAGAGCTGTCAAATTTTTGTTCTTCCCTCGACGGGATTTGAACCCACACCATTGTTACACTGCAGCACCATACGTCTGAAAATTAAACCAAACATTTTAATATCGCAAAATGAAGCAGAACCATCATGGATCACAAAATTACTGTTTGTAATTCAGAATTATCACCTGTCTGGTAACCATAGCAACACAAAATCAAGGTTCTTTCCTATTACCATGGTACACATTTCTTAAAAGTGATCTATGTCAACCAGAATAACATAGAAAACAAATAATTCTGTTGCTAAATGTTACTAGAAGTACATGTAATATAATTACAAAATATGTGTGGTAAATTACTGGTAATTCACACATTTTCATGAAACATGCAAATAACACGGATGAATAATGTTGGTTACAAACCATTGCATTTTCATTGCAAAACATATCTTGTACACACTATGTGATTATATATTTGCGAAATCAGATTTGAGAATCATGTAAAAGACAATGAGACATATACTTAACTAAAGAATTTAAGTTCAGATTCTAAGGCATCTTTAAAATATATGTAAATATATCATCAGTAACAGTATGGAATTAAAGTTTGTTTTGCCCCCAAAGACATACGTCTCCCCCCGTCCCACAAACTGTAGTCAAAGGTAAAAAATCTATTTAGGTAACAAATAAAATTAAGCTTCAAAGAATAACAAAAACAACTGTTTTTAATCCATGAAGCACAAAAAAAAATTGATCAAAAGTGATAAATCAAGGGTTACAGTTACTATTCCATATTGTCATGGCAAAGTTAACCATTCCAGAAAATTGCTCAGCCTATGTTCCAATGATTTTAAAGGAGTTTTGTTCTTCTAAAATCAATGGATTGGTGATGAAAAACTTTTTCAAGGAAATAGTGACATTATGATAGACGCTTGTACATATATATATATATATAATAATTCTTCATTATCCTATCCAATATATTAAAAATTGCTGAGTTAGATTGCTGTCAAATTATAATATTAAGTATATATGTACCATCTACACACGCTTATACACATGCCTTACGCCTATCCCTAGATTTGCCTTACGAGACAAGGTAACACTACGACTATTGAAGCTCCTTTTTTAGGGAGTGGATGTAGTCGAGTGGTCTAGGGCGCTGGACGTAAGGCTAAGCGAATGGTGCTGCAGTGTAACAATGGTGTGGGTTCAAATCCCGTCGAGGGAAGAACAAAAATTTGACAGCTCTAAAATCTAATTCTAACACTGTTTGGTTTAATTTTCAGACGTATATATATATATACATATATATATAAACGTCTAAAATGTTAGCACAACGATATCAAAAAAAGATGTTAAAATGTAACAAAAATAACTATAAGTCTACAAAAAGACTATAATTATAATGAAATCGACGGATATTTCGCTTGACCGACAAGCTTCATCAGCGTCTGTAATCCGATTTGAAAAATTGTCACGTGAGCATCAGTTATCGTGACGTAAATTACTAAAAATCATAATCTTGAACTTTATACTTTATATTATTCAAGTATATTGCACACTAATCTATAAATATGAACAGAATGAGAAAATGTAATGATGAAGTTTACCAACTAGCTAAGGTCCAGGCACTGGTTAAAAGGTTAAAAAACAAAAAACAAAAGATTTAGGCCTTTTTGTTTATGCCTTCCGGGTGTAATGTTTGTAACTCGCGGATCCAAAAACTCTCTTTTTTCTGTCTTTGATTTTCTTTCCAACTTGGATTGTGGTCAATGATATAAATTTTAGATCTGCCAAAGTCTTCCAATGAGTGCTCCGGCGACACAAAGTGTTGACTCACGGGCAAGGGCGTCTTTTTCGTAAGGTCACTTCTGTGTCCATTCATTCTTTTGTTGAATGGTTGGACACTTTCTCCTACGTATTGCGACCCGCAGACGTAACAGTCAAGGAGGTAAACCACATTAGGTGTTTTGCAATTGACATTGCAAAATATCCTATACTCCTTTCCTGTCGTCTTGCTATGGAACACTTGTGTGTGTTGCAATTGGAGACAGCACTTGCAACGCTTGTCACCACATGGTTTACACTGGCCGACCGTCGATGAAGGTCTAGATACCGCAGCTCTGACCAGTGTATCCTTAATGCTTTTAGGTCGCCGGAACGCTACAACGGGTGGTTCAGGGAACAACTTGGCCAGCGTTTCACTTTTTTGAATTTCTTTCCAATGATGAGGGACAATGCCTGCAATTTTCGCTAAAGAAGGATGGTAAGTGAGAACAAGGGGAACCCGTTTGTTGATCTTTTTTTCTTTGTATTCCAGGAGGTCATTTCTGTTAATTTCACTGGCTTTTGAAAACCCTCTCTCTATAACTTTGTCATTATATCCTCGCTTCTTCAAATGATGGCGTAAATCTCCTAGTCTTTGCTTGGTGGTTTCAACAGTGGAGCATATTCGTTTTTGCTAATATGCTCCACTGTTGAAACCACCAAGCAAAGACTAGGAGATTTACGCCATCATTTGAAGAAACGGGGATATAATGACAAAGTTATAGAGAGAGGGTTTTCAAAAGCCAGTGAAATTAACAGAAATGACCTCCTGGAATACAAAGAAAAAAAGATCAACAAACGGGTTCCCCTTGTTCTCACTTACCATCCTTCTTTAGCGAAAATTGCAGGCATTGTCCGTCATCATTGGAAAGAAATTCAAAAAAGTGAAACGCTGGCCAAGTTGTTCCCTGAACCACCCGTTGTAGCGTTCCGGCGACCTAAAAGCATTAAGGATACACTGGTCAGAGCTGCGGTATATAGACCTTCATCGACGGTCGGCCAGTGTAAACTATGTGGTGACAAGCGTTGCAAGTGCTGTCTCCAATTGCAACACACACAAGTGTTCCATAGCAAGACGACAGGAAAGGAGTATAAGATATTTTGCAATGTCAATTGCAAAACACCTAGTGTGGTTTACCTCCTTGACTGTCACGTCTGCGGGGCGCAATACGTAGGAGAAAGTGTCCAACCATTCAACAAAAGAATGAATAGACACAGAAGTGACCTTACGAAAAAGACGCTCTTGCCCGTGAGTCAACACTTTGTGTCACCGGGGCACTCATTGGAAGACTTTGGCAGATCCAAAATTTATATCATTGACCACAATCCAAGTTGGAAAGAAAATCAAAGACAGAAAACAGAGAGTTTTTGGATCCGCGAGTTACAAACATTACACCCGGAAGGCATAAACAAAAAAGCCTAAATCTTTTGTTTTTTGTTTTTTTAACTTTTTAACCAGTGCCTGGACCTTAGCTAGTTGGTAAACTTCATCATTACATTTTCTCATTCTGTTCATATTTATAAATTAGTGTGCAATATACTTGAATAATATAAAGTATAAAGTTCAAGATTATGATTTTTAGTAATTTACGTCACGATAACGTGACAATTTTTCAAATCGGATTACAGACGCTGATGAAGCTTGTCGGTCAAGCGAAATATCCGTCGATTTCATTATAATTATAGTCTTTTTGTAGACTTATAGTTATTTTTGTTACATTTTAACATCTTTTTTTGATATCGTTGTGCTAACATTTTAGACGTTTATTTATCATTTTTGTTTGTTTGCACAGTATCGTTAACACTTGTTTCCGATCCGACATCTCGTAGATTCATACGTTGGCTACTTTTTCAGATGTTTATATATATATATATATATATATATATATACAAGTTTCAGTAAGGGATATTACACCAGAGTGTTTGCAAATAACGCCCACAAAATTTAGGGGATCAACATTTCCTGGTAATATGCACAACTACATATGGTGTCCTTACTACCTACCAAGTTTCATGAAATTCTGTTCAGTAGTTTCAGAGGAGTTGTGCTGACAAGCTGCTTCAGAAGTATATTTCGGGAAATTTTAAGTTCAAAGGGGCATAATTCCCACAAAATTTAGGAGATCAAATTTCCTGGTAATATGCACAACTACATATGGTGTCCTTACTACCTACCAAGTTTCATGAAATTATGTTCAGTAGTTTCAGAGGAGTTGCGCTGACAAGCTGCTTCAGTAGTAAATTTCGGGAAATTTCTAAGTTCAAAGGGGCATAACTCCCACGGAATTCAGGCGATCAAAATTTCCTGATAATATGCACAACTACATATGGTGTCCTTACTACCTACCAAGTTTCATGAAATTATGTTCAGTAGTTTCAGAGGAGTTGCGCTGACAAGCTGCTTCAGTAGTAGTAAATTTCGGGAAATTTCTAAGTTCAAAGGGGCATAACTCCCACGGAATTCAGGCGATCAAAATTTCCTGGTAATATGCACAACTACATATGGTGTCCTTACTACCTACATGTACCAAGTTTCATGAAATTCTGTTCAGTAGTTTCAGAGGAGTTGCGCTGACAAACTGTGTGACGGACAGACGACAGGACAAAAACAATATGTCTCCCCACCAAAGTGGGGGGAGACATAATTTAGGAGTAACAGCATAGAAGTGGGTAACAGGATGAAGCCCTCAAACAATGAAATGCATGTCTTTAGATGTAAATTTCTATTGTATTTCAATGTAAAATAACGTCCAATACAAACATATATACAATGTGAGGCTAGTAAGAACAGTTTTGAGATACCGAAGGACTACTCAGAGGCCGTTAGTCGAAAGAAAGACCATACAATGACCAAAAGAAAGACCATATAATGACCAAAAGAAAGATCATATAATGACCAAAAGAAAGACCATATATATAATGACCAAAAGAAAGACCATATAATGACCAAAAGAAAGATCATATAATGATCAAAAGAAAGATCATATAATGACCAAAAGAAAGACCATGTAATGACCAAAAGAAAGATCATATAATAACCAAAAGAAAGACCATATAATGACCAAAAGAAAGATCATATAATGACCAAAAGAAAGACCATATATATAATGACCAAAAGAAAGACCATATAATGACCAAAAGAAAGATCATATAATGACCAAAAGAAAGACCATATAATGACCAAAATAAAGACCATATAATAACCAAAAGAAAGATCATATAATGACCAAAAGAAAGATCATATAATGACCAAAAGAAAGACCATATAATGACCAAAAGAAAGACCATATAATGACCAAAAGAAAGATCATATAATGACCAAAAGAAAGATCATATAATGACCAAAAGAAAGATCATATAATGACCAAAGGAAAGACCATATAATGACCAAAAGAAAGACCATATAATGACCAAAAGAAAGACCATATAATGACCATATAATGACCAAAAGAAAGATCATATAATGACCAAAAGAAAGACCATATAATGACCAAAAGAAAGATCATATAATGACCAAAAGAAAGACCATATATATAATGACCAAAAGAAAGACCATATAATGACCAAAAGAAAGATCATATAATGACCAAAAGAAAGACCATATAATGACCAAAAGAAAGACCATATAATGACCAAAAGAAAGATCATATAATGACCAAAAGAAAGATCATATAATGACCAAAAGAAAGACCATATAATGACCAAAAGAAAGATCATATAATGACCAAAAGAAAGATCATATAATGACCAAAAGAAAGATCATATAATGACCAAAGGAAAGACCATATAATGACCAAAAGAAAGACCATATAATGACCAAAAGAAAGACCATATAATGACCATATAATGACCAAAAGAAAGATCATATAATGACCAAAAGAAAGATCATATAATGACCAAAAGTAAGATCATATAATGACCAAAAGAAAGATCATATAATGACCAAAAGAAAGACCATATAAATAATGACCAAAAGAAAGATCATATAATGACCTAAAGAAAGACCATATAATGACCAAAAGAAAGACCATATAATGACCAAAAGAAAGACCATATAATGACCAAAAGAAAGATCATATAATGACCAAAAGAAAGACCATATAATGACCAAAAGAAAGATCATATAATGACCAAAAGAAAGATCATATAATGACCAAAAGAAAGACCATATAATGACCAAAAGAAAGACCATATAATGACCAAAAGAAGTATTGGCACATGTAAAAAAAATTCCTATATAATCAACCAAAACCATATTTTTTCAAAAAATTATTGTGATGTCATTTCTGGATAGATTTTAACAATTCGGAATTGTCTATATTTTGTTTGTTTATTTACTCATTATGTTTATATGAGTGGTTTTTATTTGTACATAATTTAAAGTAATATTACACCAGTTTGGGTTGAAAAATTTGTTTCCCTGAAAATTCCATTTGGAATATGGCGGTACCTTAACTAAGCTACTCATGCATGTTTCAAGTCGAAATATGTTCCCAACAACTAGAAATCTGCAAATCCGTGTGCATGTTTTTCGTCCTCGCCATTGTTGTTGAGACTAATTAACTTTCGGTTGTTTTGTTCCAATGATTGCCGATCATTATACCTCGTGAAGAAAATGTTGGTCCGATGATTGCAGATCAAGAAAAGATATACGGGTGTGTTCGATTTGCATTTCAATTATCTCCCTTTTGGAAACCTGGTGGTCAAAAGTAGACATTTATTTTTATGTTGATATGTTTTATTGATATATTTTGTAATGATAAGGCTATTTGTAATATATTTATCATATTTAAACATTGACAACCTTCTTCATATAAAATTTGCTAAGAAATTTGCAGAATTAAAATAATAACCATACCCATGTCAAGGTGACGAATGTTTTATATAATGTCTAATATTTACATTTTCAACTTGTTCAAAATTGGCTATTACAATGTAACAGTATGGCCTACATAGTATAACTTTTGATCCTGCTTCTATAGGAGTAGTACCCAATCTATTTGTTTTTTGGGATTGGGAGATTAAATTTTGTTAATTTTCGGGTTTAAATTTAGATTAGCTTTAACCCCAGAATGCTTTAAAATATAAACCTTTTATTAGCTGCTTGCCACATCATGTTTTTCTGGGTTGATTTTTTACATTCAAACCTCAGTGCTACCTAGGTTATTTTTGATATTGGTATTTTACAGCCGTTTTTGCATCTATTTTTTTTGTACAGTATTTATTTGAAGCTTTGATTTTTATGTTCTGCTATATCATGCCTTTTGTTGACTATATAAAGTATTGAAAACTTATTAGCCTTAATTCCTATTGCCATAAGCTCAATCCCAGTGGAAAAAACATGGATATGTCTAAATCTCATTTTGTATCCATCGTCAACTAATTCAATCACTTTCTGTAACATGAACGTGTTTGGATATGTCTCGCTTGGTGGTTGCCAAGCAAAAAGCTCACAGGATCAAAAGTTATACTTTTTTTATATTTCAAATAGTAGGCCATATTTTTTTTTATCTTTATTTTTATTGGTATAAACATATTTTATTGGTATAACTGACATATATAAACAAAACAATAGCAATTCTACAATAGGATTCAGAAACAAGCAAATGCTTTTTTTAAATCTGTTTCCTATGAAAAACATACAAATATCACAATCAAATATATATGCATGCCGATTTAAATTTTAAACTTGTGAGAATTATTTATACATTGAGGGAGAAAAAAATGTATGTAGCATGTAGTTGAAAGCTACACAATTTACTTGAAAATAATAATACAAAGAGATTGAATAAGATTGAAAAGGTGAAATATTTGTTTTAGTAGGCCATACTGTTAACAGACAATGGTTCCTTGAAGAGTTGAAAATGTAAACATTAAGTATTATATAAAACATTCGTCACCTTGACAATGGTATGTTTATTATTTTGATTCTGCAAAATTGGCCCCACATTTTATCAAAAAATAATGCTTGACATAGAATAAAAACAATTTACTAATTTAATTGTTATATTTACAAATTTTCAAAAAGTATATCTTTCCGTGAGATTGGGTGCGCTATGACGTCATAATGACATCATGATTAGATGGATAATGCTAAAAATGGACTATAAACGACATATTCAATGTACATTTTAGCTATTTTATATACCTCCACAGTCTTCCACCAATACCAAATTGAGCAGTTGTTTTGAGTATAGAGGGTTAATGATTGTATCAACATATTTTGTTGGTGGAGGATTGTGGAGGTTGTTAAATATTAATTTATTTATAACCTCGGCCAGACCCTTAAAATCAATATTTTCACTCTTCTGATTGTATATATGATACCATTATGTATATATACACAATCTCTGTACATTTTATGATTCATTTCAAGTAATGAAATTCATCAGTAAATAACTTGTTTCTGTAAATAATTGTATTTATTTTAAATACAGTTTGCATACATGGAAACCAGGAGAAAAACTCAGTGAATGCAGTCCGGCGTCAACGCGATAAAAAGAACTGGGGACTATAAGTTCCATATATGGCCCTATATTTAATGAATCATTATCTTAGAAAATACTTGATTAAAATTTGATGTGTTTTATTTTATAGACGATATCATACTTTTGATGTTAAAACTTGCTTCCAACAAAATCGATACGTATTTGACGTCATTGTGACGACATCCGGAGCGTTATTTGTTTTCTGTATTTCGTGGAATTTCGCCCGCGATATTTCGACGGTTTTCGAAGAAATTAATCACCTCCGTAGTCGTGTACCAGACTAAATTTTACCAGATTATTGAAATAAATAAAACACAACTCCTGTTAAAGTATTTTTTTGGTGCACGAGGTGTTAAATTTCTTGAAAAACGACGGGAAAATGTTCAAATATTACAAGCGCTTAGATGACGTTTTGATGTTTGAGAAGCAATATTTGCCGTAAAAAACGATGATATGTCGGCACGTAACAGTTATATAACATAAAAATAAAATAAAACCACTTCATCCAAAATAGTTTTTTTTCATAGGCCCCCAATTATTGATTATATATTTTCTTCCGGGATACTGAAATAGTTATTACTACCGGGATACTGAGGTAGGTTTAATGGTCTATCGATGCTACTTCTAAAATGAAGTAAAATAGTTTGATCCAAAAGGAGTAGATATTTTTGGGCACAATCCAACATATCCTTAAGAAGAGTTTGAAGATACCACAGGGGCAATCACAATCCGTATATGCGTTCTGTCATGTGCATAAGTTATTGTTTGCATGATTGACAGACAATATTCATCATATTGTTTTCTAGCTTCTGAACTGTCGATCGAGAAAAAAATAAAATATTCTAGACAGGCAGCATATAGCCAGTCAATGAGGTTTGCAATTAATATTTCGCATGCACAATAGCGACCCACCACCACAAGGTGTGGAAAATAGAAATATTCTTCTGTGGTCTAAATGCGTATTAACTGCATTACATGTAAACTGTATTATTCTGTTTGATAAAGTCCTTTAACTAGAACAGAATTTGTTTTACCCTTGAGTGAAATATTGTTGTAATAACATATCGTGAACGTGATGTAAAAGTATGAAAGCATTTCAAGGTATATTTTAAATGAGGTTGAAACATGTCGCCATTTGATATCAATTCGGTTGTATTTCATTTTGACGATTTTAATTACGGAAGACGATCACAACCATATTTTTTTAAGCAATTGCAACTCAGCTGTTTTTTTTCATAACATATAATAAAATGAAAAAATATATATCACACTGTCGGAACAGTTCCAACATTCAATAGAAAAATCGTAGAAATAATATCAATTAGTGTCCGTCGTCTGTTATCCATAACTTTTCATATTAATATTTAATCTTTTTCTTAGAAATTGCAAAACCAAATGCTTTATTTTACGTTATCAAGTTCTCTCAACCCGCACCTTGGCATTTTTCTTTAATAGATTTATGATGGTTGTCCGTAAAAATGTACTGGAATATATCATAACATTGGTTGTCGTTAAGAATAAAGTACGGTTAAAAAAAGGTTTAAAAAAATTTCAAATATGACAAAGTTCTATTCCTCAAATAAATCTATCTATTACTTCTTTAAGGTTAATACCAAAATTTCGACCAGTTTTCGACAATCAATGGTAATAAGTTTCTGAATTGATATGATCTCAATATGTACATTATCAATGTCATAGCAGACGATGAAACCAACATTGGTCTGTATGAGATATATTTTTTAAATGATTAAAGTTTTGTTAAGGTGACGAAAAAATGAATTACGAAAAAATACAATTTGAACGTGAAATAATAGATGTGGTACGTAGTTCTTACATTTAAAGATGACATTTTTAGATCAGATTTCTTGAGATCATTCATGCAATTTCAGCATCATAATATAACCTCTCACAAATGAAGCGATCAAAATAATGAGAGATTTTATCACGTGAAACAAACCGTCGAAAACAGGAGACCGTCGAAAATGAGTGACGTTGCGACATTACTATTCGTTCACTTTAATTTCATAATACAGTTTCAGAACATGTTTTTATTCCTGAAATCAATCCACATTGCATATTAAGTCAAATTTATGTTTTGTTTATAGAGTTTTATTATGCTTTGTTTTTGTTTTTCTTTTTGTTTTTTTAAAGATATGCATTATAATACGATGATACTTACATTCTGTATTCTGAAAAAAATGACGTTCAGTGCTTTTCATTACCTGACTTTGTCGGTCCGCTGTGAGGAATTAGATGCACATATTAACTAACTGTATTTATTTATGAAAAGCACGTATTGTGAATACATTTTGGAGAAAATTTTATCGACATCTGAGGTGGGGCCGATTTTGGCCCTTATTGCTCCCAGTCCTTTCTTAACAAATTTGATTTGCAGAAGTTTGTCAATGTTTAAATACGATAAATATATTACAAATAGCCTCATCATTACCACATATATCAATAAAACATATCAACATAAAAATAAATGTCTACTTTTGACAGCTAGGTTTCCAAAAGGGAGATAATCTAAACACAAATCGAACACACCCGTTATACAATCTCGCCAAAATAGTTCAAATCTTGGGTCACGTGCATATCATTTGCATTACTGTTGTTAACAACAGTAATTATCTGCTGTCAAATATTTTGCGATTTGCTCATAAATTCTGCTATTAAGTGGATTTGTAATGTTATGCAGTTGATTAAATTTAGTTAAATTAAGTGGCATATTAAGTAAAAATATTTAATCCAAAAATTTCAGGATATTGTGGTGTAATATTACTTTAAGCATGATTGTTAATTCTTAGGATTTATGTTTAGTTGAAATATAAAGGAAAATGAAAGTCAATTTTTATTTGTTGTGTTTAAATTATGTACAAATAAAAATCACTCATAACAACATAATGAGTCAATAAATAATCAAAATATGGATAATTCCGAATGTTTTGGTTTAAAATTTGTTAAAATCTATCCAGAAATGACTTCAGAATATTTTTTTGAAAAAATATGGTTTTGGTTGATTATAGGGATTTTTTTACATGCACCAATACTTTTGACCACATACTGTAGGTTCTATTTCATCAAACTAATCGAAAATTTTGACGATTACAAATTACTGTCGATTACTAGGAAAAATGTAATCAATTATACGATTACGATTACCCCATGTTGGGTTTTTTATTTCTCATTGTATGTACACCTATTATTGTGTGAACATTTGCACCTTGAAGGTACTTCTTTATGGAAATAAAAGATATTCTATTCTACTTATCTGTATAATATCCCCCCTCCTTATATTTTATAACAGCGTTGTGGGATTCGAGTAGTGTAAATAAATTGTTTACATTGTAAATATGTTTCTTGTTTGATTGTTTGATTAATTGTTGTACTTTAAACTTGCAATATGGCAGATTATGATGAAGAGTTATCTGAAATAGAATCAGAGGTTGACCGTCTCACAAGACAAGTGAGCGGGTACGAACGGGTTGGTCAGTCAACACCAAAATATATGGCGACTGGTGAGCGTCAGTCGGTAGGTTTCCCGGTCGATTCAGGTTTCGCAACCGCACGACAATCAAGAGAAAGAGCTAGTGCTCGAAGAGAAAGTACAGAAGTGGACAGAATAGAGGTTGAAATTGAGAAATTGAGAGAGCATTTAGGGCAATATGAGATGCTCAGAAGTATGCGGGAAGGTGCATATAGAGAAAGAGAGGGTAGTCCCGCGGTTCGATTTAAGGAACCGTTATATGACAATTATGTTCCTCCGGGTGTTGCAGTGAGAAAAAAATCAGATCAAACTAAGAAACCTGCACAACGGCAGCTGCTAAAGGCTCAAATACTGCACGTGTAAAAGCTGCAACCTATGATGGTACATCATCATGGTTAGATTATAAGTCTCACTTTGATGCTTGCTCTCGTATAAATCAATGGTGAGAAAATGAAAAGGGGTTATATCTGGCTGTGGCTTTGCGTGGACAAGCACAGGGCATACTAGGAGATTTGCCTATAGATAAGCAACAAGACTATACATTTCTTGTGAAAGCACTCGAAGAACGTTTTGCCCCACCTAATCAAACTGAGCTGTACAGAGTTCAACTCACTGAGCGACGAGAAAAACCAGCAGAAAGCCTACCTGAACTTGGTCAGGCAATTAGAAGATTAGTAAATCTGGCTTACCCTACAGTACCAGAGAATGTACGTGACACGCTTGCAAAGCAGCATTTTATAGAGGCTCTAGCCGACTCAGAAATGAGGATACGCATTAAGCAGTCACGTCCCCAAAATTTAAATGATGCTATTCGATTGGCTGTCGAATTGGAGACTTTTAATAGAGCTGAACGAAGAGTGACAGAAGGCCGCTCATATTTACGTACAACTGCAGCAGACAGTACTGCTGGCAAGATATATGATAAAACAAAAGATCAGACAGACATGATGAAATTAATGACTGATATGCAGAAAAGACTATCAGATTTACAAAGAAATGTCAACCAGCTTAAGAACGAACAATTCAGGCCACGCAAATTTGATAATAAACCAAGATTTAATTATGGACGTGGTCAAGCTTACGAACAGAATTATGGTCGTGGACATTGGTATAGACAAAACTTTGGTCGTGGTCAAGATAATAGACAAAACGGGTACAGAGTGAATCCTCAGAAGGAGAATTCACAAACTGATAAGAAAAGTGAGGAGGTTGGACGTGGTCGCCGAATAGCAAGACCACTTAGGAGTGAAGCAACAACAAATAAGAGTAGTATACAGAGTAGTATTGGAGTGTCATATGCCGCTCAAGAGGCAGGTATGTACGTAGAGGCTCATATTCATCAAGTCAAATGCAAGTTGTTAGTAGATACAGGAGCAACTGTGTCTATAGTATCATACGATATATATCAAAAGATACCTGATGTAGCTAGGCCAACCCTGACCAGCACAAATCAAGAAGTTTTGACTGCTAGTGGCGACAAATTAGATTTTAGGTCGTGGTAATTTTCTGATGAGACTTGATACAAAGGATATGGTAGTGCAGGCATTAGTTGCACAAATCACAGTAGATGGAATAGGTTTGGATTGCTTGAGATCAAATGCTGGTTGAATAGATTTACAGAATAGTATGTTAGAGGTAGATGGGAGGCGAGTAAGTCTCAAGTATGCAGGAAAACTAGGTTGTTTTCGGGTTGTTGCACATGACAAAGTTGTCATGCCTGCTCAGAGTGAAATGATAATAAGTAGATGATTCAGCGAATAAGCTAACATATGAAGCAGATATGTTAGTAGAAGCAAACGAAACATTTTTGAAAAAGGATAAAGCGCTTGTAGGCCGTTCACTAGTTCAAGCTAGTAAGAATGTCTTTGTTAGAGTTATGAATCCGTCAGCGGACACTCAAATTATTTATCCGGGAACTATTGTGGCACAGGTCAGTCCTGTTCAAGAGTTTGTTAATCCCAACAGTAAAATCGATGAAGAAGGAGAATTGAGAACAGATTTAATTACTGGAACGCTCCCAAGAACATTTAACACCCAAACAAAGTTCAGAAGTTAAGCGTTTACTAAACGAATATGAAGGGTTGTTTGCAGCTTCAGATAGCGATTATGGAAGGACAAGCGTAGTAAAGCATAAAATTGCTACAGGGTCTGCACATCCAATAAAACAACCACCTCGTAGACTCCCAGATGTCTTAGCAAAGGAAGTGGACAAACAAGTAAAAGGAATGTTGAACAATGAAGTAATTACTCCATCCTCAAGTCCATGGTCATCGCCTGTCATCTTGGTGAGAAAGAAGGATGGAACGACCCGCTTCTGTGTAGACTACAGACGTTTGAATGCGGTAACCATCAATGATACCTACCCATTACCACGCATTGATGACTCATTTTATCATTTATCTGGTAGCTGCTGGTTTTCGACACTCGACCTATGTTCGGGGTACTGGCAAGTGGAATGTGAGGGTAGTGATAGACACAAAACCGCTTTTGCGACAAAGTCTGGACTTTATGAATTTTGAGTCATGCCATATGGACTAAAAGGAGCTTCAGCAATATTTGAGAGATTGATGGAAACAGTACTAGCAGGGTTGCAATGGGGCATATGTCTGATTTATCTGGATGATGTTATTGTGTTGGGACGCTCATTTGAAGACATGGATATTAACCTTAGAAAGGTTTAGGATCGGTTGCTAGCCGCTGGACTTAAACTAAAAGCAAAGAAATGTCATCTCTTTCGTAAGAAAGTTGTTTATTTGGGACATGTAATATCGGAAGCAGGAATAGCTGCCGATCCAGAAAAGACAAAAATTGTAGAATCATGGCCAGTACCAACGAATGTCAAAGAATTACGGTCATTTATGGGATTCTGTGGGCATTATAGAAAATTCATTCAAACTTTTCAAAACTAGCGAAATGCTTGCACAAACTCACAGAGAAAGGGCTAAAATTTGAATGGACAAATGAATGTCAGTCGGCATTTGAAGAACTCAAAAATCGACTGGTATCATCGCCGATTCTGGCTCATCTAGATTTTTCGAAGAAATTTATACTTGACACAGATGCAAGTAATGAAGCCATTGGAGCTGTCCTGTCTCAGGAAATTGATGGAAAAGAGAGACCCATAGCGAACTTTGACAAAACCGGAACGACGCTACTGTGTAACACGAAAGGAGTTACTAGCGGTAGTTTTCTTTGTGAAACATTTTAAGCATTTCTTGTATGGAAAACAATTTATCGTGCGAACAGATCATGGCTCACTCGGGTGGCTTTTAAACTTCAAAAATCCCGAAGGACAACTGGCAAGGTGGCTTCAAGTACTCAGCTCCTATGATATGACGATTGTACATCGTCCAGGTAGACAGCATCGAAATGCCGATGCGCTCAGTCGCATCCCATGTAGAAAATGTGGATTTGATCCAAATTGGGAAAACACAGAAAATCTGGCACAACATGTTAGAAACATACAGGAACGAGAAACACAGGAAGTAAATGAGAAGGACGTATCTATCAGTGAGAAACAAAAATCTGATAAAGATTTAACACTGATCAGAAAATGGGTTGAGAAAGGAGAAAAACCAGAATTGAAGGAAATTACAGGAGAGTCAATAACAGTGAAGTCAATGTGAGCTCAATTTGACCAACTTACCACCATAGATGATGTACTTGGTAGACGATTAGAAGGACTAAACAGAAAGCTACAAGTGCTTGTACCTATGACAGAAAGAAAGACTATATTGTCACACTATCATGATAATCGAACATCTGCACATCTTGGGTTGCGAAAAACTCTAGCCAAAATTAGACAGGGGTATTATTGGCCAGGTTTTCAAAACGATGTAAAGTTATGTGTAGCAGGTTGTTCGTTCTGCTCACAAAAGAAGCCTCCAAATAAGAAGAAGAGAGCTCATATGCAAATAGTCGAAACTGGGTTCCCAATGGAACGCATAGCTATGGACATTCTTTGTGAATTACCAGAAACAAGTGGAGGAAATAAGCATATTTTATAATCAGTGATTACTATACTAATTGGACAGAATGTTTTGCAATGCCTAACATGGAGGCAAAAACAGTGGCAAAACTTTTAGTTGAAGAGGTTATAGTCAGATTTGGGACTCCATATGTGATTCATACAGATCAGGGGGTACAGTTCGAAAGCAACTTGTTTCAGGAGGTGTGTAGATTACTGCAAATACAGAAAACTCGGACTACTCCCTACCATCCTCGGTCAGATGGGATGGTCGAGAGGAATAATAGAACAATACTTACGATATTGTCCGCATTTGTCCATGAACATCAAAACGATTGGGATGAACACCTCCCTTACATTTCAATGGCTTATAGAGCCGCAGAGCATGAAACAACGGGAAGCACTCCGAATTATATGATGTTGGGAAGAGAGGTTACAACCCCGCTGGATATTCAATATTGTATGCCACGTAGCATTGCACATATCCCTCAAAATCGTTGGGCATGGATACTCAAGGACAGAATGGAAGAAACTCATAAACATGTCAGGAAAAATGTTAAAGGTGCCATGCACCGACAGAAGAAATATTATGACCAGAAACTATCCTGGCAAAGTTTTCAGCCAGGCGATCAAGTATTTGTTTTCTTTCCAAATGTTAAACCAGGGTTAACAACCAAGCTAGCATGCATGTGGAGAGGACCCTTCAAAGTGATAGCAACAATCACAGATGTCACTTACAAAATTAACTGTGGTCGAAAAGGTAAACCACAAGTAATACATGTGGATAGGATAAGAAAGAAATATCCACAAAATCTTCCAGAAGAAGAAAGTGAGCAGATTGAGTCTTACGAGGAAATAGTGGCAAAAGATGACTTACCAAATGAAAGTATGAAAACAGACAAAACCATGGAGTTTGACTCCAGCAATGAAATCTCAGACAATGTAGGGGTAGAAACCGAAGCTCAAAAGTCAGGTAGACAAAAACGAAAATCCGCTTGTTTAGCGGATTACGAAACATATTAAACAGATATGTTGTTATCTTTTTTATGTCTGTCGGATAGAGACGTTAAATCCGAGGTCCCGTGTGCAGGAACTGCCACAACCTGTCCACGTTAAAGATACCTCCTGCAGAGTTCGCTAAGAGTAGGCTCATTGGGGCCGCTGCAGAGGCAACATTTGTTAGGGAACACAAAGTTTATTATTTTGGCCGTGGGACTCAAAATTGCAAAAGTTAGTAGGTACATTGTTGTTTAGATTACTTTTTATCAACATAGGTTTAGGTGTTAGGGTCAAAGTTAATATTAGTTGGATCATTGATAAAGGTTAGGGTATAGGGATAATTTGAATTGGTTAGGAAAACAATACTCGTACATGAGGAAAGCGAGGACGCTTTTTCTTCGGAGGCGTGGGTAAATGTAGTGAAATGAAATGAACACTTTACTGAAAGCGCTATTTTTCCATTACGTCAATGTTGTATTTATAAAGTTGGAAATCCCCTTGTAGAATCCTCGGGTTTTTACATAGAAGTGATCGATTAATTAGAGGATCCCGAGTAAATTTTAGAGTATATAAGGCGGTCAAAATGTCGCGGATCGTTGCATTCGTTTTGTGTCATTTGGGAAGTGAATGTCGAAAGATAAGCAAGATTAAATAGGTATATTGAGCTGAACTGAGCTAAAACAAGACATCAGGGTTTAAAGAATAGCAGAAGTGACTGATTTAAGTCTTGCCTGTTATTCTGATAAAACGTTTGATCGTTGAATAGCTCAAAGCGAGCCAACATTCTATTTATTGTATAGTTGTGAGCAAAATTGAGATATAAAATTGACTACTATTTTAAAATAATACAATTAATTTGGATAGGTTCTTTTCATTTTACACAATAAATCTCGAACCATAAGAAGTAACTTAGGTACGAACCCTTTCTTACAGTTTATTTCACTATTAATTTTAATTTACTTTAACATAAAATTTTCAATAGATACCCGCCCGTTACAATATGTATTAGTTTAGGGTTTCAGTGATCAGCCTGTTAAAAATTCTACTGATCCAAATTTAAGTCTGATCATCAAAAAGTAATAAACACTAACAATCAAATCCTAAAATGTAATAAGAGGTAGATAAAGAAGATCCAAAAGTTGTCTCCCATTAATACCCCCCCCCCCCAAGAAAAATTCCTTCTAAATTTTGATGTTTTATTTACACTTGAACATATTGAATCAGGAAGTTTTCTTTGAATTTATATTTTATAACATTAATACAATAAAATAAAGGTACATTATACACATGTCTATACATATAAGTTTACTAATTACCCGAAAATAGTAATAAAATTAAACTTTTAGTAGTGAATGTAACAAAGGATTCTAAATAATCAGGAAATGATCGGAATGGTGTGACTGTCATACCTGCGTCTTACTTTAATACAAAGTTCTTACCTGTATATAAGATTGATGAAATGACGACGGTAAACACGAAAGTTTTCATTTCTGGTGGTTCTAACTCATAAAGTGTAAATACTGCAGTAATATGTCTTCTTATAGTACTTTTTCTCTCTGAATCATGCTACACAATAAATAAATATAGTTCAAAATATCGCTAAATTATCACGTGAATTATATAACGTGTAATGTTACACTGTAAACCCGACATAAAAAAAGTTTTCTATTCAATTCTATTCTATAATATAGGTAAACAAATAACTATGAATCAACGTGTGACATCACACACACAGGTATCTAAATATTTTTAAAAAAAATCCTCAGCCATTCAACAAATTAAATGTTTGTTGTATCTTTTTTCACATTTATATTGCAATACACGTAATATTTGGGTCATTTTCTGACAACTTTTATATACACGTAATATTTGGGTCATTCTCTGACAACTTTTATATACACGTAATATTTGGGTCATTTTCTGACACTTTTATATACACGTAATATTTGGGTCATTTTCTGACAACTTTTATATACACGTAATATTAGGGTCATTCTCTGACAACTTTTATATACACGTAATATTTGGGTCATTTTCTGACAACTTTTATATACAAGTAATATTAGGGTCATTCTCTGACAACTTTTATATACACGTAATATTTGGGTCATTTTCTGACAACTTTTATATACACGTAATATTTGGGTCATTTTCTGACAACTTTTATATACACAGTGGTGAATTTAAGGGGAGGTATTGAGGGCTTCAGCCCCCCATCCAATAAGCCAAGCATATATATTAACACGTTTTTCAAGGCTGTTGAACGATAAGACTCTTAATCAAATGATTTCGATCTGTGTGATGAAAGTAAAACTAAATACAAATTAATTTCTTTGTATTGATTTAATTTTCAAAGAGGTAAGTAATTATGCTAAGTCAAAAGTTGAAGTTTCTTTGAAGTTTTTATGAATGCATCGTCAAAATAACAATCAATCAGGTATTGTCTTAAGCCGTGATATAAACATATCTAGTGTCACACCAACACCTGTAAATTGAGGCTTTATGAATGAAATTCTTATTTAAATGTCTTTTATTTTACAAATGAAATTAAAGGCATATGTCGCTATATATTTTTTTAAATAACAAACAAACAAACAAAAATAATAAAAAAAATAAAAATAAAAAAATACCGAGTTACCCTTTTTGAATATATATGAATACACCATATTTTAAAGTCTAAATGAAAATATAAATTTATATAGAATAATGAAAATATATTAGAAAAAATAATAGATTTAATAGATTGTTTTCCCTGTTGCTGTTCAGACCCTTTATCATGATCACCGAGAGCCACTTTGGGGCTTCAGTCGGTTTCATCTAATGTCAATGTTACCAGAGACAGAAGATTTCTCTTTTTTAAAACCGACTTGCCATGTAAAGATACTTTGCATGCAGAATTGGCTCAGGGGTATTCCCTTCTAGTGCGGTAGATCGTGGGTTCGAGCCCCAATCGGGTCGAATCAAAGACAATAAAATTGGTATTTGTTGCTTCTCCACTAAGTACGTATATGCAGCATTAAGGAGAAAGAATAAAGACTGGCTGGCTTGGAACCAGAATAAAGTGTCCGAATGGGGCGACATGTCTGGCCGCGGACTGTTATTTCAGTGAGCTAGCACTATAAAAATCCAACTAAGGGTGTTGATCTATTACAAAGTGGACCTCCTCATCATTTCATTGATATTTAACTTGTCCTGGATCCGCCCCTGATACACGTAATAATTGGGTCATTCTCTGACAACTTTTATATACACATAATAATTGGGTCATTCTCTGACAACTTTTAAATACACGTATTATTTGGGTCGTTCTCTGACAACTTGTATATACACGTAATAATTGGGTCATTCTCTGACAACTTTTATATACACGTAATATTTGGGTCATTCTCTGACAACTTTTATATACACGTAATATTTGGGTCATTCTCTGACAACTTTTATATACACGTAATAATTGGGTCATTCTGTGACAACTTTTATATACACGTAATAATTTGGTCATTCTCTGACAACTTTTATATACATGTAATATTTGAGTCATTCTCTGACAAATTTTATATACACGTAATATTTGGGTCATTCTCTGACAACTTTTATATACACGTAATAATTGGATCATTCTCTGACAACTTTTATATACACGTAAAATTTGGGTCATTCTCTGACAACTTTTATATACACGTAATAATTGGGTCATTCTCTGACAACTTTTATATACAAGTAATATTTGGGTCATTCTCTGACAACTTTTGAAAATACCGAGTTGTGTCTATATGAAAGGAAAATTTGTAACAAACGTTTCATTTGCTACAGTCCGTTTAATTAATTATTCTTGAAACAGAATTAAGTATTTGAAAAGCTATGTTATCAAATATATATTTTTTCTGCGTCTTTTTCTCCCATGGAGTGTAAATATTTGTCTTTACCGTCACAATGCCTTAAGCGCACATTTTCTGACTTTTTCTTCAACATAACCCATACAAGCGATATGAATATAAACGAATAAATTGTTCTGTTGATATATGTAGAATTACTTATTTAATTTTTATTATATCTACGGAGTATTTAAAAGGTTTGTGTGTCATAACTAGTGCTCAATTGTCAAAAATAACTGAAATGTGTTATAGATGTGTTACTATAGTGTCATTTAAGGTTACATATGTTGTATAATTGCTAATATAATATACAAAAACATTTTTGAATTCGTAACGGAAAGGAATATTTGTGACGGCAAAGAAAATGTGTGCGACGGTAAAGACACTTTGGTTTATAATAACAACTTCCAACATAAATCAAAAGCACGAAGTTAAATATAACACCTTTAACTGTGCTCAAAAACATTCCTGGCTAAGTAAAAGTATTAAAAGTATGTGGTTGTCTTTACCGTCACGATTGTAATATGAAATTGTGACGGCAAAAACTTTTACGGTAAAGACAATTCCGCATTTCGGTATTGATTCCGTGTATTACAGAAAATATTTCTAAAGGTGAAATATGTGCATTGCTACAGGGAACAACGCTTCATTTCTACATGACGTTCAAAATGTTGTAGCAGGTGAACTGAGGAACTTCTATTGTGCTTGGTAAAGACGTTGAATAAAGGTACTAATGCATTTTAATGGAGATACTGGTTTGTTTCTTTGAATCCTGCAGACAGCCGATCCATGATACTGATTCTTTACATCGATGAAGTAGAAAGGAAAGCACCACCGTGAATACGATCTCAGAGTCACATGTATATTAGACGTTATGCAACGTTAGTAGTGTATCGGGCCCGTATAGCGCTATTGACCCCTATGTTAAACCATTTTTCACTCCTCAATTGTGCAGTCAGTCGTGACCAAGTACACCTTTTCATCGTATTTCACGTTTGTACGAGTTTTTGTCGTATTGTTTACGCGTGTTTCACGTTTTTACGTTCATTTAAATTTTTAATGGCTATTTGTTCGTTTTGTTAACGTTTTCTTTTCTTTTTTGTACGTTTTTCGTGTTTTGGGCGGCGGGCGGCGGCGAGCAGCGGCGGGCATCGGTGGTGGTGGAGGGAGGGAGGAGGTGGCGGTGGCGGCGGCTGCTGCGTGAGAGAGACTAATTGGTGGTATTGTGACGTGAAGTAGAAATTAGAACCAGAAGAAAAAAAATAAAACAAACGGAGAGATAAACGAAAAGACAAAACACAAGAGACAAAGAGAATTAAACAGACCGTGTCGAATGTCACTACACTTTCATGACTCATCGATCTATTTTCAGTAACATGCCGTCACCTATGAAAGCCGACTCGACGTGAAACATTCTCATTCTGCGCCCAGACGTGCTTAGAGCTCAGAGCAAACGCCAATTAGACAGAGCAGATGTAAGTCATGCATGTAGTTTTAACAAATAATTAACATGTAGTTGAACTGTTTGATTCATGTTGTAAATATACATTTGTCTTTTACAGATGCATTCCTGTGGATATTGTCAACAAACCTTTGTCAAGAAGAGTCAATTAATGGAGCACCACCGTCTAAACAAACACCACAATACCTTTACCTGCGGAGTATGCCAGAAACGTTTTACTAGAAAGGAAAATCTCGATAAACACGAGAGAAAACACAACAACGACAGCTTCTTTCCATGTAGCGAATGCGGATTGTTGTACAGACGAAAGGATAACCTGTATCGCCATCTGATGGAGAAACATCAGAGTGGAGCCGGTTTACAAAATCGACCCGTAGATATCAACCACCCCGATCAGTATTACACCATTGCTAAGGAGAAGGGAAAGAAGATGCCTCGATTTAACACCGAATCCAACGAGTACAGAGTTACGTTCAATGAATTAAACGTCCAGAGTGTACCAGACATATTGAAAATCCTACAGAACCTATTTGACTCCGTTTTAACAGATGTCACCAAAGGAATGCAGGAAGAGGATTTAGTCCAAGCTACCCTTGAATGTCCCGATTTGGATTTTCCCATCAGATTACCTTTCATACAGATGAACCAACTGACCAGTGAACTACTACTAACCGAAATAGAAAGAGTGCTACAGTCCAACGAACAGTTCGTCCTGGACCATTGTGTACATCTGAATATAACACACGTCAGCCTTCCTAAGGGTGGAACTGGAAAGAGATGTGAGTACGTGGACACGGAGAGATTCCTGAAAGATAAACGTTGCATCATCCAGATACAAAACAAAGATGACATGTGTTGTGCCAGGGCCATCGTAACGGCCAAAGCTAAGATCGACGGACACGAACAATGGAATTCTATTCAAAGAGGTCGTCGTATCCAAGAAAAGTTGGCGCTGGAATTACACACCAAGGCGGGAGTACCCCTACATCAATGCGGAATCAAAGATGCCAAAACGTTTCAACAATTCCTGGTAGGATATCAGATACATGTAATATCGAGAGAGCATTTCAACGGAGTCGTTTACCATGGACCCACAACCGAGAAGAAGATCTACTTGTACTATCATGACAACCACTACGATGTGATTACCAGCATGACTGCGTTCCTGAGTCGTAACTACTTCTGTACAAACTGTTACAAAGGTTATAACACCAAAGAAGAACACGCTTGCAACAACGTATGCCATAATTGTCGAAAGATTCACGATCAAACTGAAGATGATTGGATGCATTGTCAAGATTGTGGACGATACTTCAAAGGACCAACATGCTTTAATCTCCACAAGAAGAAGACGCCATCGGGAAATTCAACGTGCACCCCCTGTTGCAAATGTAAGAACTGCGGACAAACCGTGAACAAACGAGTGGTAGATCATACCTGTGGAAACGTCTATTGCAACATTGCAAGACTTCTAAAGATTATTATTCATCTGAACACCAGTGTTACATGCTACCTGTGGATTACAACGATAGACAGAAGAAACAGACTTACATCTTTTTCGATTTTGAATGTAGTGATGAATGTTTTGTGTGCATTGTTGTAAAAGGTCGGAGGTTTAATAATTACTTCACGTATTGAATACCTACTGCACTGGCACGCGTATGAATAATTAAACGCATGTTTGGCAGATACTGTCTTTATCGACGCCTTGATCCATGCATTTTAAGCACACTCTATGTACTACACATAGATTAGGTTTATGTTCGAAAGCTCCACACCTCGGTGATTTGCAATGAATACATTCTCCGTTGTCAACCGATTGGTATCCTTGTTGACACTGGATCCTGTCATCTTGGGTACATTCAAATTCGAAAAAGATGTAAGTATGTTTCTTCTGTCTATCGTTGTAATCCACAGGTAGCATGTAACACTGGTGTTCAGATGAATAATAATCTTTACAAGTCTTGCAATAGACGTTTCCACATGTATGATCTACCACTCGTTTGTTCACGGTTTGTCCGCATTTCTTACATTTGTAATTTGAATTTCCCGATGGCGTCTTCTTCTTGTGGAGATTAAAGCATGTTGGTCCTTTGAAGTATCGTCCACAATCTTGACAATGTATCCAATCATCTTCAGTTTGATCGTGAATCTTTCGACAATTATGGCATACGTTGGTGCAAGCATGTTCTTCTTTGGTGCTATAACCGTTGTAACAGTTTGTACAGAAGTAGTAACGACTCAGGAACGCAGTCATGCTGGTAATCACATCGTAGTGGTTGTCATGATAGTACAAGTAGATCTTCTTCTCGGTTGTGGGTCCATGGTAAACGATTCCGTTGAAATGCTCTCTCGATATCACATGTATCTGATATCCTACCAGGAATTGTTGAAACGTTTTGACATCTTTGATTCCGCATTGATGTAGGGGTACTCCCGCCTTGGTGTGTAATTCCAGCGTCAACTCTTCTTGGATACGACGACCTCTTTGAATAGAATCCATTGTTCGTGTCCGTCGATCTTAGCTTTGGCCGTTACGATGGCCTTGGCACAACACATGTCATCTTTGTTTTGTATCTGGATGATGCAACGTTTATCTTTCAGGAACCTCTCCGTGTCCACGTACTCACATCTCTTTCCAGTTCCACCCTTAGGAAGGCTGACGTGTGTTATATTCAGTTGTACACAATGGTCCAGGACGAACTGTTCGTTGGACTGTAGCACTCTTTCTATTTCGGTTAGTAGTAGTTCACTGGTCAGTTGGTTCATCTGTATGAAAGGTAATCTGATGGGAAAATCCAAATCGGGACATTCAAGGGTAGCTTGGGCTAAATCTTCTTCCTGCATTCCTTTGGTGACATCTGTTAAAACGGAGTCATATAGGTTCTGTAGGGTTTTCAATATGTCTGGTACACTCTGGACGTTTAATTCATTGAACGTAACTCTGTACTCGTTGAATTCGGTGTTAAATCGAGGCATTTTCTTTCCCTTCTCCTTAGTAATGGTGTAATACTGATCGGGGTGGTTGATATCTACGGGTCGATTTTGTATACCGGTTCCACTCTGATGTTTCTCCTTCAGATGGCGATACAGGTTATCCTTTCGTCTGTACAACAATCCGCATTCGCTACATGGAAAGAAGCTGTCGTTGTTGTGTTTTCTCTCGTGTCAATCGAGATTTTCCTTTCTAGTAAAACGTTTCTGGCATACTTCGCAGGTAAAGGTATTGTGGTGTTTGTTTAGACGGTGGTGCTCCATTAATTGACTCTTCTTGACAAAGGTTTGTTGAAAATATCCACAGGAATGCATCTGTAAAAGACAAATGTATATTTACAACATGAATCAAACAGTTCAACTACATGTTAATTATTTGTTAAAACTACATGTATGACTTACATCTGCTCTGTCTAATTGGCGTTTGCTCTGAGCTCTAAACACGTCTGGGCGCAGAATGAGAATGTTTCGCGTCGAGTCGGCTTTCATAGGTGACGGCATGTTACTAAAAATAGATCGATGAGTCATGAAAGTGTAGTGACATTCGACACGGTCTGTTTAATTCTCTTTGTCTCTTGTGTTTTGTCTTTTCGTTTATCTCTCCGTTTGTTTTATATTTTTTCTTCTGGTTCTAATTTCTACTTCACGTCACAATACCACCAATTAGTCTCTCTCACGCAGCAGCCGCCGCCACCGCCACCTCCTCCCTCCCTCCACCACCACCGATGCCCGCCGCTGCTCGCCGCCGCCCGCCATCCAAAACACGAAAAACGTACAAAAAAGAAAAAAAAACGTTAACAAAACGAACAAATAGCCATTAAAAATTTAAATGAACGTAAAAACGTGAAACACGCGTAAACAATACGACAAAAACTCGTACAAACGTGAAATACGATGAAAAGGTGTACTTGGTCACGACTGACTGCACAATTGAGGAGTGAAAAATGGTTTAACATAGGGGTCAATAGCGCTATACGGGCCCTATTCACTACTAACGTTACATTTTCGTGACAGTAAAGACAGAAATTCATAGGACACACATTTCAGAGTAAATAAAGGAAATATTTTACATATAAAATATGTAAATATTTTACATATAAAATATGTAAATATTTTACATATAAAATATGTAAATATTTTACATATAAAATATGTAAATATTTTAGCATATTAATATTTAATGTTTACTGCTATGATTATATAATTAAACCTTTAAAACATGAAGAAACGCCATTTTTGAAGGTTTAATTCTTCTTGTCTATTATCATCCCTGCTATGGGGCATTACCGTCACGTGTATTATTCTATATGTGACGATAAAAAAGAGATTGTGTAAATCAATTATTCGCCTTATCCCTTAATGTATTTTTTTAATCTTTTAATGAAATAAATACAATTTAACATGAACAAACGACATATCAACTTTTATTGTAATCTAAGTTTGTTGTTTTTCTCTAATATTATTGGGACACAATTGATATATTTATGTATATAGTGCGTAGTAATTTCTTACTGTATTAGTAAGAATCGGTTTTCATAATACGGGGGTATTTAAAGAACTGTGAGAAGAATTCAGTATCGAGACTAGGCAGTGATCGTGTCGAGCAGATCCACGAGCTTATTGTGAAGTCAAATTTTTATCGCCATATTGAATATTGAATAAATAGCAACACCTCTAGTAATACCACATACAAACCAACTTCGTTCGACAAAGATGAAATCCTAGCTAACCACAGATCATTCATGACCTCTTTAAACATTCCCTCTGGTAAAAAGTCTGAGGATTTACCCTATTTATATTGGATACCTAAACTCCATAAGACACCATACAAAGAAAGGTACATAGCGGGATCATCAACTTGTTCGACGAAAGAATTGTCTATTCACCTAACAAAGATTCTGTCTGCAGTAAAAGAGGGACAACAGAAATATTGTGAAACTGTTTACTCGCGTAGTGGCATAAATCACATGTGGATTTTGAAAAACTCTAAAGATCTTTTGGATAACCTGAAATCAAGATCTTTCTCTCAGGTATCCTCCATCAAAACCTTTGATTTTTCAACTCTATATACCACCCTACCGCATGACAAATTAAAAACCCGCTTAAAAGAAACAATTCATAAAGCTTTTAGTCATAGAAACTATGGCTCAAAATTTGTTGTGTTAGGCTACAATTCCACATATTTTTCAAACAAAATTCATAAAGGTAAAACATGCTACTCCGAGGAACAAGTGATCAGTATGCTGGAGTTCCTCATCGATAACATATTTGTCTCCTTTGGAGGGACACTGTTTCAGCAAGTCGTCGGCATACCAATGGGTACGAATTGTGCCCTCTTCTAGCCGATTTATTTCTATACTCATATGAGTCGGAGTTTCTTCAAAAGCTTGTAAAAGATAAGAAGATTCATGAGGCTAGAGTCTTTAATTTCACATACAGGTATATTGATGACGTTTTATCTATCAATAATTCTAGATTTGCAGAATTTCTTCCATTGATATATCCTCCAGAGCTGGAAGTTAAAGAGACCACCGATACAGCTACGTCCGCATCATTTTTGGACTTATACCTCGAATTTGACGACAGTGGTCAACTCAGTACTAAAATTTATGATAAGCGGGACGACTTCAATTTTAAAATCATAAATTTTCCAAATATGTGCCGCAATATACCAGCTTCTCCTGCATATGGTGTTTACATCTCGCAATTGATTCGCTATGCAAGGGGCAGTAGCAATTATTCTGATTTCCTGAAACGTCATCTTCATCTGAGAAACAGGCTACTGGACCAGGGCTATAAAAAGATTCGCCTTATTCGATCTCTTAAAAAGTTTATATTCCGATACCAATATCTTGTCGAAATATATTCCGTCTCTGCAGAAAAAATTATAAGCGATGCATTTTCATATAATGAAAATGTATAAAGATAAAGAGTCAAATATGTCAAGAATGTTTTTTGTCAATGTGTGACGTAAAAATATTTTTGACATTTACGTCACCGAATATGGTACTGCTTTGACAACTATTTTACCTATTTTGTTCCTGTATTTAAATACTGTTACAGTGACAGCCGGAACCTTTGAACCGTAATGAGAGCGGGAGGTTTGGCGCCTTAAAATCTGATTCAACCCACCATTTCTTTAGAAATGCCTGTACCAAGTCAGGGTCATTACGGTTTTCACAGTTTTCCAGTTGTTGACTGATTTTGTCTGTTTATATAATTATGAGTTTTGACTTTCCCTTTGTAAGATTGTTCGGAGTTCGGTAATTTTGTTATTACCTTTATTGAAGAATGTCAGATTCGGATGAAAGAATGCTGAAAGACGACTCTTCTCCAGAAGCAATTACAAAGACAAGGAATACGACAACAGAAGAGTACAGGAAAACAAAACAGAAAAAGACCAGCAGGATCATTTACACGAATGACGGTGGGAATGCAGTTAATGACAATGCCACGCAGCCCTTTCGAGCAACGGGAGCCGGTGCATCGGCTCCTAAGAATTACAAGACAAACGACCAGTACTACTATAGCAGAGGTTATGGACATTGGGCCCGAGAGTGGAGAAAGACCTACAACGACAGTAAATTCGGAGTTGGTAGGGGACCTGTTGTGTAAAAAGACAAACAGAAATGTTTTTTGAGGTAGACAATGTAGAAAATTTAGATACTTTTTACGAATATGAGTTCGGTATATCTGATATTATTGTTAAAGGACGATTAAAAAAGTCCGTTGAATTTTGGGAACGAATTGGCACATCTATATTCATTTTAGACGTTATGAAAGAGGGCTATAAAATCCCTTTATTACTCAAATCCGAGATAACATTTTTGAAAAATAACAAATCTTGTATTGAACATAAACATTTTGTAGATACAGTTATTGTCTAGTTGTTAAAGGGCGGCTTAGTAAAAGAGCAGTCGAACAGACCACACGTGGTTAATCCTTTAACTGTATCGATTAACGGAAAAGGAAAAGAACGGTTAATACTAGATTTGAGACATGTAAACAACAAGGTAGTTCTTAACGAAATTAAGTTTGAAAACTGGATAACATTAAAGCACTACGTTACAAAGGGAGGTTTTGGATTCATTTTTGATCTCAAACCGGGTTATCACCACATAGATATTTTTCAAAAATATCAAACTTTTTTTAGGGTTTACCTGGATATTCAATAATATAGAAAGATATTTTGTTTTTACAGTATTACCATTTGGGCTTAAATCAAGAGCATACATTTTTACAAAACTATTACGACCTTTAGTTGCATATTGGAGACGCCAGAGCATTAAAGTTGTATTATATTTAGATGATGGATTCGAGTAAGCAGAAACTGTTATGAACACGCACAGGTCGTTAAAAACGATATCGTAAGGTCAGGTCTGGTCCCGAATAAAGATAAGAGTATTTGGAAACCTAGTCAAACAATAGAGGGGTTAGGATTTCCTTGGGATTTTGAAACTGTGTATATTACGCGTACCTGAGAAAATGGTATTAGAATTATCTGCGCTTATTTCATCTGTGCTCAGTACTAGTGATTCCCATAGAGTAAGAGCAAGAACATTAGCCAAAGTATCTGGTAAGATTATTGCTACGACACCAGCTGTAGGTTTTATTACTCAAATCATGACAAGATGTATGTTTTCGGCTTTAAATGAAAAATTAAACTGGAACAACAATTTGAACATCTATCACAAACAAGATTGCATACGAGAACTGATGTTTTGGAAATTAAACATTTCCAATGTAAAACCTGTATTTTTATTAGAGAAAGAATCTGCATATGATATTTTTACAGATGCTAGCGATATAGGCGCAGCGGGTTTTATTAAAAATTCACATTTGGTCATGTTTAAGACATGGTTGAAATTGGAAGCAGGTAAGAGTTCTACCTGGAGAGAGATAAAAGCTGTAGAGTTATGTTTGTTGTCCTTTAAAGATGTTTTAAAGGGAAGTTCAGTCACTTGTTATACCGACAGTTAGAATGCAGCAAGCATTATCTTAAAGGGAAGTAACATGAACTTCAGAGTTTAGCATTGACAATTTTTGAATTTTGTGCTAAAAATGACACGGAGATTCATACAGTATGGATACCAAGAGAATAGAATACACAAGCAGACTATTTAAGTCGAATTATAGATATTGACGATTGGGCAATATCTACTGAGTTTTTTCAGTTCATAGATGAATTATGGGGTCCACACAGTGTGGATAGATTTGCTAGTAGTAACAACGCTATTTAATTCATTATATTGGAATCCCGGTTCCTTGGGGATGAACTCGTTTAATTCTGACTGGTCACAGGACGTAAGCTGGTTAGTTCCACCAGTACCATTAGTCAGTAGCTCTATCAATCAACTTGTGAAATGTAAAGCTAAGAGAACCTTGATAGTACCGAAATCGACTTCTTCTTCGTTTTGGCCACTCATTTTTGAGGATGCTCTAGAGTATAAACCGTATGTAACAGACGTTTTAGAGTTCACAGAAACAGAAAGAATATTAGAAGTAGGAATGAACGTAAATTCTATATTCGCAAGAGAGGATTTTAAAGGAAAATTGTTAATAATTAGATTAGATGCTTTAATAAGTTAATTGTTTTTTTATTTATTTTCAAAATTATTTTTATACTGATTGTCTCTGGACAATTTGTTATGTCACTGGACAGTTTTGATATATAGTCACTGGACAATTTTGTTATGTGACTGGAATTGGTATAGTTCCGTCACTGGACACAACCTTGAAAGACCATTTTTTATTGTTTGAAGGTCACTGGATCACAAGGAATGGATTTATAAAAGTAAGGTATTTAATTTCGTTTAATTAATTATATTAGTAAGTAATTCATTGCTATTTGTATTGTAGAAACCTTTCACAACCGGATTTTGGTCTTTGGAAAGACCAGTTAAACATCGGGATCTTAAGAAACTTTTCAACAATTTACATAGCACTATCATCAACTCCAGAGCCAAAAATACAATTTCAAAATACGTAGGAAGTTTCAAAAGATATATGTCTTGGGCAGAAAATTATAAAGAAATAGATTCAGTACTTCTGAGTAGCGAATTACACATAGCTCTTTATCTACAGTATCTCATGGGGCTGTTAAGCATCACAGCACTATAGAAAGTGCATGTTATGGCATCAAATGAGCTCATAGCACTGCATGTTTATCAGACCCATGTGAAGCAGATATCGCCAGAAGCATAGTTGAGGCTTCAACACGGGAGTTAAACAGATCGATTAAGAAAAAAGAACCACTTACGGCAGATTTAATGAAATTACTGTTTCTAAAATTTAATACAGTTAACCGCACCTTAAAGGAGTTGAGGCTATCAGTTATATGTGCCTTATCGTATACCGGATTTTTACGGTATGATGAGTTGAGTAATATCAAAGCGAATACTATTACTTTTCATGAAGAACACGTAGATATTTTTATTTAGAAAAACAAGACGGATTGCTACAGAAATGGCAAAAATGTTTTAATTGCAAAGTTGAATACTCCACAATGTCCGGTTACTATTTTACAATGTTATATACGAGAAGCTAAAATAGACTTAAGCACAGACAAGTACATTTTTAGACCTCTTACTTACTTTAAAAGAAATAAAAAATACATGATGAGGAACAGCAACATCAAACTTTCTTACACCCGTGCAAGAGAAATCAAAAGAGAACCTTTATCGTCAATTGGTATAAACATGAACAATTATGGCTTACACAATATCTCGTATAGATATGTGGATACTAAGAGTATGGAGGGGGAAGAGGGGGCTTTAGACGTGGATCGAAAGGCGCGTGGAGGGGCAAGCTTAAGGAGAGGAACGGAAAGGGGTGTAACTTTCAAAAGTCACAGCAAAAACAAAAGAAGGATCATTGTTCCCAGCAACACACCTGCACATGTATACCTCTTTCTATTTAACATTTTTTTCGTTCATTCATAATGTAACAAAAACGTAGATGTCAAATATAGTGTGCACGACGTTTTCTGGAATAAACTTCATCAGTTACGTGCACGACGTGTTTCTGGAATAACCTTCATCAGTTACGTGCACGACATGTTTCTGGAATAACCTTCATCAGTTACGTGCACGACGTGTTTCTGGAATAAACTTCATCAGGTACGTGCACGACGTGTTTCTGGAATACACTTCATCAGTTACGTGCACGACGTGTTTCTGGAATAACCTTCATCCGTTACGTGCACGACGTGTTTCTGGAATAACCTTCATCAGTTACGTGCACGACGTGTTTCTGGAATAACCTTCATCAGTTACGTGCACGACTTGTTTCTGGAATAACCTTCATCAGTTACGTGCACGACATGTTTCTGGAATAACCTTCATCAGTTACGTGCACGACGTGTTTCTGGAATAAACTTCATCAGGTACGTGCACGACGTGTTTCTGGAATACACTTCATCAGTTACGTGCACGACGTGTTTCTGGAATAACCTTCATCCGTTACGTGCACGACGTGTTTCTGGAATAACCTTCATCAGTTACGTGCACGACGTGTTTCTGGAAAAACCTTCATCAGTTACGTGCACGACTTGTTTCTGGAATAACCTTCATCAGTTACGTGCACGACTTGTTTCTGGAATAACCTTCATCAGTTACGTGCACGACGTGTTTCTGGAATAACCTTCATCAGTTACGTGCACGACGTGTTTCTGGAATAACCTTCATCAGTTACGTGCACGACGTGTTTCTGGAATAAACTTCATCAGGTACGTGCACGACGTGTTTCTGGAATACACTTCATCAGTTACGTGCACGACGTGTTTCTGGAATAACCTTCATCAGTTACGTGCACGACGTGTTTCTGGAATAACCTTCATCAGTTACGTGCACGACGTGTTTCTGGAATAACCTTCATCAGTTACGTGCACGACGTGTTTCTGGAATAACCTTCAGCAGTTACGTGCACGACGTGTTTCTGGAATAACCTTCATCAGTTACGTGCACGACGTGTTTCTGGAATAAACTTCATCAGGTACGTGCACGACGTGTTTCTGGAATACACTTCATCAGTTACATGCACGACGTGTTTCTGGAATAAACTTCATCAGTTACGTGCACGACGTGTTTCTAGAATAAACTTCATCAGTTACGTGCACGACGTGTTTCTGGAATAACCTTCATCACGTACGTACACGACGTGTTTCTGGAATAATCTTCATCAGATACGTGCACGTCCTGTTTCTGGAATAACCTTCATCATGTACACTCAAAATAGAAAGACTGGAAAACCTAATAATTTAAAGTTTTGGGAGCAGTAAGATTAAAGGGCATAAACAGGATAGCCAAAATCGGCTAAGGTCACTTATGTCTGAGTGAGGATACTCTTATTTTAATAATTATTACATTATTTAGGTACTGTGAATTTCAGTAATAAATATATCTAATAAACTATTTCAGTACCGAATAACTGACTACTGTGCGAACGATACCATCAGGGACTAATAAATAGTCCACCAGCTGAAATATCGACCGAGTGATAGTAATACAAACGTAGATATCAAATTTTGTGCGCACGATGCGTTTCTAGAATAACATTCATCAGGTATGCTCATTATTGAAGTTTTATGATCGCCACTATTACCTGGGTAACCGTTTCTAGAATAACATTCATCAGGTATGCTCATTATTGAAGTTTTATGATCGCCACTATTACCTGGGTAACCGTTTCTAGAATAACATTCATCAGGTATGCTCATTATTGAAGTTTTATGATCACCACTATTACCTGGGTAACCGTTTCTAGAAAAACATTCATCAGGTATGCTCATTATTGAAGTTATATGATCGCCACTATTACCTGGGTAACCGTTTCTAGAATAACATTCATCAGGTATGCTCATTATTGAAGTTTTATGATCACCACTATTACCTGGGTAACCGTTTCTAGAATAATATTCATCAGGTATGCTCATTATTGAAGTGTTATGATCACCACTATTACCTGGGTAACCGTTTCTAGAATAATATTCATCAGGTATGCTCATTATTGAAGTTTTATGATCACCACTATTACCAGGGTAACCGTTTCTAGAATAACATTCATCAGGTATGCTCATTATTGAAGTTTTATGATCACCACTATTACCTGGGTAACCGTTTCTAGAATAATATTCATCAGGTATGCTCATTATTGAAGTTTTATGATCGCCACTATTACCAGGGTAACCGTTTCTAGAATAACATTCATCAGGTATGCTCATTATTGAAGTTTTATGATCACCACTATTACCAGGGTAACCGTTTCTAGAATAATATTCATCAGGTATGCTCATTATTGAAGTTTTATGATCACCACTATTACTAGGGTAACCGTTTCTAGAATAACGTTCATCAGGTATGTAATAACCTTCATCAGATATGCTCATTATTGAAGTGTTATGATCGCCACTATTACCTGGGTAACCGTTTCTAGAATAACATTCATCAGGTATGCTCATTTTTGAAGTGTTATGATCGCCACTATTACCTGGGTAGCCGTTTCTAGAATAACATTCATCAGGTATGCTCATTATTGAAGCTTTATGATCACCGCTATTACCTGGGTAACCGTTTCTAGAATAACATTGATCAGGTATGCTCATTATTGAAGTGTTATGAACACCACTATTACCTGGGTAACCGTTTCTAGAATAATATTCATCAGGTATGCTCATTATTGAAGTGTTATGATAACCACTATTACCTGGGTAACCTTTTCTGGAATAACATTCATCATGTATGCTCATTATTGAAGATTTATGATTGCCACTATTACCTGGATAACGGTTTCTGGATTAACATTCATCAAGTATGCTCATTATGGAAGTTTTATGATCATCACTATTACCTGGGTAACCGTTTCTGGAATAACATTCATGAGGTATGCTCATTATTGAAGTGTTATGATCACCACTATTACCTGGGTAACCGTTTCTGGAGTAACCGTTTCTGGAATAATATTCATCAGGTATGTTCATTATTGAAGTGTTATGATCACCACTATTACCTGGGTAACCGTTTCTAGAACAACATTCATCAGATATGCTTATTATTGAATTGTTATTATCACCACTATTACTTGGGTAACTGTTTCTGGAAAAACATTCATCAGGTATGCTCATTATTGAAGTGTTATGATCACCACTATTACCAGGGTAACCGTATCTAAAATAACATTCATCAGGTATGCTCATTATTGAAGTTTTATGATCACCAATATTACCTGGGTAACCGTTTCCAGAATAACATTCATGAGGTATGCTCATTATTGAAGTTTTATGATCACCACTATTACCTGGGTAACCGTTTCTAGAATAATATTCATCAGGTATGCTCATTATTGAAGTTTTATGATCACCACTATTACTAGGGTAACCGTTTCTAGAATAACATTCATCAGGTATGCTCATTATTGAAGTTTTATGATCACCACTATTACCAGGGTAACCGTTTCTAGAATAATATTCATCAGGTATGCTCATTATTGAAGTTTTATGATCACCACTATTACCAGGGTAACCATTTCTAGAATAACATTCATCAGGTATGCTCATTATTGAAGTTTTATGATCACCACTATTACCAGGGTAACCGTTTCTGGAATAACATTCATCAGGTATGTAATAACCTTCATCAGATATGCTCATTATTGAAGTGTTATGATCTCCACTATTATCTGGGTAACCGTTTCTAGAATAACATTCATCAGGTATGCTCATTTTTGAAGTGTTATGATCGCCACTATTACCTGTGTAGCCGTTTCTAGAATAACATTCATCAGGTATGCTCATTATTTAAGTTTTATGATCACCACTATTACCTGTGTAACCGTTTCTGGAATAACATTCATCAGGTATGCTCATTATTGAAGTTTTATGATCACCGCTATTACCTGGGTAACCGTTTCTAGAATAACATTCATCAGTTATGCTCATTATTGAAGTGTTATGAACACCACTATTACCTGGGTAACCGTTTCTAGAATAATATTCATCAGGTATGCTCATTATTGAAGTGTTATGATAACCACTATTACCTGGGTAACCTTTTCTGGAATAACATTCATCAGGTATGCTCATTATTGAAGTTTTATGATCACCACTATTACCTGGGTAACCGTTTCTGGAATAACACTCATCAGGTATGCTCATTATTGAAGTGTTATGAACACCACTATTACCTGGGTAACCGTTTCTAGAATAATATTCATCAGGTATGCTCATTATTGAAGTGTTATTATCACCACTATTACTTGGGTAACTGTTTCTGGAAAAACATTCATCAGGTATGCTCATTATTGAAGTGTTATGATCACCACTATTACCAGGGTAACGTATCTAAAATAACATTCATCAGGTATGCTCATTATTGAAGTTTTATGATCACCACTATTACCTGGGTAACTGTTTCTGTAATAACATTCATCAGGTATGCTCATAATTGACGTGTTATGATCACCACTATTACCAGGGTAACCATTTCTGGAATAACATTGATAAGGTATGCTCATTATTGAAGTGTTATGATCACCACTATTACCAGGGTAACCGTTTCTAGAAAAAACATTCATCAGGTATGCTCATTATTGAAGTGTTATGATCACCACTATTACTTGGGTAACCGTTTCTGGAATAACATTGATCAGGTACGCTCATTATTGAAGTGTTATGATCACCACTATTACCTGGGTGTCCGTTTCAAGAATAACATTCATCAGGTATGCTCATTATTGAAGTGTTATGATCACCACTATTACCTGGGTAAACGTTTCTGGAATAACATTCATCAGGTATGCTCATTATTGAAGTTTTATGATCACCACTATTACGTGGGTATCCGTTTCTAGAATAACATTCATCAGGTATGCTCATTATTGAGGTTTTATGATCACCACTATTACCTGGGTAACCGTTTCTAGAATAACATTCATCAGGTATGCTCATTATTGAAGTGTTATGATCACCACTATTACCTGGGTAACCGTTTCTAGAATAATATTCATCAGGTATGCTCATTATTGAAGTTTTATGATCACCACTATTACCAGGGTAACGTTTCTAGAATAACATTCATCAGGTATGCTCATTATTGAAGTTTTATGATCACCACTATTACCAGGGTAACCGTTTCTAGAATAACATTCATCAGGTATGCTCATTATTGAAGTGTTATGATCACCACTATTACCTGGGTAACCGTTTCTAGAATAATATTCATCAGGTATGCTCATTATTGAAGTTTTATGATCACCACTATTACCAGGGTAACCGTTTCTAGAATAACATTCATCAGGTATGCTCATTATTGAAGTTTTATGATCACCACTATTACCTGGGTAACCGTTTCTAGAATAATATTCATCAGGTATGCTCATTATTGAAGTTTTATGATCACCACTATTACTAGGGTAACCGTTTCTAGAATAACATTCATCAGGTATGCTCATTATTGAAGTTTCATGATCACCACTATTACCAGGGTAACCGTTTCTAGAATAATATTCATCAGGTATGCTCATTATTGAAGTTTTATGATCACCACTATTACCAGGGAAACCATTTCTAGAATAACATTCATCAGGTATGCTCATTATTGAAGTTTTATGATCACCACTATTACCAGGGAAACCGTTTCTGGAATAACATTCATCAGGTATGTAATAACCTTCATCAGATATGCTCATTATTGAAGTGTTATGATCGCCACTATTATCTGGGTAACCGTTTCTAGAATAGCATTCATCAGGTATGCTCATTTTTGAAGTGTTATGATCGCCACTATTACCTAGGTAGCCGTTTATAGAATAACAATCATCAGGTATGCTCATTATTGAAGTTTTATGATCACCACTATTACCTGTGTAACCGATTCTGGAATAACATTCATCAGGTATGCTCATTATTGAAGCTTTATGATCACCGCTATTACCTGGGTAACCGTTTCTAGAATAACATTCATCAGGTATGCTCATTATTGAAGTGTTATGAACACCACTATTACCTGGGTAACCGTTTCTAGAATAATATTCATCAGGTATGCTCATTATTGAAGTGTTATGATAACCACTATTACCTGGGTAACCTTTTCTGGAATAACATTCATCAGGTATGTTCATTATTGAAGTGTTATGATCACCAATATTACCTGGGTAACCGTTTCTAGAATAACATTCATCAGATATGCTTATTATTGAAGTGTTATTATCACCACTATTACTTGGGTAACTGTTTCTGGAAAAACACTCATCAGGTATGCTCATTATTGAAGTGTTATGATCACCACTATTACCTGAGTAACGTATCTAAAATAACATTCATCAGGTATGCTCATTATTGAAGTTTTATGATCACCACTATTACTTGGGTAACTGTTTCTGTAATAACATTCATCAGGTATGCTCATAATTGAAGTGTTATGATCACCACTATTACCTGGGTAACCGTTTCTGGAATAACATTGATAAGGTATGCTCATTATTGAAGTGTTATGATCACCACTATTACCTGGGTAACCGTTTCTAGAAAAAACATTCATCAGGTATGCTCATTATTGAAGTGTTATGATCACCACTATTACCTGGGTAACCGTTTCTGGAATAACATTGATCAGGTACGCTCATTATTGAAGTGTTATGATCACCACTATTACCTGGGTGTCCGTTTCAAGAATAACATTCATCAGGTATGCTCATTATTGAAGTGTTATGATCACCACTATTACCTGGGTAACCGTTTCTGGAATAACATTCATCAGGTATGCTCATTATTGAAGTTTTATGATCACCACTATTACGTGGGTATCCGTTTCTAGAATAACTTTCATCAGGTATGCTCATTATTGAAGCTTTATGATCGCCACTATTACCTGGGTAACCGTTTCTAGAATAACATTCATCAGGTATGCTCATTATTGAAGTTTTATGATCACCACTATTACCTGGGTAACCGTTTCTAGAATAACATTCATCAGGTATGCTCATTATTGAAGTGTTATGATCACCACTATTACCCGGGTAACCGTTTCTAGAATAATATTCATCAGGTATGCTCATTATTGAAGTTTTATGATCACCACTATTACCAGGGTAACGTTTCTAGAATAACATTCATCAGGTATGCTCATTATTGAAGTTTTATGATCACCACTATTACCTGGGTAACCGTTTCTAGAATAATATTCATCAGGTATGCTCATTATTGAAGTTTTATGATCACCACTATTACCAGGGTAACCGTTTTTAGAATAACATTCATCAGGTATGCTCATTATTGAAGTTTTATGATCACCACTATTACCAGGGTAACCGTTTCTAGAATAATATTCATCAGGTATGCTCATTATTGAAGTTTTATGATCACCACTATTACCAGGGTAACCGTTTTTAGAATAACATTCATCAGGTATGCTCATTATTGAAGTTTTATGATCACCACTATTACCAGGGTAACCGTTTCTAGAATAATATTCATCAGGTATGCTCATTATTGAAGTTTTATGATCACCACTATTACCAGGGTAACCGTTGCTGGAATAACATTCATCAGGTATGTAATAACCTTGATCAGGTATGCTCATTATTGAAGTGCTATGATCGCCACTAATACCTGGGTAACCGTTTCTAGAATAACATTCATCAGGTATGCTCATTTTTGAAGTGTTATGATCACCACTATTACCTGGGTAGCGGTTTCTAGAATAACATTCATCAGGTATGCTCATTATTGAAGTTTTATGATAACCACTATTACCTGTGTAACCGTTTCTGGAATAACATTCATCAGGTATGCTCATTATTGAAGTGTTATGAACACCACTATTACCTGGGTAACCGTTTCTATAATAATATTCATCATGTATGCTCATTATTGAAGTGTTATGATAACCACTATTACCTGGGTAACCTTTTCTGGAATAACATTCATCAGGTATGCTCATTATTGAAGATTTATGATTGCCACTATTACCTGGATTACGGTTTCTAGAATAACATTCATCAAGTATGCTCATTATTGAAGTTTTATGATCACCACTATTACCTGGGTAGCCGTTTCTAGAATAACATTCATCTGGTATGCTCATTATTGAAGTGTTATGATCACCATTATTACCAGGGTAACCGTTTCTGGAGTAACATTCATCAGGTATGCTCATTTTTGAAGTGTTATGATCACCACTATTACCTGGGTAACCGTTTCTGGAATAATATTCATCAGGTATGTTCATTATTGAAGTGTTATGATCACAACTATTACCTGGGTAACCGTTTCTAGAATAACATTCATCAGATATGCTTATTATTGAAGTGTTATGATCACCACTATTACTTGGGTAACTGTTTCTGGAAAAACATTCATCAGGTATGCTCATTATTGAAGTGTTATGATCACCACTATTACCAGGGTAACTGTTTCTAAAATAACATTCATCAGGTATGCTCATTATTGAAGTTTTATGATCACCACTATTACCAGGGTAACCGTTTCTAGAAAAACATTTATCAGGTATGCTCATTATTGAAGTGTTATGATCACCACTATTACATGGGTAACCGTTTCTGGAATAACATTCATAAGGTATGCTCATTATTGAAGTTTTATGATCACCACTATTACCTGGGTATCCGTTTCTAGAATAACTTTCATCAGGTATGCTCATTATTGAAGCTTTATGATCGCAACTATTACCTGGGTAACCGTTTCTAGAATAACATTCATCATGTATGCTCATTATTGAAGTTTTATGATCACCACTATTTCCAGGGTAACCGTTTCTAGAATAATATTCATCAGGTATGCTCATTATTGAAGTTTTATGATCACCACTATTACCAGGGTAACCGTTTCTAGAATAACATTCATCAGGTATGCTCATTATTGAAGTTTTATGATCACCACTATTACCAGGGTAACCGTTGCTGGAATAACATTCATCAGGTATGTAATAACCTTCATCAGGTATGCTCATTATTGAAGTGCTATGATCGCCACTATTACCTGGGTAACCGTTTCTAGAATAACATTCATCAGGTATGCTCATTTTTGAAGTGTTATGATCACCACTATTACCTGGGTAGCCGTTTCTAGAATAACATTCATCAGGTATGCTCATTATTGAAGTTTTATGATAACCACTATTACCTGTGTAACCGTTTCTGGAATAACATTCATCAGGTATGCTCATTATTGAAGCTTTATGATCGCCGCTATTACCTGGGTAACCGTTTCTAGAATAACATTCATCAGGTATGCTCATTATTGAAGTGTTATGAACACCACTATTACCTGGGTAACCGTTTCTATAATAATATTCATCAGGTATGCTCATTATTGAAGTGTTATGATAACCACTATTACCTGGGTAACCTTTTCTGGAATAACATTCATCAGGTATGCTCATTATTGAAGATTTATGATTGCCACTATTACCTGGATAACGGTTTCTAGAATAACATTCATCAAGTATGCTCATTATTGAAGTTTTATGATCACCACTATTACCTGGGTAACGTTTCTGGAATAACATTCATCAGGTATGCTCATTATTGAAGTGTTATGATCACCATTATTACCAGGGTAACCGTTTCTGGAGTAACATTCATCAGGTATGCTCATTATTGAAGTGTTATGATCACCAATATTACCTGGGTAACCGTTTCTGGAATAATATTCATCAGGTATGTTCATTATTGAAGTGTTATGCTCACCACTATTACCAGGGTAACCGTTTCTAGAATAACATTCATCAGGTATGCTTATTATTGAAGTGTTATGATCACCACTATTACTTGGGTAACTGTTTCTGGAAAAACATTCATTAGGTATGCTCATTATTGAAATGTTATGATCACCACTATTACCAGGGTAACTGTTTCTAAAATAACATTCATCAGGTATGCTCATTATTGAAGTTTTATGATCACCACTATTACCTGGGTAACCGTTTCTGGAATAACATTCATCAGGTATGCCCATAATTGAAGTTTTATGATCACCACTATTACCTGGGTAACTGTTTCTGGAATAACATTCATCAGGTATGCTCATAATTGACGTGTTATGATCACCACTATTACCTGGGTAACCGTTTCTGGAATAACATTGATAAGGTATGCTCATTATTGAAGTGTTATGATCACCACCATTACCTGGGTAACCGTTTCTAGAAAAACATTCATCAGGTATGTAATAACCTTGATCAGGTATACTCATTATTGAAGTGCTATGATCGCCACTAATACCTGGGTAACCGTTTCTAGAATAACATTCATCAGGTATGCTCATTTTTGAAGTGTTATGATCACCACTATTACCTGGGTAGCGGTTTCTAGAATAACATTCATCAGGTATGCTCATTATTGAAGTTTTATGATAACCACTATTACCTGTGTAACCGTTTCTGGAATAACATTCATCAGGTATGCTCATTATTGAAGTGTTATGAACACCACTATTACCTGGGTAACCGTTTCTATAATAATATTCATCATGTATGCTCATTATTGAAGTGTTATGATAACCACTATTACCTGGGTAACCTTTTCTGGAATAACATTCATCAGGTATGCTCATTATTGAAGATTTATGATTGCCACTATTACCTGGATTACGGTTTCTAGAATAACATTCATCAAGTATGCTCATTATTGAAGTTTTATGATCACCACTATTACCTGGGTAGCCGTTTCTAGAATAACATTCATCAGGTATGCTCATTATTGAAGTGTTATGATCACCCTTATTACCAGGGTAACCGTTTCTGGAGTAACATTCATCAGGTATGCTCATTTTTGAAGTGTTATGATCACCACCATTACCTGGGTAACCGTTTCTAGAAAAACATTCATCAGGTATGCTCATTATTGAAGTGTTATGATCACCACTATTACCTGGGTAACCGTTTCCGGAATAACATTCATCAGGTATGCTCATTATTGAAGTTTTATGATCACCACTATTACCTGGGTATCCGTTTCTAGAATAACTTTCATCAGGTATGCTCATTATTGAAGCTTAATGATCGCAACTATTACCTGGGTAACCGTTTCTAGAATAACATTCATCATGTATGCTCATTATTGAAGTTTTATGATCACCACTATTACCTGGGTAACCGTTTCTGGAATAACATTCATCAGGTATGCTCATTATTGAAGTTTTATCATCACCACTTTTACCTGGGTAACCGTTTCGAGAATAACATTCATCAGGTATGCTCATTATTGAAGTGTTATGATCACCACTATTACCTGGGTAGCCGTTTCTGGAATAACATTCATCAGGTATGCTCATTATTGAAGTGTTATGATCACCACTATTACCAGGGTAACCGTTTCTAGAATAACATTCATCAGGTACGCTCATTATTGAAGTGTTATGATCACCACTATTACCTGGGTATCCGTTTCTAGAATAACATTCATCAGGTATGCTCATTATTGAAGTGTTATGATCACCACTATTACCTGGGTAACTGTTTCTGGAATAACATTCATCAGGTATGCTCATTATTGAAGTTTTATGATCACCACTATTACCTGGGTATCCGTTTCTAGAATAACTGTCATCAGGTATGCTCATTATTGAAGCTTTATGATCGACACTATTACCTGGGTAACCGTTTCTGGAATAACATTCATCAGGTATGCTCATTATTGAAGTTTTATCATTACCACTATTACCTGGGTAACCGTTTCGAGAATAACATTCATCAGGTATGCTCATTATTGAAGTGTTATGATCACCACTATTACCTGGGTAACCGTTTCTGGAATAACATTCATCAGGTACGCTCGATATTGAAGTGTTATGATCACCACTATTACCTGGTTAACTGTTTCTGGAATAACATTCATCAGGTATGCTCATAATTCACGTGTTATGATCACCACTATTACCTGGGTAACCGTTTATGGAATAACATTGATAAGGTATGCTCATTATTGAAGTGTTATGATCACCACTATTACCAGGGTAACTGTTTCTAGAAAAACATTCATCAGGTATGCTCATTATTGAAGTGTTATGATTACCACTATTACCTGGGAAACCGTTTCTGGAATAACATTCATCAGGTACGATCATTATTGAAGTGTTATGATCACCACTATTACCTGGGTATCCGTTTCTAGAATAACTTTCATCAGGTATGCTCATTATTGAAGCTTTATGATCGCCACTATTACCAGGGTAACCGTTTCTAGAATAACATTCATCAGGTATGTTCATTATTGAAGTGTTATGATCACCCCTATTACCTGGGTAACCGTTTCCAGAATAATATTCATCAGGTATGCTCATTATTGAAGTTTTATGATCACCACTATTACCTGGGTAACCGTTTCTAGAATAACATTCATCAGGTATGCTCATTATTGAAGTTTTATGATCACCACTATTACCTGGGTAACCGTTTCTAGAATAATATTCATCAGGTATGCTCATTATTGAAGTGTTATGATCACCACTATTACCAGGGTAACCGTTTCTAGAATAACATTCATCAGGTATGCTCATTATTGAAGTTTTATGATCACCACTATTACCAGGGTAACAGTTTCTAGAATAATATTCATCAGGTATGCTCATTATTGAAGCTTTATGATCGCCGCTATTACCTGGGTAACCGTTTCTAGAATAACATTCATCAGGTATGCTCATTATTGAAGTGTTATGAACACCACTATTACCTGGGTAACCGTTTCTAGAATAACATTCATCAGATATGCTTATTATTGAAGTGTTATGATCACCACTATTACTTGGGTAACTGTGTCTGGAAAAACATTCATCAGGTATGCTCATTATTGAAGTGTTATGATCACCACTATTACCCGGGTAACCGTTTCTAAAATAACATTCATCAGGTATGCTCATTATTGAAGTTTTATGATCACCACTATTACCTGGGTAACCGTTTCTGGAATAACATTCATCAGGTATGCCCATTATTGAAGTTTTATGATCACCACTATTACCTGGGTAACCGTTTCTGGAATAACATTCATCAGGTATGCTCATAATTGAAGTGTTATGATCACCACTATTACATGGGTAACCGTTTCTGGAATAACATTGATAAGATATGCTCATTATTGAAGTGTTATGATCACCACTATTACCAGGGTAACCGTTTCTAGAAAAACATTCATCAGGTATGCTCATTATTGAAGTGTTATGATCACCACTATTACCTGGGTAACCGTTTCTGGAATAACATTCATCAGGTACGCTCATTATTGAAGTGTTATGATCACCACTATTACCTGGGTATCCGTTTCTAGAATAACATTCATCAGGTATGCTCATTATTGAAGCTTTATGATCGCCACTATTACCAAGGTAACCGTTTCTAGAATAACATTCATCAGGTATGCTCATTATTGAAATGTTATGATCACCCCTATTACCTGGGTAACCGTTTCCAGAATAATATTCATCAGGTATGCTCATTATTGAAGTTTTATGATCACCACTATTACCAGGGTAACCGTTTCTAGAATAACATTCATCAGGTATGCTCATTATTGAAGTTTTATGATCACCATTATTACCTGGGTAACCGTTTCTAGAATAATATTCATCAGGTATGCTCATTATTGAAGTGTTATGATCACCACTATTACCAGGGTAACCGTTTCTAGAATAACATTCATCAGGTATGCTCATTATTGAAGTGTTATGAACACCACTATTACCTGGGTAACCGTTTCTAGAATAATATTCATCAGGTATGCTCATTATTGAAGTGTTATGATAACCACTATTACCTGGGTAACCTTTTCGGGAATAACATTCATCAGGTATGCTCATTATTGAAGCTTTATGATCGCCACTATTACCTGGGTAACCGTTTCTAGAATAACATTCATCAGGTATGCTCATTATTGAAGTTTTATGATCACCACTATTACATGGGTATCCGTTTCTAGAATAACTTTCATCAGGTATGCTCATTATTGAAGCTTTATGATCGCCACTATTACCAGGGTAACCGTTTCTAGAATAACATTCATCAGGTATGTTCATTATTGAAGTGTTATGATCACCCCTATTACCTGGGTAACCGTTTCCAGAATAATATTCATCAGGTATGCTCATTATTGAAGTTTTATGATCACCACTATTACCAGGGTAACCGTTTCTAGAATAACATTCATCAGGTATGCTCATTATTGAAGTTTTATGATCACCACTATTACCTGGGTAACCGTTTCTAGAATAATATTCATCAGGTATGCTCATTATTGAAGTGTTATGATCACCACTATTACCAGGGTAACCGTTTCTAGAATAACATTCATCAGGTATGCTCATTATTGAAGTTTTATGATCACCACTCTTACCAGGGTAACAGTTTCTAGAATAATATTCATCGGGTATGCTCATTATTGAAGCTTTATGATCGCCGCTATTACCTGGGTAACCGTTTCTAGAATAACATTCATCAGGTATGCTCATTATTGAAGTGTTATGAACACCACTATTACCTGGGTAACCGTTTCTAGAATAACATTCATCAGATATGCTTATTATTGAAGTGTTATGATCACCACTATTACTTGGGTAACTGTGTCTGGAAAAACATTCATCAGGTATGCTCATTATTGAAGTGTTATGATCACCACTATTACCCGGGTAACCGTTTCTAAAATAACATTCATCAGGTATGCTCATTATTGAAGTTTTATGATCACCACTATTACCTGGGTAACCGTTTCTGGAATAACATTCATCAGGTATGCCCATTATTGAAGTTTTATGATCACCACTATTACCTGGGTAACCGTTTCTGGAATAACATTCATCAGGTATGCTCATAATTGAAGTGTTATGATCACCACTATTACATGGGTAACCGTTTCTGGAATAACATTGATAAGATATGCTCATTATTGAAGTGTTATGATCACCACTATTACCAGGGTAACCGTTTCTAGAAAAACATTCATCAGGTATGCTCATTATTGAAGTGTTATGATCACCACTATTACCTGGGTAACCGTTTCTGGAATAACATTCATCAGGTACGCTCATTATTGAAGTGTTATGATCACCACTATTACCTGGGTATCCGTTTCTAGAATAACATTCATCAGGTATGCTCATTATTGAAGCTTTATGATCGCCACTATTACCAAGGTAACCGTTTCTAGAATAACATTCATCAGGTATGCTCATTATTGAAGTGTTATGAACACCACTATTACCTGGGTAACCGTTTCTATAATAATATTCATCATGTATGCTCATTATTGAAGTGTTATGATAACCACTATTACCTGGGTAACCTTTTCTGGAATAACATTCATCAGGTATGCTCATTATTGAAGATTTATGATTGCCACTATTACCTGGATTACGGTTTCTAGAATAACATTCATCAAGTATGCTCATTTTTGAAGTTTTTTGATCACCACTATTACCTGGGTAGCCGTTTCTAGAATAACATTCATCAGGTATGCTCATTATTGAAGTGTTATGATCACCATTATTACCAGGGTAACCGTTTCTGGAGTAACATTCATCAGGTATGCTCATTTTTGAAGTGTTATGATCACCACTATTACCTGGGTAACCGTTTCTGGAATAATATTCATCAGGTATGTTCATTATTGAAGTGTTATGATCACAACTATTACCTGGGTAACCGTTTCTAGAATAACATTCATCAGATATGCTTATTATTGAAGTGTTATGATCACCACTATTACTTGGGTAACTGTTTCTGGAAAAACATTCATCAGGTATGCTCATTATTGAAGTGTTATGATCACCACTATTACCAGGGTAACTGTTTCTAGAATAACATTCATCAGGTATGCTCATTATTGAAGTTTTATGATCACCACTATTACCAGGGTAACCGTTTCTAGAAAAACATTTATCAGGTATGCTCATTATTGAAGTGTTATGATCACCACTATTACATGGGTAACCGTTTCTGGAATAACATTCATAAGGTATGCTCATTATTGAAGTTTTATGATCACCACTATTACCTGGGTATCCGTTTCTAGAATAACTTTCATCAGGTATGCTCATTATTGAAGCTTTATGATCGCAACTATTACCTGGGTAACCGTTTCTAGAATAACATTCATCATGTATGCTCATTATTGAAGTTTTATTATCACCACTATTTCCAGGGTAACCGTTTCTAGAATAATATTCATCAGGTATGCTCATTATTGAAGTTTTATGATCACCACTATTACCAGGGTAACCGTTTCTAGAATAACATTCATCAGGTATGCTCATTATTGAAGTTTTATGATCACCACTATTACCAGGGTAACCGTTGCTGGAATAACATTCATCAGGTATGTAATAACCTTCATCAGGTATGCTCATTATTGAAGTGCTATGATCGCCACTATTACCTGGGTAACCGTTTCTAGAATAACATTCATAAGGTATGCTCATTTTTGAAGTGTTATGATCACCACTATTACCTGGGTAGCCGTTTCTAGAATAACATTCATCAGGTATGCTCATTATTGAAGTTTTATGATAACCACTATTACCTGTGTAACCGTTTCTGGAATAACATTCATCAGGTATGCTCATTATTGAAGCTTTATGATCGCCGCTATTACCTGGGTAACCGTTTCTAGAATAACATTCATCAGGTATGCTCATTATTGAAGTGTTATGAACACCACTATTACCTGGGTAACCGTTTCTATAATAATATTCATCAGGTATGCTCATTATTGAAGTGTTATGATAACCACTATTACCTGGGTAACCTTTTCTGGAATAACATTCATCAGGTATGCTCATTATTGAAGATTTATGATTGCCACTATTACCTGGATAACGGTTTCTAGAATAACATTCATCAAGTATGCTCATTATTGAAGTTTTATGATCACCACTATTACCTGGGTAACCGTTTCTGGAATAACATTCATCAGGTATGCTCATTATTGAAGTGTTATGATCACCATTATTACCAGGGTAACCGTTTCTGGAGTAACATTCATCAGGTATGCTCATTATTGAAGTGTTATGATCACCAATATTACCTGGGTAACCGTTTCTGGAATAATATTCATCAGGTATGTTCATTATTGAAGTGTTATGCTCACCACTATTACCAGGGTAACCGTTTCTAGAATAACATTCATCAGGTATGCTTATTATTGAAGTGTTATGATCACCACTATTACTTGGGTAACTGTTTCTGGAAAAACATTCATCAGGTATGCTCATTATTGAAATGTTATGATCACCACTATTACCAGGGTAACTGTTTCTAAAATAACATTCATCAGGTATGCTCATTATTGAAGTTTTATGATCACCACTATTACCTGGGTAACCGTTTCTGGAATAACATTCATCAGGTATGCCCATAATTGAAGTTTTATGATCACCACTATTACATGGGTAACTGTTTCTGGAATAACATTCATCAGGTATGCTCATAATTGACGTGTTATGATCACCACCATTACCTGGGTAACCGTTTCTAGAAAAACATTCATCAGGTATGCTCATTATTGAAGTGTTATGATCACCACTATTACCTGGGTAACCGTTTCTGGAATAACATTCATCAGGTATGCTCATTATTGAAGTTTTATGATCACCACTATTACCTGGGTATCCGTTTCTAGAATAACTTTCATCAGGTATGCTCATTATTGAAGCTTAATGATCGCAACTATTACCTGGGTAACCGTTTCTAGAATAACATTCATCATGTATGCTCATTATTGAAGTTTTATGATCACCACTATTACCTGGGTAACCGTTTCTGGAATAACATTCATCAGGTATGCTCATTATTGAAGTTTTATCATCACCACTTTTACCTGGGTAACCGTTTCGAGAATAACATTCATCAGGTATGCTCATTATTGAAGTGTTATGATCACCACTATTACCTGGGTAGCCGTTTCTGGAATAACATTCATCAGGTATGCTCATTATTGAAGTGTTATGATCACCACTATTACCAGGGTAACCGTTTCTAGAATAACATTCATCAGGTACGCTCATTATTGAAGTGTTATGATCACCACTATTACCTGGGTATCCGTTTCTAGAATAACATTCATCAGGTATGCTCATTATTGAAGTGTTATGATCACCACTATTACCTGGGTAACTGTTTCTGGAATAACATTCATCAGGTATGCTCATTATTGAAGTTTTATGATCACCACTATTACCTGGGTATCCGTTTCTAGAATAACTGTCATCAGGTATGCTCATTATTGAAGCTTTATGATCGACACTATTACCTGGGTAACCGTTTCTGGAATAACATTCATCAGGTATGCTCATTATTGAAGTTTTATCATTACCACTATTACCTGGGTAACCGTTTCGAGAATAACATTCATCAGGTATGCTCATTATTGAAGTGTTATGATCACCACTATTACCTGGGTAACCGTTTCTGGAATAACATTCATCAGGTACGCTCGATATTGAAGTGTTATGATCACCACTATTACCTGGTTAACTGTTTCTGGAATAACATTCATCAGGTATGCTCATAATTCACGTGTTATGATCACCACTATTACCTGGGTAACCGTTTATGGAATAACATTGATAAGGTATGCTCATTATTGAAGTGTTATGATCACCACTATTACCAGGGTAACCGTTTCTAGAAAAACATTCATCAGGTATGCTCATTATTGAAGTGTTATGATTACCACTATTACCTGGGTAACCGTTTCTGGAATAACATTCATCAGGTACGATCATTATTGAAGTGTTATGATCACCACTATTATCTGGGTATCCGTTTCTAGAATAACTTTCATCAGGTATGCTCATTATTGAAGCTTTATGATCGCCACTATTACAAGGGTAACCGTTTCTAGAATAACATTCATCAGGTATGTTCATTATTGAAGTGTTATGATCACCCCTATTACCTGGGTAACCGTTTCCAGAATAATATTCATCAGGTATGCTCATTATTGAAGTTTTATGATCACCACTATTACCAGGGTAACCGTTTCTAGAATAACATTCATCAGGTATGCTCATTATTGAAGTTTTATGATCACCACTATTACCTGGGTAACCGTTTCTAGAATAATATTCATCAGGTATGCTCATTATTGAAGTGTTATGATCACCACTATTACCAGGGTAACCGTTTCTAGAATAACATTCATCAGGTATGCTCATTATTGAAGTTTTATGATCACCACTATTACCAGGGTAACAGTTTCTAGAATAATATTCATCAGGTATGCTCATTATTGAAGCTTTATGATCGCCGCTATTACCTGGGTAACCGTTTCTAGAATAACATTCATCAGGTATGCTCATTATTGAAGTGTTATGAACACCACTATTACCTGGGTAACCGTTTCTAGAATAACATTCATCAGATATGCTTATTATTGAAGTGTTATGATCACCACTATTACTTGGGTAACTGTGTCTGGAAAAACATTCATCAGGTATGCTCATTATTGAAGTGTTATGATCACCACTATTACCCGGGTAACCGTTTCTAAAATAACATTCATCAGGTATGCTCATTATTGAAGTTTTATGATCACCACTATTACCTGGGTAACCGTTTCTGGAATAACATTCATCAGGTATGCCCATTATTGAAGTTTTATGATCACCACTATTACCTGGGTAACCGTTTCTGGAATAACATTCATCAGGTATGCTCATAATTGAAGTGTTATGATCACCACTATTACATGGGTAACCGTTTCTGGAATAACATTGATAAGATATGCTCATTATTGAAGTGTTATGATCACCACTTTTACCAGGGTAACCGTTTCTAGAAAAACATTCATCAGGTATGCTCATTATTGAAGTGTTATGATCACCACTATTACCTGGGTAACCGTTTCTGGAATAACATTCATCAGGTACGCTCATTATTGAAGTGTTATGATCACCACTATTACCTGGGTATCCGTTTCTAGAATAACATTCATCAGGTATGCTCATTATTGAAACTTTATGATCGCCACTATTACCAAGGTAACCGTTTCTAGAATAACATTCATCAGGTATGCTCATTATTGAAGTGTTATGATCACCCCTATTACCTGGTTAACCGTTTCCAGAATAATATTCATCAGGTATGCTCATTATTGAAGTTTTATGATCACCATTATTACCTGGGTAACCGTTTCTAGAATAATATTCATCAGGTATGCTCATTATTGAAGTGTTATGATCACCACTATTACCAGGGTAACCGTTTCTAGAATAACATTCATCAGGTATGCTCATTATTGAAGTGTTATGAACACCACTATTACCTGGGTAACCGTTTCTAGAATAATATTCATCAGGTATGCTCATTATTGAAGTGTTATGATAACCACTATTACCTGGGTAACCTTTTCTGGAATAACATTCATCAGGTATGCTCATTATTGAAGCTTTATGATCGCCACTATTACCTGGGTAACCGTTTCTAGAATAACATTCATCAGGTATGCTCATTATTGAAGTTTTATGATCACCACTATTACATGGGTATCCGTTTCTAGAATAACTTTCATCAGGTATGCTCATTATTGAAGCTTTATGATCGCCACTATTACCAGGGTAACCGTTTCTAGAATAACATTCATCAGGTATGTTCATTATTGAAGTGTTATGATCACCCCTATTACCTGGGTAACCGTTTCCAGAATAATATTCATCAGGTATGCTCATTATTGAAGTTTTATGATCACCACTATTACCAGGGTAACCGTTTCTAGAATAACATTCATCAGGTATGCTCATTATTGAAGTTTTATGATCACCACTATTACCTGGGTAACCGTTTCCAGAATAATATTCATCAGGTATGCTCATTATTGAAGTGTTATGATCACCACTATTACCAGGGTAACCGTTTCTAGAATAACATTCATCAGGTATGCTCATTATTGAAGTTTTATGATCACCACTCTTACCAGGGTAACAGTTTCTAGAATAATATTCATCAGGTATGCTCATTATTGAAGCTTTATGATCGCCGCTATTACCTGGGTAACCGTTTCTAGAATAACATTCATCAGGTATGCTCATTATTGAAGTGTTATGAACACCACTATTACCTGGGTAACCGTTTCTAGAATAACATTCATCAGATATGCTTATTATTGAAGTGTTATGATCACCACTATTACTTGGGTAACTGTGTCTGGAAAAACATTCATCAGGTATGCTCATTATTGAAGTGTTATGATCACCACTATTACCCGGGTAACCGTTTCTAAAATAACATTCATCAGGTATGCTCATTATTGAAGTTTTATGATCACCACTATTACCTGGGTAACCGTTTCTGGAATAACATTCATCAGGTATGCTCATAATTGAAGTGTTATGATCACCACTATTACATGGGTAACCGTTTCTGGAATAACATTGATAAGATATGCTCATTATTGAAGTGTTATGATCACCACTATTACCAGGGTAACAGTTTCTAGAAAAACATTCATCAGGTATGCTCATTATTGAAGTGTTATGATCACCACTATTACCTGGGTAACCGTTTCTGGAATAACATTCATCAGGTACGCTCATTATTGAAGTGTTATGATCACCACTATTACCTGGGTATCCGTTTCTAGAATAACATTCATCAGGTATGCTCATTATTGAAGTGTTATGATCACCCCTATTACCTGGGTATCCGTTTCCAGAATAATATTCATCAGGTATGCTCATTATTGAAGTTTTATGATCACCACTATTACCAGGGTAACCGTTTCTAGAATAACATTCATCAGGTATGCTCATTATTGAAGTTTTATGATCACCACTATTACCTGGGTAACCGTTTCTAGAATAATATTCATCAGGTATGATCATTATTGAAGTGTTATGATCACCACTATTACCAGGGTAACCGTTTCTAGAATAACATTCATCAGGTATGCTCATTATTGAAGTGTTATGAACACCACTATTACCTGGGTAACCGTTTCTAGAATAATATTCATCAGGTATGCTCATTATTGAAGTGTTATGATAACCACTATTACCTGGGTAACCGTTTCTAGAATAACATTCATCAGATATGCTTATTATTGAAGTGTTATGATCACCACTATTACTTGGGTAACTGTGTCTGGAAAAACATTCATCAGGTATGCTCATTATTGAAGTGTTATGATCACCACTATTACCCGGGTAACCGTTTCTAAAATAACATTCATCAGGTATGCTCATTATTGAAGTTTTATGATCACCACTATTACCTGGGTAACCGTTTCTGGAATAACATTCATCAGGTATGCTCATAATTGAAGTGTTATGATCACCACTATTACCTGGGTAACCGTTTCTGGAATAACATTCATCAGGTATGCTCATAATTGAAGTGTTATGATCACCACTATTACATGGGTAACCGTTTCTGGAATAACATTGATAAGATATGCTCATTATTGAAGTGTTATGATCACCACTTTTACCAGGGTAACCGTTTCTAGAAAAACATTCATCAGGTATGCTCATTATTGAAGTGTTATGATCACCACTATTACCTGGGTAACCGTTTCTGGAATAACATTCATCAGGTACGCTCATTATTGAAGTGTTATGATCACCACTATTACCTGGGTATCCGTTTCTAGAATAACATTCATCAGGTATGCTCATTATTGAAGCTTTATGATCGCCACTATTACCAAGGTAACCGTTTCTAGAATAACATTCATCAGGTATGCTCATTATTGAAGTGTTATGATCACCCCTATTACCTGGTTAACCGTTTCCAGAATAATATTCATCAGGTATGCTCATTATTGAAGTTTTATGATCACCATTATTACCTGGGTAACCGTTTCTAGAATAATATTCATCAGGTATGCTCATTATTGAAGTGTTATGATCACCACTATTACCAGGGTAACCGTTTCTAGAATAACATTCATCAGGTATGCTCATTATTGAAGTGTTATGAACACCACTATTACCTGGGTAACCGTTTCTAGAATAATATTCATCAGGTATGCTCATTATTGAAGTGTTATGATAACCACTATTACCTGGGTAACCTTTTCTGGAATAACATTCATCAGGTATGCTCATTATTGAAGCTTTATGATCGCCACTATTACCTGGGTAACCGTTTCTAGAATAACATTCATCAGGTATGCTCATTATTGAAGTTTTATGATCACCACTATTACATGGGTATCCGTTTCTAGAATAACTTTCATCAGGTATGCTCATTATTGAAGCTTTATGATCGCCACTATTACCAGGGTAACCGTTTCTAGAATAACATTCATCAGGTATGTTCATTATTGAAGTGTTATGATCACCCCTATTACCTGGGTAACCGTTTCCAGAATAATATTCATCAGGTATGCTCATTATTGAAGTTTTATGATCACCACTATTACCAGGGTAACCGTTTCTAGAATAACATTCATCAGGTATGCTCATTATTGAAGTTTTATGATCACCACTATTACCTGGGTAACCGTTTCCAGAATAATATTCATCAGGTATGCTCATTATTGAAGTGTTATGATCACCACTATTACCAGGGTAACCGTTTCTAGAATAACATTCATCAGGTATGCTCATTATTGAAGTTTTATGATCACCACTCTTACCAGGGTAACAGTTTCTAGAATAATATTCATCAGGTATGCTCATTATTGAAGCTTTATGATCGCCGCTATTACCTGGGTAACCGTTTCTAGAATAACATTCATCAGGTATGCTCATTATTGAAGTGTTATGAACACCACTATTACCTGGGTAACCGTTTCTAGAATAACATTCATCAGATATGCTTATTATTGAAGTGTTATGATCACCACTATTACTTGGGTAACTGTGTCTGGAAAAACATTCATCAGGTATGCTCATTATTGAAGTGTTATGATCACCACTATTACCCGGGTAACCGTTTCTAAAATAACATTCATCAGGTATGCTCATTATTGAAGTTTTATGATCACCACTATTACCTGGGTAACCGTTTCTGGAATAACATTCATCAGGTATGCTCATAATTGAAGTGTTATGATCACCACTATTACATGGGTAACCGTTTCTGGAATAACATTGATAAGATATGCTCATTATTGAAGTGTTATGATCACCACTATTACCAGGGTAACCGTTTCTAGAAAAACATTCATCAGGTATGCTCATTATTGAAGTGTTATGATCACCACTATTACCTGGGTAACCGTTTCTGGAATAACATTCATCAGGTACGCTCATTATTGAAGTGTTATGATCACCACTATTACCTGGGTATCCGTTTCTAGAATAACATTCATCAGGTATGCTCATTATTGAAGTGTTATGATCACCCCTATTACCTGGGTATCCGTTTCCAGAATAATATTCATCAGGTATGCTCATTATTGAAGTTTTATGATCACCACTATTACCAGGGTAACCGTTTCTAGAATAACATTCATCAGGTATGCTCATTATTGAAGTTTTATGATCACCACTATTACCTGGGTAACCGTTTCTAGAATAATATTCATCAGGTATGATCATTATTGAAGTGTTATGATCACCACTATTACCAGGGTAACCGTTTCTAGAATAACATTCATCAGGTATGCTCATTATTGAAGTGTTATGAACACCACTATTACCTGGGTAACCGTTTCTAGAATAATATTCATCAGGTATGCTCATTATTGAAGTGTTATGATAACCACTATTACCTGGGTAACCGTTTCTAGAATAACATTCATCAGATATGCTTATTATTGAAGTGTTATGATCACCACTATTACTTGGGTAACTGTGTCTGGAAAAACATTCATCAGGTATGCTCATTATTGAAGTGTTATGATCACCACTATTACCCGGGTAACCGTTTCTAAAATAACATTCATCAGGTATGCTCATTATTGAAGTTTTATGATCACCACTATTACCTGGGTAACCGTTTCTGGAATAACATTCATCAGGTATGCTCATTATTGAAGTTTTATGATCACCACTATTACCTGGGTAACCGTTTCTGGAATAACATTCATCAGGTATGCTCATAATTGAAGTGTTATGATCACCACTATTACATGGGTAACCGTTTCTGGAATAACATTGATAAGATATGCTCATTATTGAAGTGTTATGATCACCACTATTACCAGGGTAACCGTTTCTAGAAAAACATTCATCAGGTATGCTCATTATTGAAGTGTTATGATCACCACTATTACCTGGGTAACCGTTTCTGGAATAACATTCATCAGGTACGCTCATTATTGAAGTGTTATGATCACCACTATTACCTGGGTATCCGTTTCTAGAATAACATTCATCAGGTATGCTGATTATTGAAGTGTTATGATCACCACTATTACCTGGGTAACTGTTTCTGGAATAACATTCATCAGGTATGCTCATAATTGACGTGTTATGATCACCACTATTACCTGGGTAACCGTTTCTGGAATAACATTGATAAGGTATGCTCATTATTGAAGTGTTATGATCACCACCATTACCTGGGTAACCGTTTCTAGAATAACATTCATCAGATATGCTTATTATTGAAGTGTTATGATCACCACTATTACTTGGGTAACTGTGTCTGGAAAAACATTCATCAGGTATGCTCATTATTGAAGTGTTATGATCACCACTATTACCCGGGTAACCGTTTCTAAAATAACATTCATCAGGTATGCTCATTATTGAAGTTTTATGATCACCACTATTACCTGGGTAACCGTTTCTGGAATAACATTCATCAGGTATGCTCATTATTGAAGTTTTATGATCACCACTATTACCTGGGTAACGTTTCTGGAATAACATTCATCAGGTATGCTCATAATTGAAGTGTTATGATCACCACTATTACATGGGTAACCGTTTCTGGAATAACATTGATAAGATATGCTCATTATTGAAGTGTTATGATCACCACTATTACCAGGGTAACCGTTTCTAGAAAAACATTCATCAGGTATGCTCATTATTGAAGTGTTATGATCACCACTATTACCTGGGTAACCGTTTCTGGAATAACATTCATCAGGTATGCTCATTATTGAAGTGTTATGATCACCACTATTACCTGGGTATCCGTTTCTAGAATAACATTCATCAGGTATGCTGATTATTGAAATGTTATGATCACCACTATTACCTGGGTAACTGTTTCTGGAATAACATTCATCAGGTATGCTCATAATTGACGTGTTATGATCACCACTATTACCTGGGTAACCGTTTCTGGAATAACATTGATAAGGTATGCTCATTATTGAAGTGTTATGATCACCACCATTACCTGGGTAACCGTTTCTAGAAAAACATTCATCAGGTATGCTCATTATTGAAGTGTTATGATCACCACTATTACCTGGGTAACCGTTTCTGGAATAACATTCATCAGGTATGCTCATTATTGAAGTTTTATGATCACCACTATTACCTGGATATCCGTTTCTAGAATAACTTTCATCAGGTATGCTCATTATTGAAGCTTAATGATCGCAACTATTACCTGGGTAACCGTTTCTAGAATAACATTCATCATGTATGCTCATTATTGAAGTTTTATGATCACCACTATTACCAGGGTAACCGTTTCTAGAATAACATTCATCAGGTACGCTCATTATTGAAGTGTTATGATCACCACTATTACCTGGGTATCAGTTTCTAGAATAACATTCATCAGGTATGCTCATTATTGAAGTGTTATGATCACCACTATTACCTGGGTAACTGTTTCTGGAATAACATTCATCAGGTATGCTCATTATTGAAGTTTTATGATCACCACTATTACCTGGGTATCCGTTTCTAGAATAACTGTCATCAGGTATGCTCATTATTGAAGCTTTATGATCGACACTATTACCTGGGTAACCGTTTCTGGAATAACATTCATCAGGTATGCTCATTATTGAAGTTTTATCATTACCACTATTACCTGGGTAACCGTTTCGAGAATAACATTCATCAGGTATGCTCATTATTGAAGTGTTATGATCACCACTATTACCTGGGTAACCGTTTCTGGAATAACATTCATCAGGTACGCTCGATATTGAAGTGTTATGATCACCACTATTACATGGTTAACTGTTTCTGGAATAACATTCATCAGGTATGCTCATAATTCACGTGTTATGATCACCACTATTACCTTGGTAACCGTTTATGGAATAACATTGATAAGGTATGCTCATTATTGAAGTGTTATGATCACCACTATTACCAGGGTAACCGTTTCTAGAAAAACATTCATCAGGTATGCTCATTATTGAAGCTTTATGATCGCCACTATTACCAGGGTAACCGTTTCTAGAATAACATTCATCAAGTATGTTCATTATTGAAGTGTTATGATCACCCCTATTACCTGGGTAACCGTTTCCAGAATAATATTCATCAGGTATGCTCATTATTGAAGTTTTATGATCACCACTATTACCTGGGTAACCGTTTCTAGAATAACATTCATCAGGTATGCTCATTATTGAAGTTTTATGATCACCACTATTACCTGGGTAACCGTTTCTAGAATAATATTCATCAGGTATGCTCATTATTGAAGTGTTATGATCACCACTATTACCAGGGTAACCGTTTCTAGAATAACATTCATCAGGTATGCTCATTATTGAAGTTTTATGATCACCACTCTTACCAGGGTAACAGTTTCTAGAATAATATTCATCAGGTATGCTCATTATTGAAGCTTTATGATCGCCGCTATTACCTGGGTAACCGTTTCTAGAATAACATTCATCAGGTATGCTCATTATTGAAGTGTTATGAACACCACTATTACCTGGGTAACCGTTTCTAGAATAACATTCATCAGATATGCTTATTATTGAAGTGTTATGATCATCACTATTACTTGGGTAACTGTGTCTGGAAAAAAATTCATCAGGTATGCTCATTATTGAAGTGTTATGATCACCACTATTACCCGGGTAACCGTTTCTAAAATAACATTCATCAGGTATGCTCATTATTGAAGTTTTATGATCACCACTATTACCTGGGTAACCGTTTCTGGAATAACATTCATCAGGTATGCCCATTATTGAAGTTTTATGATCACCACTATTACCTGGGTAACCGTTTCTGGAATAACATTCATCAGGTATGCTCATAATTGAAGTGTTATGATCACCACTATTACATGGGTAACCGTTTCTGGAATAACATTGATAAGATATGCTCATTATTGAAGTGTTATGATCACCACTATTACCAGGGTAACCGTTTCTAGAAAAACATTCATCAGGTATGCTCATTATTGAAGTGTTATGATCACCACTATTACCTGGGTAACCGTTTCTGGAATAACATTCATCAGGTACGCTCATTATTGAAGTGTTATGATCACCACTATTACCTGGGTATCCGTTTCTAGAATAACATTCATCAGGTATGCTCATTATTGAAGCTTTATGATCGCCACTATTACCAAGGTAACCGTTTCTAGAATAACATTCATCAGGTATGCTCATTATTGAAGTGTTATGATCACCCCTATTACCTGGGTAACCGTTTCCAGAATAATATTCATCAGGTATGCTCATTATTGAAGTTTTATGATCACCACTATTACCAGGGTAACCGTTTCTAGAATAACATTCATCAGGTATGCTCATTATTGAAGTTTTATGATCACCACTATTACCTGGGTAACCGTTTCTAGAATAATATTCATCAGGTATGATCATTATTGAAGTGTTATGATCACCACTATTACCAGGGTAACCGTTTCTAGAATAACATTCATCAGGTATGCTCATTATTGAAGTGTTATGAACACCACTATTACCTGGGTAACCGTTTCTAGAATAATATTCATCAGGTATGCTCATTATTGAAGTGTTATGATAACCACTATTACCTGGGTAACCGTTTCTAGAATAACATTCATCAGATATGCTTATTATTGAAGTGTTATGATCACCACTATTACTTGGGTAACTGTGTCTGGAAAAACATTCATCAGGTATGCTCATTATTGAAGTGTTATGATCACCACTATTACCCGGGTAACCGTTTCTAAAATAACATTCATCAGGTATGCTCATTATTGAAGTTTTATGATCACCACTATTACCTGGGTAACCGTTTCTGGAATAACATTCATCAGGTATGCTCATTATTGAAGTTTTATGATAACCACTATTACCTGGGTAACCGTTTCTGGAATAACATTCATCAGGTATGCTCATAATTGAAGTGTTATGATCACCACTATTACATGGGTAACCGTTTCTGGAATAACATTGATAAGATATGCTCATTATTGAAGTGTTATGATCACCACTATTACCAGGGTAACCGTTTCTAGAAAAACATTCATCAGGTATGCTCATTATTGAAGTGTTATGATCACCACTATTACCTGGGTAACCGTTTCTGGAATAACATTCATCAGGTACGCTCATTATTGAAGTGTTATGATCACCACTATTACCTGGGTATCCGTTTCTAGAATAACATTCATCAGGTATGCTGATTATTGAAGTGTTATGATCACCACTATTACCTGGGTAACTGTTTCTGGAATAACATTCATCAGGTATGCTCATAATTGACGTGTTATGATCACCACTATTACCTGGGTAACCGTTTCTGGAATAACATTGATAAGGTATGCTCATTATTGAAGTGTTATGATCACCACCATTACCTGGGTAACCGTTTCTAGAATAACATTCATCAGATATGCTTATTATTGAAGTGTTATGATCACCACTATTACTTGGGTAACTGTGTCTGGAAAAACATTCATCAGGTATGCTCATTATTGAAGTGTTATGATCACCACTATTACCCGGGTAACCGTTTCTAAAATAACATTCATCAGGTATGCTCATTATTGAAGTTTTATGATCACCACTATTACCTGGGTAACCGTTTCTGGAATAACATTCATCAGGTATGCTCATTATTGAAGTTTTATGATCACCACTATTACCTGGGTAACCGTTTCTGGAATAACATTCATCAGGTATGCTCATAATTGAAGTGTTATGATCACCACTATTACATGGGTAACCGTTTCTGGAATAACATTGATAAGATATGCTCATTATTGAAGTGTTATGATCACCACTATTACCAGGGTAACCGTTTCTAGAAAAACATTCATCAGGTATGCTCATTATTGAAGTGTTATGATCACCACTATTACCTGGGTAACCGTTTCTGGAATAACATTCATCAGGTACGCTCATTATTGAAGTGTTATGATCACCACTATTACCTGGGTATCCGTTTCTAGAATAACATTCATCAGGTATGCTGATTATTGAAGTGTTATGATCACCACTATTACCTGGGTAACTGTTTCTGGAATAACATTCATCAGGTATGCTCATAATTGACGTGTTATGATCACCACTATTACCTGGGTAACCGTTTCTGGAATAACATTGATAAGGTATGCTCATTATTGAAGTGTTATGATCACCACCATTACCTGGGTAACCGTTTCTAGAAAAACATTCATCAGGTATGCTCATTATTGAAGTGTTATGATCACCACTATTACCTGGGTAACCGTTTCTGGAATAACATTCATCAGGTATGCTCATTATTGAAGTTTTATGATCACCACTATTACCTGGATATCCGTTTCTAGAATAACTTTCATCAGGTATGCTCATTATTGAAGCTTAATGATCGCAACTATTACCTGGGTAACCGTTTCTAGAATAACATTCATCATGTATGCTCATTATTGAAGTTTTATGATCACCACTATTACCAGGGTAACCGTTTCTAGAATAACATTCATCAGGTACGCTCATTATTGAAGTGTTATGATCACCACTATTACCTGGGTATCAGTTTCTAGAATAACATTCATCAGGTATGCTCATTATTGAAGTGTTATGATCACCACTATTACCTGGGTAACCGTTTCTGGAATAACATTCATCAGGTATGCTCATTATTGAAGTTTTATGATCACCACTATTACCTGGGTATCCGTTTCTAGAATAACTGTCATCAGGTATGCTCATTATTGAAGCTTTATGATCGACACTATTACCTGGGTAACCGTTTCTGGAATAACATTCATCAGGTATGCTCATTATTGAAGTTTTATCATTACCACTATTACCTGGGTAACCGTTTCGAGAATAACATTCATCAGGTATGCTCATTATTGAAGTGTTATGATCACCACTATTACCTGGGTAACCGTTTCTGGAATAACATTCATCAGGTACGCTCGATATTGAAGTGTTATGATCACCACTATTACATGGTTAACTGTTTCTGGAATAACATTCATCAGGTATGCTCATAATTCACGTGTTATGATCACCACTATTACCTTGGTAACCGTTTATGGAATAACATTGATAAGGTATGCTCATTATTGAAGTGTTATGATCACCACTATTACCAGGGTAACCGTTTCTAGAAAAACATTCATCAGGTATGCTCATTATTGAAGTGTTATGATTACCACTATTACCTGGGTAACAGTTTCTGGAATAACATTCATCAGGTACGATCATTATTGAAGTGTTATGATCACCACTATTACCTGGGTATCCGTTTCTAGAATAACTTTCATCAGGTATGCTCATTATTGAAGCTTTATGATCGCCACTATTACCTGGGTAACCGTTTCTAGAATAACATTCATCAGGTATGCTCATTATTGAAGTTTTATGATCACCACTATTACCTGGGTATCCGTTTCTAGAATAACTTTCATCAGGTATGCTCATTATTGAAGCTTTATGATCGCCACTATTACCAGGGTAACCGTTTCTAGAATAACATTCATCAGGTATGCTCATTATTGAAGTGTTATGATCACCCCTATTACCAGGGTAACCGTTTCCAGAATAATATTCATCAGGTATGCTCATTATTGAAGTTTTATGATCACCACTATTACCAGGGTAACGTTTCTAGAATAACATTCATCAGGTATGCTAATTATTGAAGTTTTATGATCACCACTATTACCTGGGTAACCGTTTCTAGAATAATATTCATCAGGTATGCTCATTATTGAAGTGTTATGATCACCACTATTACCTGGGTAACCGTTTCTAGAATAACATTCATCAGGTATGCTCATTATTGAAGTTTTATGATCACCACTATTACCAGGGTAACCGTTTCTAGAATAATATTCATCAGGTATGCTCATTATTGAAGCTTTATGATCGCCGCTATTACCTGGGTAACCGTTTATGGAATAACATTCATCAGGTATGCTCATTATTGAAGTGTTATGAACACCACTATTACCTGGGTAACCGTTTCTAGAATAATATTCATCAGGTATGCTCATTATTGAAGTGTTATGATAACCACTATTACCTGGGTAACCTTTTCTGGAATAACATTCATCAGGTATGCTCATTATTGAAGATTTATGATTGCCACTATTACCTGGATAACGTTTCTAGAATAACATTCATCAAGTATTCTCATTATTGAAGTTTTATGATCACCACTATTACCTGGGTAACCGTTTCTGGAATAACATTCATCAGGTATGCTCATTATTGAAGTGTTATGATCACCACTATTAAATGGGTAACCGTTTCTAGAATAACATTCATCAGATATGCTTATTATTGAAGTGTTATGATCACCACTATTACTTGGGTAACTGTGTCTGGAAAAACATTCATCAGGTATGCTCATTATTGAAGTGTTATGATCACCACTATTACCCGGGTAACCGTTTCTAAAATAACATTCATCAGGTATGCTCATTATTGAAGTTTTATGATAACCACTATTACCTGGGTAACCGTTTCTGGAATAACATTCATCAGGTATGCCCATTATTGAAGTTTTATGATCACCACTATTACCTGGGTAACCGTTTCTGGAATAACATTCATCAGGTATGCTCATAATTGACGTGTTATGATCACCACTATTACATGGGTAACCGTTTCTGGAATAACATTGATAAGATATGCTCATTATTGAAGTGTTATGATCACCACTATTACCTGGGTAACTGTTTCTGGAATAACATTCATCAGGTATGCTCATTATTGAAGTGTTATGATCACCACTATTACCTGGGTAACCGTTTCTGGAATAACATTCATCAGGTACGCTCATTATTGAAGTGTTATGATCACCACTATTACCAGGGTATCCGTTTCTAGAATAACATTCATCAGGTATGCTCATTATTGAAGTGTTATGATCACCACTATTACCTGGGTAACTGTTTCTGGAATAACATTCATCAGGTATGCTCATTATTGAAGTTTTATGATCACCACTATTACCTGGGTAACCGTTTCTAGAATAACATTCATCAGGTATCCACATTATTGAAGTTTTATGATCACCACTATTACCTGGGTAACCGTTTCTGGAATGACATTCATCAGGTATGCTCATTATTGAAGTTTTATCATCACCACTATTACCTGGGTAACCGTTTCTAGAATAACATTCATCAGGTATGCTCATTATTGAAGCGTTATGATCACCACTATTACCTAGTTATCCGTTTCTAGAATAACATTCATCAGGTATGCTCATTATTGAAGTGTTATGATCACCACTATTACCTGGGTAACCGTTTCTAGAATAACATTCATCAGGTATGCTCATTATTGAAGTTTTATGATCACCACTATTACCAGGGTAACGTTTCTAGAATAATATTAATCAGGTATGCTCATTATTGAAGCTTTATGATCGCCGCTATTACCTGGGTAACCGTTTCTAGAATAACATTCATCAGGTATGCTCATTATTGAAGTGTTATGAACACCACTATTACCTGGGTAACCGTTTCTAGAATAATATTCATCAGGTATGCTCATTATTGAAGTGTTATGATAACCACTATTACCTGGGTAACCTTTTCTGGAATAACATTCATCAGGTATGCTCATTATTGAAGATTTATGATTGCCACTATTACCTGGATAACGTTTCTAGAATAACATTCATCAAGTATGCTCATTATTGAAGTTTTAAGATCACCACTATTACCTGGGTAACCGTTTCTGGAATAACATTCATCAGATATGCTTATTATTGAAGTGTTATGATCACCACTATTACTTGGGTAACTGTGTCTGGAAAAACATTCATCAGGTATGCTCATTATTGAAGTGTTATGATCACCACTATTACCCGGGTAACCGTTTCTAAAATAACATTCATCAGGTATGCTCATTATTGAAGTTTTATGATAACCACTATTACCTGGGTAACCGTTTCTGGAATAACATTCATCAGGTATGCCCATTATTGAAGTTTTATGATCACCACTATTACCTGGGTAACCGTTTCTGGAATAACATTCATCAGGTATGCTCATAATTGACGTGTTATGATCACCACTATTACATGGGTAACCGTTTCTGGAATAACATTGATAAGATATGCTCATTATTGAAGTGTTATGATCACCACTATTACCAGGGTAACCGTTTCTAGAAAAACATTCATCAGGTATGCTCATTATTGAAGTGTTATGATCACCACTATTACCTGGGTAACCGTTTCTGGAATAACATTCATCAGGTACGCTCATTATTGAAGTGTTATGATCACCACTATTACCAGGGTATCCGTTTCTAGAATAACATTCATCAGATATGCTCATTATTGAAGTGTTATGATCACCACTATTACCTGGGTAACTGTTTCTGGAATAACATTCATCAGGTATGCTCATTATTGAAGTTTTATGATCACCACTATTACCTGGGTAACCGTTTCTAGAATAACTTTCATCAGGTATCCACATTATTGAAGTTTTATGATCACCACTATTACCTGGGTAACCGTTTCTGGAATGACATTCATCAGGTATGCTCATTATTGAAGTTTTATCATCACCACTATTACCTGGGTAACCGTTTCTAGAATAACATTCATCAGGTATGCTCATTATTGAAGTGTTATGATCACCACTATTACCTAGGTATCCGTTTCTAGAATAACATTCATCAGGTATGCTCATTATTGAAGTGTTATGATCACCACTATTACCTGGGTATCCGTTTCTAGAATAACATTCATCACGTATGCTCATTATTGAAGTGTTATGATCACCACTATTACCTGGGTAACCGTTTCTAGAATAACATTCATCGGGTATGCTCATTATTGAAGTTTTATGATCACCACTATTACCAGGGTAACCGTTTCTAGAATAATATTCATCAGGTATGCTCATTATTGAAGCTTTATGATCGCCGCTATTACCTGGGTAACCGTTTCTAGAATAATATTCATCAGGTATGCTCATTATTGAAGTGTTATGAACACCACTATTACCTGGGTAACCGTTTCTAGAATAATATTCATCAGGTATGCTCATTATTGAAGTGTTATGATAACCACTATTACCTGGGTAACCTTTTCTGGAATAACATTCATCAGGTATGTTCATTATTGAAGATTTATGATTGCCACTATTACCTGGATAACGTTTCTAGAATAACATTCATCAAGTATGCTCATTATTGAAGTTTTATGATCACCACTATTACCTGGGTAACCGTTTCTGGAATAACATTCATCAGGTATGCTCATTATTGAAGTGTTATGATCACCACTATTACATGGGTAACCGTTTCTAGAATAACATTCATCAGATATGCTTATTATTGAAGTGTTATGATCACCACTATTACTGGGATAACTGTGTCTGGAAAAACATTCATCAGGTATGCTCATTATTGAAGTGTTATGATCACCACTATTACCTGGGTAACCGTTTCTAAAATAACATTCATCAGGTATGCTCATTATTGAAGTTTTATGATCACCACTATTACCTGGGTAACCGTTTCTGGAATAACATTCATCAGGTATGCCCATTATTGAAGTTTTATGATCACCACTATTACCTGGGTAACCGTTTCTGGAATAACATTCATCAGGTATGCTCATAATTGACGTGTTATGATCACCACTATTACATGGGTAACCGTTTCTGGAATAACATTGATAAGATATGCTCATTATTGAAGTGTTATGATCACCACTATTACCAGGGTAACCGTTTCTAGAAAAACATTCATCAGGTATGCTCATTATTGAAGTGTTATGATCACCACTATTACCTGGGTAACCGTTTCTGGAATAACATTCATCAGGTACGCTCATTATTGAAGTGTTATGATCACCACTATTACCTGGGTATCCGTTTCAAGAATAACATTCATCAGGTATGCTCATTATTGAAGTGTTATGATCACCACTATTACCTGGGTAACCGTTTCTAGAATAACATTCATCAGGTATCCACATTATTGAAGTTTTATGATCACCACTATTACCAGGGTAACCGTTTCTGGAATGACATTCATCAGGTATGCTCATTATAGAAGTTTTATCATCACCACTATTACCTGGGTAACCGTTTCTAGAATAACATTCATCAGGTACGCTCATTATTGAAGTGTTATGATCACCACTATTACCTGGGTAACAGTTTCTGGAATAACATTCATCAGGTACGCTCATTATTGAAGTGTTATGATCACCACTATTACCTGGGTATCCGTTTCTAGAATAACATTCATCAGGTATGCTCATTATTGAAGTGTTATGATCATCACTATTACCTGGGTAACTGTTTCTGGAATAACATTCATCAGGTATGCTCATTATTGAAGTTTTATGATCACCACTATTACCTGGGTAACCGTTTCTAGAATAACTTTCATCAGGTATCCACATTATTGAAGTTTTATGATCACCACTATTACCTGGGTAACCGTTTCTGGAATAACATTCATCAGGTATGCTCATTATTGAAGTTTTATCATCACCACTATTACCTGGGTATCCGTTTCTAGAATAACATTCATCAGGTACGCTCATTATTGAAGTGTTATGATCACCACTATTACCTAGGTATCCGTTTCTAGAATAACATTCATCAGGTATGCTCATTTTTGAAGTGTTATGATCACCACTATTACCTGGGTATCCGTTTCTATCATCAGGTATGCTCATTATTGAAGCTTTATGATCGCCACTATTACCTGGGTAACCGTTTCTAGAATAACATTCATCAGGTATGCTCATTATTGAAGTGTTATGATCACCACTATTACCTGGGTAACTGTTTCTGGAATAACATTCATCAGGTATGCTCATTATTGAAGTTTTATGATCACCACTATTACCTGGGTATCCGTTTCTAGAATAACTTTCATCAGGTATGCTCATTATTGAAGCTTTATGATCGCCACTATTACCTGGGTAACCGTTTCTAGAATAACATTCATCAGGTATGCTCATTATTGAAGTTTTATGATCACCACTATTACCTGGGTAACGGTTTCTGGAATAACATTCATCAGGTATGCTCATTATTGAAGTTTTATCATTACGACTATTACCTGCGTAACCGTTTCGAGAATAACATTCATCAGGTATGCTCATTATTGAAGTTTTATGATCACCACTATTACCTGGGTAACCGTTTCTAGAATAACATTCATCAGGTATGCTCATTATTGAAGTGTTATGATCACCACTATTACCTGGGTAACCGTTTCTAGAATAATATTCATCAGGTATGCTGATTATTGAAGTTTTATGATCACCACTATTACCAGGGTAACCGTTTCTAGAATAACATTCATCAGGTATGCTCATTATTGAAGTTTTATGATCACCACTATTACCTGGGTAACTGGTTCTAGAATAATATTCATCAGATATGCTCATTATTGAAGTTTTATGATCACCACTATTACCTGGGTAACCGTTTCTAGAATACCATTCATCAGGTATGCTCATTATTGAAGTTGTATGATCACCACTATTACCAGGGTAATCGTTTCTAGAATAATATTCATCAGGTATGCTCATTATTGAAGTTTTATGATCACCACTATTACCAGAGTAACCGTTTCTAGAATAACATTCATCAGGTATGCTCATTATTGAAGTTTTATGATCACCACTATTACCAGGGTAACCGTTGCTGGAATAACATTCATCAGGTATGTAATAACCTTCATCAGGTATGCTCATTATTGAAGTGCTATGATCGCCACTATTACCTGGGTAGCCGTTTCTAGAATAACATTCATCAGGTATGCTCATTATTGAAGTTTTATGATAACCACTATTACCTGTGTAACCGGTTCTGGAATAACATTCATCAGGTATGCTCATTATTGAAGCTTTATGATCGCCGCTATTACCTGGGTAACCGTTTCTAGAATAACACTCATCAGGTATGCTCATTATTGAAGTGTTATGAACACCACTATTACCTGGGTTACCGTTTCTATAATAATATTCATCAGGTATGCTCATTATTGAAGTGTTATGATAACCACTATTACCTGGGTAACCTTTTCTGGAATAACATTCATCTGGTATGCTCATTATTGAAGATTTATGATTGCCACTATTACCTGGATAACGGTTTCTAGAATAACATTCATCAAGTATGCTCATTATTGAAGTTTTATGATCACCACTATTACCTGGGTAACCGTTTCTGGAATAACATTCGTCAGGTATGCTCATTATTGAAGTGTTATGATCACCATTATTACCAGGGTAACCGTTTCTGGAGTAACATTCATCAGGTATGCTCATTATTGAAGTGTTATGATCACCACTATTACCTGGGTAACCGTTTCTAGAATATATTCATCAGATATGCTTATTATTGAAGTTTTATGATCACCACTATTACCTGGGTAACCGTTTCTGGAATAACATTCATAAGGTATGCCCATTATTGAAGTTTTATGATCACCACTATTACCTGGGTAACCGTTTCTAGAATAATATTCATCAGGTATGCTCATTATTGAAGTTTTATGATCACCACTATTACCAGGGTAACCGTTTCTAGAATAACAATCATCAGGTATGCTCATTATTGAAGTTTCATGATCACCACTATTACCAGGGTAACCGTTTCTAGAATAATATTCATCAGGTATGCTCATTATTGAAGCTTTATGATCGCCGCTATTACCTGGGTAACCGTTTCTAGAATAACATTCATCAGGTATGCTCATTATTGAAGTGTTATGAACACCACTATTACCTGGGTAACCGTTTCTAGAATAATATTCATCAGGTATGCTCATTATTGAAGTGTTATGATAACCACTATCACCTGGGTAACCTTTTCTGGAATAACATTCATCAGGTATGCTCATTATTGAAGATTTATGATTGCCACTATTACCTGGATAACGGTTTCTAGAATAACATTCATCAAGTATGCTCATTATCGAAGTTTTATGATCACCACTATTACCTGGGTAACCGTTTCTGGAATAACATTCATCAGGTATGCTCATTATTGAAGTGTTATGATCACCACTATTACATGGGTAACCGTTTCTAGAATAACATTCATCAGATATGCTTATTATTGAAGTGTTATGATCACCACTATTACTTGGGTAACTGTGTCTGGAAAAACATTCATCAGGTATGCTCATTATTGAAGTGTTATGATCACCACTATTACCCGGGTAACCGTTTCTAAAATAACATTCATCAGGTATGCTCATTATTGAAGTTTTATGATCATCACTATTACCTGGGTAACCGTTTCTGGAATAACATTCATCAGGTATGCCCATTATTGAAGTTTTATGATCACCACTATTACCTGGGTAAATGTTTCTGGAATAACATTCATCAGGTATGCTCATAATTGACGTGTTATGTTCACCACTATTACATGGGTAACCGTTTCTGGAATAACATTGATAAGGTATGCTCATTATTGAAGTGTTATGATCACCACTATTACCAGGGTAACCGTTTCTAGAAAAACATTCATCAGGTATGCTCATTATTGAAGTGTTATGATTACCACTATTACCTGGGTAACCGTTTCTGGAATAACATTCATCAGGTACGATCATTATTGAAGTGTTATGATCACCACTATTATCTGGGTATCCGTTTCTAGAATAACTTTCATCAGGTATGCTCATTATTGAAGCTTTATGATCGCCACTATTACAAGGGTAACCGTTTCTAGAATAACATTCATCAGGTATGTTCATTATTGAAGTGTTATGATCACCCCTATTACCTGGGTAACCGTTTCCAGAATAATATTCATCAGGTATGCTCATTATTGAAGTTTTATGATCACCACTATTACCAGGGTAACCGTTTCTAGAATAACATTCATCAGGTATGCTCATTATTGAAGTTTTATGATCACCACTATTACCTGGGTAACCGTTTCTAGAATAATATTCATCAGGTATGCTCATTATTGAAGTGTTATGATCACCACTATTACCAGGGTAACCGTTTCTAGAATAACATTCATCAGGTATGCTCATTATTGAAGTTTTATGATCACCACTATTACCAGGGTAACAGTTTCTAGAATAATATTCATCAGGTATGCTCATTATTGAAGCTTTATGATCGCCGCTATTACCTGGGTAACCGTTTCTAGAATAACATTCATCAGGTATGCTCATTATTGAAGTGTTATGAACACCACTATTACCTGGGTAACCGTTTCTAGAATAACATTCATCAGATATGCTTATTATTGAAGTGTTATGATCACCACTATTACTTGGGTAACTGTGTCTGGAAAAACATTCATCAGGTATGCTCATTATTGAAGTGTTATGATCACCACTATTACCCGGGTAACCGTTTCTAAAATAACATTCATCAGGTATGCTCATTATTGAAGTTTTATGATCACCACTATTACCTGGGTAACCGTTTCTGGAATAACATTCATCAGGTATGCCCATTATTGAAGTTTTATGATCACCACTATTACCTGGGTAACCGTTTCTGGAATAACATTCATCAGGTATGCTCATAATTGAAGTGTTATGATCACCACTATTACATGGGTAACCGTTTCTGGAATAACATTGATAAGATATGCTCATTATTGAAGTGTTATGATCACCACTTTTACCAGGGTAACCGTTTCTAGAAAAACATTCATCAGGTATGCTCATTATTGAAGTGTTATGATCACCACTATTACCTGGGTAACCGTTTCTGGAATAACATTCATCAGGTACGCTCATTATTGAAGTGTTATGATCACCACTATTACCTGGGTATCCGTTTCTAGAATAACATTCATCAGGTATGCTCATTATTGAAGCTTTATGATCGCCACTATTACCAAGGTAACCGTTTCTAGAATAACATTCATCAGGTATGCTCATTATTGAAGTGTTATGATCACCCCTATTACCTGGTTAACCGTTTCCAGAATAATATTCATCAGGTATGCTCATTATTGAAGTTTTATGATCACCATTATTACCTGGGTAACCGTTTCTAGAATAATATTCATCAGGTATGCTCATTATTGAAGTGTTATGATCACCACTATTACCAGGGTAACCGTTTCTAGAATAACATTCATCAGGTATGCTCATTATTGAAGTGTTATGAACACCACTATTACCTGGGTAACCGTTTCTAGAATAATATTCATCAGGTATGCTCATTATTGAAGTGTTATGATAACCACTATTACCTGGGTAACCTTTTCTGGAATAACATTCATCAGGTATGCTCATTATTGAAGCTTTATGATCGCCACTATTACCTGGGTAACCGTTTCTAGAATAACATTCATCAGGTATGCTCATTATTGAAGTTTTATGATCACCACTATTACATGGGTATCCGTTTCTAGAATAACTTTCATCAGGTATGCTCATTATTGAAGCTTTATGATCGCCACTATTACCAGGGTAACCGTTTCTAGAATAACATTCATCAGGTATGTTCATTATTGAAGTGTTATGATCACCACTATTATCTGGGTATCCGTTTCTAGAATAACTTTCATCAGGTATGCTCATTATTGAAGCTTTATGATCGCCACTATTACAAGGGTAACCGTTTCTAGAATAACATTCATCAGGTATGTTCATTATTGAAGTGTTATGATCACCCCTATTACCTGGGTAACCGTTTCCAGAATAATATTCATCAGGTATGCTCATTATTGAAGTTTTATGATCACCACTATTACCAGGGTAACCGTTTCTAGAATAACATTCATCAGGTATGCTCATTATTGAAGTTTTATGATCACCACTATTACCTGGGTAACCGTTTCTAGAATAATATTCATCAGGTATGCTCATTATTGAAGTGTTATGATCACCACTATTACCAGGGTAACCGTTTCTAGAATAACATTCATCAGGTATGCTCATTATTGAAGTTTTATGATCACCACTATTACCAGGGTAACAGTTTCTAGAATAATATTCATCAGGTATGCTCATTATTGAAGCTTTATGATCGCCGCTATTACCTGGGTAACCGTTTCTAGAATAACATTCATCAGGTATGCTCATTATTGAAGTGTTATGAACACCACTATTACCTGGGTAACCGTTTCTAGAATAACATTCATCAGATATGCTTATTATTGAAGTGTTATGATCACCACTATTACTTGGGTAACTGTGTCTGGAAAAACATTCATCAGGTATGCTCATTATTGAAGTGTTATGATCACCACTATTACCCGGGTAACCGTTTCTAAAATAACATTCATCAGGTATGCTCATTATTGAAGTTTTATGATCACACTATTACCTGGGTAACCGTTTCTGGAATAACATTCATCAGGTATGCCCATTATTGAAGTTTTATGATCACCACTATTACCTGGGTAACCGTTTCTGGAATAACATTCATCAGGTATGCTCATAATTGAAGTGTTATGATCACCACTATTACATGGGTAACCGTTTCTGGAATAACATTGATAAGATATGCTCATTATTGAAGTGTTATGATCACCACTTTTACCAGGGTAACCGTTTCTAGAAAAACATTCATCAGGTATGCTCATTATTGAAGTGTTATGATCACCACTATTACCTGGGTAACCGTTTCTGGAATAACATTCATCAGGTACGCTCATTATTGAAGTGTTATGATCACCACTATTACCTGGGTATCCGTTTCTAGAATAACATTCATCAGGTATGCTCATTATTGAAGCTTTATGATCGCCACTATTACCAAGGTAACCGTTTATAGAATAACATTCATCAGGTATGCTCATTATTGAAGTGTTATGATCACCCCTATTACCTGGTTAACCGTTTCCAGAATAATATTCATCAGGTATGCTCATTATTGAAGTTTTATGATCACCATTATTACCTGGGTAACCGTTTCTAGAATAATATTCATCAGGTATGCTCATTATTGAAGTGTTATGATCACCACTATTACCAGGGTAACCGTTTCTAGAATAACATTCATCAGGTATGCTCATTATTGAAGTGTTATGAACACCACTATTACCTGGGTAACCGTTTCTAGAATAATATTCATCAGGTATGCTCATTATTGAAGTGTTATGATAACCACTATTACCTGGGTAACCTTTTCTGGAATAACATTCATCAGGTATGCTCATTATTGAAGCTTTATGATCGCCACTATTACCTGGGTAACCGTTTCTAGAATAACATTCATCAGGTATGCTCATTATTGAAGTTTTATGATCACCACTATTACATGGGTATCCGTTTCTAGAATAACTTTCATCAGGTATGCTCATTATTGAAGCTTTATGATCGCCACTATTACCAGGGTAACCGTTTCTAGAATAACATTCATCAGGTATGTTCATTATTGAAGTGTTATGATCACCCCTATTACCTGGGTAACCGTTTCCAGAATAATATTCATCAGGTATGCTCATTATTGAAGTTTTATGATCACCACTATTACCAGGGTAACCGTTTCTAGAATAACATTCATCAGGTATGCTCATTATTGAAGTTTTATGATCACCACTATTACCTGGGTAACCGTTTCCAGAATAATATTCATCAGGTATGCTCATTATTGAAGTGTTATGATCACCACTATTACCAGGGTAACCGTTTCTAGAATAACATTCATCAGGTATGCTCATTATTGAAGTTTTATGATCACCACTCTTACCAGGGTAACAGTTTCTAGAATAATATTCATCAGGTATGCTCATTATTGAAGCTTTATGATCGCCGCTATTACCTGGGTAACCGTTTCTAGAATAACATTCATCAGGTATGCTCATTATTGAAGTGTTATGAACACCACTATTACCTGGGTAACCGTTTCTAGAATAACATTCATCAGATATGCTTATTATTGAAGTGTTATGATCACCACTATTACTTGGGTAACTGTGTCTGGAAAAACATTCATCAGGTATGCTCATTATTGAAGTGTTATGATCACCACTATTACCCGGGTAACCGTTTCTAAAATAACATTCATCAGGTATGCTCATTATTGAAGTTTTATGATCACCACTATTACCTGGGTAACCGTTTCTGGAATAACATTCATCAGGTATGCTCATAATTGAAGTGTTATGATCACCACTATTACATGGGTAACCGTTTCTGGAATAACATTGATAAGATATGCTCATTATTGAAGTGTTATGATCACCACTATTACCAGGGTAACCGTTTCTAGAAAAACATTCATCAGGTATGCTCATTATTGAAGTGTTATGATCACCACTATTACCTGGGTAACCGTTTCTGGAATAACATTCATCAGGTACGCTCATTATTGAAGTGTTATGATCACCACTATTACCTGGGTATCCGTTTCTAGAATAACATTCATCAGGTATGCTCATTATTGAAGTGTTATGATCACCCCTATTACCTGGGTATCCGTTTCCAGAATAATATTCATCAGGTATGCTCATTATTGAAGTTTTATGATCACCACTATTACCAGGGTAACCGTTTCTAGAATAACATTCATCAGGTATGCTCATTATTGAAGTTTTATGATCACCACTATTACCTGGGTAACCGTTTCTAGAATAATATTCATCAGGTATGATCATTATTGAAGTGTTATGATCACCACTATTACCAGGGTAACCGTTTCTAGAATAACATTCATCAGGTATGCTCATTATTGAAGTGTTATGAACACCACTATTACCTGGGTAACCGTTTCTAGAATAATATTCATCAGGTATGCTCATTATTGAAGTGTTATGATAACCACTATTACCTGGGTAACCGTTTCTAGAATAACATTCATCAGATATGCTTATTATTGAAGTGTTATGATCACCACTATTACTTGGGTAACTGTGTCTGGAAAAACATTCATCAGGTATGCTCATTATTGAAGTGTTATGATCACCACTATTACCCGGGTAACCGTTTCTAAAATAACATTCATCAGGTATGCTCATTATTGAAGTTTTATGATCACCACTATTACCTGGGTAACCGTTTCTGGAATAACATTCATCAGGTATGCTCATTATTGAAGTTTTATGATCACCACTATTACCTGGGTAACCGTTTCTGGAATAACATTCATCAGGTATGCTCATAATTGAAGTGTTATGATCACCACTATTACATGGGTAACCGTTTCTGGAATAACATTGATAAGATATGCTCATTATTGAAGTGTTATGATCACCACTATTACCAGGGTAACCGTTTCTAGAAAAACATTCATCAGGTATGCTCATTATTGAAGTGTTATGATCACCACTATTACCTGGGTAACCGTTTCTGGAATAACATTCATCAGGTACGCTCATTATTGAAGTGTTATGATCACCACTATTACCTGGGTATCCGTTTCTAGAATAACATTCATCAGGTATGCTGATTATTGAAGTGTTATGATCACCACTATTACCTGGGTAACTGTTTCTGGAATAACATTCATCAGGTATGCTCATAATTGACGTGTTATGATCACCACTATTACCTGGGTAACCGTTTCTGGAATATCATTGATAAGGTATGCTCATTATTGAAGTGTTATGATCACCACCATTACCTGGGTAACCGTTTCTAGAATAACATTCATCAGATATGCTTATTATTGAAGTGTTATGATCACCACTATTACTTGGGTAACTGTGTCTGGAAAAACATTCATCAGGTATGCTCATTATTGAAGTGTTATGATCACCACTATTACCCGGGTAACCGTTTCTAAAATAACATTCATCAGGTATGCTCATTATTGAAGTTTTATGATCACCACTATTACCTGGGTAACCGTTTCTGGAATAACATTCATCAGGTATGCTCATTATTGAAGTTTTATGATCACCACTATTACCTGGGTAACCGTTTCTGGAATAACATTCATCAGGTATGCTCATAATTGAAGTGTTATGATCACCACTATTACATGGGTAACCGTTTCTGGAATAACATTGATAAGATATGCTCATTATTGAAGTGTTATGATCACCACTATTACCAGGGTAACCGTTTCTAGAAAAACATTCATCAGGTATGCTCATTATTGAAGTGTTATGATCACCACTATTACCTGGGTAACCGTTTCTGGAATAACATTCATCAGGTACGCTCATTATTGAAGTGTTATGATCACCACTATTACCTGGGTATCCGTTTCTAGAATAACATTCATCAGGTATGCTGATTATTGAAGTGTTATGATCACCACTATTACCTGGGTAACTGTTTCTGGAATAACATTCATCAGGTATGCTCATAATTGACGTGTTATGATCACCACTATTACCTGGGTAACCGTTTCTGGAATAACATTGATAAGGTATGCTCATTATTGAAGTGTTATGATCACCACCATTACCTGGGTAACCGTTTCTAGAATAACATTCATCAGATATGCTTATTATTGAAGTGTTATGATCACCACTATTACTTGGGTAACTGTGTCTGGAAAAACATTCATCAGGTATGCTCATTATTGAAGTGTTATGATCACCACTATTACCCGGGTAACCGTTTCTAAAATAACATTCATCAGGTATGCTCATTATTGAAGTTTTATGATCACCACTATTACCTGGGTAACCGTTTCTGGAATAACATTCATCAGGTATGCTCATTATTGAAGTTTTATGATCACCACTATTACCTGGGTAACCGTTTCTGGAATAACATTCATCAGGTATGCTCATAATTGAAGTGTTATGATCACCACTATTACATGGGTAACCGTTTCTGGAATAACATTGATAAGATATGCTCATTATTGAAGTGTTATGATCACCACTATTACCAGGGTAACCGTTTCTAGAAAAACATTCATCAGGTATGCTCATTATTGAAGTGTTATGATCACCACTATTACCTGGGTAACCGTTTCTGGAATAACATTCATCAGGTATGCTCATTATTGAAGTGTTATGATCACCACTATTACCTGGGTATCCGTTTCTAGAATAACATTCATCAGGTATGCTGATTATTGAAATGTTATGATCACCACTATTACCTGGGTAACTGTTTCTGGAATAACATTCATCAGGTATGCTCATAATTGACGTGTTATGATCACCACTATTACCTGGGTAACCGTTTCTGGAATAACATTGATAAGGTATGCTCATTATTGAAGTGTTATGATCACCACCATTACCTGGGTAACCGTTTCTAGAAAAACATTCATCAGGTATGCTCATTATTGAAGTGTTATGATCACCACTATTACCTGGGTAACCGTTTCTGGAATAACATTCATCAGGTATGCTCATTATTGAAGTTTTATGATCACCACTATTACCTGGATATCCGTTTCTAGAATAACTTTCATCAGGTATGCTCATTATTGAAGCTTAATGATCGCAACTATTACCTGGGTAACCGTTTCTAGAATAACATTCATCATGTATGCTCATTATTGAAGTTTTATGATCACCACTATTACCAGGGTAACCGTTTCTAGAATAACATTCATCAGGTACGCTCATTATTGAAGTGTTATGATCACCACTATTACCTGGGTATCAGTTTCTAGAATAACATTCATCAGGTATGCTCATTATTGAAGTGTTATGATCACCACTATTACCTGGGTAACTGTTTCTGGAATAACATTCATCAGGTATGCTCATTATTGAAGTTTTATGATCACCACTATTACCTGGGTATCCGTTTCTAGAATAACTGTCATCAGGTATGCTCATTATTGAAGCTTTATGATCGACACTATTACCTGGGTAACCGTTTCTGGAATAACATTCATCAGGTATGCTCATTATTGAAGTTTTATCATTACCACTATTACCTGGGTAACCGTTTCGAGAATAACATTCATCAGGTATGCTCATTATTGAAGTGTTATGATCACCACTATTACCTGGGTAACCGTTTCTGGAATAACATTCATCAGGTACGCTCGATATTGAAGTGTTATGATCACCACTATTACATGGTTAACTGTTTCTGGAATAACATTCATCAGGTATGCTCATAATTCACATGTTATGATCACCACTATTACCTTGGTAACCGTTTATGGAATAACATTGATAAGGTATGCTCATTATTGAAGTGTTATGATCACCACTATTACCAGGGTAACCGTTTCTAGAAAAACATTCATCAGGTATGCTCATTATTGAAGCTTTATGATCGCCACTATTACCAGGGTAACCGTTTCTAGAATAACATTCATCAAGTATGTTCATTATTGAAGTGTTATGATCACCCCTATTACCTGGGTAACCGTTTCCAGAATAATATTCATCAGGTATGCTCATTATTGAAGTTTTATGATCACCACTATTACCTGGGTAACCGTTTCTAGAATAACATTCATCAGGTATGCTCATTATTGAAGTTTTATGATCACCACTATTACCTGGGTAACCGTTTCTAGAATAATATTCATCAGGTATGCTCATTATTGAAGTGTTATGATCACCACTATTACCAGGGTAACCGTTTCTAGAATAACATTCATCAGGTATGCTCATTATTGAAGTTTTATGATCACCACTCTTACCAGGGTAACAGTTTCTAGAATAATATTCATCAGGTATGCTCATTATTGAAGCTTTATGATCGCCGCTATTACCTGGGTAACCGTTTCTAGAATAACATTCATCAGGTATGCTCATTATTGAAGTGTTATGAACACCACTATTACCTGGGTAACCGTTTCTAGAATAACATTCATCAGATATGCTTATTATTGAAGTGTTATGATCATCACTATTACTTGGGTAACTGTGTCTGGAAAAAAATTCATCAGGTATGCTCATTATTGAAGTGTTATGATCACCACTATTACCCGGGTAACCGTTTCTAAAATAACATTCATCAGGTATGCTCATTATTGAAGTTTTATGATCACCACTATTACCTGGGTAACCGTTTCTGGAATAACATTCATCAGGTATGCCCATTATTGAAGTTTTATGATCACCACTATTACCTGGGTAACCGTTTCTGGAATAACATTCATCAGGTATGCTCATAATTGAAGTGTTATGATCACCACTATTACATGGGTAACCGTTTCTGGAATAACATTGATAAGATATGCTCATTATTGAAGTGTTATGATCACCACTATTACCAGGGTAACCGTTTCTAGAAAAACATTCATCAGGTATGCTCATTATTGAAGTGTTATGATCACCACTATTACCTGGGTAACCGTTTCTGGAATAACATTCATCAGGTACGCTCATTATTGAAGTGTTATGATCACCACTATTACCTGGGTATCCGTTTCTAGAATAACATTCATCAGGTATGCTCATTATTGAAGCTTTATGATCGCCACTATTACCAAGGTAACCGTTTCTAGAATAACATTCATCAGGTATGCTCATTATTGAAGTGTTATGATCACCCCTATTACCTGGGTAACCGTTTCCAGAATAATATTCATCAGGTATGCTCATTATTGAAGTTTTATGATCACCACTATTACCAGGGTAACCGTTTCTAGAATAACATTCATCAGGTATGCTCATTATTGAAGTTTTATGATCACCACTATTACCTGGGTAACCGTTTCTAGAATAATATTCATCAGGTATGATCATTATTGAAGTGTTATGATCACCACTATTACCAGGGTAACCGTTTCTAGAATAACATTCATCAGGTATGCTCATTATTGAAGTGTTATGAACACCACTATTACCTGGGTAACCGTTTTTAGAATAATATTCATCAGGTATGCTCATTATTGAAGTGTTATGATAACCACTATTACCTGGGTAACCGTTTCTAGAATAACATTCATCAGATATGCTTATTATTGAAGTGTTATGATGACCACTATTACTTGGGTAACTGTGTCTGGAAAAACATTCATCAGGTATGCTCATTATTGAAGTGTTATGATCACCACTATTACCCGGGTAACCGTTTCTAAAATAACATTCATCAGGTATGCTCATTATTGAAGTTTTATGATCACCACTATTACCTGGGTAACCGTTTCTGGAATAACATTCATCAGGTATGCTCATTATTGAAGTTTTATGATCACCACTATTACCTGGGTAACCGTTTCTGGAATAACATTCATCAGGTATGCTCATAATTGAAGTGTTATGATCACCACTATTACATGGGTAACCGTTTCTGGAATAACATTGATAAGATATGCTCATTATTGAAGTGTTATGATCACCACTATTACCAGGGTAACCGTTTCTAGAAAAACATTCATCAGGTATGCTCATTATTGAAGTGTTATGATCACCACTATTACCTGGGTAACCGTTTCTGGAATAACATTCATCAGGTACGCTCATTATTGAAGTGTTATGATCACCACTATTACCTGGGTATCCGTTTCTAGAATAACATTCATCAGGTATGCTGATTATTGAAGTGTTATGATCACCACTATTACCTGGGTAACTGTTTCTGGAATAACATTCATCAGGTATGCTCATAATTGACGTGTTATGATCACCACTATTACCTGGGTAACCGTTTCTGGAATAACATTGATAAGGTATGCTCATTATTGAAGTGTTATGATCACCACCATTACCTGGGTAACCGTTTCTAGAATAACATTCATCAGATATGCTTATTATTGAAGTGTTATGATCACCACTATTACTTGGGTAACTGTGTCTGGAAAAACATTCATCAGGTATGCTCATTATTGAAGTGTTATGATCACCACTATTACCCGGGTAACCGTTTCTAAAATAACATTCATCAGGTATGCTCATTATTGAAGTTTTATGATCACCACTATTACCTGGGTAACCGTTTCTGGAATAACATTCATCAGGTATGCTCATTATTGAAGTTTTATGATCACCACTATTACCTGGGTAACCGTTTCTGGAATAACATTCATCAGGTATGCTCATAATTGAAGTGTTATGATCACCACTATTACATGGGTAACCGTTTCTGGAATAACATTGATAAGATATGCTCATTATTGAAGTGTTATGATCACCACTATTACCAGGGTAACCGTTTCTAGAAAAACATTCATCAGGTATGCTCATTATTGAAGTGTTATGATCACCACTATTACCTGGGTAACCGTTTCTGGAATAACATTCATCAGGTACGCTCATTATTGAAGTGTTATGATCACCACTATTACCTGGGTATCCGTTTCTAGAATAACATTCATCAGGTATGCTGATTATTGAAGTGTTATGATCACCACTATTACCTGGGTAACTGTTTCTGGAATAACATTCATCAGGTATGCTCATAATTGACGTGTTATGATCACCACTATTACCTGGGTAACCGTTTCTGGAATAACATTGATAAGGTATGCTCATTATTGAAGTGTTATGATCACCACCATTACCTGGGTAACCGTTTCTAGAAAAACATTCATCAGGTATGCTCATTATTGAAGTGTTATGATCACCACTATTACCTGGGTAACCGTTTCTGGAATAACATTCATCAGGTATGCTCATTATTGAAGTTTTATGATCACCACTATTACCTGGATATCCGTTTCTAGAATAACTTTCATCAGGTATGCTCATTATTGAAGCTTAATGATCGCAACTATTACCTGGGTAACCGTTTCTAGAATAACATTCATCATGTATGCTCATTATTGAAGTTTTATGATCACCACTATTACCAGGGTAACCGTTTCTAGAATAACATTCATCAGGTACGCTCATTATTGAAGTGTTATGATCACCACTATTACCTGGGTATCAGTTTCTAGAATAACATTCATCAGGTATGCTCATTATTGAAGTGTTATGATCACCACTATTACCTGGGTAACCGTTTCTGGAATAACATTCATCAGGTATGCTCATTATTGAAGTTTTATGATCACCACTATTACCTGGGTATCCGTTTCTAGAATAACTGTCATCAGGTATGCTCATTATTGAAGCTTTATGATCGACACTATTACCTGGGTAACCGTTTCTGGAATAACATTCATCAGGTATGCTCATTATTGAAGTTTTATCATTACCACTATTACCTGGGTAACCGTTTCGAGAATAACATTCATCAGGTATGCTCATTATTGAAGTGTTATGATCACCACTATTACCTGGGTAACCGTTTCTGGAATAACATTCATCAGGTACGCTCGATATTGAAGTGTTATGATCACCACTATTACATGGTTAACTGTTTCTGGAATAACATTCATCAGGTATGCTCATAATTCACGTGTTATGATCACCACTATTACCTTGGTAACCGTTTATGGAATAACATTGATAAGGTATGCTCATTATTGAAGTGTTATGATCACCACTATTACCAGGGTAACCGTTTCTAGAAAAACATTCATCAGGTATGCTCATTATTGAAGTGTTATGATTACCACTATTACCTGGGTAACAGTTTCTGGAATAACATTCATCAGGTACGATCATTATTGAAGTGTTATGATCACCACTATTACCTGGGTATCCGTTTCTAGAATAACTTTCATCAGGTATGCTCATTATTGAAGCTTTATGATCGCCACTATTACCTGGGTAACCGTTTCTAGAATAACATTCATCAGGTATGCTCATTATTGAAGATTTATGATCACCACTATTACCTGGGTATCCGTTTCTAGAATAACTTTCATCAGGTATGCTCATTATTGAAGCTTTATGATCGCCACTATTACCAGGGTAACCGTTTCTAGAATAACATTCATCAGGTATGCTCATTATTGAAGTGTTATGATCACCCCTATTACCAGGGTAACCGTTTCTAGAATAACATTCATCAGGTATGCTGATTATTGAAGTGTTATGATCACCACTATTACCTGGGTAACTGTTTCTGGAATAACATTCATCAGGTATGCTCATAATTGACGTGTTATGATCACCACTATTACCTGGGTAACCGTTTCTGGAATAACATTGATAAGGTATGCTCATTATTGAAGTGTTATGATCACCACCATTACCTGGGTAACCGTTTCTAGAAAAACATTCATCAGGTATGCTCATTATTGAAGTGTTATGATCACCACTATTACCTGGGTAACCGTTTCTGGAATAACATTCATCAGGTATGCTCATTATTGAAGTTTTATGATCACCACTATTACCTGGATATCCGTTTCTAGAATAACTTTCATCAGGTATGCTCATTATTGAAGCTTAATGATCGCAACTATTACCTGGGTAACCGTTTCTAGAATAACATTCATCATGTATGCTCATTATTGAAGTTTTATGATCACCACTATTACCAGGGTAACCGTTTCTAGAATAACATTCATCAGGTACGCTCATTATTGAAGTGTTATGATCACCACTATTACCTGGGTATCAGTTTCTAGAATAACATTCATCAGGTATGCTCATTATTGAAGTGTTATGATCACCACTATTACCTGGGTAACCGTTTCTGGAATAACATTCATCAGGTATGCTCATTATTGAAGTTTTATGATCACCACTATTACCTGGGTATCCGTTTCTAGAATAACTGTCATCAGGTATGCTCATTATTGAAGCTTTATGATCGACACTATTACCTGGGTAACCGTTTCTGGAATAACATTCATCAGGTATGCTCATTATTGAAGTTTTATCATTACCACTATTACCTGGGTAACCGTTTCGAGAATAACATTCATCAGGTATGCTCATTATTGAAGTGTTATGATCACCACTATTACCTGGGTAACCGTTTCTGGAATAACATTCATCAGGTACGCTCGATATTGAAGTGTTATGATCACCACTATTACATGGTTAACTGTTTCTGGAATAACATTCATCAGGTATGCTCATAATTCACGTGTTATGATCACCACTATTACCTTGGTAACCGTTTATGGAATAACATTGATAAGGTATGCTCATTATTGAAGTGTTATGATCACCACTATTACCAGGGTAACCGTTTCTAGAAAAACATTCATCAGGTATGCTCATTATTGAAGTGTTATGATTACCACTATTACCTGGGTAACAGTTTCTGGAATAACATTCATCAGGTACGATCATTATTGAAGTGTTATGATCACCACTATTACCTGGGTATCCGTTTCTAGAATAACTTTCATCAGGTATGCTCATTATTGAAGCTTTATGATCGCCACTATTACCTGGGTAACCGTTTCTAGAATAACATTCATCAGGTATGCTCATTATTGAAGTTTTATGATCACCACTATTACCTGGGTATCCGTTTCTAGAATAACTTTCATCAGGTATGCTCATTATTGAAGCTTTATGATCGCCACTATTACCAGGGTAACCGTTTCTAGAATAACATTCATCAGGTATGCTCATTATTGAAGTGTTATGATCACCCCTATTACCAGGGTAACCGTTTCCAGAATAATATTCATCAGGTATGCTCATTATTGAAGTTTTATGATCACCACTATTACCAGGGTAACGTTTCTAGAATAACATTCATCAGGTATGCTAATTATTGAAGTTTTATGATCACCACTATTACCTGGGTAACCGTTTCTAGAATAATATTCATCAGGTATGCTCATTATTGAAGTGTTATGATCACCACTATTACCTGGGTAACCGTTTCTAGAATAACATTCATCAGGTATGCTCATTATTGAAGTTTTATGATCACCACTATTACCAGGGTAACCGTTTCTAGAATAATATTCATCAGGTATGCTCATTATTGAAGCTTTATGATCGCCGCTATTACCTGGGTAACCGTTTATGGAATAACATTCATCAGGTATGCTCATTATTGAAGTGTTATGAACACCACTATTACCTGGGTAACCGTTTCTAGAATAATATTCATCAGGTATGCTCATTATTGAAGTGTTATGATAACCACTATTACCTGGGTAACCTTTTCTGGAATAACATTCATCAGGTATGCTCATTATTGAAGATTTATGATTGCCACTATTACCTGGATAACGTTTCTAGAATAACATTCATCAAGTATTCTCATTATTGAAGTTTTATGATCACCACTATTACCTGGGTAACCGTTTCTGGAATAACATTCATCAGGTATGCTCATTATTGAAGTGTTATGATCACCACTATTAAATGGGTAACCGTTTCTAGAATAACATTCATCAGATATGCTTATTATTGAAGTGTTATGATCACCACTATTACTTGGGTAACTGTGTCTGGAAAAACATTCATCAGGTATGCTCATTATTGAAGTGTTATGATCACCACTATTACCCGGGTAACCGTTTCTAAAATAACATTCATCAGGTATGCTCATTATTGAAGTTTTATGATAACCACTATTACCTGGGTAACCGTTTCTGGAATAACATTCATCAGGTATGCCCATTATTGAAGTTTTATGATCACCACTATTACCTGGGTAACCGTTTCTGGAATAACATTCATCAGGTATGCTCATAATTGACGTGTTATGATCACCACTATTACATGGGTAACCGTTTCTGGAATAACATTGATAAGATATGCTCATTATTGAAGTGTTATGATCACCACTATTACCAGGGTAACCGTTTCTAGAAAAACATTCATCAGGTATGCTCATTATTGAAGTGTTATGATCACCACTATTACCTGGGTAACCGTTTCTGGAATAACATTCATCAGGTACGCTCATTATTGAAGTGTTATGATCACCACTATTACCAGGGTATCCGTTTCTAGAATAACATTCATCAGGTATGCCCATTATTGAAGTGTTATGATCACCACTATTACCTGGGTAACTGTTTCTGGAATAACATTCATCAGGTATGCTCATTATTGAAGTTTTATGATCACCACTATTACCTGGGTAACCGTTTCTAGAATAACATTCATCAGGTATCCACATTATTGAAGTTTTATGATCACCACTATTACCTGGGTAACCGTTTCTGGAATGACATTCATCAGGTATGCTCATTATTGAAGTTTTATCATCACCACTATTACCTGGGTAACCGTTTCTAGAATAACATTCATCAGGTATGCTCATTATTGAAGCGTTATGATCACCACTATTACCTAGTTATCCGTTTCTAGAATAACATTCATCAGGTATGCTCATTATTGAAGTGTTATGATCACCACTATTACCTGGGTAACCGTTTCTAGAATAACATTCATCAGGTATGCTCATTATTGAAGTTTTATGATCACCACTATTACCAGGGTAACGTTTCTAGAATAATATTAATCAGGTATGCTCATTATTGAAGCTTTATGATCGCCGCTATTACCTGGGTAACCGTTTCTAGAATAACATTCATCAGGTATGCTCATTATTGAAGTGTTATGAACACCACTATTACCTGGGTAACCGTTTCTAGAATAATATTCATCAGGTATGCTCATTATTGAAGTGTTATGATAACCACTATTACCTGGGTAACCTTTTCTGGAATAACATTCATCAGGTATGCTCATTATTGAAGATTTATGATTGCCACTATTACCTGGATAACGTTTCTAGAATAACATTCATCAAGTATGCTCATTATTGAAGTTTTAAGATCACCACTATTACCTGGGTAACCGTTTCTGGAATAACATTCATCAGATATGCTTATTATTGAAGTGTTATGATCACCACTATTACTTGGGTAACTGTGTCTGGAAAAACATTCATCAGGTATGCTCATTATTGAAGTGTTATGATCACCACTATTACCCGGGTAACCGTTTCTAAAATAACATTCATCAGGTATGCTCATTATTGAAGTTTTATGATAACCACTATTACCTGGGTAACCGTTTCTGGAATAACATTCATCAGGTATGCCCATTATTGAAGTTTTATGATCACCACTATTACCTGGGTAACCGTTTCTGGAATAACATTCATCAGGTATGCTCATAATTGACGTGTTATGATCACCACTATTACATGGGTAACCGTTTCTGGAATAACATTGATAAGATATGCTCATTATTGAAGTGTTATGATCACCACTATTACCAGGGTAACCGTTTCTAGAAAAACATTCATCAGGTATGCTCATTATTGAAGTGTTATGATCACCACTATTACCTGGGTAACCGTTTCTGGAATAACATTCATCAGGTACGCTCATTATTGAAGTGTTATGATCACCACTATTACCAGGGTATCCGTTTCTAGAATAACATTCATCAGATATGCTCATTATTGAAGTGTTATGATCACCACTATTACCTGGGTAACTGTTTCTGGAATAACATTCATCAGGTATGCTCATTATTGAAGTTTTATGATCACCACTATTACCTGGGTAACCGTTTCTAGAATAACTTTCATCAGGTATCCACATTATTGAAGTTTTATGATCACCACTATTACCTGGGTAACCGTTTCTGGAATGACATTCATCAGGTATGCTCATTATTGAAGTTTTATCATCACCACTATTACCTGGGTAACCGTTTCTAGAATAACATTCATCAGGTATGCTCATTATTGAAGTGTTATGATCACCACTATTACCTAGGTATCCGTTTCTAGAATAACATTCATCAGGTATGCTCATTATTGAAGTGTTATGATCACCACTATTACCTGGGTATCCGTTTCTAGAATAACATTCATCACGTATGCTCATTATTGAAGTGTTATGATCACCACTATTACCTGGGTAACCGTTTCTAGAATAACATTCATCGGGTATGCTCATTATTGAAGTTTTATGATCACCACTATTACCAGGGTAACCGTTTCTAGAATAATATTCATCAGGTATGCTCATTATTGAAGCTTTATGATCGCCGCTATTACCTGGGTAACCGTTTCTAGAATAACATTCATCAGGTATGCTCATTATTGAAGTGTTATGAACACCACTATTACCTGGGTAACCGTTTCTAGAATAATATTCATCAGGTATGCTCATTATTGAAGTGTTATGATAACCACTATTACCTGGGTAACCTTTTCTGGAATAACATTCATCAGGTATGTTCATTATTGAAGATTTATGATTGCCACTATTACCTGGATAACGTTTCTAGAATAACATTCATCAAGTATGCTCATTATTGAAGTTTTATGATCACCACTATTACCTGGGTAACCGTTTCTGGAATAACATTCATCAGGTATGCTCATTATTGAAGTGTTATGATCACCACTATTACATGGGTAACCGTTTCTAGAATAACATTCATCAGATATGCTTATTATTGAAGTGTTATGATCACCACTATTACTGGGATAACTGTGTCTGGAAAAACATTCATCAGGTATGCTCATTATTGAAGTGTTATGATCACCACTATTACCTGGGTAACCGTTTCTAAAATAACATTCATCAGGTATGCTCATTATTGAAGTTTTATGATCACCACTATTACCTGGGTAACCGTTTCTGGAATAACATTCATCAGGTATGCCCATTATTGAAGTTTTATGATCACCACTATTACCTGGGTAACCGTTTCTGGAATAACATTCATCAGGTATGCTCATAATTGACGTGTTATGATCACCACTATTACATGGGTAACCGTTTCTGGAATAACATTGATAAGATATGCTCATTATTGAAGTGTTATGATCACCACTATTACCAGGGTAACCGTTTCTAGAAAAACATTCATCAGGTATGCTCATTATTGAAGTGTTATGATCACCACTATTACCTGGGTAACCGTTTCTGGAATAACATTCATCAGGTACGCTCATTATTGAAGTGTTATGATCACCACTATTACCTGGGTATCCGTTTCAAGAATAACATTCATCAGGTATGCTCATTATTGAAGTGTTATGATCACCACTATTACCTGGGTAACCGTTTCTAGAATAACATTCATCAGGTATCCACATTATTGAAGTTTTATGATCACCACTATTACCTGGGTAACCGTTTCTGGAATGACATTCATCAGGTATGCTCATTATAGAAGTTTTATCATCACCACTATTACCTGGGTAACCGTTTCTAGAATAACATTCATCAGGTACGCTCATTATTGAAGTGTTATGATCACCACTATTACCTGGGTAACAGTTTCTGGAATAACATTCATCAGGTACGCTCATTATTGAAGTGTTATGATCACCACTATTACCTGGGTATCCGTTTCTAGAATAACATTCATCAGGTATGCTCATTATTGAAGTGTTATGATCATCACTATTACCTGGGTAACTGTTTCTGGAATAACATTCATCAGGTATGCTCATTATTGAAGTTTTATGATCACCACTATTACCTGGGTAACCGTTTCTAGAATAACTTTCATCAGGTATCCACATTATTGAAGTTTTATGATCACCACTATTACCTGGGTAACCGTTTCTGGAATAACATTCATCAGGTATGCTCATTATTGAAGTTTTATCATCACCACTATTACCTGGGTATCCGTTTCTAGAATAACATTCATCAGGTACGCTCATTATTGAAGTGTTATGATCACCACTATTACCTAGGTATCCGTTTCTAGAATAACATTCATCAGGTATGCTCATTTTTGAAGTGTTATGATCACCACTATTACCTGGGTATCCGTTTCTATCATCAGGTATGCTCATTATTGAAGCTTTATGATCGCCACTATTACCTGGGTAACCGTTTCTAGAATAACATTCATCAGGTATGCTCATTATTGAAGTGTTATGATCACCACTATTACCTGGGTAACTGTTTCTGGAATAACATTCATCAGGTATGCTCATTATTGAAGTTTTATGATCACCACTATTACCTGGGTATCCGTTTCTAGAATAACTTTCATCAGGTATGCTCATTATTGAAGCTTTATGATCGCCACTATTACCTGGGTAACCGTTTCTAGAATAACATTCATCAGGTATGCTCATTATTGAAGTTTTATGATCACCACTATTACCTGGGTAACGGTTTCTGGAATAACATTCATCAGGTATGCTCATTATTGAAGTTTTATCATTACGACTATTACCTGCGTAACCGTTTCGAGAATAACATTCATCAGGTATGCTCATTATTGAAGTTTTATGATCACCACTATTACATGGTTAACTGTTTCTGGAATAACATTCATCAGGTATGCTCATAATTCACGTGTTATGATCACCACTATTACCTTGGTAACCGTTTATGGAATAACATTGATAAGGTATGCTCATTATTGAAGTGTTATGATCACCACTATTACCAGGGTAACCGTTTCTAGAAAAACATTCATCAGGTATGCTCATTATTGAAGTGTTATGATTACCACTATTACCTGGGTAACAGTTTCTGGAATAACATTCATCAGGTACGATCATTATTGAAGTGTTATGATCACCACTATTACCTGGGTATCCGTTTCTAGAATAACTTTCATCAGGTATGCTCATTATTGAAGCTTTATGATCGCCACTATTACCTGGGTAACCGTTTCTAGAATAACATTCATCAGGTATGCTCATTATTGAAGTTTTATGATCACCACTATTACCTGGGTATCCGTTTCTAGAATAACTTTCATCAGGTATGCTCATTATTGAAGCTTTATGATCGCCACTATTACCAGGGTAACCGTTTCTAGAATAACATTCATCAGGTATGCTCATTATTGAAGTGTTATGATCACCCCTATTACCAGGGTAACCGTTTCCAGAATAATATTCATCAGGTATGCTCATTATTGAAGTTTTATGATCACCACTATTACCAGGGTAACGTTTCTAGAATAACATTCATCAGGTATGCTAATTATTGAAGTTTTATGATCACCACTATTACCTGGGTAACCGTTTCTAGAATAATATTCATCAGGTATGCTCATTATTGAAGTGTTATGATCACCACTATTACCTGGGTAACCGTTTCTAGAATAACATTCATCAGGTATGCTCATTATTGAAGTTTTATGATCACCACTATTACCAGGGTAACCGTTTCTAGAATAATATTCATCAGGTATGCTCATTATTGAAGCTTTATGATCGCCGCTATTACCTGGGTAACCGTTTATGGAATAACATTCATCAGGTATGCTCATTATTGAAGTGTTATGAACACCACTATTACCTGGGTAACCGTTTCTAGAATAATATTCATCAGGTATGCTCATTATTGAAGTGTTATGATAACCACTATTACCTGGGTAACCTTTTCTGGAATAACATTCATCAGGTATGCTCATTATTGAAGATTTATGATTGCCACTATTACCTGGATAACGTTTCTAGAATAACATTCATCAAGTATTCTCATTATTGAAGTTTTATGATCACCACTATTACCTGGGTAACCGTTTCTGGAATAACATTCATCAGGTATGCTCATTATTGAAGTGTTATGATCACCACTATTAAATGGGTAACCGTTTCTAGAATAACATTCATCAGATATGCTTATTATTGAAGTGTTATGATCACCACTATTACTTGGGTAACTGTGTCTGGAAAAACATTCATCAGGTATGCTCATTATTGAAGTGTTATGATCACCACTATTACCCGGGTAACCGTTTCTAAAATAACATTCATCAGGTATGCTCATTATTGAAGTTTTATGATAACCACTATTACCTGGGTAACCGTTTCTGGAATAACATTCATCAGGTATGCCCATTATTGAAGTTTTATGATCACCACTATTACCTGGGTAACCGTTTCTGGAATAACATTCATCAGGTATGCTCATAATTGACGTGTTATGATCACCACTATTACATGGGTAACCGTTTCTGGAATAACATTGATAAGATATGCTCATTATTGAAGTGTTATGATCACCACTATTACCAGGGTAACCGTTTCTAGAAAAACATTCATCAGGTATGCTCATTATTGAAGTGTTATGATCACCACTATTACCTGGGTAACCGTTTCTGGAATAACATTCATCAGGTACGCTCATTATTGAAGTGTTATGATCACCACTATTACCAGGGTATCCGTTTCTAGAATAACATTCATCAGGTATGCTCATTATTGAAGTGTTATGATCACCACTATTACCTGGGTAACTGTTTCTGGAATAACATTCATCAGGTATGCTCATTATTGAAGTTTTATGATCACCACTATTACCTGGGTAACCGTTTCTAGAATAACATTCATCAGGTATCCACATTATTGAAGTTTTATGATCACCACTATTACCTGGGTAACCGTTTCTGGAATGACATTCATCAGGTATGCTCATTATTGAAGTTTTATCATCACCACTATTACCTTGGTAACCGTTTCTAGAATAACATTCATCAGGTATGCTCATTATTGAAGCGTTATGATCACCACTATTACCTAGTTATCCGTTTCTAGAATAACATTCATCAGGTATGCTCATTATTGAAGTGTTATGATCACCACTATTACCTGGGTAACCGTTTCTAGAATAACATTCATCAGGTATGCTCATTATTGAAGTTTTATGATCACCACTATTACCAGGGTAACGTTTCTAGAATAATATTAATCAGGTATGCTCATTATTGAAGCTTTATGATCGCCGCTATTACCTGGGTAACCGTTTCTAGAATAACATTCATCAGGTATGCTCATTATTGAAGTGTTATGAACACCACTATTACCTGGGTAACCGTTTCTAGAATAATATTCATCAGGTATGCTCATTATTGAAGTGTTATGATAACCACTATTACCTGGGTAACCTTTTCTGGAATAACATTCATCAGGTATGCTCATTATTGAAGATTTATGATTGCCACTATTACCTGGATAACGTTTCTAGAATAACATTCATCAAGTATGCTCATTATTGAAGTTTTAAGATCACCACTATTACCTGGGTAACCGTTTCTGGAATAACATTCATCAGATATGCTTATTATTGAAGTGTTATGATCACCACTATTACTTGGGTAACTGTGTCTGGAAAAACATTCATCAGGTATGCTCATTATTGAAGTGTTATGATCACCACTATTACCCGGGTAACCGTTTCTAAAATAACATTCATCAGGTATGCTCATTATTGAAGTTTTATGATAACCACTATTACCTGGGTAACCGTTTCTGGAATAACATTCATCAGGTATGCCCATTATTGAAGTTTTATGATCACCACTATTACCTGGGTAACCGTTTCTGGAATAACATTCATCAGGTATGCTCATAATTGACGTGTTATGATCACCACTATTACATGGGTAACCGTTTCTGGAATAACATTGATAAGATATGCTCATTATTGAAGTGTTATGATCACCACTATTACCAGGGTAACCGTTTCTAGAAAAACATTCATCAGGTATGCTCATTATTGAAGTGTTATGATCACCACTATTACCTGGGTAACCGTTTCTGGAATAACATTCATCAGGTACGCTCATTATTGAAGTGTTATGATCACCACTATTACCAGGGTATCCGTTTCTAGAATAACATTCATCAGATATGCTCATTATTGAAGTGTTATGATCACCACTATTACCTGGGTAACTGTTTCTGGAATAACATTCATCAGGTATGCTCATTATTGAAGTTTTATGATCACCACTATTACCTGGGTAACCGTTTCTAGAATAACTTTCATCAGGTATCCACATTATTGAAGTTTTATGATCACCACTATTACCTGGGTAACCGTTTCTGGAATGACATTCATCAGGTATGCTCATTATTGAAGTTTTATCATCACCACTATTACCTGGGTAACCGTTTCTAGAATAACATTCATCAGGTATGCTCATTATTGAAGTGTTATGATCACCACTATTACCTAGGTATCCGTTTCTAGAATAACATTCATCAGGTATGCTCATTATTGAAGTGTTATGATCACCACTATTACCTGGGTATCCGTTTCTAGAATAACATTCATCACGTATGCTCATTATTGAAGTGTTATGATCACCACTATTACCTGGGTAACCGTTTCTAGAATAACATTCATCGGGTATGCTCATTATTGAAGTTTTATGATCACCACTATTACCAGGGTAACCGTTTCTAGAATAATATTCATCAGGTATGCTCATTATTGAAGCTTTATGATCGCCGCTATTACCTGGGTAACCGTTTCTAGAATAACATTCATCAGGTATGCTCATTATTGAAGTGTTATGAACACCACTATTACCTGGGTAACCGTTTCTAGAATAATATTCATCAGGTATGCTCATTATTGAAGTGTTATGATAACCACTATTACCTGGGTAACCTTTTCTGGAATAACATTCATCAGGTATGTTCATTATTGAAGATTTATGATTGCCACTATTACCTGGATAACGTTTCTAGAATAACATTCATCAAGTATGCTCATTATTGAAGTTTTATGATCACCACTATTACCTGGGTAACCGTTTCTGGAATAACATTCATCAGGTATGCTCATTATTGAAGTGTTATGATCACCACTATTACATGGGTAACCGTTTCTAGAATAACATTCATCAGATATGCTTATTATTGAAGTGTTATGATCACCACTATTACTGGGATAACTGTGTCTGGAAAAACATTCATCAGGTATGCTCATTATTGAAGTGTTATGATCACCACTATTACCTGGGTAACCGTTTCTAAAATAACATTCATCAGGTATGCTCATTATTGAAGTTTTATGATCACCACTATTACCTGGGTAACCGTTTCTGGAATAACATTCATCAGGTATGCCCATTATTGAAGTTTTATGATCACCACTATTACCTGGGTAACCGTTTCTGGAATAACATTCATCAGGTATGCTCATAATTGACGTGTTATGATCACCACTATTACATGGGTAACCGTTTCTGGAATAACATTGATAAGATATGCTCATTATTGAAGTGTTATGATCACCACTATTACCAGGGTAACCGTTTCTAGAAAAACATTCATCAGGTATGCTCATTATTGAAGTGTTATGATCACCACTATTACCTGGGTAACCGTTTCTGGAATAACATTCATCAGGTACGCTCATTATTGAAGTGTTATGATCACCACTATTACCTGGGTATCCGTTTCAAGAATAACATTCATCAGGTATGCTCATTATTGAAGTGTTATGATCACCACTATTACCTGGGTAACCGTTTCTAGAATAACATTCATCAGGTATCCACATTATTGAAGTTTTATGATCACCACTATTACCTGGGTAACCGTTTCTGGAATGACATTCATCAGGTATGCTCATTATAGAAGTTTTATCATCACCACTATTACCTGGGTAACCGTTTCTAGAATAACATTCATCAGGTACGCTCATTATTGAAGTGTTATGATCACCACTATTACCTGGGTAACAGTTTCTGGAATAACATTCATCAGGTACGCTCATTATTGAAGTGTTATGATCACCACTATTACCTGGGTATCCGTTTCTAGAATAACATTCATCAGGTATGCTCATTATTGAAGTGTTATGATCATCACTATTACCTGGGTAACTGTTTCTGGAATAACATTCATCAGGTATGCTCATTATTGAAGTTTTATGATCACCACTATTACCTGGGTAACCGTTTCTAGAATAACTTTCATCAGGTATCCACATTATTGAAGTTTTATGATCACCACTATTACCTGGGTAACCGTTTCTGGAATAACATTCATCAGGTATGCTCATTATTGAAGTTTTATCATCACCACTATTACCTGGGTATCCGTTTCTAGAATAACATTCATCAGGTACGCTCATTATTGAAGTGTTATGATCACCACTATTACCTAGGTATCCGTTTCTAGAATAACATTCATCAGGTATGCTCATTTTTGAAGTGTTATGATCACCACTATTACCTGGGTATCCGTTTCTATCATCAGGTATGCTCATTATTGAAGCTTTATGATCGCCACTATTACCTGGGTAACCGTTTCTAGAATAACATTCATCAGGTATGCTCATTATTGAAGTGTTATGATCACCACTATTACCTGGGTAACTGTTTCTGGAATAACATTCATCAGGTATGCTCATTATTGAAGTTTTATGATCACCACTATTACCTGGGTATCCGTTTCTAGAATAACTTTCATCAGGTATGCTCATTATTGAAGCTTTATGATCGCCACTATTACCTGGGTAACCGTTTCTAGAATAACATTCATCAGGTATGCTCATTATTGAAGTTTTATGATCACCACTATTACCTGGGTAACGGTTTCTGGAATAACATTCATCAGGTATGCTCATTATTGAAGTTTTATCATTACGACTATTACCTGCGTAACCGTTTCGAGAATAACATTCATCAGGTATGCTCATTATTGAAGTTTTATGATCACCACTATTACCTGGGTAACCGTTTCTAGAATAACATTCATCAGGTATGCTCATTATTGAAGTGTTATGATCACCACTATTACCTGGGTAACCGTTTCTAGAATAATATTCATCAGGTATGCTGATTATTGAAGTTTTATGATCACCACTATTACCAGGGTAACCGTTTCTAGAATAACATTCATCAGGTATGCTCATTATTGAAGTTTTATGATCACCACTATTACCTGGGTAACTGGTTCTAGAATAATATTCATCAGATATGCTCATTATTGAAGTTTTATGATCACCACTATTACCAGGGTAACCGTTTCTAGAATACCATTCATCAGGTATGCTCATTATTGAAGTTGTATGATCACCACTATTACCAGGGTAATCGTTTCTAGAATAATATTCATCAGGTATGCTCATTATTGAAGTTTTATGATCACCACTATTACCAGAGTAACCGTTTCTAGAATAACATTCATCAGGTATGCTCATTATTGAAGTTTTATGATCACCACTATTACCAGGGTAACCGTTGCTGGAATAACATTCATCAGGTATGTAATAACCTTCATCAGGTATGCTCATTATTGAAGTGCTATGATCGCCACTATTACCTGGGTAGCCGTTTCTAGAATAACATTCATCAGGTATGCTCATTATTGAAGTTTTATGATAACCACTATTACCTGTGTAACCGGTTCTGGAATAACATTCATCAGGTATGCTCATTATTGAAGCTTTATGATCGCCGCTATTACCTGGGTAACCGTTTCTAGAATAACACTCATCAGGTATGCTCATTATTGAAGTGTTATGAACACCACTATTACCTGGGTTACCGTTTCTATAATAATATTCATCAGGTATGCTCATTATTGAAGTGTTATGATAACCACTATTACCTGGGTAACCTTTTCTGGAATAACATTCATCTGGTATGCTCATTATTGAAGATTTATGATTGCCACTATTACCTGGATAACGGTTTCTAGAATAACATTCATCAAGTATGCTCATTATTGAAGTTTTATGATCACCACTATTACCTGGGTAACCGTTTCTGGAATAACATTCGTCAGGTATGCTCATTATTGAAGTGTTATGATCACCATTATTACCAGGGTAACCGTTTCTGGAGTAACATTCATCAGGTATGCTCATTATTGAAGTGTTATGATCACCACTATTACCTGGGTAACCGTTTCTAGAATATATTCATCAGATATGCTTATTATTGAAGTTTTATGATCACCACTATTACCTGGGTAACCGTTTCTGGAATAACATTCATAAGGTATGCCCATTATTGAAGTTTTATGATCACCACTATTACCTGGGTAACCGTTTCTAGAATAATATTCATCAGGTATGCTCATTATTGAAGTTTTATGATCACCACTATTACCAGGGTAACCGTTTCTAGAATAACAATCATCAGGTATGCTCATTATTGAAGTTTTATGATCACCACTATTACCAGGGTAACCGTTTCTAGAATAATATTCATCAGGTATGCTCATTATTGAAGCTTTATGATCGCCGCTATTACCTGGGTAACCGTTTCTAGAATAACATTCATCAGGTATGCTCATTATTGAAGTGTTATGATAACCACTATCACCTGGGTAACCTTTTCTGGAATAACATTCATCAGGTATGCTCATTATTGAAGATTTATGATTGCCACTATTACCTGGATAACGGTTTCTAGAATAACATTCATCAAGTATGCTCATTATCGAAGTTTTATGATCACCACTATTACCTGGGTAACCGTTTCTGGAATAACATTCATCAGGTATGCTCATTATTGAAGTGTTATGATCACCACTATTACATGGGTAACCGTTTCTAGAATAACATTCATCAGATATGCTTATTATTGAAGTGTTATGATCACCACTATTACTTGGGTAACTGTGTCTGGAAAAACATTCATCAGGTATGCTCATTATTGAAGTGTTATGATCACCACTATTACCCGGGTAACCGTTTCTAAAATAACATTCATCAGGTATGCTCATTATTGAAGTTTTATGATCATCACTATTACCTGGGTAACCGTTTCTGGAATAACATTCATCAGGTATGCCCATTATTGAAGTTTTATGATCACCACTATTACCTGGGTAACTGTTTCTGGAATAACATTCATCAGGTATGCTCATAATTGACGTGTTATGTTCACCACTATTACATGGGTAACCGTTTCTGGAATAACATTGATAAGGTATGCTCATTATTGAAGTGTTATGATCACCACTATTACCAGGGTAACCGTTTCTAGAAAAACATTCATCAGGTATGCTCATTATTGAAGTGTTATGATCACCACTATTACCTGGGTAACCGTTTCTGGAATAACATTCATCAGGTACGCTCATTATTGAAGTGTTATGATCACCACTATTACCTGGGTATCCGTTTCTAGAATAACATTCATCAGGTATGCTCATTATTGAAGTGTTATGATCACCACTATTACCTGGGTAACTGTTTCTGGAATAACATTCATCAGGTATGCTCATTATTGAAGTTTTATGATCACCACTATTACCTGGGTAACCGTTTCTAGAATAACTTTCATCAGGTATGCTCATTATTGAAGTGTTATGATCACCACTATTACCTGGGTAACCGTTTCTGGAATAACATTCATCAGGTATGCTCATTATTGAAGTGTTATGATCACCACTATTACCTGGGTAACTCTTTCTGGAATAATATTCATCAGGTACGCTCATTATTGAAGTTTTATGATCACCACTATTACCTGGGTATCCGTTTCTAGAATAACTTTCATCAGGTATGCTCATTATTGAAGCTTTATGATCGCCACTATTACCTGGGTAACCGTTTCTAGAATAACATTCATCAGGTATGCTCATTATTGAAGTTTTATGATCACCACTATTACCTGGGTAACCGTTTCTGGAATAACATTCATCAGGTATGCTCATTATTGAAGTTTTTTCATTACGACTATTATCTGGGTATCCGTTTCTAGAATAACATTCATCAGGTATGCTCATTATTGAAGTTTTATGATCACCACTATTACCTGGGTATTCGTTTCTAGAATAACTTTCATCAGGTATGCTCATTATTGAAGCTTTATGATCGCCACTATTACCTGGGTAACCGTTTCTGGAATAACATTCATCAGGTATGCTCATTATTGAAGTTTTATGATCACCACTATTACCTGGGTAACCGTTTCTAGAATAACATTCATCAGGTATGCTCATTATTGAAGTGTTATGATCACCACTATTACCTGGGTAACCGTTTCTAGAATAATATTCATCAGGTATGATGATTATTGAAGTTTTATGATCACCACTATTACCAGGGTAACCGTTTCTAGAATAACATTCATCAGGTATGCTCATTATTGAAGTTTTATGATCACCACTATTACCTGGGTAACTGGTTCTAGAATAATATTCATCAGATATGCTCATTATTGAAGTTTTATGATCACCACTATTACCAGGGTAACCGTTTCTAGAATACCATTCATCAGGTATGCTCATTATTGAAGTTTTATGATCACCACTATTACCAGGGTAACCGTTTCTAGAATAATATTCATCAGGTATGCTCATTATTGAAGTTTTATGATCACCACTATTACCAGGGTAACCGTTTCTAGAATAACATTCATCAGGTATGCTCATTATTGAAGTTTTATGATCACCACTATTACCAGGGTAACCGTTTCTGGAATAACATTCATCAGGTATGTAATAACCTTCATCAGGTATGCTCATTTTTGAAGTGTTATGATCGCCACTATTACCTAGGTAGCCGTTTCTAGAATAACATTCATCAGGTATGCCCATTATTGAAGTTTTATGATAACCACTATTACCTGTGTAACCGTTTCTGGAATAACATTCATCAGGTATGCTCATTATTGAAGCTTTATGATCGCCGCTATTACCTGGGTAACCGTTTCTAGAATAACATTCCTCAGGTATGCTCATTATTGAAGTGTTATGAACACCAATATTACCTGGGTAACCGTTTCTAGAAGAATATTCATCAGTTATGCTCATTATTGAAGTGTTATGATAACCACTATTACATGGGTAACCTTTTCTGGAATAACATTCATCAGGTATGCTCATTATTGAAGATTTATGATTGCCACTATTACCTGGATAACGTTTCTAGAATAACATTCATCAAGTATGCTCATTATTGAAGTTTTATGATCATCACTATTACCTGGGTAACCGTTTCTGGAATAACATTCATCAGGTATGCTCATTATTGAAGTTTTATGATCACCACTATTACCTGGGTAACCGTTTCTGGAATAACATTCATCAGGTATGCTCATTATTGAAGTGTTATGATCACCACTATTACATGGGTAACCGTTTCTAGAATAACATTCATCAGATATGCTTATTATTGAAGTGTTATGATCACCACTATTACTTGGGTAACTGTGTCTGGAAAAATATTCATCAGGTATGCTCATTATTGAAGTGTTATGATCACCACTATTACCCGGGTAACCGTTTCTAAAATAACATTCATCAGGTATGCTCATTATTGAAGTTTTATGATCATCACTATTACCTGGGTATCCGTTTCTAGAATAACATTCATCAGGTATGCTCATTATTGAAGTGTTATGATCACCACTATTACCTGGGTAACTGTTTCTGGAATAACATTCATCAGGTATGCTCATTATTGAAGTTTTATGATCACCACTATTACCTGGGTAACCGTTTCTAGAATAACTTTCATCAGGTATCCTCATTATTGAAGCTTTATGATCGCCACTATTACCTGGGTAACCGTTTCTAGAATAACATTCATCAGGTATCCACATTATTGAAGTTTTATGATCACCACTATTACCTGGGTAACCGTTTCTGGAATAACATTCATCAGGTATGCTCATTATTGAAGTTTTATCATCACCACTATTACCTGGGTAACCGTTTCGAGAATAACATTCATCAGGTATGCTCATTATTGAAGTGTTATGATCACCACTATTACCTGGGTAACCGTTTCTGGAATAACATTCATCAGGTATGCTCATTATTGAAGTGTTATGATCACCACTATTACCTGGGTAACCGTTTCTAGAATAACATTCATCAGGTACGCTCATTATTGAAGTGTTATGATCACCACTATTAACTAGGTATCCGTTTCTAGAATAACATTCATCAGGTATGCTCATTATTGAAGCTTTATGATCGCCGCTATTACCTGGGTAACCGTTTCTAGAATAACATTCATCAGGTATGCTCATTATTGAAGTGTTATGAACACCACTATTACCTGGGTAACCGTTTCTAGAATAATATTCATCAGGTATGCTCATTATTGAAGTGTTATGATAACCACTATCACCTGGGTAACCTTTTCTGGAATAACATTCATCAGGTATGCTCATTATTGAAGATTTATGATTGCCACTATTACCTGGATAACGGTTTCTAGAATAACATTCATCAAGTATGCTCATTATCGAAGTTTTATGATCACCACTATTACCTGGGTAACCGTTTCTGGAATAACATTCATCAGGTATGCTCATTATTGAAGTGTTATGATCACCACTATTACATGGGTAACCGTTTCTAGAATAACATTCATCAGATATGCTTATTATTGAAGTGTTATGATCACCACTATTACTTGGGTAACTGTGTCTGGAAAAACATTCATCAGGTATGCTCATTATTGAAGTGTTATGATCATCACTATTACCTGGGTAACCGTTTCTGGAATAACATTCATCAGGTATGCCCATTATTGAAGTTTTATGATCACCACTATTACCTGGGTAACTGTTTCTGGAATAACATTCATCAGGTATGCTCATAATTGACGTGTTATGTTCACCACTATTACATGGGTAACCGTTTCTGGAATAACATTGATAAGGTATGCTCATTATTGAAGTGTTATGATCACCACTATTACCAGGGTAACCGTTTCTAGAATAACATTCATCAGGTACGCTCATTATTGAAGTGTTATGATCACCACTATTACCTGGGTATCCGTTTCTAGAATAACATTCATCAGGTATGCTCATTATTGAAGTGTTATGATCACCACTATTACCTGGGTAACTGTTTCTGGAATAACATTCATCAGGTATGCTCATTATTGAAGTTTTATGATCACCACTATTACCTGGGTAACCGTTTCTAGAATAACTTTCATCAGGTATGCTCATTATTGAAGTGTTATGATCACCACTATTACCTGGGTAACCGTTTCTGGAATAACATTCATCAGGTATGCTCATTATTGAAGTGTTATGATCACCACTATTACCTGGGTAACTCTTTCTGGAATAATATTCATCAGGTACGCTCATTATTGAAGTTTTATGATCACCACTATTACCTGGGTATCCGTTTCTAGAATAACTTTCATCAGGTATGCTCATTATTGAAGCTTTATGATCGCCACTATTACCTGGGTAACCGTTTCTAGAATAACATTCATCAGGTATGCTCATTATTGAAGTTTTATGATCACCACTATTACCTGGGTAACCGTTTCTGGAATAACATTCATCAGGTATGCTCATTATTGAAGTTTTATCATTACGACTATTATCTGGGTATCCGTTTCTAGAATAACATTCATCAGGTATGCTCATTATTGAAGTTTTATGATCACCACTATTACCTGGGTATTCGTTTCTAGAATAACTTTCATCAGGTATGCTCATTATTGAAGTTTTATGATCACCACTATTACCTGGGTAACCGTTTCTGGAATAACATTCATCAGGTATGCTCATTATTGAAGTGTTATGATCACCACTATTACATGGGTAACCGTTTCTAGAATAACATTCATCAGATATGCTTATTATTGAAGTGTTATGATCACCACTATTACTTGGGTAACTGTGTCTGGAAAAATATTCATCAGGTATGCTCATTATTGAAGTGTTATGATCACCACTATTACCCGGGTAACCGTTTCTAAAATAACATTCATCAGGTATGCTCATTATTGAAGTTTTATGATCATCACTATTACCTGGGTATCCGTTTCTAGAATAACATTCATCAGGTATGCTCATTATTGAAGTGTTATGATCACCACTATTACCTGGGTAACTGTTTCTGGAATAACATTCATCAGGTATGCTCATTATTGAAGTTTTATGATCACCACTATTACCTGGGTAACCGTTTCTAGAATAACTTTCATCAGGTATCCTCATTATTGAAGCTTTATGATCGCCACTATTACCTGGGTAACCGTTTCTAGAATAACATTCATCAGGTATCCACATTATTGAAGTTTTATGATCACCACTATTACCTGGGTAACCGTTTCTGGAATAACATTCATCAGGTATGCTCATTATTGAAGTTTTATCATCACCACTATTACCTGGGTAACCGTTTCGAGAATAACATTCATCAGGTATGCTCATTATTGAAGTGTTATGATCACCACTATTACCTGGGTAACCGTTTCTGGAATAACATTCATCAGGTATGCTCATTATTGAAGTGTTATGATCACCACTATTACCTGGGTAACCGTTTCTAGAATAACATTCATCAGGTACGCTCATTATTGAAGTGTTATGATCACCACTATTAACTAGGTATCCGTTTCTAGAATAACATTCATCAGGTATGCTCATTATTGAAGTGTTATGATCACCACTATTACCTGGGTAACTCTTTCTGGAATAATATTCATCAGGTATGCTCATTATTGAAGTTTTATGATCACCACTATTACCTGGGTATCCGTTTCTAGAATAACTTTCATCAGGTATGCTCATTATTGAAGCTTTATGATCGCCACTATTACCTGGGTAACCGTTTCTAGAATAACATTCATCAGGTATGCTCATTATTGAAGTTTTATGATCACCACTATTACCTGGGTAACCGTTTCTGGAATAACATTCATCAGGTATGCTCATTATTGAAGTTTTATCATTACGACTATTACCTGGGTATCCGTTTCTAGAATAACATTCATCAGGTATGCTCATTATTGAAGTGTTATGATCACCACTATTACCTGCGTAACTGTTTCTGGAATAACATTCATCAGGTATGCTCATTATTGAAGTTTTATGATCACCACTGTTACCTGGGTATTCGTTTCTAGAATAACTTTCATCAGGTATGCTCATTATTGAAGCTTTATGATCGCCACTATTACCTGGGTAACCGTTTCTGGAATAACATTCATCAGGTATGCTCATTATTGAAGTTTTATGATCACCACTATTACCTGGGTAACCGTTTCTAGAATAACATTCATCAGGTATGCTCATTATTGAAGTGTTATGATCACCACTATTACCTGGGTAACCGTTTCTAGAATAATATTCATGAGGTATGCTGATATTTGAAGTTTTATGATCACCACTATTACCAGGGTAACCGTTTCTAGAATAACATTCATCAGGTATGCTCATTATTGAAGTTTTATGATCACCACTATTAGCAGGGTAACCGTTTCTAGAATAATATTCACCAGGTATGCTCATTATTGAAGCTTTATGATCGCCGCTATTACCTGGGTAACCGTTTCTAGAATAACATTCATCAGGTATGCTCATTATTGAAGTGTTATGAACACCAATATTACCTGGGTAACCGTTTCTAGAAGAATATTCATTAGTTATGCTCATTATTGAAGTGTTATGATAACCACTATTACATGTGTAACCTTTTCTGGAATAACATTCATCAGGTATGCTCATTATTGAAGATTTATGATTGCCACTATTACCTGGATAACGTTTCTAGAATAACATTCATCAAGTATGCTCATTATTGAAGTTTTATGATCACCACTATTACCTGGGTAACCGTTTCTGGAATAACATTCATCAGGTATGCTCATTATTGAAGTGTTATGATCACCACTATTACCTGGGTAACCGTTTCTGGAATAATATTTATCAGGTATGTTCATTATTGAAGTGTTATGATCACCACTATTACCAGGGTAACCGTTTCTAGAATAACATTCATCAGATATGCTTATTATTGAAGTGTCATGATCACCACTATTACTTGGGTAACTGTTTCTGGAAAAACATTCATCAGGTACGATCATTATTGAAGTGTTATGATCACCACTATTACCAGGGTAACCGTTTTTAAAGTAACATTCATCAGGGGTAACCGTTTCTGGAATAACATTCATCAGGTATGCCCATTATTGAAGTTTTATGATCACCACTATTACCTGGGTAACCGTTTCTGGAATAACATTCATCAGGTATGCTCATAATTGACGTGTTATGATCACCACTATTACCTGGGTAACCGTTTCTGGGATAACATTGATAAGGTATGCTCATTATTGAAGTGTTATGATCACCACTATTACAAGGGCAACCGTTTCTAGAATAACATTCATCAGGTATGCTCATTTTTGAAGTGTTATGATCGCCACTATTACCTGGGTAGCAGTTTCTAGAATAATATTCATCAGGTATGCTCATTATTGAAGTTTTATGATAACCACTATTACCTGTGTAACCGTTTCTGGAATAACATTCATCAGGTATGTAATAACCTTCATAAGGTATGCTCATTATTGAAGTGTTATGATCGCCACTATTACCTGGGTAACCGTTTCTAGAATAACATTCATTAGGTATGCTCATTTTTGAAGTGTTATGATCGCCACTATTACCTGGGTAGCCGTTTCTAGAATAATATTCATCAGGTATGCTCATTATTGAAGTTTTATGATAACCACTATTACCTGTGTAACCGTTTCTGGAATAACATTCATCAGGTATGCTCATTATTGAAGCTTTATGATCGCCGCTATTACCTGGGTAACCGTTTCTAGAATAACATTCATCAGGTATGCTCATTATTGAAGTGTTATGAACACCACTATTACCTGGGTAACCGTTTCTAGAAGAATATTCATCAGTTATGCTCATTATTGAAGTGTTATGATAACCACTATTACATGGGTAACCTTTTCTGGAATAACATTCATCAGGTATGCTCATTATTGAAGATTTATGATTGCCACTATTACCTGGATAACGTTTCTAGAATAACATTCATCAAGTATGCTCATTATTGAAGTTTTATGATCACCACTATTACCTGGGTAACCGTTTCTGGAATAACATTCATCAGGTATGCTCATTATTGAAGTGTTATGATCACCACTATTACCTGGGTAACCGTTTCTGGAGTAACATTCATCAGGTATGCTCATTATTGAAGTGTTATGATCACCACTATTACCTGGGTAACCGTTTCTGGAATAATATTCATCAGGTATGTTCATTATTGAAGTGTTATGATCACCACTATTACCAGGGTAACCGTTTCTAGAATAACATTCATCAGATATGCTTATTATTGAAGTGTTATGATCACCACTATTACTTGGGTAACTGTTTCTGGAAAAACATTCATCAGGTACGATCATTATTGAAGTGTTATGATCACCACTATTACCAGGGTAACCGTTTCTAAAATAACATTCATCAGGGGTATCCGTTTCTGGAATAACATTCATCAGGTATGCCCATTATTGAAGTTTTATGATCACCACTATTACCTGGGTAACCGTTTCTGGAATAACATTCATCAGGTATGCTCATAATTGACGTGTTATGATCACCACTATTACCTGGGTAACCGTTTCTGGGATAACATTGATAAGGTATGCTCATTATTGAAGTGTTATGATCACCACTATTACAAGGGCAACCGTTTCTAGAATAACATTCATCAGGTATGCTCATTTTTGAAGTGTTATGATCGCCACTATTACCTGGGTAGCCGTTTCTAGAATAATATTCATCAGGTATGCTCATTATTGAAGTTTTATGATAACCACTATTACCTGTGTAACCGTTTCTGGAATAACATTCATCAGGTATGTAATAACCTTCATAAGGTATGCTCATTATTGAAGTGTTATGATCGCCACTATTACTTGGGTAACCGTTTCTAGAATAACATTCATTAGGTATGCTCATTTTTGAAGTGTTATGATCGCCACTATTACCTGGGTATCCGTTTCTAGAATAATATTCATCAGGTATGCTCATTATTGAAGTTTTATGATAACCACTATTACCTGTGTAACCGTTTCTGGAATAACATTCATCAGGTATGCTCATTATTGAAGCTTTATGATCGCCGCTATTACCTGGGTAACCGTTTCTAGAATAACATTCATCAGGTATGCTCATTATTGAAGTGTTATGAACACCACTATTACATGGGTAACCGTTTCTAGAATAATATTCATTAGGTATGCTCATTATTGAAGTGTTATGATAACCACTATTACCTGGGTAACCTTTTCTGGAATAACATTCATCAGGTATGCTCATTATTGAAGATTTATGATTGCCACTATTACCTGGATAACGGTTTCTAGAATAACATTCATCAAGTATGCTCATTATTGAAGTTTTATGATCACCACTATTACCTGGGTAACCGTTTCTGGAATAACATTCATCAGGTATGCTCATTATTGAAGTGTTATGAACACCAATATTACCTGGGTAACCGTTTCTAGAAGAATATTCATCAGTTATGCTCATTATTGAAGTGTTATGATAACCACTATTACATGGGTAACCTTTTCTGGAATAACATTCATCAGGTATGCTCATTATTGAAGATTTATGATTGCCACTATTACCTGGATAACGTTTCTAGAATAACATTCATCAAGTATGCTCATTATTGAAGTTTTGTGATCACCACTATTACCTGGGTAACCGTTTCTGGAATAACATTCATCAGGTATGCTCATTATTGAAGTGTTATGATCACCACTATTACCTGGGTAACCGTTTCTGGAGTAACATTCATCAGGTATGCTCATTATTGAAGTGTTATGATCACCACTATTACCTGGGTAACCGTTTCTGGAATAATATTCATCAGGTATGTTCATTATGGAAGTGTTATGATAACCACTATTCCATGGGTAACCTTTTCTGGAATAACATTCATCAGGTATGCTCATTATTGAAGATTTATGATTGCCACTATTACCTGGATAACGTTTCTAGAATAACATTCATCAAGTATGCTCATTATTGAAGTTTTATGATCACCACTATTACCTGGGTAACCGTTTCTGGAATAACATTCATCAGGTATGCTCATTATTGAAGTGTTATGATCACCACTATTACCAGGGTAACCGTTTCTAGAATAACATTCATCAGATATGCTTATTATTGAAGTGTTATGATCACCACTATTACCTGGGTAACCGTTTCTGGAATAACATTCATCAGGTATGCTCATTATTGAAGTGTTATGATCACCACTATTACCAGGGTAACCGTTTCTAAAATAACATTCATCAGGGGTAACCGTTTCTGGAATAACATTCATCAGGTATGCCCATTATTGAAGTTTTATGATCACCACTATTACCTGGGTAACCGTTTCTGGAATAACATTCATCAGGTATGCTCATAATTGACGTGTTATGATCACCACTATTACCTGGGTAACCGTTTCTGGGATAACATTGATAAGGTATGCTCATTATTGAAGTGTTATGATCACCACTATTACCAGGGTAACCGTTTCTAGAAAAACATTCATCAGGTATGCTCATTATTGAAGTGTTATGATCACCACTATTACCTGGGTAACCGTTTCTGGAATAACATTCATCAGGTACGTTCATTATTGAAGTGTTATGATCACCACTATTACCTGGGTATCCGTTTCTAGAATAATATTCATCAGGTATGCTAATTATTGAAGTTTTATGATCACCACTATTACCAGGGTAACCGTTTCTAGAATAACATTCATCAGGTATGCTCATTATTGAAGTTTTATGATCACCACTATTACCTTGGTAACCGTTTCTGGAATAACATTCATCAGGTATGCTCATTATTGAAGTGTTATGATCACCACTATTACCTGGGTAATCGTTTCTGGAATAATATTCATAAGGTATGTTCATTATTGAAGTGTTATGATCACCACTACTACCTGGGTAACCGTTTCTAGAATAACATTCATCAGATATGCTTATTATTGAAGTGTTATGATCACCACTATTACTTGGGTAACTGTTTCTGGAAAAAAATTCATCAGGTATGCTCATTATTGAAGTGTTATGATCACCACTATTACCAGGGTAACCGTTTCTAAAATAACATTCATCAGGTATGCTCATTATTGAAGTTTTATGATCACCACTATTACCTGGGTAACTGTTTCTGGAATAACATTCATCAGGTATGCTCATAATTGACGTGTTATGATCACCACTATTACATGGGTAACCGTTTCTGGAATAACATTGATAAGGTATGCTCATTATTAAAGTGTTATGATCACCACTATTACCAGGGTAACCGTTTCTAGAAAAACATTCATCAGGTATGCACATTATTGAAGTGTTATGATCACCACTATTACCTGGGTAACGTTTCTGGAATAACATTCATAAGGTACGCTCATTATTGAAGTTTTATGATCACCAATATTACCTGGGTATCCGTTTCTAGAATAGCTTTCATCAGGTATCCTCATTATTGAAGCTTTATGATCGCCACTATTACCTGGGTAACCGTTTCTAGAATAACATTCATCAGGTATCCACATTATTGAAGTTTTATAATGACCACTATTACCTGGGTAACCGTTTCTGGAATAACATTCATCAGGTATGCTCATTATTGAAGTTTTATCATCACCACTATTACCTGGGTAACCGTTTCGAGAATAATATTCATCAGGTATGCTCATTATTGAAGTGTTATGATCACCACTATTACCTGGGTAGCCGTTTCTGGAATAACATTCATCAGGTATGCTCATTATTGAAGTGTTATGATCACCAATATTACCTGGGTATCCGTTTCTAGAATAACATTCATCAGGTATGCTCATTACTGAAGTGTTATGATCACCACTATTACCTGAGTAGCCGTTTCTGGAATAACATTCATCAGGTACGCTCATTATTGAAGTGTTATGATCACCACTATTGCGTGGGTATCCGTTTCTAGAATGATATTCATCAGGTATGCTAATTATTGAAGTTTTATGATCACCACTATTACCAGGGTAACCGTTTCTAGAATAACATTCATCAGGTATGCTCATTATTGAAGTTTTATGATCACCACTATTACCTGGATAACCGTTTCTAGAATAATATTCATCAGGTATGCTCATTATTGAAGTTTTATGATCACCACTATTACCTGGGTAACCGTTTCTAGAATAACATTCATCAGGTATGCTCATTATTGAAGTGTTATGATCACCACTATTACCTGGGTAACCGTTTCTAGAATAATATTCATCAGGTATGCTGATTATTGAAGTTTTATGATCACCACTATTACCTGGGTAACCGTTTCTAGAATAACATTCATCAGGTATGCTCATTATTGAAGTTTTATGATCACCACTATTACCTGGGTAACTGGTTCTAGAATAATATTCATCAGATATTCTCATTATTGAAGTTTTATGATCACCACTATTACCAGGGTAACCGTTTCTAGAATACCATTCATCAGGTATGCTCATTATTGAAGTTTTATGATCACCACTATTACCAGGGTAACCGTTTCTAGAATAATATTCATCAGGTATGCTCATTATTGAAGTTTTATGATAACCACTATTACCTGTGTAACCGTTTCTAGAATAACATTCATCAGGTATGCTCATTATTGAAGCTTTATGATCGCCGCTATTACCTGGGTAACCGTTTCTAGAATAACATTCATCAGGTATGCTCATTATTGAAGTGTTATGATCGCCACTATTACCTGGGTAACCGTTTCTAGAATAACATTCATTAGGTATGCTCATTTTTGAAGTGTTATGATCGCCACTATTACCTGGGTAGCCGTTTCTAGAATAACATTCATCAGGTATGCTCATTATTGAAGTTTTATGATCACCACTATTACCTGGGTAACCGTTTCTAGAATAATATTCATCAGGTATGCTCATTATTGAAGTTTTATGATCACCACTATTACCAGGGTAACCGTTTCTAGAATAACATTCATCAGGTATGCTCATTATTGAAGTTTTATGATCACCACTATTACCTGGGTAGCCGTTTCTAGAATAATATTCATCAGGTATGCTCATTATTGAAGTTTTATGATAACCACTATTACCTGTGTAACCGTTTCTGGAATAACATTCATCAGGTATGTAATAACCTTCATAAGGTATGCTCATTATTGAAGTGTTATGATCGCCACTATTACCTGGGTAACCGTTTCTAGAATAACATTCATTAGGTATGCTCATTTTTGAAGTGTTATGATCGCCACTATTACATGGGTAGCCGTTTCTAGAATAATATTCAGCAGGTATGCTCATTATTGAAGTTTTATGATAACCACTATTACCTGTGTAACCGTTTCAGGAATAACATTCATCAGGTATGCTCATTATTGAAGCTTTATGATCGCCGCTATTACCTGGGTAACCGTTTCTAGAATAACATTCATCAGGTATGCTCATTATTGAAGTGTTATGAACACCACTATTACCTGGGTAACCGTTTCTAGAATAATATTCATCAGGTATGCTCATTATTGAAGTGTTATGATAACCACTATTACCTGGGTAACCTTTTCTGGAATAACATTCATCAGGTATGCTCATTATTGAAGATTTATGATTGCCACTATTACCTGGATAACGGTTTCTAGAATAACATTCATCAAGTATATTCATTATTGAAGTTTTATGATCACCACTATTACCTGGGTAACCGTTTCTGGAATAACATTCATCAGGTATGCTCATTATTGAAGTGTTATGATCACCACTATTACCTGGGTAATCGTTTCTGGAATAATATTCATAAGGTATGTTCATTATTGAAGTGTTATGATCACCACTATTACCTGGGTAACCGTTTCTAGAATAACATTCATCAGATATGCTTATTATTGAAGTGTTATGATCACCACTATTACTTGGGTAACTGTTTCTGGAAAAACATTCATCAGGTATGCTCATTATTGAAGTGTTATGATCACCACTATTACCAGGGTAACCGTTTCTAAAATAACATTCATCAGGTATGCTCATTATTGAAGTTTTATGATCACCACTATTACCTGGGTAACTGTTTCTGGAATAACATTCATCAGGTATGCTCATAATTGACGTGTTATGATCACCACTATTACATGGGTAACCGTTTCTGGAATAACATTGATAAGGTATGCTCATTATTAAAGTTTTATGATCACCACTATTACCAGGGTAACCGTTTCTAGAAAAACATTCATCAGGTATGCACATTATTGAAGTGTTATGATCAACACTATTACCTGGGTAACGTTTCTGGAATAACATTCATAAGGTACGCTCATTATTGAAGTTTTATGATCACCAATATTACCTGGGTATCCGTTTCTAGAATAACTTTCATCAGGTATCCTCATTATTGAAGCTTTATGATCGCCACTATTACCTGGGTAACCGTTTCTAGAATAACATTCATCAGGTATCCACATTATTGAAGTTTTATGATGACCACTATTACCTGGGTAACCGTTTCTGGAATAACATTCATCAGGTATGCTCATTATTGAAGTTTTATCATCACCACTATTACCTGGGTAACCGTTTCGAGAATAATATTCATCAGGTATGCTCATTATTGAAGTGTTATGATCACCACTATTACCTGGGTAACCGTTTCTGGAATAATATTCATCAGGTATGTTCATTATTGAAGTGTTATGAACACCACTATTACCTGGGTAACCGTTTCTAGAATAATATTCATTAGGTATGCTCATTATTGAAGTGTTATGATAACCACTATTACCTGGGTAACCTTTTCTGGAATAACATTCATCAGGTATGCTCATTATTGAAGATTTATGATTGCCACTATTACCTGGATAACGGTTTCTAGAATAACATTCATCAAGTATGCTCATTATTGAAGTTTTATGATCACCACTATTACCTGGGTAACCGTTTCTGGAATAACATTCATCAGGTATGCTCATTATTGAAGTGTTATGAACACCAATATTACCTGGGTAACCGTTTCTAGAAGAATATTTATCAGTTATGCTCATTATTGAAGTGTTATGATAACCACTATTACATGGGTAACCTTTTCTGGAATAACATTCATCAGGTATGCTCATTATTGAAGATTTATGATTGCCACTATTACCTGGATAACGTTTCTAGAATAACATTCATCAAGTATGCTCATTATTGAAGTTTTATGATCACCACTATTACCTGGGTAACTGTTTCTGGAAAAACATTCATCAGGTATGCTCATTATTGAAGTGTTATGATCACCACTATTACCTGGGTAACCGTTTCTGGAGTAACATTCATCAGGTATGCTCATTATTGAAGTGTTATGATCACCACTATTACCTGGGTAACCGTTTCTGGAGTAACATTCATCAGGTATGCTCATTATTGAAGTGTTATGATCACCACTATTACCTGGGTAACCGTTTCTGGAATAATATTCATCAGGTATGTTCATTATGGAAGTGTTATGATAACCACTATTCCATGGGTAACCTTTTCTGGAATAACATTCATCAGGTATGCTCATTATTGAAGATTTATGATTGCCACTATTACCTGGATAACGTTTCTAGAATAACATTCATCAAGTATGCTCATTATTGAAGTTTTATGATCACCACTATTACCTGGGTAACCGTTTCTGGAATAACATTCATCAGGTATGCTCATTATTGAAGTGTTATGATCACCACTATTACCAGGGTAACCGTTTCTAGAATAACATTCATCAGATATGCTTATTATTGAAGTGTTATGATCACCACTATTACTTGGGTAACTGTTTCTGGAAAAACATTCATCAGATACGATCATTATTGAAGTGTTATGATCACCACTATTACCAGGGTAACCGTTTCTAAAATAACATTCATCAGGGGTAACCGTTTCTGGAATAACATTCATCAGGTATGCCCATTATTGAAGTTTTATGATCACCACTATTACCTGGGTAACCGTTTCTGGAATAACATTCATCAGGTATGCTCATAATTGACGTGTTATGATCACCACTATTACCTGGGTAACCGTTTCTGGGATAACATTGATAAGGTATGCTCATTATTGAAGTGTTATGATCACCACTATTACCAGGGTAACCGTTTCTAGAAAAACATTCATCAGGTATGCTCATTATTGAAGTGTTATGATCACCACTATTACCTGAGTAACCGTTTCTGGAATAACATTCATCAGGTACGTTCATTATTGAAGTGTTATGATCACCACTATTACCTGGGTATCCGTTTCTAGAATAATATTCATCAGGTATGCTAATTATTGAAGTTTTATGATCACCACTATTACCAGGGTAACCGTTTCTAGAATAACATTCATCAGGTATGCTCATTATTGAAGTTTTATGATCACCACTATTACCTTGGTAACCGTTTCTGGAATAACATTCATCAGGTATGCTCATTATTGAAGTGTTATGATCACCACTATTACCTGGGTAATCGTTTCTGGAATAATATTCATAAGGTATGTTCATTATTGAAGTGTTATGATCACCACTACTACCTGGGTAACCGTTTCTAGAATAACATTCATCAGATATGCTTATTATTGAAGTGTTATGATCACCACTATTACTTGGGTAACTGTTTCTGGAAAAAAATTCATCAGGTATGCTCATTATTGAAGTGTTATGATCACCACTATTACCAGGGTAACCGTTTCTAAAATAACATTCATCAGGTATGCTCATTATTGAAGTTTTATGATCACCACTATTACCTGGGTAACTGTTTCTGGAATAACATTCATCAGGTATGCTCATAATTGACGTGTTATGATCACCACTATTACATGGGTAACCGTTTCTGGAATAACATTGATAAGGTATGCTCATTATTAAAGTGTTATGATCACCACTATTACCAGGGTAACCGTTTCTAGAAAAACATTCATCAGGTATGCACATTATTGAAGTGTTATGATCACCACTATTACCTGGGTATCGTTTCTGGAATAACATTCATAAGGTACGCTCATTATTGAAGTTTTATGATCACCAATATTACCTGGGTATCCGTTTCTAGAATAGCTTTCATCAGGTATCCTCATTATTGAAGCTTTATGATCGCCACTATTACCTGGGTAACCGTTTCTAGAATAACATTCATCAGGTATCCACATTATTGAAGTTTTATGATGACCACTATTACCTGGGTAACCGTTTCTGGAATAACATTCATCAGGTATGCTCATTATTGAAGTTTTATCATCACCACTATTACCTGGGTAACCGTTTCGAGAATAATATTCATCAGGTATGCTCATTATTGAAGTGTTATGATCACCACTATTACCTGGGTAGCCGTTTCTGGAATAACATTCATCAGGTATGCTCATTATTGAAGTGTTATGATCACCAATATTACCTGGGTATCCGTTTCTAGAATAACATTCATCAGGTATGCTCATTACTGAAGTGTTATGATCACCACTATTACCTGAGTAACCGTTTCTGGAATAACATTCATCAGGTACGCTCATTATTGAAGTGTTATGATCACCACTATTGCGTGGGTATCCGTTTCTAGAATGATAATCATCAGGTATGCTAATTATTGAAGTTTTATGATCACCACTATTACCAGGGTAACCGTTTCTAGAATAACATTCATCAGGTATGCTCATTATTGAAGTTTTATGATCACCACTATTACCTGGATAACCGTTTCTAGAATAATATTCATCAGGTATGCTCATTATTGAAGTTTTATGATCACCACTATTACCTGGGTAACCGTTTCTAGAATAACATTCATCAGGTATGCTCATTATTGAAGTGTTATGATCACCACTATTACCTGGGTAACCGTTTCTAGAATAATATTCATCAGGTATGCTGATTATTGAAGTTTTATGATCACCACTATTACCTGGGTAACCGTTTCTAGAATAACATTCATCAGGTATGCTCATTATTGAAGTTTTATGATCACCACTATTACCTGGGTAACTGGTTCTAGAATAATATTCATCAGATATTCTCATTTTTGAAGTTTTATGATCACCACTATTACCAGGGAAACCGTTTCTAGAATACCATTCATCAGGTATGCTCATTATTGAAGTTTTATGATCACCACTATTACCAGGGTAACCGTTTCTAGAATAATATTCATCAGGTATGCTCATTATTGAAGTTTTATGATAACCACTATTACCTGTGTAACCGTTTCTGGAATAACATTCATCAGGTATGCTCATTATTGAAGCTTTATGATCGCCGCTATTACCTGGGTAACCGTTTCTAGAATAACATTCATCAGGTATGCTCATTATTGAAGTGTTATGATCGCCACTATTACCTGGGTAACCGTTTCTAGAATAACATTCATTAGGTATGCTCATTTTTGAAGTGTTATGATCGCCACTATTACCTGGGTAGCCGTTTCTAGAATAACATTCATCAGGTATGCTCATTATTGAAGTTTTATGATCACCACTATTACCTGGGTAACCGTTTCTAGAATAATATTCATCAGGTATGCTCATTATTGAAGTTTTATGATCACCACTATTACCAGGGTAACCGTTTCTAGAATAACATTCATCAGGTATGCTCATTATTGAAGTTTTATGATCACCACTATTACCTGGGTAGCCGTTTCTAGAATAATATTCATCAAGTATGCTCATTATTGAAGTTTTATGATAACCACTATTACCTGTGTAACCGTTTCTGGAATAACATTCATCAGGTATGTAATAACCTTCATAAGGTATGCTCATTATTGAAGTGTTATGATCGCCACTATTACCTGGGTAACCGTTTCTAGAATAACATTCATTAGGTATGCTCATTTTTGAAGTGTTATGATCGCCACTATTACCTGGGTAGCCGTTTCTAGAATAATATTCAGCAGGTATGCTCATTATTGAAGTTTTATGATAACCACTATTACCTGTGTAACCGTTTCAGGAATAACATTCATCAGGTATGCTCATTATTGAAGCTTTATGATCGCCGCTATTACCTGGGTAACCGTTTCTAGAATAACATTCATCAGGTATGCTCATTATTGAAGTGTTATGAACACCACTATTACCTGGGTAACCGTTTCTAGAATAATATTCATCAGGTATGCTCATTATTGAAGTGTTATGATAACCACTATTACCTGGGTAACCTTTTCTGGAATAACATTCATCAGGTATGCTCATTATTGAAGATTTATGATTGCCACTATTACCTGGATAACGGTTTCTAGAATAACATTCATCAAGTATATTCATTATTGAAGTTTTATGATCACCACTATTACCTGGGTAACCGTTTCTGGAATAACATTCATCAGGTATGCTCATTATTGAAGTGTTATGATCACCACTATTACCTGGGTAATCGTTTCTGGAATAATATTCATAAGGTATGTTCATTATTGAAGTGTTATGATCACCACTATTACCTGGGTAACCGTTTCTAGAATAACATTCATCAGATATGCTTATTATTGAAGTGTTATGATCACCACTATTACTTGGGTAACTGTTTCTGGAAAAACATTCATCAGGTATGCTCATTATTGAAGTGTTATGATCACCACTATTACCAGGGTAACCGTTTCTAAAATAACATTCATCAGGTATGCTCATTATTGAAGTTTTATGATCACCACTATTACCTGGGTAACTGTTTCTGGAATAACATTCATCAGGTATGCTCATAATTGACGTGTTATGATCACCACTATTACATGGGTAACCGTTTCTGGAATAACATTGATAAGGTATGCTCATTATTAAAGTGTTATGATCACCACTATTACCAGGGTAACCGTTTCTAGAAAAACATTCATCAGGTATGCACATTATTGAAGTGTTATGATCAACACTATTACCTGGGTAACGTTTCTGGAATAACATTCATAAGGTACGCTCATTATTGAAGTTTTATGATCACCAATATTACCTGGGTATCCGTTTCTAGAATAACTTTCATCAGGTATCCTCATTATTGAAGCTTTATGATCGCCACTATTACCTGGGTAACCGTTTCTAGAATAACATTCATCAGGTATCCACATTATTGAAGTTTTATGATGACCACTATTACCTGGGTAACCGTTTCTGGAATAACATTCATCAGGTATGCTCATTATTGAAGTTTTATCATCACCACTATTACCTGGGTAACCGTTTCGAGAATAATATTCATCAGGTATGCTCATTATTGAAGTGTTATGATCACCACTATTACCTGGGTAGCCGTTTCTGGAATAACATTCATCAGGTACGCTCATTATTGAAGTGTTATGATCACCACTATTACCTGGGTATCCGTTTCTAGAATAACATTCATCAGGTATGCTCATTACTGAAGTGTTATGATCACCACTATTACCTGGGTAACCGTTTCTGGAATAACATTCATCAGGTACGCTCATTATTGAAGTGTTATGATCACCACTATTGCGTGGGTATCCGTTTCTAGAATGATATTCATCAGGTATGCTAATTATTGAAGTTTTATGATCACCACTATTACCAGGGTAACCGTTTCTAGAATAACATTCATCAGGTATGCTCATTATTGAAGTTTTATGATCACCACTATTACCTGGATAACCGTTTCTAGAATAATATTCATCAGGTATGCTCATTATTGAAGTTTTATGATCACCACTATTACCTGGGTAACCGTTTCTAGAATAACATTCATCAGGTATGCTCATTATTGAAGTGTTATGATCACCACTATTACCTGGGTAACCGTTTCTAGAATAATATTCATCAGGTATGCTGATTATTGAAGTTTTATGATCACCACTATTACCAGGGTAACCGTTTCTAGAATAACATTCATCAGGTATGCTCATTATTGAAGTTTTATGATCACCACTATTACCTGGGTAACTGGTTCTAGAATAATATTCATCAGATATGCTCATTATTGAAGTTTTATGATCACCACTATTACCAGGGTAACCGTTTCTAGAATACCATTCATCAGGTATGCTCATTATTGAAGTTTTATGATCACCACTATTACCAGGGTAACCGTTTCTAGAATAATATTCATCAGGTATGCTCATTATTGAAGTTTTATGATAACCACTATTACCTGTGTAACCGTTTCTGGAATAACATTCATCAGGTATGCTCATTATTGAAGCTTTATGATCGCCGCTATTACCTGGGTAACCGTTTCTAGAATAACATTCATCAGGTATGCTCATTATTGAAGTGTTATGATCGCCACTATTACCTGGGTAACCGTTTCTAGAATAACATTCATTAGGTATGCTCATTTTTGAAGTGTTATGATCGCCACTATTACCTGGGTAGCCGTTTCTAGAATAATATTCATCAGGTATGCTCATTATTGAAGTTTTATGATAACCACTATTACCTGTGTAACCGTTTCAGGAATAACATTCATCAGGTATGCTCATTATTGAAGCTTTATGATCGCCGCTATTACCTGGGTAACCGTTTCTAGAATAACATTCATCAGGTATGCTCATTATTGAAGTGTTATGAACACCACTATTACCTGGGTAACTGTTTCTAGAATAATATTCATCAGGTATGCTCATTATTGAAGTGTTATGATAACCACTATTACCTGGGTAACCTTTTCTGGAATAACATTCATCAGGTATGCTCATTATTGAAGATTTATGATTGCCACTATTACCTGGATAACGGTTTCTAGAATAACATTCATCAAGTATGTTCATTATTGAAGTTTTATGATCACCACTATTACCTGGGTAACCGTTTCTGGAATAACATTCATCAGGTATGCTCATTATTGAAGTGTTATGATCACCACTATTACCTGGGTAACCGTTTCTGGAATAATATTCATCAGGTATGTTCATTATTGAAGTGTTATGATCACCACTATTACCTGGGTAACCGTTTCTAGAATAACATTCATCAGGTATGCTCATTATTGAAGTGTTATGAACACCACTATTACCTGGGTAACCGTTTCTAGAATAATATTCATTAGGTATGCTCATTATTGAAGTGTTATGATAACCACTATTACCTGGGTAACCTTTTCTGGAATAACATTCATCAGGTATGCTCATTATTGAAGATTTATGATTGCCACTATTACCTGGATAACGGTTTCTAGAATAACATTCATCAAGTATGCTCATTATTGAAGTTTTATGATCACCACTATTACCTGGGTAACCGTTTCTGGAATAACATTCATCAGGTATGCTCATTATTGAAGTGTTATGAACACCAATATTACCTGGGTAACCGTTTCTAGAAGAATATTTATCAGTTATGCTCATTATTGAAGTGTTATGATAACCACTATTACATGGGTAACCTTTTCTGGAATAACATTCATCAGGTATGCTCATTATTGAAGATTTATGATTGCCACTATTACCTGGATAACGTTTCTAGAATAACATTCATCAAGTATGCTCATTATTGAAGTTTTATGATCACCACTATTACCTGGGTAACTGTTTCTGGAAAAACATTCATCAGGTATGCTCATTATTGAAGTGTTATGATCACCACTATTACCTGGGTAACCGTTTCTGGAGTAACATTCATCAGGTATGCTCATTATTGAAGTGTTATGATCACCACTATTACCTGGGTAACCGTTTCTGGAATAATATTCATCAGGTATGTTCATTATTGAAGTGTTATGATCACCACTATTACCAGGGTAACCGTTTCTAGAATAACATTCATCAGATATGCTTATTATTGAAGTGTTATGATCACCACTATTACTTGGGTAACTGTTTCTGGAAAAACATTCATCAGGTACGATCATTATTGAAGTGTTATGATCACCACTATTACCAGGGTAACCGTTTCTAAAATAACATTCATCAGGGGTAACCGTTTCTGGAATAACATTCATCAGGTATGCCCATTATTGAAGTTTTATGATCACCACTATTACCTGGGTAACCGTTTCTGGGATAACATTGATAAGGTATGCTCATTATTGAAGTGTTATGATCACCACTATTACCAGGGTAACCGTTTCTAGAAAAACATTCATCAGGTATGCTCATTATTGAAGTGTTATGATCACCACTATTACCTGGGTAACCGTTTCTGGAATAACATTCATCAGGTACGTTCATTATTGAAGTGTTATGATCACCACTATTACCTGGGTATCCGTTTCTAGAATAATATTCATCAGGTATGCTAATTATTGAAGTTTTATGATCACCACTATTACCAGGGTAACCGTTTCTAGAATAACATTCATCAGGTATGCTCATTATTGAAGTTTTATGATCACCACTATTACCTGGGTAACCGTTTCTAGAATAATATTCATCAGGTATGCTCATTATTGAAGTTTTATGATTACCACTATTACCAGGGTAACCGTTTCTAGAATAACATTCATCAGGTATGCTCATTATTGAAGTTTTATGATCACCACTATTACCAGGGTAACCGTTTCTAGAATAATATTCATCAGGTATGCTCATTATTGAAGTTTTATGATCACCACTATTACCAGGGCAACCGTTTCTAGAATAACATTCATCAGGTATGCTCATTTTTGAAGTGTTATGATCGCCACTATTACCTGGGTAGCCGTTTCTAGAATAATATTCATCAGGTATGCTCATTATTGAAGTTTTATGATAACCACTATTACCTGTGTAACCGTTTCTGGAATAACATTCATCAGGTATGTAATAACCTTCATAAGGTATGTTCATTATTGAAGTGTTATGATCGCCACTATTACCTGGGTAACCGTTTCTAGAATAACATTCATTAGGTATGCTCATTTTTGAAGTGTTATGATCGCCACTATTACCTGGGTAGCCGTTTCTAGAATAATATTCATCAGGTATGCTCATTATTGAAGTTTTATGATAACCACTATTACCTGTGTAACAGTTTCAGGAATAACATTCATCAGGTATGCTCATTATTGAAGCTTTATGATCGCCGCTATTACCTGGGTAACCGTTTCTAGAATAACATTCATCAGGTATGCTCATTATTGAAGTGTTATGAACACCACTATTACCTAGGTAACCGTTTCTAGAATAATATTCATCAGGTATGCTCATTATTGAAGTGTTATGATAACCACTATTACCTGGGTAACCGTTTCTGGAATAACATTCATCAGGTATGCTCATTATTGAAGATTTATGATTGCCACTATTACCTGGATAACGGTTTCTAGAATAACATTCATCAAGTATGTTCATTATTGAAGTTTTATGATCACCACTATTACCTGGGTAACCGTTTCTGGAATAACATTCATCAGGTATGCTCATTATTGAAGTGTTATGATCACCACTATTACCTGGGTAACCGTTTCTGGAATAATATTCATCAGGTATGTTCATTATTGAAGTGTTATGATCACCACTATTACCTGGGTAACCGTTTCTAGAATAACATTCATCAGATATGCTTATTATTGAAGTGTTATGATCACCACTATTACTTGGGTAACTGTTTCTGGAAAAACATTCATCAGGTATGCTCATTATTGAAGTGTTATGATCACCACTATTACCAGGGTAACCGTTTCTAAAATAACATTCATCAGGTATGCTCATTATTGAAGTTTTATGATCACCACTATTACCTGGGTAACTGTTTCTGGAATAACATTCATCAGGTATGCTCATAATTGACGTGTTATGATCACCACTATTACATGGGTAACCGTTTCTGGAATAACATTGATAAGGTATGCTCATTATTAAAGTGTTATGATCACCACTATTACCGGGGTAACCGTTTCTAGAAAAACATTCATCAGGTATGCACATTATTGAAGTGTTATGATCACCACTATTACCTGGGTAACGTTTCTGGAATAACATTCATAAGGTACGCTCATTATTGAAGTTTTATGATCACCACTATTACCTGGGTATCCGTTTCTAGAATAACTTTCATCAGGTATCCTCATTATTGAAGCTTTATGATCGCCACTATTACCTGGGTAACCGTTTCTAGAATAACATTCATCAGGTATCCACATTATTGAAGTTTTATGATGACCACTATTACCTGGGTAACCGTTTCTGGAATAACATTCATCAGGTATGCTCATTATTGAAGTTTTATCATCACCACTATTACCTGGGTAACCGTTTCGAGAATAATATTCATCAGGTATGCTCATTATTGAAGTGTTATGATCACCACTATTACCTGGGTAGCCGTTTCTGGAATAACATTCATCAGGTACGCTCATTATTGAAGTGTTATGATCACCACTATTACCTGGGTATCCGTTTCTAGAATAACATTCATCAGGTATGCTCATTATTGAAGTGTTATGATCACCACTATTACCTGGGTAACCGTTTCTGGAATAACATTCATCAGGTACGCTCATTATTGAAGTGTTATGATCACCACTATTGCGTGGGTATCCGTTTCTAGAATGATATTCATCAGGTATGCTAATTATTGAAGTTTTATGATCACCACTATTACCAGGGTAACCGTTTCTAGAATAACATTCATCAGGTATGCTCATTATTGAAGTTTTATGATCACCACTATTACCTGGGTAACCGTTTCTAAAATAATATTCATCAGGTATGCTGATTATTGAAGTTTTATGATCACCACTATTACCAGGGTAACCGTTTTTAGAATAACATTCATCAGGTATGCTCATTATTGAAGTTTTATGATCACCACTATTACCTGGGTAACTGGTTCTAGAATAATATTCATCAGATATGCTCATTATTGAAGTTTTATGATCACCACTATTACCAGGGTAACCGTTTCTAGAATACCATTCATCAGGTATGCTCATTATTGAAGTTTTATGATCACCACTATTACCAGGGTAACCGTTTCTAGAATAATATTCATCAGGTATGCTCATTATTGAAGTTTTATGATCACCACTATTACCTGGGTAACCGTTTCTAGAATAACATTCATCAGGTATGCTCATTATTGAAGTTTTATGATCACCACTATTACCTGGGTAACCGTTTCTGGAATAACATTCATCAGGTATGTAATAACCTTCATCAGGTATGCTCATTTTTGAAGTGTTATGATCGCCACTATTACCTGGGTAGCCGTTTCTAGAATAACATTCATCAGGTATGCCCATTATTGAAGTTTTATGATAACCACTATTACCTGTGTAACCGTTTCTGGAATAACATTCATCAGGTATGCTCATTATTGAAGCTTTATGATCGCCGCTATTACCTGGGTAACCGTTTCTAGAATAACATTCATCAGGTATGCTCATTATTGAAGTGTTATGAACACCACTATTACCTGGGTAACCGTTTCTAGAAGAATATTCATCAGTTATGCTCATTATTGAAGTGTTATGATAACCACTATTACATGGGTAACCTTTTCTGGAATAACATTCATCAGGTATGCTCATTATTGAAGATTTATGATTGCCACTATTACCTGGATAACGTTTCTAGAATAACATTCATCAAGTATGCTCATTATTGAAGTTTTATGATCACCACTATTACCTGGGTAACCGTTTCTGGAATAACATTCATTAGGTATGCTCATTATTGAAGTGTTATGATCACCACTATTACCTGGGTAACCGTTTCTGGAGTAACATTCATCAGGTATGCTCATTATTGAAGTGTTATGATCACCACTATTACCTGGGTAACCGTTTCTAGAATAACATTCATCAGATATGCTTATTATTGAAGTGTTATGATCACCACTATTACTTGGGTAACTGTTTCTGGAAAAACATTAGTAGTATATGGGCACAGCTCAGTTAGCATTTGAGGGGGTGCTATGAGGGGGTGCCGGAAGTGATCGTGTGCGCAGGCGCGACCGGAAGTTGCATCACCGGAAATGACGTCATCGGAAATGAAAGGGTGATAATTTCCCGCGTTTTTTTCCCCGCGGTTTTTCCGGAACTCCTCTAGATTCTAGGTGCGAACAATGGAATTGTGAATCCAACCAATCGTAGCACTTCTCATATTTGAATCCCACCAATCGTACCCCTTCTTGCTTCGAATTCAAATCCAACCAATCGTAGCCCTTCTGATATTTGAATCCCACCAATCGTACCCCGTCTTTCTTCGAATTCAAATCCAACCAATCGTAGCCCTTCTGATATTTGAATCACACCAATCGTACTCCTTCTTGCTTCGAATTCAAATCCAACCAATCGTCAACCTTCCATTGTACGCTCGCCTTTTTTGAAAAAATCATTTCTACTCCAGCTTTGCTATTGACAGGACGTATTTATCTTGTGGAGAATTTATATTCGAACAAAGGTAAGCATCTCAATCCTATTATAATATTTTAATCAAATTAATTCATGTAGTTGATTTTTAATTCAGAAAACATTTTATGAAAAAAATCAATAGTATGATGATCGTGTTGTGACATGTTTCCCGTTTACACGTTTTAATCAATTTACTTTAAAGTATCTTAACCCGTTCCTTTTCAGAATACAAAGAATAGATTAAAGAAAACGAGGAAAATTTACATATTGCTATAAGGTAACGTGTTTTGTTTTTTTTTTTACTTTTAGTATGAATTTTTCAGAATTTAAAAGAATTCAAGTCCGATTTATTATTAATGTCAGTTCTTATTCGATTTTGTTTGATAGAAAGTTTTAATATTAAGGTTGGAAAAGGAAATGTTTTAATGCGTAACTTAAAGGTTCTGGTCGGAACTGAGGATTTTCTTCACAGATTAGAATTAACGTTTCATCTGTTTTTACATTTAATAAACTTTGCGTCATTTTTTGTCGACATATTGTTGACTATTCCTTGTCTACGTTATACATATTTGTCATCCAATTTTTAAACTTGGATATTTATCATCCACTATTTTCTTTCTATTTCAGAAATACAGTTTTTTTATACAACGCAGTGTGTCTGTGTGTGATCACGGAATATTTATTTCAAGGTACAGGTAAGCCGATTTATTTTCTTTTTAAATAATTCTCATGAAATATTCATTATCAAAATGGTTATAGTTTGTCGTTTTAACAAATAGTTATCAGCACAAAGGATTTTCAAATTTTAATGGCATCAATCGATTTTCGAAGACAGGTGCTGTTCATTGTTGACAGTCTCTAAACCCAAACAAAGGATGTATTCATGTATTTTCTTCACACTATGCAAAAAGGTATTAGTCGATGGGGGTAGTCGCGTGCTACAACGCTTCATCGATTTCAAAACCAAACAAAACTTTTTAATATTTTCTTTTATCTTTGCTACAGTTTTTTTTTTTAGTATGAATTAATTTTTACTACATATTGTTATAATTTTAAAAGAATTCAGTGATTTAATGTAAAGCATTTGTATCAAGGCAGGTGGTATATAGTCTTATTAATTTCATTCAGTTCTTTTTCGTGTAAAGTTGAGCAGGTGGTCTTATTAAATATCCATTGTGTTTCAGATTCAACGAAGATGGATACATTAAGATTATTCATAGACAAACCATAAAAAAATAAATTTACGTTTTCATAATCTACACTCCGATGAACTCTAGGTGATTTAAAGTATAAACATAATACACTAAAAATCGATACCAAGTATTGCTAAATTGATTTCAACCGTACCAGACTCCAATGTTAAAATATGCAGATTATGTTAAAAAACAACATATTTTTTTGTATACGTGTGCTGTAACTATATTCGAAATATTTGGTGGGACTTATTAATAGAAAATTCCTGTTTAGAACTTTATGTTGAAATAAGTAGCATTTTTTTTTTTTTTTTTTTTTTTTTTTTTTTTTTTTTTTTTTTTTTTTTTTTTTTTTATTATTATCGAATATAAACATTTTTACAATTGGCTTTCATAAGGTAAGTCAATATATTAATTGGATTTTCGAATACCTTTACACCTGTATTATACTTTATGCTTACAGATGCAATCCGAACACAAACTCGCCCTAACCAAAAATTACGTGTTGTTGGTGAATGAAACCCCGGTTGATGACATATTGGACGAACTCCGTCAACAACAGATAGTAAACGAGGAGCAGCGAGAATTCATTGCTCGACAACCCACCCAAAAAGGAAGGACTAGGGCTCTCTTAGAATTATTGCCCAGAAGGGGACCCAAGGCGTTTCACGCTTTCTGCTATGCTCTGTTGGTCCGTCACAAGAACGAGTTGGTATCGATGCTAACCGGCCCAGAAAAAGAAGACATGGCAGTGTGCTTCCCAGAACATTCCAGTTTTCATCTGGGTGGAGAAGTGTATCTGAAGGCAGAAAAAGAAGAAATCACTCTTAAACAAGGAGCAATAGAAATGTATTTCCCCTTGATTCGTTGGAAAATGTTTGAAACGTATTTGGAAGACGTGGACGAAGCGGTCGAACAAATAAGAAATAACAGATATTCTAGCGTGATAGAACATTTGGGTGGAAACGTGTACCTGACTGTAGATAATAACGATACAACTGACTGTTGTGTAGATATAAGATATCGCTGGTGCTCTCCCATCGACAATAAGATGTACCCCACACCCCAGGGACTGTCTCTAACATTCGAACAATTCGATAAACTGAAGGACGTAGCCAGGGAATTACTGGATCTCATTCCCGATCTGAATACGACCCTTCCTTGTTACATGTCCCACCAAAACGTAGAGGGAGCTATATATTGTGGTGAATGTAATCCCAACGGACCCGATTTCGACTAGGCGTATCTCTGGCACATTCCGACAAAAGTGACATTAGTATTTGGGGAACATATCATAAAGGACAAGACGCAATATAATGGAAAGGACGCTAGAAATGTCACATATTGTGTTAGATTAACAGTACAAACAAAGGATCGGCAGTTCAATACTACTTTGTGTCTACAACCCCGTCAAACATTTAAATCCGTGATATATAAACTGTAAATAATAGACTGTTTAAGATTTTAAATAGTGTAAATAGTTTTAAAAAAATGTTTACCTGTAAAGTTCTAGTTGAATATAAAGGAAAAAATAGTTAAATTGAGGTCAATAACCTCGTTGATTTTCTTTTAAATTGATTTTCTTTAAAAAAATTCATTGTTGTATATATTTGTATTTATAAAATAATTGAAATTGTATAACGGTGTTGGGTCTTTTATATGGATGATCAAAGATTGTATTTGGTGTTGAACGCTACTTTCAGTTATATCGTGATCAAACATTTCATTTGGTGTTGAACGCTACTTTCAATAATATCGTGGTGGAGGAAACTACCGACCTAACGCAAAGTCACTGACAAACGTATTTCAAAGATGAGGTGTCTAGACGGACATTATTTGATCTTATCTTGAAAACCGATCACACAGAAGAAGAGTTTGAAAATACCAAAGGGGTAATCAAAATCAAAGGACAACAACATACACATACAACAAAGGACTTCACATTAAAGTACAGAATATGAGCCCCACAGGGACAGCACATTAAAGTACAGAGTATGAGCCCCACAGGGACAGCACATTAAAGTACAGAGTATGAGCCCCACAGGGACAGCACATTAAAGTACAGAGTATGAGCCCCACAGGGACAACACAACGGTCACGTCAAGTTTAAAACAATGGCGTGGTCAAAAGCCTATGAAAACGAAAAAAAAAAAAAAAGGGCAAATAGATATCATTCAGACATGGACAACGATAGAGTACAGACATATAGAAGGATTGTGTCTACCATGTTCAATGACGGTGTTATCAACATGGGTCGAGTGCTAGTGTTATTTGCCTTCACGAGTCAAATGGGGCAACAGTACCCCACCGATGCATGGAAGTTTTGGGACATTTACCATGCCGTTCTTAAAGGGACAGGATACGAATACTTCAATCGATCGCTCATCCACCAATCAGAATAGAGGAAAAGGAACCAATCAGAAATCTCCATTTCATAAACAACTGACCAATCGAAACACAGAATGACTGTCCAATCAGATACAACGTTACGAAAGAAATCGACCAATCAGATACGTCGTTACTATTATTCACCTTGGATATAAGATGATGTAACTAAACCTCTGCGTCATTTACTGGCTGGAACCCGCAACATGCCAAGTCAAAAAGGTAAAAGAGCCAAGGTCGTTCAGATGACAGAACAGCAGCCTAAAACCCCGCAGATAATTGATATCGTAGAGATGCAACCAACTGCAGATATCGTACAGAGTCCACCGACACAAAACGGCTCACAGACGCCCGATACCGCACAAATAGAAGACATCTTGCAGATGGCAGCCCAGATGGTCCACATTCAGCCTCTCAAACGAGCCCTGGGAGGAAACATATACTTGGAGTTAACAGAATGGAACGGATCCAAGAGAGTAGACTTACGATTCTGGAAAGATGCCACTGTCCCTACGAAAGAAGGAGTGAGCTTACATTTGGATCAATGGAAAGCCCTGTGCAACATGTCGGACGTCATAGACGATTTGCTTACCAGAGTCATAGAAAAAGAACCAGTAGAGTGGCGATACCATATCGGAAACGACGTTTTCGTGACGATCAAGGCACCGTTTCCCTTCGTTCACATCAGAAAGCACTTTATCCCCGCCGATGAATGGACCTACCGTCCTACCAAGAGAGGTGTGGCTTTACACTTTGGAGAATGGAAAGAACTGAAACAGATCATCCCATTGTTGGAAGAAAGAGAGCCAGAACTGAGACAGTTAGTTCCCTTGTATAGAATAGACTTGTAAAATAAAAGTTAGAAATGTATTATTTGTTTGTTATAAATATGCCCCCCATCTACCCTATTTCAGTCAGTCGTATACAAACCGTCAAAGAGGAAAGACGTGTTTTACGAGATGTCTTCAACATGCCCCGTATGTAAACTGAAATGTTCGAGAAAAGATGTCATGTTGAGACATAAAAGAAATAAGCATGGAACAACTCATCCGTATCCACAGAGCAGTGATGCGTATCCGCCGCTGAGAGAGGGATATACGCCGCCGCTGAGAGAGGGATATACGCCGCCGCTGAGAGAGGGATATACGCCGCCGCCGCCGCAACCGCCGTCGTCGCCGCCTCGGCCGCCGCCGCCGCTGAGAGAGGGATATACGCCGCCGCTGAGAGAGGGATATACGCCGCCGCCGCCGCTGAGAGAGGGATATACGCCTCCGCCGCCGCAGCAGCCATACTCACGGAGTAATGAAGAAGAACCCTATTATATTTTGAAAACCAACAATCCTTACACATTTTACGTTCCAGACGGATACGATCCCGATCATTTCATGCCGTGGGTCCATCCATTTACCAGTGTAATCTCGGGACCAACCGGAAGTGGAAAATCCGTCTTTGTCAGGAGATTCGTACACAATATCAAACACATGATGACCCCAATACCAGATCGCATCTTGTGGTGTTATGGAGAATACCAGACTTTATACGGAACCGTAGATGGGGTGGACTTTCACCAAGGATTGCCGGACTTGGACACCCTCGACCCTAGAAAAAAACATTTAATCATCCTAGACGATCTCATGGACGAAACGGATCAAAGAGTAGCTTCTCTGTTTACGAAGAAGAGTCACCACAGAAACATCAGTGTCATGTACATCGTTCAGAATTTGTTTCATCGAGGAAAACACCATAGAACCATAAGTCTCAATGCCCATTACATGGTCGTCTTCAAAAACCCGAGAGACGTATCGCAGATCATGGCCTTGGCGCATCAAATGTATCCCCAAAGGACGAAATACTTTTTGGAAGCCTACACAGCAGCCACTGCTCGACCCCACGGCTATTTAGTCATCGATATGAAACAAGAGACACCGGACATCTTGAGACTAAGAAGTCATATCTTTCCCGGTGAGGAACAGAAAGCGTACGCCGATATTTAGTTATATATCCCAGTCTATCCAAGATTAATTCAGTTTTACGAGAGATGCGGAAGCAGTAACATGGTCTCTCAGCGCTTAAAGAAACACGCCAACGAGTTAGTGTATTTACAAAAAGCAAGACCGTGTATTCGTAAACACCTCATCACCAAAGCCGATCGCAGTCTCGTCGACTGTCTGTGTGAGTGTGCCGATAACATTTTAAGAGGAAACGTCTCGTTAACTAAACCGCAGAAGGAAAAACTCGCGAGAAATAAGGCCGGATTGAGAGCACTGACGAAAAAGTCGGTCTCTCTCAAAAAGAAGAAAGCGATCTTACAGAAAGGTGGATTTTTGGGATCCCTACTAGCACCGATTGCCTCTGTAGTAGCACCGTTGCTCTCTACTTTGCTTCAATGAAGGAACTAACCTTAATGAATAGATACCATCAGACTCAAGGGCGGCCAAAACCTCCAGTGGAACAACGTGTGAAAGTCATGGACACCTTGGATAAAAAGATGGAATCCATACTAGAAAGAGAAGACCTGTCGACAGACGAGCGTCTCAAGCTATACGACCAATCGCTCACTCGATATTTGAACGTCCACGACGATTACAGGCCCAGACCCGTGGTATCTAAAGTGTCGACATCACCACCCGCAGTGATCGAAACGGAGACAAAGGACGCGATAGAAGAGGAAATATTGGAAAGCGTTCCGAAAACTATGAAAACCAAGGCCGAGCTATTGGTACGGAAAATGAAAGCAGACCCTAGCATTGCCTGGAGCGAGAAAGGGGAACTGAAATACAAGGGAGAAACCGTCAGAGGGAGTAACGTGGTAGATTTAGTGAACGACGTGCTGCGCAAAAGGAAATACTTCAATCCACAAGGATGGGAAACATTCGGAGAAGCCTTACGAGAAGCAAATGTTCCACAAGATTTGATTGGTCACGAGGACCGCTGGAAATACATCACTCAGACGAAAAGAACACCGAGATCTCGCAAGCGACAACAGAGTCCCTCCCCTATTAGACCGTACTCCCCAAAAACACCAAGAAACAGAAGGAAAGAAGTCAAGAACTGGGTCGACTTTTAAAACGGAGGTTGAGACCACGAAGGGGGCAGTTGTAAACATGGAGTCGACCTATTATAATGTAGTTGCTCCCGCTAGTTATGGAGGATTGAGTAAATTTAAGCCGAAAGGTTATACGAAGAAAGAAGTCAGAGAATGGTTACAGTCTCAGGACACGTACACGTTGCATAAACCAACTAGACGAAGATTTCCCAGACGTCAAGTGGTCGTGTATGGAATTGACCACCAGTGGCAGGCGGATTTAGTGGATCTGGCAAAATTGTCTTCTTACAACAAAGGATTCAAGTACTTGTTGACATGTATAGACGTGTTATCGCGATATGCATGGGTTGTTCCATTGAAAGACAAGACGGGGAAGACTTTGAAAGACGCCTTTCAGGTCATTTTCAAATCGGGGCGGCGCCCGATACGTCTACAGACAGACAAAGGAACTGAATTTACCAACCGAGTATTTCAAAAGTTTCTCAAGGAACACGACGTGCACTTCTTTACCACTTACAACGAGGAGACCAAAGCCAGTATCGTTGAGCGTTTTAACAGAACATTGAAAACCAAGATGTGGAAGTATTTCACACACAGAGAAACCCTAACCTACGTAGACGTTCTATCCGAGATGGTCGCATCTTATAACCACACCGTTCACAGAACCATAGGCATACCACCGGCAGAAGTCACGTGGGCTAACCAAACAACGGTGTCCAAGAGGCTATATGGAAGAAAGGGACCCAAAAAATCGTGCAAATTTTCTCCCGGAGATAGAGTGCGACTCAGCAAAGCCAAGCGTACGTTCAAGAAAGGATATTTACCCAACTGGACTGAAGAATTGTTTACTGTAGTGAAATGTATCGAAACCAGACCCCCGGTATACTTAGTCAAAGACGACCACGGTGAAATTCTAGAAGGAACATTTTATGCCGAAGAGATACAGAAAGTCATTAAACAGGACGACGTATACAAGATCCAAAGCGTTCTGAAAAAACGACGGAAAGGAAGACGAGTACAGTATTTAGTAAAGTGGCTCGGATATCCAGAGTCCTTCAACAGTTGGATCTTTAAACAGGACCTACAAAAGCGAGGCGTCGCGGTTTGAAGCATCAGTCTTGCAAATGGCACCGAGTGACACCGACAGCACATCGTCTTGGATCGCCTTTGGAAAAAAGATACCTCGATCGGAGATCGTATTTCTGTGTCAGGTACTCATCCTGTACACGGTTATTGAAAAAACGACGGAAAGGAAGACGAGTACAGTATTTAGTAAAGTGGCTCGGATATCCAGAGTCCTTCAACAGTTGGATCTTTAAACAGGACCTACAAAAGCGAGGCGTCGCGGTTTGAAACCTCAGTCTTGCAAATGGCACCGAGTGACACAGACAGCACATCGTCTTGGATCGCCTTTGGAAAAAAGATACCTCGATCGGAGATCGTATTTCTGTGTCAGGTACTCATCCTGTACACGGTTATCGTAGTCAGCATTTACAACTTGACGGTCGAATCGGAGAACAGTACTTTGTGGACGGCACTGTTGAGCAGTTGTTTGGGATACTTGTTACCTAATCCCACCATCAAGTCCAAACATGTTTTATCTGACCTTACCCAGTAACAGTTCCATGGACTATTTTCCGAACAACACCCTGGCCAGTTTCACTACACGATTACCGGAGATGTTAGATTTGGATGGATCCTGGGAGATAGGACTGGCAGAGATACAATATCCGCACAGTTGGTACAACGTACGCATAAACGAAGTATGGGTACTGTTCACGGATAGACATCACGAGAAACACATATTGGTACTGCCCGAAGGTTATTATGCATCCCCGAAGAGAATCGTCAAAGCATTAGAAGCCATGAAACACCAGAAGGGGATGAAGAAGGGATTTAGCTTGGGTATGAGCGAAGTGGACCACAAAGCGACATTATGGGTTAGAGACTTATCGCAAGTGATCATCAGTCCATTGTTAAAGTCGTTCCTGGGGTTCGACAAGCTGAATTTTCCACCCGGAGATTATAAAGCACCGTACGTGGCAGACGTAACCAGGGGAGTAAATTCTCTGTACGTGTATTGCCCCCTGGTCGAACCGAGGATGGTAGGAGATGCTCAAGTACCACTGTTGAGAATTGTACCGGTGGCAGGAAGAGACGGAGAAATGATGACTCGCGCCTTCGACCACATACAGTACTGCCCTCTGGTACTAAGACGCTTTCAGACCGTTGAAATAGATATAAGGGACGATACGGGAGTCAAAATACCATTCGAACGAGGACGCGTGGTGGTGACACTTCACTGCAGAAAGAGAAAGGAGTCGTATCTAGAATGAAGCAAAGACACAATCCAGACGCTAGAGCGTATCACGAGTACTACTTGAATCAGGCAGGAAGGGGATATCCCGTGTACGTTGGAACACGTTATCAGAGAGGACATGGACTAGGAAGTATTTTTGGAAGTCTGTTCAAATCGGCCGTTCCTTTATTAAAGAGAGGAGCCAAAACTTTGGGTCGCGAAGCTTTGAAAACAGGTCTGAACCTAGCATCGGACGTCATGGAAGGACAGAACGTCACACAAGCAGCCAAATCCAGATTGAAATCAACTGGACAAAACTTACTCCAGAAAGCTATGGACACCGTGGGACCTCCCGGTGAACGATCTATAAAACGAGCTGCAAAACGGAAAAAGCCCAGACGTCGTCAGACGAAGCTACGGAACACATCGAAAGACATCTTCGGTTAAAAATGGCTCTAGTACACCAAAACTCTTGCGAATGTACGAAATCGGAATTGGATTTGTTTGGAGTACCACCGACTCAGACCAGTGTGGAACATGGCTATTGGGAGCAAAAAGGGCTGACATCGACCCTAACGGACCAAGGTCCTTATGAATTTGCAGTCAGTGGAGCTGGAGACGATTACATCGACCTGTTCAACACTTACTTGTTTGTGGAAGCACAGATCGTGAATACCGATGGTTCTAACTTAGAACCCGATACGGACGTTGGACCCGTCGATTTGTGGATGCATTCACTGTTCAGTGACGTCAGCGTTAGCCTAAACGAAAAATTAGTTTCGCCACCGACCAGCATGTATCCCTACAGGGCGTACATAGAAACTCTTCTCAGTTACGGACCAGCGGCTAAAGAATCTCAGTTGACGGGCGTGATGTGGTACAAGGACACTCCGGGACAGCAGGACAAGAGAACGACGGATAACAAGGGATTCACGTCAAGGAAAAAATTGACGGCCCTAAGCAAGTCGGTACAAATGATGGGAAAACTACATTTGGATCTGTTTTGTCAAGACAAATACTTACTCAATCACGTGGATCTGAAGATTAAACTGAGAAGAAGTCGGGACGCTTTTGCTCTCGTGGCAGACGCGGCCAATTATAAAATCAAGATCAAGGAAATGGCTCTGTATGTGAGAAAGGTACAACTGAGTCCCGCCGTTAGAATGGGTCACGTGAAAGCATTGGAAAAGACCAGCTGTAAATACCCCGTCAGACGAGTAGAAGTAAAAGTGGACACGGTACCCACCGGCAACATGAATTACGTTCAGGACAATATGTTTTTGGGACAGCTGCCAAAGAGACTCGTCATTACCTGTGTAGACAGCGATGCACTGAACGGCGCTATTGGGAAAAATCCGTTCGATTTCAAACACTACAAGATCAATTTTGTGGCACTCAACGTTGACGGACGACAGATTCCAACCAAACCGTTACAGCCCGACTTCGAAAACAATGGCTACATCCGAAGTTATATGGGACTCTACACCAGTACCGGAAAAATGGATCAAGACGAAGGAAATACCATTTCGAGAGAAGATTATGCCAAAGGAAACACCTTGTTTGGATTTGATCTCACACCCGACATGTCTGAAGTTGGAGCCTTTCAGCTGATAAAACAAGGCAACTTGAGAGTGGAGATTCATTTCGCAGAAGCCCTTACAACTACCATCAACGTGATCATGTATGCAGAATTTGACAACGTCATTGAAATTGATAGAAACAGACAAGTCTTGTTTGACTACAGTGCTTAGATGAACACCTTAGAGATCGACCACGTACTGAAAACACACCCAAGTACCAGAAACGTGTTCAAAGGAGTATATGCCAGAAATAGACTACCCAGAAGATTAAACGTACCTTCGGCCTTGATAGGGAACACGGACCCGGACGATCGACCGGGAACACACTGGGTAGCCCTATACATCGATGCCAATTCTAGAGGAGAATATTACGACCCCACAGGAAGACCACCCTTTTTAAGGGCCTACGTAAACTTTATGAACAAACATTGTACGAGTTGGACTTACAACGCCATTAGAGTTCAAGAAGAAGGCTCCACTGTATGCGGACACCACTGTATATTTTATCTGATACACAGATGTGCCGGAAAATCCATGGGTGCTGTTACGAGAACATTGAGACATCCGAGAGAAGCCACAGACATAGTCAAGACTTTTGTGCATCGTCTTATCAATAAAGCTTAGAAAATGTACTTGGCGTTTTGTTATAATGTAAAGCCCCGTATGATGAATAACATTTTATTTACGAAAAAACCAAACAAACAAAAGAACATAGAAAATGCAGTCATATATTGCATACACATACCACTGAGTCAATTAATCACGCTGACTGCACAATTCAAGAGGGAAAAATGGTTTAACATAGGGGGTAATAGGTCTATAGTGACCCGATACAGGTTGGATTCACAATTCCATTGTTCTTACCTAGACTCTAGAGGAGTTCCGGGAAAACCGCGGGAAATTATCACCCTTTCATTTCCGATGACGTCATTTCCGGTGATGCAACTTCCGGTCGCGCCTGCGCACACGATCACTTCCGGCACCCCCTCATAGCACCCCCTCAAATGCTAACTGAGCTGTGCCCATATACTACTAACATTCATCAGGTACGATCATTATTGAAGTGTTATGATCACCACTATTACCAGGGTAACCGTTTCTAAAATAACATTCATCAGGGGTAACCGTTTCTGGAATAACATTCATCAGGTATGCCCATTATTGCAGTTTTATGATCACCACTATTACCTGGGTAACCGTTTCTGCAATAACATTCATCAGGTATGCTCATAATTGACGTGTTATGATCACCACTATTACCTGGGTAACCGTTTCTAGAAAAACATTCATCAGGTATGCTCATTATTGAAGTGTTATGATCACCACTATTACCTGGGTATCCGTTTCTAGAATAATATTCATCAGGTATGCTCATTATTGAAGTTTTATGATCACCACTATTACCAGGGTAACCGTTTCTAGAATAACATTCATCAGGTATGCTCATTATTGAAGTTTTATGATCACCACTATTACCAGGGTAACCGTTTCTAGAATAATATTCATCAGGTATGCTCATTATTGAAGTTTTATGATCACCACTATTACCAGGGCAACCGTTTCTAGAATAACATTCATCAGGTATGCTCATTTTTGAAGTGTTATGATCGCCACTATTACCTGGGTAGCCGTTTCTAGAATAATATTCATCAGGTATGCTCATTATTGAAGTTTTATGATAACCACTATTACCTGTGTAACCGTTTCTGGAATAACATTCATCAGGTATGTAATAACCTTCGTAAGGTATGCTCATTATTGAAGTGTTATGATCGCCACTATTACCTGGGTAACCGTTTCTAGAATAACATTCATTAGGTATGCTCATTTTTGAAGTGTTATGATCGCCACTATTACCTGGGTAGCCGTTTCTAGAATAATATTCATCAGTTATGCTCATTATTGAAGTTTTATGATAACCACTATTACCTGTGTAACCGTTCCTGGAATAACATTCATCAGGTGTGCTCATTATTGAAGCTTTATGATCGCCGCTATTACCTGGGTAACCGTTTCTAGAATAACATTCATCAGGTATGCTCATTATTGAAGTGTTATGAACACCACTATTACCTGGGTAACCGTTTCTAGAATAATATTCATCAGGTATGCTCATTATTGAAGTGTTATGATAACCACTATTACCTGGGTAACCTTTTCTGGAATAACATTCATCAGGTATGCTCATTATTGAAGATTTATGATTGCCACTATTACCTGGATAACGGTTTCTAGAATAACATTCATCAGGTATGCTCATTATTGAAGTTTTATGATCACCACTATTACCTGGGTAACTGTTTCTGGAATAACATTCATCAGGTATGCTCATAATTGACGTGTTATGATCACCTCTATTACATGGGTAACCGTTTCTGGAATAACATTGATAAGGTATGCTCATTATTAAAGTGTTATGATCACCACTATTACCAGGGTAACCGTTTCTAGAAAAACATTCATCAGGTATGCTCATTATTGAAGTGTTATGATCACCACTATTACCTGGGTAACCGTTTCTGGAATAACATTCATAAGGTACGCTCATTATTGAAGTTTTATGATCACCACTATTACCTGGGTATCCGTTTCTAGAATAACTTTCATCAGGTATCCTCATTATTGAAGCTTTATGATCGCCACTATTACCTGGGTAACCGTTTCTAGAATAACATTCATCAGGTATCCACATTATTGAAGTTTTATGATGACCACTATTACCTGGGTAACCGTTTCTGGAATAACATTCATCAGGTATGCTCATTATTGAAGTTTTATCATCACCACTATTACCTGGGTAACCGTTTCGAGAATAATATTCATCAGGTATGCTCATTATTGAAGTGTTATGATCACCACTATTACCTGGGTAGCCGTTTCTAGAATAACATTCATCAGGTACGCTCATTATTGAAGTGTTATGATCACCACTATTACCTGGGTATCCGTTTCTAGAATAACATTCATCAGGTATGCTCATTATTGAAGTGTTATGATCACCACTATTACCTGGGTAACCATTTCTGGAATAACATTCATTAGGTACGCTCATTATTGAAGTGTTATGATCACCACTATTGCGTGGGTATCCGTTTCTAGAATAATATTCATCAGGTATGCTAATTATTGAAGTTTTATGATCACCACTATTACCAGGGTAACCGTTTCTAGAATAACATTCATCAGGTATGCTCATTATTGAAGTTTTATGATCACCACTATTACCTGGATAACCGTTTCTAGAATAATATTCATCAGGTATGCTCATTATTGAAGTGTTATGATCACCACTATTACCTGGGTAGCCGTTTCTAGAATAACATTCATCAGGTACGCTCATTATTGAAGTGTTATGATCACCACTATTACCTGGGTATCCGTTTCTAGAATAACATTCATCAGGTATGCTCATTATTGAAGTGTTATGATCACCACTATTACCTGGGTAACCATTTCTGGAATAACATTCATTAGGTACGCTCATTATTGAAGTGTTATGATCACCACTATTGCGTGGGTATCCGTTTCTAGAATAATATTCATCAGGTATGCTAATTATTGAAGTTTTATGATCACCACTATTACCAGGGTAACCGTTTCTAGAATAACATTCATCAGGTATGCTCATTATTGAAGTTTTATGATCACCACTATTACCTGGGTAACCGTTTCTAGAATAATATTCATCAGGTATGCTCATTATTGAAGTGTTATGATAACCACTATTACCTGGGTAACCTTTTCTGGAATAAAATTCATCAGGTATGCTCATTATTGAAGATTTATGATTGCCACTATTACCTGGATAACGGTTTCTAGAATAACATTCATCAAGTATGCTCATTATTGAAGTTTTATGATCACCACTATTACCTGGGTAACCGTTTCTGGAATAACATTCATCAGGTATGCTCATTATTGAAGTGTTATGATCACCACTATTACCTGGGTAACCGTTTCTGGAATAATATTCATCAGGTATGTTCATTATTGAAGTGTTATGATCACCACTATTACCAGGGTAACCGTTTCTAGAATAACATTCATCAGGTATGCTCATTATTGAAGTTTTATGATCACCACTATTACCAGGGTAACCGTTTCTAGAATAATATTCATCAGGTATGCTCATTATTGAAGTTTTATGATCACCACTATTACCAGGGCAACCGTTTCTAGAATAACATTCATCAGGTATGCTCATTATTGAAGTTTATGATCACCACTATTACCAGGGTAACCGTTTCTGGAATAACATTCATCAGGTATGTAATAACCTTCATCAGGTATGCTCATTATTGAAGCTTTATGATCGCCGCTATTACCTGGGTAACCGTTTCTAGAATAACATTCATCAGGTATGCTCATTATTGAAGTGTTATGAACACCACTATTACCTGGGTAACCGTTTCTAGAATAATATTCATCAGGTATGCTCATTATTGAAATGTTATGATAACCACTATTACCTGGGTAACCTTTTCTGGAATAACATTCATCAGGTATGCTCATTATTGAAGATTTATGAATGCCACTATTACCTGGATAACGGTTTCTAGAATAACATTCATCAAGTATGCTCATTATTGAAGTTTTATGATCACCACTATTACCTGGGTAACCGTTTCTGGAATAACATTCATCAGGTATGCTCATTATTGAAGTGTTATGATCACCACTATTACCTGGGTAACCGTTTCTGGAATAATATTCATCAGGTATGTTCATTATTGAAGTGTTATGATCACCACTATTACCTGGGTAACCGTTTCTAGAATAACATTCAACAGATATGCTTATTATTGAAGTGTTATGATCACCACTATTACTTGGGTAACTGTTTCTGGAAAAACATTCATCAGGTATGCTCATTATTGAAGTGTTATGATCACCACTATTACCAGGGTAACCGTTTCTAAAATAACATTCATCAGGTATGCTCATTATTGAAGTTTTATGATCACCACTATTACCTGGGTAACTGTTTCTGGAATAACATTCATCAGGTATGCTCATAATTGACGTGTTATGATCACCACTATTACATGGGTAACCGTTTCTGGAATAACATTGATAAGGTATGCTCATTATTAAAGTGTTATGATCACCACTATTACCTGGGTAACCGTTTCTAGAAAAACATTCATCGAGTATGCTCATTATTGAAGTGTTATGATCACCACTATTACCTGGGTAACCGTTTCTGGAATAACATTCATCAGGTACGCTCATTATTGAAGTTTTATGATCACCACTATTACCTGGGTATCCGTTTCTAGGATAACTTTCATCAGGTATCCTCATTATTGAAGCTTTATGATCGCCACTATTACCTGGGTAACCGTTTCTAGAATAACATTCATCAGGTATCCACATTATTGAAGTTTTATGATGACCACTATTACCTGGGTAACCTTTTCTGGAATAACATTCATCAGGTATGCTCATTATTGAAGTTTTATCATCACCACTATTACCTGGGTAACTGTTTCGAGAATAACATTCATCAGGTATGCTCATTATTGAAGTGTTATGATCACCACTATTACCTGGGTAGCCGTTTCTGGAATAACATTCATCAGGTACGCTCATTATTGAAGTGTTATGATCACCACTATTACCTGGGTATCCGTTTCTAGAATAACATTCATCAGGTATGCTCATTATTGAAGTGTTATGATCACCACTATTACCTGGGTAACCGTTTCTGGAATAACATTCATCAGGTACGCTCATTATTGAAGTGATATGATCACCACTATTGCCTGGGTATCCGTTTCTAGAATAATATTCATCAGGTATGCTAATTATTGAAGTTTTATGATCACCACTATTACCAGGGTAACCGTTTCTAGAATAACATTCATCAGGTATGCCTGGGTAACCGTTTCTAGAATAATATTCATCAGGTATGCTCATTATTGAAGTTTTATGATCACCACTATTACCAGGGTAACCGTTTCTAGAATAACATTCATCAGGTATGCTCATTATTGAAGTTTTATGATCACCACTATTACCAGGGTAACAGTTTCTAGAATAATATTCATCAGGTATGCTCATTATTGAAGTTTTATGATCACCACTATTACCAGGGCAACCGTTTCTAGAATAACATTCATCAGGTATGCTCATTATTGAAGTTTTATGATCACCACTATTACCAGGGTAACCGTTTCTGGAATAACATTCATCAGGTATGTAATAACCTTCATCAGGTATGCTCATTATTGAAGCTTTATGATCGCCGCTATTACCTGGGTAACCGTTTCTAGAATAACATTCATCAGGTATGCTCATTATTGAAGTGTTATGAACACCACTATTACCTGGGTAACCGTTTCTAGAATAATATTCATCAGGTATGCTCATTATTGAAGTGTTATGATAACCACTATTACCTGGGTAACCTTTTCTGGAATAAAATTCATCAGGTATGCTCATTATTGAAGATTTATGATTGCCACTATTACCTGGATAACGGTTTCTAGAATAACATTCATCAAGTATGCTCATTATTGAAGTTTTATGATCACCACTATTACCTGGGTAACCGTTTCTGGAATAACATTCATCAGGTATGCTCATTATTGAAGTGTTATGATCACCACTATTACCTGGGTAACCGTTTCTGGAATAATATTCATCAGGTATGTTCATTATTGAAGTGTTATGATCACCACTATTACCAGGGTAACCGTTTCTAGAATAACATTCATCAGATATGCTTATTATTGAAGTGTTATGATCACCACTATTACTTGGGTAACTGTTTCTGGAAAAACATTCATCAGGTATGCTCATTATTGAAGTGGTATGATCACCTCTATTACCAGGGTAACCGTTTCTAAAATAACATTCATCAGGTATGCTCATTATTGAAGTTTTATGATCACCACTATTTCCTGGGTAACTGTTTCTGGAATAACATTCATCAGGTATGCTCATAATTGACGTGTTATGATCACCACTATTACCTGGGTAACCGTTTCTGGAATAACATTGATAAGGTATGCTCATTATTAAAGTGTTATGATCACCACTATTACCTGGGTAACCGTTTCTAGAAAAACATTCATCAGGTATGCTCATTATTGAAGTTTTATGATCACCACTATTACCTGGGTAACTGTTTCTGGAATAACATTCATCAGGTATGCTCATAATTGACGCGTTATGATCACCACTATTACCTGGGTAACCGTTTCTGGAATAACATTCATCAGGTACGCTCATTATTGAAGTGTTATGATCACCACTATTACCTGGGTATCCGTTTCTAGAATAACATTCCTCAGGTATGCTCATTATTGAAGTGTTATGATCACCACTATTACCTGGGTATCCGTTTCTAGAATAACTTTCATCAGGTATCCTCATTATTGAAGCTTTATGATCGCCACTATTACCTGGGTAACCGTTTCTAGAATAACATTCATCAGGTATCCACATTATTGAAGTTTTATGATGACCACTATTACTTGGGTAACCGTTTCTGGAATAACATTCATCAGGTATGCTCATTATTGAAGTTTTATCATCACCACTATTACCTGGGTAACCGTTTCGAGAATAACATTCATCAGGTATGCTCATTATTGAAGTGTTATGATCACCACTATTACCTGGGTAGCCGTTTCTGGAATAACATTCATCAGGTATGCTCATTATTAAAGTGTTAAGATCACCACTATTACCTGGGTAACCGTTTCTAGAATAACATTCATCAGGTATGCTCATTATTGAAGTGTTATGATCACCACTATTACCTGGGTATCCGTTTCTAGAATAACATTCATCAAGTATGCTCATTATTGAAGTGTTATGATCACCACTATTACCTGGGTAACTGTTTCTGGAATAACATTCATCAGGTATGCTCATTATTGAAGTGTTATGAACACCACTATTACCTGGGTAACCGTTTCTAGAATAATATTCATCAGGTATGCTCATTATTGAAGTGTTATGATAACCACTATTACCTGGGTAACCTTTTCTGGAATAACATTCATCAGGTATGCTCATTATTGAAGATTTATGATTGCCACTATTACCTGGATAACGTTTCTAGAATAACATTCATCAAGTATGCTCATTATTGAAGTTTTATGATCACCACTATTACCTGGGTAACCGTTTCTGGAATAACATTCATCAGGTATGCTCATTATTGAAGTGTTATGATCACCACTATTACCTGGGTAACCGTTTGTGGAGTAACATTCATCAGGTATGCTCATTATTGAAGCGTTATGATCACCACTATTACCTGGGTATCCGTTTCTAGAATAACTTTCATCAGGTATGCTCATTATTGAAGCTTTATGATCGCCACTATTACCTGGGTAACCATTTCTGGAATAACATTCATCAGGTATGCTCATTATTGAAGTTTTATGATCACCACTATTACCTGGGTAACCGTTTCTGGAATAACATTCATCAGGTATGCTCATTATTGAAGTTTTATCATTACGACTATTACCTGGGTAACCGTTTCGAGAATAACATTCATCAGGTATGCTCATTATTGAAGTGTTATGATCACCACTATTACCTGGGTAACCGTTTCTGGAATAACATTCATCAGGTACGCTCATTATTGAAGTGTTATGATCACCATTATTACCTGGGTATTCGTTTCTAGAAAAACATTCATCAGGTATGCTCATTATTGAAGTTTTATGATCACCACTATTACCTGGGTATCCGTTTCTAGAATAACTTTCATCAGGTATGCTCATTATTGAAGCTTTATGATCGCCACTATTACCTGGGTAACCGTTTCTAGAATAACATTCATCAGGTATGCTCATTATTGAAGTTTTATGATCTCCATTATTACCTGGGTAACCGTTTCTAGAATAACTTTCATCAGGTATGCTCATTATTGAAGTGTTATGATCACCACTATTAACAGGGTAACCGTTTCTAGAATACCATTCATCAGGTATGCTCATTATTGAAGTTTTATGATCACCACTATTACCAGGGTAACCGTTTCTAGAATAATATTCATCAGGTATGCTCATTATTGAAGTTTTATGATCACCACTATTACCAGGGTAACCGTTTCTAGAATAACATTCATCAGGTATGCTCATTATTGAAGTTTTATGATCACCACTATTACCAGGGTAACCGTTTCTGGAATAACATTCATCAGGTATGTAATAACCTTCATCAGGTATGCTCATTATTGAAGTGTTATGATCGCCACTATTACCTGGGTAACCGTTTCTAGAATAACATTCATCAGGTATGCTCATTTTTGAAGTGTTATGATCGCCATTATTACCTGGGTAACCGTTTCTAGAATAACATTCATCAGGTATGCTCATTATTGAAGTTTTATGATAACCACTATTACCTGTGTAACCGTTTCTGGAATAACATTCATCAGGTATGCTCATTATTGAAGCTTTATGATCGCCGCTATTACCTGGGTAACCGTTTCTGGAGTAACATTCATCAGGTATGCTCATTATTGAAGTGTTATGATCACCACTATTACCTGGGTAACCATTTCTGGAATAATATTCATCAGGTATGTTCATTATTGAAGTGTTATGATCACCACTATTACCAGGGTAACCGTTTCTAAAATAACATTCATCAGGTATGCTCATTATTAAAGTTTTATGATCACCACTATTACCTGGGTAACCGTTTCTGGAATAACATTCATCAGGTATGCCCATTATTGAAGTTTTATGATCACCACTATTACCTGGGTAACTGTTTCTGGAATAACATTCATCAGGTATGCTCATAATTGACGTGTTATGATCACCACTATTACCTGGGTAACCGTTTCTGGGATAACATTGATAAGGTATGCTCATTATTGAAGTGTTATGATCACCACTATTACCAGGGAAACCGTTTCTAGAAAACCATTCATCAGGTATGCTCATTATTGAAGTGTTATGATCACCACTATTACCTGGGTAACCGTTTCTGGAATAACATTCATCAGGTACGCTCATTATTGAAGTGTTATGATCACCACTATTACCGGGGTATCCGTTTCTAGAATAACATTCATAAGGTATACTCATTATTGAAGCTTTATGATCGCCGCTATTACCTGGGTAACCGTTTCTAGAATAACATTCATCAGGTATGCTCATTATTGAAGATTTATGATTGCCACTATTACCTGGATAACGTTTCTAGAATAACATTCATCAAGTATGCTCATTATTGAAGTTTTATGATCACCACTATTACCAGGGTAACCGTTTCTGGAATAACATTCATTAGGTATGTAATAACCTTCATCAGGTATGCTCATTATTGAAGTGTTATGATCGCCACTATTACCTGGGTAACCGTTTCTAGAATAACATTCATCAGGTATGCTCATTTTTGAAGTGTTATGATCGCCATTATTACCTGGGTAACCGTTTCTAGAATAACATTCATCAGGTATGCTCATTATTGAAGTTTTATGATAACCACTATTACCTGTGTAACCGTTTCTGGAATAACATTCATCAGGTATGCTCATTATTGAAGCTTTATGATCGCCGCTATTACCTGGGTAACCGTTTCTGGAGTAACATTCATCAGGTATGCTCATTATTGAAGTGTTATGATCACCACTATTACCTGGGTAACCATTTCTGGAATAATATTCATCAGGTATGTTCATTATTGAAGTGTTATGATCACCACTATTACCAGGGTAACCGTTTCTAAAATAACATTCATCAGGTATGCTCATTATTGAAGTTTTATGATCACCACTATTACCTGGGTAACCGTTTCTGGAATAACATTCATCAGGTATGCCCATTATTGAAGTTTTATGATCACCACTATTAACTGGGTAACTGTTTCTGGAATAACATTCATCAGGTATGCTCATAATTGACGTGTTATGATCACCACTATTACCTGGGTAACCGTTTCTGGGATAACATTGATAAGGTATGCTCATTATTGAAGTGTTATGATCACCACTATTACCAGGGTAACCGTTTCTAGAAAAACATTCATCAGGTATGCTCATTATTGAAGTGTTATGATCACCACTATTACCTGGGTAACCGTTTCTGGAATAACATTCATCAGGTACGCTCATTATTGAAGTGTTATGATCACCACTATTACCGGGGTATCCGTTTCTAGAATAACATTCATAAGGTATACTCATTATTGAAGCTTTATGATCGCCGCTATTACCTGGGTAACCGTTTCTAGAATAACATTCATCAGGTATGCTCATTATTGAAGATTTATGATTGCCACTATTACCTGGATAACGTTTCTAGAATAACATTCATCAAGTATGCTCATTATTGAAGTTTTATGATCACCACTATTACCTGGGTAACCGTTTCTGGAGTAACATTCATCAGGTATGCTCATTATTGAAGTGTTATGATCACCACTATTACCTGGGTAACCATTTCTGGAATAATATTCATCAGGTATGTTCATTATTGAAGTGTTATGATCACCACTATTACCAGGGTAACCGTTTTTAAAATAACATTCATCAGGTATGCTCATTATTGAAGTTTTATGATCACCACTATTACCTGGGTAACCGTTTCTGGAATAGCATTCATCAGGTATGCCCATTATTGAAGTTTTATGATCACCACTATTACCTGGGTAACCGTTTCTGGAATAACATTCATCAGGTATGCTCATAATTGACGTGTTATGATCACCACTATTACCTGGGTAACCGTTTCTGGGATAACATTGATAAGGTATGCTCATTATTGAAGTGTTATGATCACCACTATTACCTGGGTAACCGTTTCTAGAAAAACATTCATCAGGTATGCTCATTATTGAAGTGTTATGATCACCACTATTACCTGGGTAACCGTTTCTGGAATAACATTCATCAGGTACGCTCATTATTGAAGTGTTATGATCACCACTATTACGGGGTATCCGTTTCTAGAATAACATTCATAAGGTATACTCATTATTGAAGTGTTATGATCACCGCTATTACCTGGGTAACTGTTTCTGGAATAACATTCATCAGGTATGCTCATTATTAAAGTTTTATAATCACCACTATTACCTGGGTATCCATTTCTAGAATAACTTTCATCAGGTATGCTCATTATTGAAGCTTTATGATCGCCACTATTACCTGGGTAATCATTTCTAGAATAACATTCATCAGGTATGCTATTATTGAAGTTATATGATCACCACTATTACCTGGGTAACCGTTTCTGGAGTAACATTCATCAGGTATGCTCATTATTGAAGTTTTATCATCACCACTATTACCAGGGTAACCGTTTCGATAATAACATTCATCAGGTATGCTCATTATTGAAGTGTTATGATCACCACTATGACCTGGGTAACCGTTTCTGGAATAACATTCATCAGGTATGCTCATTATTAAAGTGTTATGATCACCACTATTACCTGGGTAATCGTTACTAGAATAACATTCATCAGGTATGCTCATTATTGAAATTTTTTGATCACCACTATTACTGGGTATCCGTTTCTAGAATAACATTCATCAGGTATGCTCATTATTGAAGTATTATGATCACCACTATTACCTGGGTAACCGTTTTTAAATAACATTCATTAGGTATGCTCATTATTGAAGTTTTATCATCACCACTATTACCTGGGTAACCGTTTCTGGAATAACATTCATCAGGTATGCTCATTATTGAAGTTTTATGATCACAACTATTACTGGGTATCCGTTTCTAGAATAACATTCATCAGGTATGCTCATTATTGAAGTGTTATGATCACCACTATTACAAGGGTAACCGTTTCTAAAATAACATTCATCAGTTATGCTCATTATTGAAGTTTTATCATCACCACTATTACCTGGGTAACGGTTTCTGGAATAATATTCATCAGGTATGCTCATTATTGAAGTGCTATGATCACCACTATTACCTGGGTAACCGTTTCTAGAATAACATTCATCAGGTATGCTCATTATTAAAGTTTTATGATCACCACTATTACTGGGTGTCCGTTTATAGAATAATATTCATCAGGTATGCTCATTATTGAAGTGTTATGATCACCACTATTACCTGGGTAACTGTTTCTGGAATAACATTCATCAGGTATGCTCATAATTGACGTGTTATGATCACCACTATTACATGGGTAACCGTTTCTGGAATAACATTGATAAGGTATGCTCATTATTAAAGTGTTATAATCACCACTATTACCAGGGTAACCGTTTCTAGAAAAACATTCATCAGGTATGCTCATTATTGAAGTGTTATGATCACCACTATTACCTGGGTAACCGTTTCTGGAATAACATTCATCAGGTACGCTCATTATTGAAGTTTTATGATCACCACTATTACCTGGGTATCCGTTTCTAGAATAACTTTCATCAGGTATCCTCATTATTGAAGCTTTATGATCGCCACTATTACCTGGGTAACCGTTTCTAGAATAACATTCATCAGGTATCCACATTATTGAAGTTTTATGATCACCACTATTACCTGGGTAACCGTTTCTGGAATAACATTCATCAGGTATGCTCATTATTGAAGTTTTATCATCACCACTATTACCTGGGTAACCGTTTCGAGAATAACATTCATCAGGTATGCTCATTATTGAAGTGTTATGATCACCACTATTACCTGGGTAGCCGTTTCTGGAATAACATTCATCAGGTACGCTCATTATTGAAGTGTTATGATCACCACTATTACCTGGGTAACCGTTTCTAGAATAACATTCATCAGGTATGCTCATTATTGAAATGTTATGATCACCACTATTACCTGAGTAACCGTTTCTGGAATAAAATTCATCAGGTACGCTCATTATTGAAGTGTTATGATCACCACTATTGCCTGGGTATCCGTTTCTAGAATAATATTCATCAGGTATGCTAATTATTGAAGTTTTATGATCACCACTATTACCAGGGTAACCGTTTCTAGAATAACATTCATCAGGTATGCTCATAATTGACGTGTTATGATCACCACTATTACCTGGGTAACCGTTTCTGGGATAACATTGATAAGGTATGCTCATTATTGAAGTGTTATGATCACCACTATTACCAGGGTAACCGTTTCTAGAAAAACATTCATCAGGTATGCTCATTATTGAAGTGTTATGATCACCACTATTACCTGGGTAACCGTTTCTGGAATAACATTCATCAGGTACGCTCATTATTGAAGTGTTATGATCACCATTATTACCTGGGTATTCGTTTCTAGAAAAACATTCATCAGGTATGCTCATTATTGAAGTGTTATGATCACCACTATTACCTGGGTAGCTGTTTCTGGAATAACATTCATCAGGTATGCTCATTATTGAAGTTTTATGATCACCACTATTACCTGGGTATCCGTTTCTAGAATAACTTTCATCAGGTATGCTCATTATTGAAGCTTTATGATCGCCACTATTACCTGGGTAACCGTTTCTAGAATAACATTCATCAGGTATGCTCATTATTGAAGTTTTATGATCTCCATTATTACCTGGGTAACCGTTTCTAGAATAACTTTCATCAGGTATGCTCATTATTGAAGTGTTATGATCACCACTATTAACAGGGTAACCGTTTCTAGAATACCATTCATCAGGTATGCCCATTATTGAAGTTTTATGATCACCACTATTACCAGGGTAACCGTTTCTAGAATAATATTCATCAGGTATGCTCATTATTGAAGTTTTATGATCACCACTATTACCAGGGTAACCGTTTCTAGAATAACATTCATCAGGTATGGTCATTATTGAAGTTTTATGATCACCACTATTACCAGGGTAACCGTTTCTGGAATAACATTCATCAGGTATGTAATAACCTTCATCAGGTATGCTCATTATTGAAGTGTTATGATCGCCACTATTACCTGGGTAACCGTTTCTAGAATAACATTCATCAGGTATGCTCATTTTTGAAGTGTTATGATCGCCATTATTACCTGGGTAACCGTTTCTAGAATAACATTCATCAGGTATGCTCATTATTGAAGTTTTATGATAACCACTATTACCTGTGTAACCGTTTCTGGAATAACATTCATCAGGTATGCTCATTATTGAAGCTTTATGATCGCCGCTATTACCTGGGTAACCGTTTCTGGAGTAACATTCATCAGGTATGCTCATTATTGAAGTGTTATGATCACCACTATTACCTGGGTAACCATTTCTGGAATAATATTCATCAGGTATGTTCATTATTGAAGTGTTATGATCACCACTATTACCAGGGTAACCGTTTCTAAAATAACATTCATCAGGTATGCTCATTATTAAAGTTTTATGATCACCACTATTACCTGAGTAACCGTTTCTGGAATAACATTCATCAGGTATGCCCATTATTGAAGTTTTATGATCACCACTATTACCTGGGTAACTGTTTCTGGAATAACATTCATCAGGTATGCTCATAATTGACGTGTTATGATCACCACTATTACCTGGGTAACCGTTTCTGGGATAACATTGATAAGGTATGCTCATTATTGAAGTGTTATGATCACCACTATTACCAGGGTAACCGTTTCTAGAAAACCATTCATCAGGTATGCTCATTATTGAAGTGTTATGATCACCACTATTACCTGGGTAACCGTTTCTGGAATAACATTCATCAGGTACGCTCATTATTGAAGTGTTATGATCACCACTATTACCGGGGTATCCGTTTCTAGAATAACATTCATAAGGTATACTCATTATTGAAGCTTTATGATCGCCGCTATTACCTTGGTAACCGTTTCTAGAATAACATTCATCAGGTATGCTCATTATTGAAGATTTATGATTGCCACTATTACCTGGATAACGTTTCTAGAATAACATTCATCAAGTATGCTCATTATTGAAGTTTTATGATCACCACTATTACCAGGGTAACAGTTTCTGGAATAACATTCATCAGGTATGTAATAACCTTCATCAGGTATGCTCATTATTGAAGTGTTATGATCGCCACTATTACCTGGGTAACCGTTTCTAGAATAACATTCATCAGGTATGCTCATTTTTGAAGTGTTATGATCGCCATTATTACCTGGGTAACCGTTTCTAGAATAACATTCATCAGGTATGCTCATTATTGAAGTTTTATGATAACCACTATTACCTGTGTAACCGTTTCTGGAATAACATTCATCAGGTATGCTCATTATTGAAGCTTTATGATCGCCGCTATTACCTGGGTAACCGTTTCTGGAGTAACATTCATCAGGTATGCTCATTATTGAAGTGTTATGATCACCACTATTACCTGGGTAACCATTTCTGGAATAATATTCATCAGGTATGTTCATTATTGAAGTGTTATGATCACCACTATTACCTGGGTAACCATTTCTGGAATAATATTCATCAGGTATGCTCATTATTGAAGTGTTATGATCACCACTATTACCTGGGTAACCGTTTCTGGAATAACATTCATCAGGTATGCCCATTATTGAAGTTTTATGATCACCACTATTACCTGGGTAACTGTTTCTGGAATAACATTCATCAGGTATGCTCATAATTGACGTGTTATGATCACCACTATTACCTGGGTAACCGTTTCTGGGATAACATTGATAAGGTATGCTCATTATTGAAGTGTTATGATCACCACTATTACCTGGGTAACCGTTTCTGGAATAACATTCATCAGGTACGCTCATTATTGAAGTGTTATGATCACCACTATTACCGGGGTATCCGTTTCTAGAATAACATTCATAAGGTATACTCATTATTGAAGCTTTATGATCGCCGCTATTACCTGGGTAACCGTTTCTAGAATAACATTCATCAGGTATGCTCATTATTGAAGATTTATGATTGCCACTATTACCTGGATAACGTTTCTAGAATAACATTCATCAAGTATGCTCATTATTGAAGTTTTATGATCACCACTATTACCTGGGTAACCGTTTCTGGAGTAACATTCATCAGGTATGCTCATTATTGAAGTGTTATGATCACCACTATTACCTGGGTAACCATTTCTGGAATAATATTCATCAGGTATGTTCATTATTGAAGTGTTATGATCACCACTATTACCAGGGTAACCGTTTTTAAAATAACATTCATCAGGTATGCTCATTATTGAAGTTTTATGATCACCACTATTACCTGGGTAACCGTTTCTGGAATAACATTCATCAGGTATGCCCATTATTGAAGTTTTATGATCACCACTATTACCTGGGTAACCGTTTCTGGAATAACATTCATCAGGTATGCTCATAATTGACGTGTTATGATCACCACTATTACCTGGGTAACCGTTTCTGGGATAACATTGATAAGGTATGCTCATTATTGAAGTGTTATGATCACCACTATTACCTGGGTAACCGTTTCTAGAAAAACATTCATCAGGTATGCTCATTATTGAAGTGTTATGATCACCACTATTACCTGGGTAACCGTTTCTGGAATAACATTCATCAGGTACGCTCATTATTGAAGTGTTATGATCACCACTATTACCGGGGTATCCGTTTCTAGAATAACATTCATAAGGTATACTCATTATTGAAGTGTTATGATCACCGCTATTACCTGGGTAACTGTTTCTGGAATAACATTCATCAGGTATGCTCATTATTAAAGTTTTATAATCACCACTATTACCTGGGTATCCATTTCTAGAATAACTTTCATCAGGTATGCTCATTATTGAAGCTTTATGATCGCCACTATTACCTGGGTAATCATTTCTAGAATAACATTCATCAGGTATGCTATTATTGAAGTTATATGATCACCACTATTACCTGGGTAACCGTTTCTGGAGTAACATTCATCAGGTATGCTCATTATTGAAGTTTTATCATCACCACTATTACCAGGGTAACCGTTTCGATAATAACATTCATCAGGTATGCTCATTATTGAAGTGTTATGATCACCACTATGACCTGGGTAACCGTTTCTGGAATAACATTCATCAGGTATGCTCATTATTAAAGTGTTATGATCACCACTATTACCTGGGTAATCGTTACTAGAATAACATTCATCAGGTATGCTCATTATTGAAATTTTTTGATCACCACTATTACTGGGTATCCGTTTCTAGAATAACATTCATCAGGTATGCTCATTATTGAAGTATTATGATCACCACTATTACCTGGGTAACCGTTTTTAAATAACATTCATTAGGTATGCTCATTATTGAAGTTTTATCATCACCACTATTACCTGGGTAACCGTTTCTGGAATAACATTCATCAGGTATGCTCATTATTGAAGTTTTATGATCACAACTATTACTGGGTATCCGTTTCTAGAATAACATTCATCAGGTATGCTCATTATTGAAGTGTTATGATCACCACTATTACAAGGGTAACCGTTTCTAAAATAACATTCATCAGTTATGCTCATTATTGAAGTTTTATCATCACCACTATTACCTGGGTAACGGTTTCTGGAATAATATTCATCAGGTATGCTCATTATTGAAGTGCTATGATCACCACTATTACCTGGGTAACCGTTTCTAGAATAACATTCATCAGGTATGCTCATTATTGAAGTTTTATGATCACCACTATTACTGGGTGTCCGTTTATAGAATAATATTCATCAGGTATGCTCATTATTGAAGTGTTATGATCACCACTATTACCTGGGTAACTGTTTCTGGAATAACATTCATCAGGTATGCTCATAATTGACGTGTTATGATCACCACTATTACATGGGTAACCGTTTCTGGAATAACATTGATAAGGTATGCTCATTATTAAAGTGTTATAATCACCACTATTACCAGGGTAACCGTTTCTAGAAAAACATTCATCAGGTATGCTCATTATTGAAGTGTTATGATCACCACTATTACCTGGGTAACCGTTTCTGGAATAACATTCATCAGGTACGCTCATTATTGAAGTTTTATGATCACCACTATTACCTGGGTATTCGTTTCTAGAATAACTTTCATCAGGTATCCTCATTATTGAAGCTTTATGATCGCCACTATTACCTGGGTAACCGTTTCTAGAATAACATTCATCAGGTATCCACATTATTGAAGTTTTATGATCACCACTATTACCTGGGTAACCGTTTCTGGAATAACATTCATCAGGTATGCTCATTATTGAAGTTTTATCATCACCACTATTACCTGGGTAACCGTTTCGAGAATAACATTCATTAGGTATGCTCATTATTGAAGTGTTATGATCACCACTATTACCTGGGTAGCCGTTTCTGGAATAACATTCATCAGGTACGCTCATTATTGAAGTGTTATGATCACCACTATTACCTGGGTAACCGTTTCTAGAATAACATTCATCAGGTATGCTCATTATTGAAATGTTATGATCACCACTATTACCTGAGTAACCGTTTCTGGAATAACATTCATCAGGTACGCTCATTATTGAAGTGTTATGATCACCACTATTACCGGGGTATCCGTTTCTAGAATAACATTCATCAGGTATACTCATTATTGAAGTGATATGATAACCGCTATTACCTGGGTAACTGTTTCTGGAATAACATTCATCAGGTATGCTCATTATTGAAGTTTTATGATCACCACTATTACCTGTGTATCCATTTCTAGAATAACTTTCATCAGGTATGCTCATTATTGAACCTTTATGATCGCCACTATTACCTGGGTAACCATTTCTAGAATAACATTCATCAGGTATGATATTATTGAAGTGTTATAATCACCACTATTACCTGTGTAACCGTTTCTAGAATAATATTCATCAGGTATGCTCATTATTGAAGTTTTATGATCACCACTATTACCTGGGTAACCGTTTCTAGAATAACATTCAACAGGTATGCTCATTATTGAAGTTTTATGATCACCACTATTACCTGGGTAACCGTTTCTAGAATAATATTCATCAGGTATGCTCATTATTGAAGTTTTATGATCACCACTATTACCAGGGTAACCGTTTTTAGAATAACATTCATCAGGTATGCTCATTATTGAAGATTTATGATCACCACTATTACCAGGGTAACCGTTTCTAGAATAATATTCATCAGGTATGTTCATTATTGAAGTTTTATGATCACCACTATTACCAGGGTAACCGTTTCAAGAATAACATTCATCAGGTATGCTCATTATTGAAGTTTTATGATCACTACTATTACCAGGTTAACCGTTTCTGGAATAAAATTCATCAGGTATGTAATAACCTTCATCAGGTATGCTCAATATTGAAGTGTTATGATCGCCACTATTACCTGGGTAACCGTTTCTAGAATAACATTCATCAGGAATGCTCATTTTTGAAGTGTTATGATCGTCACTATTACCTGGGTAGCCGTTTCTAGAATAACATTCATCAGGTATGCTCATTATTGAAGTTTATGATAACCACTATTACCTGTGTAACCGTTTCTGGAATAACATTCATCAGGTATGCTCATTATTGAAGCTTTATGATCGCCGCTATTACCTGGGTAACCGTTTCTAGAATAACATTCATCAGGTATGCTCATTATTGAAGTGTTATGAACACCACTATTACCTGGGTAACCGTTTCTGGAATAACATTCATCAGGTATGCTCATTATTGAAGTGTTATGATCACCACTATTACCTAGGTAACAGTTTCTGGAATAACATTCATCAGGTATGCTCATTATTGAAGTGTTATGATCACCACTATTACCTGGGTAACCGTTTCTGGAATAATATTCATTAGGTATGTTCATTATTGAAGTGTTATGATCACCACTATTACCAGGGTAACCGTTTCTAGAATAACATTCATCAGATATGCTTATTATTGAAGTGTTATGATCACCACTATTACTTGGGTAACTGTTTCTGGAAAAACATTCATCAGGTATGCTCATTATTGAAGTGTTATGATCACCACTATTACCAGGGTAACCGTTTCTAACATAACATTCATCAGGTATGCTCATTATTGAAGTTTTATGATCACCACTATTACCTGGGTAACTGTTTCTGGAATAACATTCATCAGGTATGCACATAATTGACGTGTTATGATCACCATTATTACCTGGGTAACCGTTTCTGGAATAACATTGATAAGGTATGCTCATTATTGAAGTGTTATGATCACCACTATTACCAGGGTAACCGTTTCTAAAAAAACATTCATCAGGTATGCTCATTATTGAAGTGTTATGATCACCACTATTAACTGGGTAACCGTTTCTGGAATAACATTCATCAGGTATGCTCATTATTGAAGTGTTATGATCACCACTTTTACCTGGGTATCCGTTTCTAGAATAACATTCATCAGGTATGCTCATTATTGAAGTGTTATGATCACCACTATTACCTGGGTAACTGTTTCTGGAATAACATTCATCAGGTATGCTCATTATTGAAGTTTTATGATCACCACTATTACCTGTGTATCCATTTCTAGAATAACTTTCATCAGGTATGCTCATTATTGAACCTTTATGATCGCCACTATTACCTGGGTAACCATTTCTAGAATAACATTCATCAGGTATGATATTATTGAAGTGTTATGATCACCACTATTACCTGTGTAACCGTTTCTAGAATAATATTCATCAGGTATGCTCATTATTGAAGTTTTATGATCACCACTATTACCTGGGTAACCGTTTCTAGAATAACATTCAACAGGTATGCTCATTATTGAAGTTTTATGATCACCACTATTACCTGGGTAACCGTTTCTAGAATAATATTCATCAGGTATGCTCATTATTGAAGTTTTATGATCACCACTATTACCAGGGTAACCGTTTTTAGAATAACATTCATCAGGTATGCTCATTATTGAAGATTCATGATCACCACTATTACCAGGGTAACCGTTTCTAGAATAATATTCATCAGGTATGTTCATTATTGAAGTTTTATGATCACCACTATTACCAGGGTAACCGTTTCAAGAATAACATTCATCAGGTATGCTCATTATTGAAGTTTTATGATCACTACTATTACCAGGTTAACCGTTTCTGGAATAAAATTCATCAGGTATGTAATAACCTTCATCAGGTATGCTCAATATTGAAGTGTTATGATCGCCACTATTACCTGGGTAACCGTTTCTAGAATAACATTCATCAGGAATGCTCATTTTTGAAGTGTTATGATCGTCACTATTACCTGGGTAGCCGTTTCTAGAATAACATTCATCAGGTATGCTCATTATTGAAGTTTATGATAACCACTATTACCTGTGTAACCGTTTCTGGAATAACATTCATCAGGTATGCTCATTATTGAAGCTTTATGATCGCCGCTATTACCTGGGTAACCGTTTCTAGAATAACATTCATCAGGTATGCTCATTATTGAAGTGTTATGAACACCACTATTACCTGGGTAACCGTTTCTGGAATAACATTCATCAGGTATGCTCATTATTGAAGTGTTATGATCACCACTATTACCTGGGTAACCGTTTCTGGAATAATATTCATTAGGTATGTTCATTATTGAAGTGTTATGATCACCACTATTACCAGGGTAACCGTTTCTAGAATAACATTCATCAGATATGCTTATTATTGAAGTGTTATGATCACCACTATTACTTGGGTAACTGTTTCTGGAAAAACATTCATCAGGTATGCTCATTATTGAAGTGTTATGATCACCACTATTACCAGGGTAACCGTTTCTAACATAACATTCATCAGGTATGCTCATTATTGAAGTTTTATGATCACCACTATTACCTGGGTAACTGTTTCTGGAATAACATTCATCAGGTATGCTCATAATTGACGTGTTATGATCACCATTATTACCTGGGTAACCGTTTCTGGAATAACATTGATAAGGTATGCTCATTATTGAAGTGTTATGATCACCACTATTACCAGGGTAACCGTTTCTAAAAAAACATTCATCAGGTATGCTCATTATTGAAGTGTTATGATCACCACTATTAACTGGGTAACCGTTTCTGGAATAACATTCATCAGGTATGCTCATTATTGAAGTGTTATGATCACCACTTTTACCTGGGTATCCGTTTCTAGAATAACATTCATCAGGTATGCTCATTATTGAAGTGTTATGATCACCACTATTACCTGGGTAACTGTTTCTGGAATAACATTCATCAGGTATGCTCATTATTGAAGTTTTATGATCACCACTATTACCTGGGTATCCTTTTCTAGAATAACTCTCATCAGGTATGCTCATTATTGAAGCTTTATGATCGCCACTATTACCTGGGTAACCGTTTCTAGAATAACATTCATCAGGTATGCTCATTATTGAAGTTTTATGATCACCACTATTACCTGGGTAACCGTTTCTGGAATAACATTCATCAGGTATGCTCATTATTGAAGTTTTATCATCGCCACCATTACCTGGGTAACCGTTTCGAGAATAACATTCATCAGGTATGCTCATTATTGATGTGTTATGATCACCACTATTACCTGGGTAACCGTTTCTGGAATAACATTCATCAGGTATGCTCATTATTGAAGTGTTATGTTCACCACTATTATCTGGGTAACCGTTTCTAGAATAACATTCATCAGGTACGCTCATTATTGAAGTGTTATGATCACTACTATTACCTGGGTATCAGTTTCTAGAATAACATTCATCAGGTATGCTCATTATTGAAGTGTTATGATCACCACTATTACCTTGGTAACTGTTTCTGGAATAACATTCATCAGGTATGCTCATTATTGAAGTTTTATGATCACCACTATTACCTGGGTATCCGTTTCTAGAATAACTTTCATCAGGTATGCTCATTATTGAAGCTTTATGATCGCCACTATTACCTGGGTAACCGTTTCTAGAATAACATTCATCAGGTATGCTCATTATTGAAGTTTTATGATCACAACTATTACCTGGGTAACCGTTTCTGGAATAACATTCATCAGGTATGCTCATTATTGAAGTTTTATCATTACCACTATTACCTGGGTAACCGTTTCGAGAATAACATTCATCAGGTATGCTCATTATTGAAGTGTTATGATCACCACTATTACCTGGGTAACCCTTTCTGGAATAACATTCATCAGGTATGCTCATTATTGAAGTGTTATGATCACCACTATTACCTGGGTAACCGTTTCTAGAATAACATTCAACAGGTATGCTCATTATTGAAGTTTTATGATCACCACTATTACTGGGTATCCGTTTCTAGAATAACATTCATCAGGTACGCTCATTATTGAAGTGTTATGATCACCACTATTACCTGGGTATCCGTTTCTAGAATAACATTCATCAGGTATGCTCATTATTGAAATGTTATGATCACCACTATTACCTGGGTAACCGTTTCTGGAATAACATTCATCAGGTACGCTCATTATTGAAGTGTTATGATCACCACTATTGCCTGGGTATCCGTTTCTAGAATAATATTTATCAGGTATGCTAATTATTGAAGTTTTATGATCACCACTATTACCAGGGTAACCGTTTCTAGAATAACATTATTCAGGTATGCTCATAATTGACGTGTTATGATCACCACTATTACCTTGGTAACCGTTTCTGGGATAACATTGATAAGGTATGCTCATTATTGCAGTGTTATGATCACCACTATTACCTGGGTAACCGTTTCGAGAAAAACATTCATCAGGTATGCTCATTATTGAAGTGTTATGATCACCACTATTACCTGGGTAACCGTTTCTGGAATAACATTCATCAGGTACGCTCATTATTGAAGTGTTATGATCACCACTATTACCGGGGTATCAGTTTCTAGAACAACATTCATCAGGTATGCTCATTATTGCAGTGTTATGATCACCACTATTACCTGGGTAACCATTTCTAGAATAACATTCATCAGGTATGCTATTATTGAAGTTTTATGATCACCACTATTACCTTGGTAACCGTTTCTGGAGTAACATTCATCAGGTATGTCATTATTGAAGTTTTATCATCACCACTATTACCTGGGTAACCGTTTCGAGAATAACATTCATCAGGTATGCTCATTATTGAAGTGTTATGATCACCACTATTACCTGGGTAACCGTTTCTAGAATAATATTCATCAGGTATGCTCATTATTGAAGTTTTATGATCACCACTATTACCAGGGTAACCGTTTCTAGAATAACATTCAACAGGTATGCTCATTATTGAAGTTTTATGATCACCACTATTACCAGGGTAACCGTTTCTAGAATAACATTCATCAGGTATGCTCATTATTGAAGATTTATGATCACCACTATTACCAGGGTAACCGTTTCTAGAATAATATTCATCAGGTATGTTCATTATTGAAGTTTTATGATCACCACTATTACCAGGGTAACCGTTTCAAGAATAACATTCATCAGGTATGCTCATTATTAAAGTTTTATGATCACTACTATTACCAGGTTAACCGTTTCTGATATAAAATTCATCAGGTATGTAATAACCTTCATCAGGTATGCTCAATATTGAAGTGTTATGATCGCCACTATTACCTGGGTAACCGTTTCTAGAATAACATTCATCAGGAATGCTCATTATTGAAGTTTATGATAACCACTATTACCTGTGTAACCGTTTCTGGAATAACATTCATCAGGTATGCTTATTATTGAAGCTTTATGATCGCCGCTATTACCTGGGTAACCGTTTCTAGAATAACATTCATCAGGTATGCTCATTATTGAAGTGTTATGATCACCACTATTACCTAGGTAACCGTTTCTGGAATAACATTCATCAGGTATGCTCATTATTGAAGTGTTATGATCACCACTATTACCTAGGTAACCGTTTCTGGAATAACATTCATCAGGTATGCTCATTATTGAAGTGTTATGATCACCACTATTACCTGGGTAACCGTTTCTGGAATAATATTCATTAGGTATGTTCATTATTGAAGTGTTATGATCACCACTATTACCAGGATAACCGTTTCTAGAATAACATTCATCAGATATGCTTATTATTGAAGTGTTATGATCACCACTATTACTTGGGTAACTGTTTCTGGAAAAACATTCATCAGGTATGCTCATTATTGAAGTGTTATGATCACCACTATTACCAGGGTAACCGTTTCTAACATAACATTCATCAGGTATGCTCATTATTGAAGTTTTATGATCACCACTATTACCTGGGTAACCGTTTCTGGAATAACATTCATCAGGTATGCCCATTATTGAAGTTTTATGATCACCACTATTACCTGGGTAAATGTTTCTGGAATAACATTCATCAGGTATGCTCATAATTGACGTGTTATGATCACCACTATTACCTGGGTAACCGTTTCTGGAATAACATTGATAAGGTATGCTCATTATTGAAGTGTTATGATCACCACTATTACCAGGGTAACCGTTTCTAAAAAAACATTCATCAGGTATGCTCATTATTGAAGTGTTATGATCACCACTATTACCTGGGTAACCGTTTCTGGAATAACATTCATCAGGTACGCTCATTATTGAAGTGTTATGATCACCACTTTTACCTGGGTATCCGTTTCTAGAATAACATTCATCAGGTATGCTCATTATTGAAGTGTTATGATCACCACTATTACCTGGGTAACCGTTTCTGGAATAACATTCATCAGGTATGCTCATTATTGAAGTTTTATGATCACCACTATTACCTGGGTAACCGTTTCTATAATAACTTTCATCAGGTATTCTCATTATTGAAGTTTTATGATCACCACTATTACCTGGGTAACGTTTCTGGAATAACATTCATCAGGTATGCCCATTATTGAAGTTTTATCATCGCCACTATTACCTGGGTAACCGTTTCGAGAATAACATTCATCAGGTATGCTCATTATTGATGTGTTATGATCACCACTATTACCTGGGTAACCGTTTCTGGAATAACATTCATCAGGTATGCTCATTATTGAAGTGTTATGATCACCACTATTACCTGGGTAACCGTTTCTAGAATAACATTCATCAGGTACGCTCATTATTGAAGTGTTATGATCACCACTATTACCTGGGTATCAGTTTCTAGAATAACATTCATCAGGTATGCTCATTATTGAAGTGTTATGATCACCACTATTACCTTGGTAACTGTTTCTGGAATAACATTCATCAGGTATGCTCATTATTGAAGTTTTATGATCACCACTATTACCTGGGTATCTGTTTCTAGAATAATTTTCATCAGGTATGCTCATTATTGAAGCTTTATGATCGCCACTATTACCTGGGTAACCGTTTCTAGAATAACATTCATCAGGTATGCTCATTATTGAAGTTTTATGATCACCACTATTACCTGGGTAACCGTTTCTGGAAAAACATTCATCAGGTATGCTCATTATTGAAGTTTTATCATTACCACTATTACCTGGGTAACCGTTTCGAGAATAACATTCATCAGGTATGCTCATTATTGAAGTGTTATGATCACCACTATTACCTGGGTAACCGTTTCTGGAATAACATTCATCAGGTATGCTCATTATTGAAGTGTTATGATCACCACTATTACCTGGGTATCCGTTTCTAGAATAACATTCATCAGGTATGCTCATTATTGAAGTGTTATGATCACCACTATTACCTGGGTAACTGTTTCTGGAATAACATTCATCAGGTATGCTCATTATTGAAGTTTTATGATCACCACTATTACCTGGGTATCCGTTTCTAGAATAACTTTCATCAGGTATGCTCATTATTGAAGCTTTATGATCGCCACTATTACCTGGGTAACCGTTTCTAGAATAACATTCATCAGGTATGCTCATTATTGAAGTTTTATGATCACCACTATTACCTGGGTAACCGTTTCTGGAATAACATTCATCAGGTATGCTCATTATTGAAGTTTTCTGATCACCACTATTACCTGGGTAACCGTTTCTGGAATAACATTCATCAGGTATGCTCATTATTGAAGTGTTATGATCACCATTATTACCTGGGTAACCGTTTCTAGAATAACATTCATCAGGTACGCTCATTATTGAAGTGTTATGATCACCACTATTACCTGGGTATCAGTTTCTAGAATAACATTCATCGGGTATGTTCATTATTGAAGTGTTATGATCACCACTATTACCTGGGTAACTGTTTCTGGAATAACATTCATCAGGTATGCTCATTATTGAAGTTTTATGATCACCACTATTACCTGGGTATCCGTTTCTAGAATAACTTTCATCAGGTATGCTCATTATTGAAGCTTTATGATCGCCACTATTACCTGGGTAACCGTTTCTGGAATAACATTCATCAGGTATGCTCATTATTGAAGTTTTCTGATCACCACTATTACCTGGGTAACCGTTTCTGGAATAACATTCATCAGGTATGCTCATTATTGAAGTGTTATGATCACCATTATTACCTGGGTAACCGTTTCTAGAATAACATTCATCAGGTACGCTCATTATTGAAGTGTTATGATCACCACTATTACCTGGGTATCAGTTTCTAGAATAACATTCATCAGGTATGCTCATTATTGAAGTGTTGTGATCACCACTATTACCTGGGTAACCGTTTCTGGAATAACATTCATCGGGTATGCTCATTATTGAAGTGTTATGATCACCACTATTACCTGGGTAACCGTTTCTAGAATAACATTCATCAGGTATGCTCATTATTGAAGTTTTATGATCACCACTATTACTGGGTATCCGTTTCTAGAATAACATTCATCAGGTATGCTCATTATTGAAGTGTTATGATCACCACTATTACCTGGGTAACCGTTTCTGGAATAATATTCATTAGGTATGTTCATTATTGAAGTGTTATGATCACCACTATTACCAGGGTAACCGTTTCTAGAATAACATTCATCAGATATGCTTATTATTGAAGTGTTATGATCACCACTATTACTTGGGTAACTGTTTCTGGAAAAACATTCATGAGGTATGCTCATTATTGAAGTGTTATGATCACCACTATTACCAGGGTAACCGTTTCTAACATAACATTCATCAGGTATGCTCATTATTGAAGTTTTATGATCACCACTATTACCTGGGTAACCGTTTCTGGAATAACATTCATCAGGTATGCCCATTATTGAAGTTTTATGATCACCACTATTACCTGGGTAACCGTTTCTGGAATAACATTCATCAGGTATGCTCATAATTGACGTGTTATGATCACCACTATTACCTGGGTAACCGTTTCTGGAATAACATTGATAAGCTATGCTCATTATTGAAGTGTTATGATCACCAATATTACCAGGGTAACCGTTTCTAAAAAAACATTCATCAGGTATGCTCATTATTGAAGTGTTATGATCACCACTATTACCTGGGTAACCGTTTCTGGAATAACATTCATCAGGTACGCTCATTATTGAAGTGTTATGATCACCACTTTTACCTGGGTATCCGTTTCTAGAATAACATTCATCAGGTATGCTCATTATTGAAGTTTTATGATCACCACTATTACCTGGGTAACCGTTTCTCGAATAACATTCATCAGGTATGCTCATTATTGAAGTTTTATGATCACCACTATTACCTGGGTATCCGTTTCTAGAATAACTTTTATCAGGTATGCTCATTATTGAAGCTTTATGATCGCCACTATTACCTGGGTAACCGTTTCTAGAATAACATTCATCAGGTATGCTCATTATTGAAGTTTTATGATCACCACTATTACCTGGGTAACCGTTTCTGGAATAACATTCATCAGGTATGCTCATTATTGAAGTTTTATCATCGCCACTATTACCTGGGTAACCGTTTCGAGAATAACATTCATCAGGTATGCTCATTATTGATGTGTTATGATCACCACTATTACCTGGGTATCAGTTTCTAGAATAACATTCATCAGGTATGCTCATTATTGAAGTGTTATGATCACCACTATTACCTTGGTAACTGTTTCTGGAATAACATTCATCAGGTATGCTCATTATTGAAGTTTTATGATCACCACTATTACCTGGGTATCCGTTTCTAGAATAACTTTCATCAGGTATGCTCATTATTGAAGCTTTATGATCGCCACTATTACCTGGGTAACCGTTTCTAGAATAACATTCATCAGGTATGCTCATTATTGAAGTGTTATGATCACCACTATTACCAGGGTAACCGTTTCTAAAAAAACATTCATCAGGTATGCTCATTATTGAAGTGTTATGATCACCACTATTACCTGGGTAACCGTTTCTGGAATAACATTCATCAGGTATGCTCATTATTGAAGTGTTATGATCACCACTTTTACCTGGGTATCCGTTTCTAGAATAACATTCATCAGGTATGCTCATTATTGAAGTGTTATGATCACCACTATTACCTGGGTAACCGTTTCTGGAATAACATTCATCAGGTATGCTCATTATTGAAGTTTTATGATCACCACTATTACCTGGGTAACCGTTTCTATAATAACTTTCATCGGGTATTCTCATTATTGAAGTTTTATGATCACCACTATTACCTGGGTAACGTTTCTGGAATAACATTCATCAGGTATGCCCATTATTGAAGTTTTATCATCGCCACTATTACCTGGGTAACCGTTTCGAGAATAACATTCATCAGGTATGCTCATTATTGATGTGTTATGATCACCACTATTACCTGGGTAACCATTTCTGGAATAACATTCATCAGGTATGCTCATTATTGAAGTGTTATGATCACCACTATTACCTGGGTAACCGTTTCTAGAATAACATTCATCAGGTACGCTCATTATTGAAGTGTTATGATCACCACTATTACCTGGGTATCAGTTTCTAGAATAACATTCATCAGGTATGCTCATTATTGAAGTGTTATGATCACCACTATTACCTTGGTAACTGTTTCTGGAATAACATTCATCAGGTATGCTCATTATTGAAGTTTTATGATCACCACTATTACCTGGGTATCTGTTTCTAGAATAATTTTCATCAGGTATGCTCATTATTGAAGCTTTATGATCGCCACTATTACCTGGGTAACCGTTTCTAGAATAACATTCATCAGGTATGCTCATTATTGAAGTTTTATGATCACCACTATTACCTGGGTAACCGTTTCTGGAAAAACATTCATCAGGTATGCTCATTATTGAAGTTTTATCATTACCACTATTACCTGGGTAACCGTTTCGAGAATAACATTCATCAGGTATGCTCATTATTGAAGTGTTATGATCACCACTATTACCTGGGTAACCGTTTCTGGAATAACATTCATCAGGTATGCTCATTATTGAAGTGTTATGATCACCACTATTACCTGGGTATCCGTTTCTAGAATAACATTCATCAGGTATGCTCATTATTGAAGTGTTATGATCACCACTATTACCTGGGTAACTGTTTCTGGAATAACATTCATCAGGTATGCTCATTATTGAAGTTTTATGATCACCACTATTACCTGGGTATCCGTTTCTAGAATAACATTCATCAGGTATGCTCATTATTGAAGCTTTATGATCGCCACTATTACCTGGGTAACCGTTTCTAGAATAACATTCATCAGGTATGCTCATTATTGAAGTTTTCTGATCACCACTATTACCTGGGTAACCGTTTCTGGAATAACATTCATCAGGTATGCTCATTATTGAAGTGTTATGATCACCACTATTACCTGGGTAACCGTTTCTAGAATAACATTCATCAGGTACGCTCATTATTGAAGTGTTATGATCACCACTATTACCTGGGTATCAGTTTCTAGAATAACATTCATCGGGTATGTTCATTATTGAAGTGTTATGATCACCACTATTACCTGGGTAACTGTTTCTGGAATAACATTCATCAGGTATGCTCATTATTGAAGTTTTATGATCACCACTATTACCTGGGTATCCGTTTCTAGAATAACTTTCATCAGGTATGCTCATTATTGAAGCTTTATGATCGCCACTATTACCTGGGTAACCGTTTCTAGAATAACATTCATCAGGTATGCTCATTATTGAAGTTTTATCATTACCACTATTACCTGGGTAACCGTTTCGAGAATAACATTCATCAGGTATGCTCATTATTGAAGTGTTGTGATCACCACTATTACCTGGGTAACCGTTTCTGGAATAACATTCATCGGGTATGCTCATTATTGAAGTGTTATGATCACCACTATTACCTGGGTAACCGTTTCTAGAATAACATTCATCAGGTATGCTCATTATTGAAGTTTTATGATCACCACTATTACTGGGTATCCGTTTCTAGAATAACATTCATCAGGTATGCTCATTATTGAAATGTTATGATCACCACTAATACCTGGGTAACCGTTTCTGGAATAATATTCATTAGGTATGTTCATTATTGAAGTGTTATGATCACCACTATTACCAGGGTAACCGTTTCTAGAATAACATTCATCAGATATGCTTATTATTGAAGTGTTATGATCACCACTATTACTTGGGTAACTGTTTCTGGAAAAACATTCATGAGGTATGCTCATTATTGAAGTGTTATGATCACCACTATTACCAGGGTAACCGTTTCTAACATAACATTCATCAGGTATGCTCATTATTGAAGTTTTATGATCACCACTATTACCTGGGTAACCGTTTCTGGAATAACATTCATCAGGTATGCCCATTATTGAAGTTTTATGATCACCACTATTACCTGGGTAACCGTTTCTGGAATAACATTCATCAGGTATGCTCATAATTGACGTGTTATGATCACCACTATTACCTGGGTAACCGTTTCTGGAATAACATTGATAAGCTATGCTCATTATTGAAGTGTTATGATCACCAATATTACCAGGGTAACCGTTTCTAAAAAAACATTCATCAGGTATGCTCATTATTGAAGTGTTATGATCACCACTATTACCTGGGTAACCGTTTCTGGAATAACATTCATCAGGTACGCTCATTATTGAAGTGTTATGATCACCACTTTTACCTGGGTATCCGTTTCTAGAATAACATTCATCAGGTATGCTCATTATTGAAGTTTTATGATCACCACTATTACCTGGGTAGCCGTTTCTCGAATAACATTCATCAGGTACGCTCATTATTGAAGTGTTATGATCACCACTTTTACCTGGGTATCCGTTTCTAGAATAACATTCATCAGGTATGCTCATTATTGAAGTTTTATGATCACCACTATTACCTGGGTAACCGTTTCTCGAATAACATTCATCAGGTATGCTCATTATTGAAGTTTTATGATCACCACTATTACCTGGGTATCCGTTTCTAGAATAACTTTTTTCAGGTATGCTCATTATTGAAGCTTTATGATCGCCACTATTACCTGGGTAACCGTTTCTAGAATAACATTCATCAGGTATGCTCATTATTGAAGTTTTATGATCACCACTATTACCTGGGTAACCGTTTCTGGAATAACATTCATCAGGTATGCTCATTATTGAAGTTTTATCATCGCCACTATTACCTGGGTAACCGTTTCGAGAATAACATTCATCAGGTATGCTCATTATTGATGTGTTATGATCACCACTATTACCTGGGTAACCGTTTCTGGAATAACATTCATCAGGTATGCTCATTATTGAAGTGTTATGATCACCACTATTACATGGGTAACCGTTTCTAGAATAACATTCATCAGGTACGCTCATTATTGAAGTGTTATGATCACCACTATTACCTGGGTATCAGTTTCTAGAATAACATTCATCAGGTATGCTCATTATTGAAGTGTTATGATCACCACTATTACCTTGGTAACTGTTTCTGGAATAACATTCATCAGGTATGCTCATTATTGAAGTTTTATGATCACCACTATTACCTGGGTATCCGTTTCTAGAATAACTTTCATCAGGTATGCTCATTATTGAAGCTTTATGATCGCCACTATTACCTGGGTAACCGTTTCTAGAATAACATTCATCAGGTATGCTCATTATTGAAGTTTTATGATCACCACTATTACCTGGGTAACCGTTTCTGGAATAACATTCATCAGGTATGCTCATTATTGAAGTTTTATCATTACCACTATTACCTGGGTAACCGTTTCGAGAATAACATTCATCAGGTATGCTCATTATTGAAGTGTTATGATCACCACTATTACCTGGGTAACCGTTTCTGGAATAACATTCATCAGGTATGCTCATTATTGAAGTGTTATGATCACCACTATTACCTGGGTAACCGATTCTAGAATAACATTCATCAGGTACGCTCATTATTGAAGTGTTATGATCACCACTATTACCTGGGTATCCGTTTCTAGAATAACATTCATCAGGTATGCTCATTATTGAAGTGTTATGATCACCACTATTACCTGGGTAACTGTTTCTGGAATAACATTCATCAGGTATGCTCATTATTGAAGTTTTATGATCACCACTATTACCTTGGTATCCGTTTCTAGAATAACATTCATCAGGTATGCTCATTATTGAAGCTTTATGATCGCCACTATTACCTGGGTAACCGTTTCTAGAATAACATTCATCAGGTATGCTCATTATTGAAGTTTTATGATCACCACTATTACCAGGGTAACCGTTTCTGGAATAACATTCATCAGGTATGCTCATTATTGAAGTTTTATGATCACCACTATTACCTGGGTAACCGTTTCGAGAATAACATTCATCAGGTATGCTCATTATTGAAGTGTTATGATCACCACTATTACCTGGGTAACCGTTTCTGGAATAACATTCATCAGGTATTCTCATTATTGACGTGTTATGATCACCACTATTACCTGGGAAACCGTTTCTAGAATAACATTCATCAGGTATGCTCATTATTGAAGTGTTATGATCACCACTATTACCTGGGTATCAGTTTCTAGAATAACATTCATCAGGTATGCTCATTATTGAAGTGTTATGATCACCACTATTACCTGGGTAACTGTTTCTGGAATAACATTCATCAGGTATGCTCATTATTGAAGTTTTATGATCACCACTATTACCTGGGTATCCGTTTCTAGAATAACTTTCATCAGGTATGCTCATTATTGAAGCTTTATGATCGCCACTATTACCTGGGTAACCGTTTCTAGAATAACATTCATCAGGTATGCTCATTATTGAAGTTTTATGATCACCACTATTACCTGGGTAACTGTTTCTGGAATAACATTCATCAGGTATGCTCATTATTGAAGTTTTATCATTACCACTATTACCTGGGTAACCGTTTCGAGAATAACATTCATCAGGTATGCTCATTATTGAAGTGTTGTGATCATCACTATTACCTGGGTAACCGTTTCTGGAATAACATTCATCAGGTATGCTCATTATTGAAGTGTTATGATCACCACTATTACCTGGGTAACCGTTTCTAGAATAACATTCATCAGGTATGCTCATTATTGAAGTTTTATGATCACCACTATTACCTGGGTATCCGTTTCTAGAATAACATTCATCAGGTATGCTCATTATTGAAGTTTTATCATCACCACTATTACCTGGGTAACCGTTTCTGGAATAATATTCATCAGGTATGCTCATTATTGAAGTGCTATGATCACCACTATTACCGGGGTAACCGTTTCTAGAATAACATTCATCAGGTATGCTCATTATTGAAGTTTTATGATCACCACTATTACCTTGGTATCCGTTTCTAGAATAACATTCATCAGGTATGCTCATTATTGAAGTTTTATGATCACCACTATTACCTGGGTATCCGTTTCTAGAATAACTTTCATCATGTATGCTCGTTATTGAAGTTTTATGATCGCTACTATTACCTTGGTAACCGTTTCTAGAATAACATTCATCAGGTATGCTCATTATTGAAGTTTTATGATCACCACTATTACCTAGGTAACCGTTTCTGGAATAGCATTCATCAGGTATGCTCATTATTGAAGTTTTATCATCACCACTATTACCTGGGTAAACGTTTCGAGAATAACATTCATCAGGTATGCTCATTATTGAAGTGTTATGATCACCATTATTACATGGGTAACTGTTTCTCGAATAACATTCATCAGGTATGCTCATTATTGAAGTGTTATGATCACCACTATTACTTGGGTAACCGTTTCTAGAATAACATTCATCAGGTATGCTCATTATTGAAGTTTTATGATCACGACTATTACTGGGTATCCGTTTCTAGAATAACATTCATCAGGTATGCTCATTATTGAAGTGTTATGATCACCACTATTACCTGGGTAACCGTTTATAAAATAACATTCATCAGGTATGCTCATTATTGAAGTTTTATCATCACCACTGTTACCTGGGTAACGGTTTCTCGAATAATATTCATCAGGTATACTCATTATTGAAGTGCTATGATCACCACTATTACCTGGGTAACCGTTTCTAGTATAACATTCATCAGGTATGCTCATTATTGAAGTGTTATGATCACCATTATTACATGGGTAATCGTTTCTAGAATAACATTCATCAGGTATGCTCATTATTGAAGTGTTATGATCACCACTATTACCTGGGTAACCGTTTTTAAAATAACATTCATCAGGTATGCTCATTATTGAAGTTTTATCATCACCACTATTACCTGGGTATCGTTTCTGGAATAATATTCATCAGGTATGCTCATTATTGAAGTGCTATGATCACCACTATTACCTGGGTAACCTTTTCTAGTATAACATTCATAAGGTATGCTCATTATTGAAGTTTTATGATCACCACTATTACTGGGTGTCCGTTTCTAGAATAATATTCATCAGGTATGCTCATTATTGAAGTGTTATGATCACCACTATTACCTGGGTAACCGTTTCTAAAATAGCATTCATCAGGTATGCTCATTGTTGAAGTTTTATCATCACCACTATTACCTTGGTAACCGTTTCTGGAATAACATTCATCAGGTATGCTCATTGTTGAAGTGCTATGATCACCACTATTACCTGGGTAACCATTTCTGGAATAACATTCATCAGGTATGCTCATTATTGCAGTTTTATGATCACCACTATTACCTGGGTATCAGTTTCTAGAATAACATTCATCAGGTATGCTCATTATTGAAGTGTTATGATCACCACTATTACCTGGGTAACCGTTTCTGGAATAACATTCATCAGGTATGCTCATTATTGAAGTTTTATGATCACCACTATTACCTGGGTATCCGTTTCTAGAATAACTTTCATCAGGTATGCTCATTATTGAAGCTTTATAATCGCCACTATTACCTGGGTAACCGTTTCTAGAATAACATTCATCAGGTATGCTCATTATTGAAGTTTTATGATCACCACTATTACCTGGGTAACCGTTTCTGGAATAACATTCATCAGGTATGCTCATTATTGAAGTTTTATGATCACCACTATTACCTTGGTATCCGTTTCGAGAATAACATTCATCAGGTATGCTCATTATTGAAGTGTTATGATCACCACTATTACCTGGGTAACCGTTTCTGGAATAACATTCATCAGGTATGCTCATTATTGAAGTGTTATGATCACCACTATTACCTGGGTAACCGTTTCTAGAATAACATTCATCAGGTACGCTCATTATTGAAGTGTTATGATCACCACTATTACCTGGGTATCAGTTTCTAGAATAACTTTCATCAGGTATGCTCATTATTGAAGTGTTATGATAACCACTATTACCTGGGTAACTGTTTCTGGAATAACATTCATCAGGTATGCTCATTATTGAAGTTTTATGATCACCACTATTACCTGGGTATTCGTTTCTAGAATAACTTTCATCAGGTATGCTCATTATTGAAGCTTTATGATCGCCACTATTACCTGGGTAACGTTTCTAGAATAACATTCATCAGGTATGCTCATTATTGAAGTTTTATGATCACCACTATTACCTGGGTAACCGTTTCTGGAATAACATTCATCAGGTATGCTCATTATTGAAGTTTTATCATTACCACTATTACCTGGGTAACCGTTTCGAGAATAACATTCATCAGGTATGCTCATTATTGAAGTGTTGTGATCACCACTATTACCTGGGTAACCGTTTCTGGAATAACATTCATCAGGTATGCTCATTATTGAAGTTTTATGATCACCACTATTACCTGGGTATCCGTTTCTAGAATAACATTCATCAGGTATGCTCATTATTGAAGTGTTATGATCACCACTATTACCTGGGTAACCGTTTCTAAAATAACATTCATCAGGTATGCTCATTATTGAAGTTTTATCATCACCACTATTACCTGGGTAACCGTTTCTGGAATAATATTCATCAGGTATGCTCATTATTGAAGTGCTATGATCACCACTATTACCTGGGTAACCGTTTCTAGAATAACATTCATCAGGTATGCTCATTATTGAAGTTTTATGATCACCACTATTACCTGGGTATCCGTTTCTAGAATAACATTCATCAGGTATGCTCATTATTGAAGTGTTATGATCACCACTATTACCTGGGTAACCGTTTCTAGAATAACATTCATCAGGTATGCTCATTATTGAAGTTTTATGATCACCACTATTACCTGGGTATCCGTTTCTAGAATAACATTCATCAGGTATGCTCATTATTGAAGTGTTATGATCACCACTATTACCTGGGTAACCGTTTCTAAAATAACATTCATCAGGTATGCTCATTATTGAAGTTTTATCATCACCACTATTACCTGGGTAACCGTTTCTGGAATAATATTCATCAGGTATGCTCATTATTGAAGTGCTATGATCACCACTATTACCTGGGTAACCGTTTCTAGAATAACATTCATCAGGTATGCTCATTATTGAAGTTTTATGATCACCACTATTACCTTGGTATCCGTTTCTAGAATAACATTCATCAGGTATGCTCATTATTGAAGTTTTATGATCACCACTATTACCTGGGTATCCGTTTCTAGAATAACTTTCATCATGTATGCTCATTATTGAAGTTTTATGATCGCTACTATTACCTGGGTAACCGTTTCTAGAATAACATTCATCAGGTATGCTCATTATTGAAGTTTTATGATCACCACTATTACCTGGGTACCCGTTTCTGGAATAGCATTCATCAGGTATGCTCATTATTGAAGTTTTATCATCACCACTATTACCTGGGTAAACGTTTCGAGAATAACATTCATCAGGTATGCTCATTATTGAAGTGTTATGATCACCATTATTACATGGGTATCTGTTTCTCGAATAACATTCATCAGGTATGCTCATTATTGAAGTGTTGTGATCACCACTATTACCTGGGTAACCGTTTCTAGAATAACATTCATCGGGTATGCTCATTATTGAAGTTTTATGATCACCACTATTACTGGGTATCCGTTTCTAGAATAAAATTCATCAGGTACGCTCATTATTGAAGTGTTATGATCACCACTATTACCTGGGTATCCGTTTCTAGAATAACATTCATCAGGTATGCTCATTATTGAAGTGTTATGATCACCACTATTACCTGGGTAACTGTTTCTGGAATAACATTCATCAGGTATGCTCATTATTGAAGTTTTATGATCACCACTATTACCTGGGTAACCGTTTCGAGAATAACATTCATCAGGTATGCTCATTATTGAAGTGTTATGATCACCACTATACCTGGTTATCAGTTTCTAGAATAACATTCATCAGGTATGCTCATTATTGAAGTGTTATGATCACCACTATTACCTGTGTAACTGTTTCTGGAATAACATTCATCAGGTATGCTCATTATTGAAGTTTTATGATCACCACTATTACTGGGTATCCGTTTCTAGAATAACTTTCATCAGGTATGCTCATTATTGAAGCTTTATGATCGCCGCTATTACCTGGGTAACCGTTTCTAGAATAACATTCATCAGGTATGCTCATTATTGAAGTTTTATGATCACCACTATTACCTGGGTAACCGTTTCTGTAATAACATTCATCAGGTATGCTCATTATTGAAGTTTTATCATTACCACTATTACCTGGGTAACCGTTTTGAGAATAACATTCATCAGGTATGCTCATTATTGAAGTGTTATGATCACCACTATTACCTGGGTAACAGTTTCTAGAATAACATTCATCGGGTATGCTCATTATTGAAGTTTTATGATCACCACTATTACTGGGTATCCGTTTCTAGAATAACATTCATCAGGTACGCTCATTATTGAAGTGTTATGATCACCACTATTACCTGGGTATCCGTTTCTAGAATAACATTCATCAGGTATGCTCATTATTGAAGTGTTATGATCACCACTATTACCTGGGTAACTGTTTCTGGAATAACATTCATCAGGTATGCTCATTATTGAAGTTTTATGATCACCACTATTACCTGGGTATCCGTTTCTAGAATAACTTTCATCAGGTATGCTCATTATTGAAGCTTTATGATCGCCACTATTAGCTGGGTAACCGTTTCTAGAATAACATTCATCAGGTATGCTCATTATTGAAGTTTTATGATCACCACTATTACCTGGGTAACCGTTTCTGGAATAACATTCATCAGGTATGCTCATTATTGAAGTTTTATGATCACCACTATTATCTGGGTAACCGTTTCGAGAATAACATTCATCAGGTATGCTCATTATTGAAGTGTTATGATCACCACTATTACCTGGGTAACCGTTTCTGGAATAACATTCATCAGGTATGCTCATTATTGAAGTGTTATGATCACCACTATTACCTGGGTATCCGTTTCTAGAATAACATTCATCAGGTATGCTCATTATTGAAGTGTTATGATCACCACTATTACCTGGGTAACTGTTTCTGGAATAACATTCATCAGGTATGCTCATTATTGAAGTTTTATGATCACCACTATTACCTTGGTATCCGTTTCTAGAATAACTTTCATCAGGTATGCTCATTATTGAAGCTTTATGATCGCCACTATTACCTGGGTAACCGTTTCTAGAATAACATTCATCAGGTATGCTCATTATTGAAGTTTTATGATCACCACTATTACCTGGGTAACCGTTTCTGGAATAACATTCATCAGGTATGCTCATTATTGAAGTGTTATGATCACCACTATTACCTGGGTAACCGTTTCTGGAATAACATTCATCAGGTATGCTCATTATTGACGTGTTATGATCACCACTATTACCTGGGAAACCGTTTCTAGAATAACATTCATCAGGTACGCTCATTATTGAAGTGTTATGATCACCACTATTACCTGGGTATCAGTTTCTAGAATAACATTCATCAGGTATGCTCATTATTGAAGTGTTATGATCACCACTATTACCTGGGTAACTGTTTCTGGAATAACATTCATCAGGTATGCTCATTATTGAAGTTTTATGATCACCACTATTACCTGGGTATCCGTTTCTAGAATAACTTTCATCAGGTATGCTCATTATTGAAGCTTTATGATCGCCACTATTACCTGGGTAACCGTTTCTAGAATAACATTCATCAGGTATGCTCATTATTGAAGTTTTATGATCACCACTATTACCTGGGTAACCGTTTCTGGAATAACATTCATCAGGTATGCTCATTATTGAAGTTTTATCATTACCACTATTACCTGGGTAACCGTTTCGAGAATAACATTCATCAGGTATGCTCATTATTGAAGTGTTGTGATCATCACTATTACCTGGGTAACCGTTTCTGGAATAACATTCATCAGGTATGCTCATTATTGAAGTGTTATGATCACCACTATTACCTGGGTAACCGTTTCTAGAATAACATTCATCAGGTATGCTCATTATTGAAGTTTTATGATCACTACTATTACCTGGGTATCTGTTTCTAGAATAACATTCATCAGGTATGCTCATTATTGAAGTTTTATCATCACCACTATTACCTGGGTAACCGTTTCTGGAATAATATTCATCAGGTATGCTCATTATTGAAGTGCTATGATCACCACTATTACCTGGGTAACCGTTTCTAGAATAACATTCATCAGGTATGCTCATTATTGAAGTTTTATGATCACCACTATTACCTTGGTATCCGTTTCTAGAATAACATTCATCAGGTATGCTCATTATTGAAGTTTTATGATCACCACTATTACCTGGGTATCCGTTTCTAGAATAACTTTCATCATGTATGCTCATTATTGAAGTTTTATGATCGCTACTATTACCTTGGTAACCGTTTCTAGAATAACATTCATCAGGTATGCTCATTATTGAAGTTTTATGATCACCACTATTACCTAGGTAACCGTTTCTGGAATAGCATTCATCAGGTATGCTCATTATTGAAGTTTTATCATCACCACTATTACCTGGGTAAACGTTTCGAGAATAACATTCATCAGGTATGCTCATTATTGAAGTGTTATGATCACCATTATTACATGGGTAACTGTTTCTCGAATAACATTCATCAGGTATGCTCATTATTGAAGTGTTATGATCACCACTATTACTTGGGTAACCGTTTCTAGAATAACATTCATCAGGTATGCTCATTATTGAAGTTTTATGATCACGACTATTACTGGGTATCCGTTTCTAGAATAACATTCATCAGGTATGCTCATTATTGAAGTGTTATGATCACCACTATTACCTGGGTAACCGTTTATAAAATAACATTCATCAGGTATGCTCATTATTGAAGTTTTATCATCACCACTATTACCTGGGTAACGGTTTCTCGAATAATATTCATCAGGTATACTCATTATTGAAGTGCTATGATCACCACTATTACCTGGGTAACCGTTTCTAGTATAACATTCATCAGGTATGCTCATTATTGAAGTGTTATGATCACCATTATTACATGGGTAATCGTTTCTAGAATAACATTCATCAGGTATGCTCATTATTGAAGTGTTATGATCACCACTATTACCTGGGTAACCGTTTTTAAAATAACATTCATCAGGTATGCTCATTATTGAAGTTTTATCATCACCACTATTACCTGGGTATCGTTTCTGGAATAATATTCATCAGGTATGCTCATTATTGAAGTGCTATGATCACCACTATTACCTGGGTAACCTTTTCTAGTATAACATTCATAAGGTATGCTCATTATTGAAGTTTTATGATCACCACTATTACTGGGTGTCCGTTTCTAGAATAATATTCATCAGGTATGCTCATTATTGAAGTGTTATGATCACCACTATTACCTGGGTAACCGTTTCTAAAATAACATTCATCAGGTATGCTCATTGTTGAAGTTTTATCATCACCACTATTACCTTGGTAACCGTTTCTGGAATAACATTCATCAGGTATGCTCATTGTTGAAGTGCTATGATCACCACTATTACCTGGGTAACCATTTCTGGAATAACATTCATCAGGTATGCTCATTATTGCAGTTTTATGATCACCACTATTACCTGGGTATCAGTTTCTAGAATAACATTCATCAGGTATGCTCATTATTGAAGTGTTATGATCACCACTATTACCTGGGTAACCGTTTCTGGAATAACATTCATCAGGTATGCTCATTATTGAAGTTTTATGATCACCACTATTACCTGGGTATCCGTTTCTAGAATAACTTTCATCAGGTATGCTCATTATTGAAGCTTTATAATCGCCACTATTACCTGGGTAACCGTTTCTAGAATAACATTCATCAGGTATGCTCATTATTGAAGTTTTATGATCACCACTATTACCTGGGTAACCGTTTCTGGAATAACATTCATCAGGTATGCTCATTATTGAAGTTTTATGATCACCACTATTACCTGGGTAACCGTTTCGAGAATAACATTCATCAGGTATGCTCATTATTGAAGTGTTATGATCACCACTATTACCTGGGTAACCGTTTCTGGAATAACATTCATCAGGTATGCTCATTATTGAAGTGTTATGATCACCACTATTACCTGGGTAACCGTTTCTAGAATAACATTCATCAGGTACGCTCATTATTGAAGTGTTATGATCACCACTATTACCTGGGTATCAGTTTCTAGAATAACTTTCATCAGGTATGCTCATTATTGAAGTGTTATGATCACCACTATTACCTGGGTAACTGTTTCTGGAATAACATTCATCAGGTATGCTCATTATTGAAGTTTTATGATCACCACTATTACCTGGGTATTCGTTTCTAGAATAACTTTCATCAGGTATGCTCATTATTGAAGCTTTATGATCGCCACTATTACCTGGGTAACCGTTTCTAGAATAACATTCATCAGGTATGCTCATTATTGAAGTTTTATGATCACCACTATTACCTGGGTAACCGTTTCTGGAATAACATTCATCAGGTATGCTCATTATTGAAGTGTTGTGATCACCACTATTACCTGGGTAACCGTTTCTGGAATAACATTCATCAGGTATGCTCATTATTGAAGTGTTATGATCACCACTATTACCTGGGTAACCGTTTCTAGAATAACATTCATCAGGTATGCTCATTATTGAAGTTTTATGATCACCACTATTACCTGGGTATCCGTTTCTAGAATAACATTCATCAGGTATGCTCATTATTGAAGTGTTATGATCACCACTATTACCTGGGTAACCGTTTCTAGAATAACATTCATCAGGTATGCTCATTATTGAAGTTTTATGATCACCACTATTACCTGGGTATCCGTTTCTAGAATAACATTCATCAGGTATGCTCATTATTGAAGTGTTATGATCACCACTATTACCTGGGTAACCGTTTCTAAAATAACATTCATCAGGTATGCTCATTATTGAAGTTTTATCATCACCACTATTACCTGGGTAACCGTTTCTGGAATAATATTCATCAGGTATGCTCATTATTGAAGTGCTATGATCACCACTATTACCTGGGTAACCGTTTCTAGAATAACATTCATCAGGTATGCTCATTATTGAAGTTTTATGATCACCACTATTACCTTGGTATCCGTTTCTAGAATAACATTCATCAGGTATGCTCATTATTGAAGTTTTATGATCACCACTATTACCTGGGTATCCGTTTCTAGAATAACTTTCATCATGTATGCTCATTATTGAAGTTTTATGATCGCTACTATTACCTGGGTAACCGTTTCTAGAATAACATTCATCAGGTATGCTCATTATTGAAGTTTTATGATCACCACTATTACCTGGGTACCCGTTTCTGGAATAGCATTCATCAGGTATGCTCATTATTGAAGTTTTATCATCACCACTATTACCTGGGTAAACGTTTCGAGAATAACATTCATCAGGTATGCTCATTATTGAAGTGTTGTGATCACCACTATTACCTGGGTAACCGTTTCTAGAATAACATTCATCGGGTATGCTCATTATTGAAGTTTTATGATCACCACTATTACTGGGTATCCGTTTCTAGAATAAAATTCATCAGGTACGCTCATTATTGAAGTGTTATGATCACCACTATTACCTGGGTATCCGTTTCTAGAATAACATTCATCAGGTATGCTCATTATTGAAGTGTTATGATCACCACTATTACCTGGGTAACTGTTTCTGGAATAACATTCATCAGGTATGCTCATTATTGAAGTTTTATGATCACCACTATTACCTGGGTAACCGTTTCGAGAATAACATTCATCAGGTATGCTCATTATTGAAGTGTTATGATCACCACTATACCTGGTTATCAGTTTCTAGAATAGCATTCATCAGGTATGCTCATTATTGAAGTGTTATGATCACCACTATTACCTGTGTAACTGTTTCTGGAATAACATTCATCAGGTATGCTCATTATTGAAGTTTTATGATCACCACTATTACTGGGTATCCGTTTCTAGAATAACTTTCATCAGGTATGCTCATTATTGAAGCTTTATGATCGCCGCTATTACCTGGGTAACCGTTTCTAGAATAACATTCATCAGGTATGCTCATTATTGAAGTTTTATGATCACCACTATTACCTGGGTAACCGTTTCTGTAATAACATTCATCAGGTATGCTCATTATTGAAGTTTTATCATTACCACTATTACCTGGGTAACCGTTTTGAGAATAACATTCATCAGGTATGCTCATTATTGAAGTGTTATGATCACCACTATTACCTGGGTAACAGTTTCTAGAATAACATTCATCGGGTATGCTCATTATTGAAGTTTTATGATCACCACTATTACTGGGTATCCGTTTCTAGAATAACATTCATCAGGTACGCTCATTATTGAAGTGTTATGATCACCACTATTACCTGGGTATCCGTTTCTAGAATAACATTCATCAGGTATGCTCATTATTGAAGTGTTATGATCACCACTATTACCTGGGTAACTGTTTCTGGAATAACATTCATCAGGTATGCTCATTATTGAAGTTTTATGATCACCACTATTACCTGGGTATCCGTTTCTAGAATAACTTTCATCAGGTATGCTCATTATTGAAGCTTTATGATCGCCACTATTAGCTGGGTAACCGTTTCTAGAATAACATTCATCAGGTATGCTCATTATTGAAGTTTTATGATCACCACTATTACCTGGGTAACCGTTTCTGGAATAACATTCATCAGGTATGCTCATTATTGAAGTTTTATGATCACCACTATTATCTGGGTAACCGTTTCGAGAATAACATTCATCAGGTATGCTCATTATTGAAGTGTTTTGATCACCACTATTACCTGGGTAACCGTTTCTGGAATAACATTCATCAGGTATGCTCATTATTGAAGTGTTATGATCACCACTATTACCTGGGTATCCGTTTCTAGAATAACATTCATCAGGTATGCTCATTATTGAAGTGTTATGATCACCACTATTACCTGGGTAACTGTTTCTGGAATAACATTCATCAGGTATGCTCATTATTGAAGTTTTATGATCACCACTATTACCTTGGTATCCGTTTCTAGAATAACTTTCATCAGGTATGCTCATTATTGAAGCTTTATGATCGCCACTATTACCTGGGTAACCGTTTCTAGAATAACATTCATCAGGTATGCTCATTATTGAAGTTTTATGATCACCACTATTACCTGGGTAACCGTTTCTGGAATAACATTCATCAGGTATGCTCATTATTGAAGTGTTATGATCACCACTATTACCTGGGTAACCGTTTCTGGAATAACATTCATCAGGTATGCTCATTATTGACGTGTTATGATCACCACTATTACCTGGGAAACCGTTTCTAGAATAACATTCATCAGGTACGCTCATTATTGAAGTGTTATGATCACCACTATTACCTGGGTATCAGTTTCTAGAATAACATTCATCAGGTATGCTCATTATTGAAGTGTTATGATCACCACTATTACCTGGGTAACTGTTTCTGGAATAACATTCATCAGGTATGCTCATTATTGAAGTTTTATGATCACCACTATTACCTGGGTATCCGTTTCTAGAATAACTTTCATCAGGTATGCTCATTATTGAAGCTTTATGATCGCCACTATTACCTGGGTAACCGTTTCTAGAATAACATTCATCAGGTATGCTCATTATTGAAGTTTTATGATCACCACTATTACCTGGGTAACCGTTTCTGGAATAACATTCATCAGGTATGCTCATTATTGAAGTTTTATCATTACCACTATTACCTGGGTAACCGTTTCGAGAATAACATTCATCAGGTATGCTCATTATTGAAGTGTTGTGATCATCACTATTACCTGGGTAACCGTTTCTGGAATAACATTCATCAGGTATGCTCATTATTGAAGTGTTATGATCACCACTATTACCTGGGTAACCGTTTCTAGAATAACATTCATCAGGTATGCTCATTATTGAAGTTTTATGATCACCACTATTACCTGGGTATCTGTTTCTAGAATAACATTCATCAGGTATGCTCATTATTGAAGTTTTATCATCACCACTATTACCTGGGTAACCGTTTCTGGAATAATATTCATCAGGTATGCTCATTATTGAAGTGCTATGATCACCACTATTACCTGGGTAACCGTTTCTAGAATAACATTCATCAGGTATGCTCATTATTGAAGTTTTATGATCACCACTATTACCTTGGTATCCGTTTCTAGAATAACATTCATCAGGTATGCTCATTATTGAAGTTTTATGATCACCACTATTACCTGGGTATCCGTTTCTAGAATAACTTTCATCATGTATGCTCATTATTGAAGTTTTATGATCGCTACTATTACCTTGGTAACCGTTTCTAGAATAACATTCATCAGGTATGCTCATTATTGAAGTTTTATGATCACCACTATTACCTAGGTAACCGTTTCTGGAATAGCATTCATCAGATATGCTCATTATTGAAGTTTTATCATCACCACTATTACCTGGGTAAACGTTTCGAGAATAACATTCATCAGGTATGCTCATTATTGAAGTGTTATGATCACCATTATTACATGGGTAACTGTTTCTCGAATAACATTCATCAGGTATGCTCATTATTGAAGTGTTATGATCACCACTATTACTTGGGTAACCGTTTCTAGAATAACATTCATCAGGTATGCTCATTATTGAAGTTTTATGATCACGACTATTACTGGGTATCCGTTTCTAGAATAACATTCATCAGGTATGCTCATTATTGAAGTGTTATGATCACCACTATTACCTGGGTAACCGTTTATAAAATAACATTCATCAGGTATGCTCATTATTGAAGTTTTATCATCACCACTATTACCTGGGTAACGGTTTCTCGAATAATATTCATCAGGTATACTCATTATTAAAGTGCTATGATCACCACTATTACCTGGGTAACCGTTTCTAGTATAACATTCATCAGGTATGCTCATTATTGAAGTGTTATGATCACCATTATTACATGGGTAATCGTTTCTAGAATAACATTCATCAGGTATGCTCATTATTGAAGTGTTATGATCACCACTATTACCTGGGTAACCGTTTTTAAAATAACATTCATCAGGTATGCTCATTATTGAAGTTTTATCATCACCACTATTACCTGGGTATCGTTTCTGGAATAATATTCATCAGGTATGCTCATTATTGAAGTGCTATGATCACCACTATTACCTGGGTAACCTTTTCTAGTATAACATTCATAAGGTATGCTCATTATTGAAGTTTTATGATCACCACTATTACTGGGTGTCCGTTTCTAGAATAATATTCATCAGGTATGCTCATTATTGAAGTGTTATGATCACCACTATTACCTGGGTAACCGTTTCTAAAATAACATTCATCAGGTATGCTCATTGTTGAAGTTTTATCATCACCACTATTACCTTGGTAACCGTTTCTGGAATAACATTCATCAGGTATGCTCATTGTTGAAGTGCTATGATCACCACTATTACCTGGGTAACCATTTCTGGAATAACATTCATCAGGTATGCTCATTATTGCAGTTTTATGATCACCACTATTACCTGGGTATCAGTTTCTAGAATAACATTCATCAGGTATGCTCATTATTGAAGTGTTATGATCACCACTATTACCTGGGTAACCGTTTCTGGAATAACATTCATCAGGTATGCTCATTATTGAAGTTTTATGATCACCACTATTACCTGGGTATCCGTTTCTAGAATAACTTTCATCAGGTATGCTCATTATTGAAGCTTTATAATCGCCACTATTACCTGGGTAACCGTTTCTAGAATAACATTCATCAGGTATGCTCATTATTGAAGTTTTATGATCACCACTATTACCTGGGTAACCGTTTCTGGAATAACATTCATCAGGTATGCTCATTATTGAAGTTTTATGATCACCACTATTACCTGGGTAACCGTTTCGAGAATAACATTCATCAGGTATGCTCATTATTGAAGTGTTATGATCACCACTATTACCTGGGTAACCGTTTCTGGAATAACATTCATCAGGTATGCTCATTATTGAAGTGTTATGATCACCACTATTACCTGGGTAACCGTTTCTAGAATAACATTCATCAGGTACGCTCATTATTGAAGTGTTATGATCACCACTATTACCTGGGTATCAGTTTCTAGAATAACTTTCATCAGGTATGCTCATTATTGAAGTGTTATGATCACCACTATTACCTGGGTAACTGTTTCTGGAATAACATTCATCAGGTATGCTCATTATTGAAGTTTTATGATCACCACTATTACCTGGGTATTCGTTTCTAGAATAACTTTCATCAGGTATGCTCATTATTGAAGCTTTATGATCGCCACTATTACCTGGGTAACCGTTTCTAGAATAACATTCATCAGGTATGCTCATTATTGAAGTTTTATGATCACCACTATTACCTGGGTAACCGTTTCTGGAATAACATTCATCAGGTATGCTCATTATTGAAGTGTTGTGATCACCACTATTACCTGGGTAACCGTTTCTGGAATAACATTCATCAGGTATGCTCATTATTGAAGTGTTATGATCACCACTATTACCTGGGTAACCGTTTCTAGAATAACATTCATCAGGTATGCTCATTATTGAAGTTTTATGATCACCACTATTACCTGGGTATCCGTTTCTAGAATAACATTCATCAGGTATGCTCATTATTGAAGTGTTATGATCACCACTATTACCTGGGTAACCGTTTCTAGAATAACATTCATCAGGTATGCTCATTATTGAAGTTTTATGATCACCACTATTACCTGGGTATCCGTTTCTAGAATAACATTCATCAGGTATGCTCATTATTGAAGTGTTATGATCACCACTATTACCTGGGTAACCGTTTCTAAAATAACATTCATCAGGTATGCTCATTATTGAAGTTTTATCATCACCACTATTACCTGGGTAACCGTTTCTGGAATAATATTCATCAGGTATGCTCATTATTGAAGTGCTATGATCACCACTATTACCTGGGTAACCGTTTCTAGAATAACATTCATCAGGTATGCTCATTATTGAAGTTTTATGATCACCACTATTACCTTGGTATCCGTTTCTAGAATAACATTCATCAGGTATGCTCATTATTGAAGTTTTATGATCACCACTATTACCTGGGTATCCGTTTCTAGAATAACTTTCATCATGTATGCTCATTATTGAAGTTTTATGATCGCTACTATTACCTGGGTAACCGTTTCTAGAATAACATTCATCAGGTATGCTCATTATTGAAGTTTTATGATCACCACTATTACCTGGGTACCCGTTTCTGGAATAGCATTCATCAGGTATGCTCATTATTGAAGTTTTATCATCACCACTATTACCTGGGTAAACGTTTCGAGAATAACATTCATCAGGTATGCTCATTATTGAAGTGTTGTGATCACCACTATTACCTGGGTAACCGTTTCTAGAATAACATTCATCGGGTATGCTCATTATTGAAGTTTTATGATCACCACTATTACTGGGTATCCGTTTCTAGAATAAAATTCATCAGGTACGCTCATTATTGAAGTGTTGTGATCACCACTATTACCTGGGTATCCGTTTCTAGAATAACATTCATCAGGTATGCTCATTATTGAAGTGTTATGATCACCACTATTACCTGGGTAACTGTTTCTGGAATAACATTCATCAGGTATGCTCATTATTGAAGTTTTATGATCACCACTATTACCTGGGTAACCGTTTCGAGAATAACATTCATCAGGTATGCTCATTATTGAAGTGTTATGATCACCACTATACCTGGTTATCAGTTTCTAGAATAGCATTCATCAGGTATGCTCATTATTGAAGTGTTATGATCACCACTATTACCTGTGTAACTGTTTCTGGAATAACATTCATCAGGTATGCTCATTATTGAAGTTTTATGATCACCACTATTACTGGGTATCCGTTTCTAGAATAACTTTCATCAGGTATGCTCATTATTGAAGCTTTATGATCGCCGCTATTACCTGGGTAACCGTTTCTAGAATAACATTCATCAGGTATGCTCATTATTGAAGTTTTATGATCACCACTATTACCTGGGTAACCGTTTCTGTAATAACATTCATCAGGTATGCTCATTATTGAAGTTTTATCATTACCACTATTACCTGGGTAACCGTTTTGAGAATAACATTCATCAGGTATGCTCATTATTGAAGTGTTATGATCACCACTATTACCTGGGTAACAGTTTCTAGAATAACATTCATCGGGTATGCTCATTATTGAAGTTTTATGATCACCACTATTACTGGGTATCCGTTTCTAGAATAACATTCATCAGGTACGCTCATTATTGAAGTGTTATGATCACCACTATTACCTGGGTATCCGTTTCTAGAATAACATTCATCAGGTATGCTCATTATTGAAGTGTTATGATCACCACTATTACCTGGGTAACTGTTTCTGGAATAACATTCATCAGGTATGCTCATTATTGAAGTGTTATGATCACCACTATTACCTGGGTATCCGTTTCTAGAATAACTTTCATCAGGTATGCTCATTATTGAAGCTTTATGATCGCCACTATTAGCTGGGTAACCGTTTCTAGAATAACATTCATCAGGTATGCTCATTATTGAAGTTTTATGATCACCACTATTACCTGGGTAACCGTTTCTGGAATAACATTCATCAGGTATGCTCATTATTGAAGTTTTATGATCACCACTATTATCTGGGTAACCGTTTCGAGAATAACATTCATCAGGTATGCTCATTATTGAAGTGCTATGATCACCACTATTACCTGGGTAACCGTTTCTGGAATAACATTCATCAGGTATGCTCATTATTGAAGTGTTATGATCACCACTATTACCTGGGTATCCGTTTCTAGAATAACATTCATCAGGTATGCTCATTATTGAAGTGTTATGATCACCACTATTACCTGGGTAACTGTTTCTGGAATAACATTCATCAGGTATGCTCATTATTGAAGTTTTATGATCACCACTATTACCTTGGTATCCGTTTCTAGAATAACTTTCATCAGGTATGCTCATTATTGAAGCTTTATGATCGCCACTATTACCTGGGTAACCGTTTCTAGAATAACATTCATCAGGTATGCTCATTATTGAAGTTTTATGATCACCACTATTACCTGGGTAACCGTTTCTGGAATAACATTCATCAGGTATGCTCATTATTGAAGTGTTATGATCACCACTATTACCTGGGAAACCGTTTCTAGAATAACATTCATCAGGTACGCTCATTATTGAAGTGTTATGATCACCACTATTACCTGGGTATCAGTTTCTAGAATAACATTCATCAGGTATGCTCATTATTGAAGTGTTATGATCACCACTATTACCTGGGTAACTGTTTCTGGAATAACATTCATCAGGTATGCTCATTATTGAAGTTTTATGATCACCACTATTACCTGGGTATCCGTTTCTAGAATAACTTTCATCAGGTATGCTCATTATTGAAGCTTTATGATCGCCACTATTACCTGGGTAACCGTTTCTAGAATAACATTCATCAGCTATGCTCATTATTGAAGTTTTATGATCACCACTATTACCTGGGTAACCGTTTCTGGAATAACATTCATCAGGTATGCTCATTATTGAAGTTTTATCATTACCACTATTACCTGGGTAACCGTTTCGAGAATAACATTCATCAGGTATGCTCATTATTGAAGTGTTGTGATCATCACTATTACCTGGGTAACCGTTTCTGGAATAACATTCATCAGGTATGCTCATTATTGAAGTGTTATGATCACCACTATTACCTGGGTAACCGTTTCTAGAATAACATTCATCAGGTATGCTCATTATTGAAGTTTTATGATCACCACTATTACCTGGGTATCTGTTTCTAGAATAACATTCATCAGGTATGCTCATTATTGAAGTTTTATCATCACCACTATTACCTGGGTAACCGTTTCTGGAATAATATTCATCAGGTATGCTCATTATTGAAGTGCTATGATCACCACTATTACCTGGGTAACCGTTTCTAGAATAACATTCATCAGGTATGCTCATTATTGAAGTTTTATGATCACCACTATTACCTTGGTATCCGTTTCTAGAATAACATTCATCAGGTATGCTCATTATTGAAGTTTTATGATCACCACTATTACCTGGGTATCCGTTTCTAGAATAACTTTCATCATGTATGCTCATTATTGAAGTTTTATGATCACCACTATTACCTAGGTAACCGTTTCTGGAATAGCATTCATCAGGTATGCTCATTATTGAAGTTTTATCATCACCACTATTACCTGGGTAAACGTTTCGAGAATAACATTCATCAGGTATGCTCATTATTGAAGTGTTATGATCACCATTATTACATGGGTAACTGTTTCTCGAATAACATTCATCAGGTATGCTCATTATTGAAGTGTTATGATCACCACTATTACTTGGGTAACCGTTTCTAGAATAACATTCATCAGGTATGCTCATTATTGAAGTTTTATGATCACGACTATTACTGGGTATCCGTTTCTAGAATAACATTCATCAGGTATGCTCATTATTGAAGTGTTATGATCACCACTATTACCTGGGTAACCGTTTATAAAATAACATTCATCAGGTATGCTCATTATTGAAGTTTTATCATCACCACTATTACCTGGGTAACGGTTTCTCGAATAATATTCATCAGGTATACTCATTATTGAAGTGCTATGATCACCACTATTACCTGGGTAACCGTTTCTAGTATAACATTCATCAGGTATGCTCATTATTGAAGTGTTATGATCACCATTATTACATGGGTAATCGTTTCTAGAATAACATTCATCAGGTATGCTCATTATTGAAGTGTTATGATCACCACTATTACCTGGGTAACCGTTTTTAAAATAACATTCATCAGGTATGCTCATTATTGAAGTTTTATCATCACCACTATTACCTGGGTATCGTTTCTGGAATAATATTCATCAGGTATGCTCATTATTGAAGTGCTATGATCACCACTATTACCTGGGTAACCTTTTCTAGTATAACATTCATAAGGTATGCTCATTATTGAAGTTTTATGATCACCACTATTACTGGGTGTCCGTTTCTAGAATAATATTCATCAGGTATGCTCATTATTGAAGTGTTATGATCACCACTATTACCTGGGTAACCGTTTCTAAAATAACATTCATCAGGTATGCTCATTGTTGAAGTTTTATCATCACCACTATTACCTTGGTAACCGTTTCTGGAATAACATTCATCAGGTATGCTCATTGTTGAAGTGCTATGATCACCACTATTACCTGGGTAACCATTTCTGGAATAACATTCATCAGGTATGCTCATTATTGCAGTTTTATGATCACCACTATTACCTGGGTATCAGTTTCTAGAATAACATTCATCAGGTATGCTCATTATTGAAGTGTTATGATCACCACTATTACCTGGGTAACCGTTTCTGGAATAACATTCATCAGGTATGCTCATTATTGAAGTTTTATGATCACCACTATTACCTGGGTATCCGTTTCTAGAATAACTTTCATCAGGTATGCTCATTATTGAAGCTTTATAATCGCCACTATTACCTGGGTAACCGTTTCTAGAATAACATTCATCAGGTATGCTCATTATTGAAGTTTTATGATCACCACTATTACCTGGGTAACCGTTTCTGGAATAACATTCATCAGGTATGCTCATTATTGAAGTTTTATGATCACCACTATTACCTGGGTAACCGTTTCGAGAATAACATTCATCAGGTATGCTCATTATTGAAGTGTTATGATCACCACTATTACCTGGGTAACCGTTTCTGGAATAACATTCATCAGGTATGCTCATTATTGAAGTGTTATGATCACCACTATTACCTGGGTAACCGTTTCTAGAATAACATTCATCAGGTACGCTCATTATTGAAGTGTTATGATCACCACTATTACCTGGGTATCAGTTTCTAGAATAACTTTCATCAGGTATGCTCATTATTGAAGTGTTATGATCACCACTATTACCTGGGTAACTGTTTCTGGAATAACATTCATCAGGTATTCTCATTATTGAAGTTTTATGATCACCACTATTACCTGGGTATTCGTTTCTAGAATAACTTTCATCAGGTATGCTCATTATTGAAGCTTTATGATCGCCACTATTACCTGGGTAACCGTTTCTAGAATAACATTCATCAGGTATGCTCATTATTGAAGTTTTATGATCACCACTATTACCTGGGTAACCGTTTCTGGAATAACATTCATCAGGTATGCTCATTATTGAAGTTTTATCATTACCACTATTACCTGGGTAACCGTTTCGAGAATAACATTCATCAGGTATGCTCATTATTGAAGTGTTGTGATCACCACTATTACCTGGGTAACCGTTTCTGGATTAACATTCATCAGGTATGCTCATTATTGAAGTGTTATGATCACCACTATTACCTGGGTAACCGTTTCTAGAATAACATTCATCAGGTATGCTCATTATTGAAGTTTTATGATCACCACTATTACCTGGGTATCCGTTTCTAGAATAACATTCATCAGGTATGCTCATTATTGAAGTGTTATGATCACCACTATTACCTGGGTAACCGTTTCTAAAATAACATTCATCAGGTATGCTCATTATTGAAGTTTTATCATCACCACTATTACCTGGGTAACAGTTTCTGGAATAATATTCATCAGGTATGCTCATTATTGAAGTGCTATGATCACCACTATTACCTGGGTAACCGTTTCTAGAATAACATTCATCAGGTATGCTCATTATTGAAGTTTATGATCACCACTATTACCTTGGTATCCGTTTCTAGAATAACATTCATCAGGTATGCTCATTATTGAAGTTTTATGATCACCACTATTACCTGGGTATCCGTTTCTAGAATAACTTTCATCATGTATGCTCATTATTGAAGTTTTATGATCGCTACTATTACCTGGGTAACCGTTTCTAGAATAACATTCATCAGGTATGCTCATTATTGAAGTTTAATGATCACCACTATTACCTGGGTAACCGTTTCTGGAATAGCATTCATCAGGTATGCTCATTATTGAAGTTTTATCATCACCACTATTACCTGGGTAAACGTTTCGAGAATAACATTCATCAGGTATGCTCATTATTGAAGTGTTATGATCACCATTATTACATGGGTATCTGTTTCTCGAATAACATTCATCAGGTATGCCCATTATTGAAGTGTTGTGATCACCACTATTACCTGGGTAACCGTTTCTAGAATAACATTCATCGGGTATGCTCATTATTGAAGTTTTATGATCACCACTATTACTGGGTATCCGTTTCTAGAATAACATTCATCAGGTACGCTCATTATTGAAGTGTTATGATCACCACTATTACCTGGGTATCCGTTTCTAGAATAACATTCATCAGGTATGCTCATTATTGAAGTGTTATGATCACCACTATTACCTGGGTAACTGTTTCTGGAATAACATTCATCAGGTATGCTCATTATTGAAGTTTTATAATCACCACTATTACCTGGGTAACCGTTTCTGGAATAACATTCATCAGGTATGCTCATTATTAAAGTTTTATGATCACCACTATTACCTGGGTAACTGTTTCGAGAATAACATTCATCAGGTATGCTCATTATTGAAGTGTTATGATCACCACTATACCTGGTTATCAGTTTCTAGAATAACATTCATCAGGTATGCTCATTATTGAAGTGTTATGATCACCACTATTACCTGTGTAACTGTTTCTGGAATAACATTCATCAGGTATGCTCATTATTGAAGTTTTATGATCACCACTATTACTGGGTATCCGTTTCTAGAATAACTTTCATCAGGTATGCTCATTATTGAAGCTTTATGATCGCCGCTATTACCTGGGTATCCGTTTCTAGAATAACATTCATCAGGTATGCTCATTATTGAAGTTTTATGATCACCACTATTACCTGGGTAACCGTTTCTGTAATAACATTCATCAGGTATGCTCATTATTGAAGTTTTATCATTACCACTATTACCTGGGTAACCGTTTTGAGAATAACATTCATCAGGTATGCTCATTATTGAAGTGTTGTGATCACCACTATTACCTGGGTAACAGTTTCTAGAATAACATTCATCGGGTATGCTCATTATTGAAGTTTTATGATCACCACTATTACTGGGTATCCGTTTCTAGAATAACATTCATCAGGTACGCTCATTATTGAAGTGTTATGATCACCACTATTACCTGGGTATCCGTTTCTAGAATAACATTCATCAGGTATGCTCATTATTGAAGTTTTATGATCACCACTATTACCTGGGTAACCGTTTCTGGAATAACATTCATCAGGTATGCTCATTATTGAAGTTTTATGATCACCACTATTATCTGGGTAACCGTTTCGAGAATAACATTCATCAGGTATGCTCATTATTGAAGTGTTATGATCACCACTATTACCTGGGTAACCGTTTCTGGAATAACATTCATCAGGTATGCTCATTATTGAAGTATTATGATCACCACTATTACCTGGGTAACTGTTTCTGGAATAACATTCATCAGGTATGCTCATTATTGAAGTTTTATGATCACCACTATTACCTGGGTATCCGTTTCTAGAATAACTTTCATCAGGTATGCTCATTATTGAAGCTTTATGATCGCCACTATTACCTGGGTAACCGTTTCTAGAATAACATTCATCAGGTATGCTCATTATTGAAGTGTTATGATCACCACTATTACCTGGGTAACCGTTTCTAAAATAACATTCATTAGGTATGCTCATTATTGAAGTTTTATCATCACCACTATTACCTGGGTAACCGTTTCTGGAATAACATTCATCAGGTATGCTCATTATTGAAGTTTTATGATCACGACTATTACTGGGTATCCGTTTCTAGAATAACATTCATCAGGTATGCTCATTATTGAAGTGTTATGATCACCACTATTACCTGGGTAACCGTTTCTAAAATAACATTCATCAGGTATGCTCATTATTGAAGTTTTATCATCACCACTATTACCTGGGTAACGGTTTCTGGAATAATATTCATCAGGTATGCTCATTATTGAAGTGCTATGATCACCACTATTACCTGGGTAACCGTTTCTAGAATAACATTCATCAGGTATGCTCATTATTGAAGTTTTATGATCACCACTATTACTGGGTGTCCGTTTATAGAATAATATTCATCAGGTATGCTCATTAATGAAGTGTTATGATCACCACTATTACCTTGGGTAACTGTTTCTGGAATAACATTCATCAGGTATGCTCATAATTGACGTGTTATGATCACCACTATTACCTGGGTAACGCTTCTGGAATAACATTCATCAGGTACGCTCATTATTGAAGTTTTACGATCACCACTATTACCTGGGTATCCGTTTCTAGAATAACTTTCATCAGGTATCCTCATTATTGAAGCTTTATGATCGCCACTATTACCTGGGTAACCGTTTCTAGAATAACATTCATCAGGTATCCACATTATTGAAGTTTTATGATGACCACTATTACCTGGGTAACCGTTTTTGGAATAACATTCATCAGGTATGCTCATTATTGAAGTTTTATCATCACCACTATTACCTGGGTAACCGTTTCGAGAATAACATTCATCAGGTATGCTCATTATTGAAGTGTTATGATCACCACTATTACCTGGGTAACCGTTTCTAAAATAACATTCATCAGGTATGCTCATTATTGAAGTTTTATCATCACCACTATTACCTGGGTAACGGTTTCTGGAATAATATTCATCAGGTATGCTCATTAATAAGTGCTATGATCACCACTATTACCTGGGTAACCGTTTCTAGAATAACATTCATCAGGTATGCTCATTATTGAAGTTTTATGATCACCACTATTACTGGGTGTCCGTTTATAGAATAATATTCATCAGGTATGCTCATTAATGAAGTGTTATGATCACCACTATTACCTGGGTAACTGTTTCTGGAATAACATTCATCAGGTATGCTCATAATTGACGTGTTATGATCACCACTATTACATGGATATCCGTTTCTGGAATAACATTGATAAGGTATGCTCATTATTAAAGTGTTATAATCACCACTATTACCAGGGTAACCGTTTCTAGAAAAACATTCATCAGGTATGCTCATTATTGAAGTGTTATGATCACCACTATTACCTGGGTAACCGTTTCTGGAATAACATTCATCAGGTACGCTCATTATTGAAGTTTTACGATCACCACTATTACCTGGGTATCCGTTTCTAGAATAACTTTCATCAGGTATCCTCATTATTGAAGCTTTATGATCGCCACTATTACCTGGGTAACCGTTTCTAGAATAACATTCATCAGGTATCCACATTATTGAAGTTTTATGATGACCACTATTACCTGGGTAACCGTTTTTGGAATAACATTCATCAGGTATGCTCATTATTGAAGTTTTATCATCACCACTATTACCTGGGTAACCGTTTCGAGAATAACATTCATCAGGTATGCTCATTATTGAAGTGTTATGATCACCACTATTACCTGGGTAGCCGTTTCTGGAATAACATTCATCAGGTACGCTCATTATTGAAGTGTTATGATCACCACTATTACCTGGGTATCCGTTTCTAGAATAACATTCATCAGGTATGCTCATTATTGAAATGTTATGATCACCACTATTACCAGGGTAACCGTTTCTGGAATAACATTCATCAGGTACGCTCATTATTGAAGTGTTATGATCACCACTATTGCCTGGGTATCCGTTTCTAGAATAATATTCATCAGGTATGCTAATTATTGAAGTTTTATGATCACCACTATTACCAGGGTAACCGTTTCTAGAATAACATTCATCAGGTATGCTCATAATTGACGTGTTATGATCACCACTATTACCTGGGTAACAGTTTCTGGGATAACATTGATAAGGTATGCTCATTATTGAAGTGTTATGATCACCACTATTACCAGGGTAACCGTTTCTAGAAAAATATTCATCAGGTATGCTCATTATTGAAGTGTTATGATCACCACTATTACCTGGGTAACCGTTTCTGGAATAACATTCATCAGGTACGCTCATTATTGAAGTGTTATGATCACCACTATTACCGGGGTATCCGTTTCTAGAATAACATTCATCAGGTATACTCATTATTGAAGTGTTATGATCACCGCTATTACCTGGGTAACTGTTTCTGGAATAACATTCATCAGGTATGCTCATTATTGAAGTTTTATGATCACCACTATTACCTGTGTATCCATTTTTAGAATAACTTTCATCAGGTATGCTCATTATTGAAGCTTTATGATCGCCACTATTACCTGGGTAACCGTTTCTAGAATAACATTCATCAGGTATGCTCATTATTGAAGTTTTATGATCACGACTATTACTGGGTATCCGTTTCTAGAATAACATTCATCAGGTATGCTCATTATTGAAGTGTTATGATCACCACTATTACCTGGGTAACCGTTTCTAAAATAACATTCATCAGGTATGCTCATTATTGAAGTTTTATCATCACCACTATTACCTGGGTAACGGTTTCTGGAATAATATTCATCAGGTATGCTCATTATTGAAGTGCTATGATCACCACTATTACCTGGGTAACCGTTTCTAGAATAACATTCATCAGGTATGCTCATTATTGAAGTTTTATGATCACCACTATTACTGGGTGTTCGTTTATAGAATAATATTCATCAGGTATGCTCATTAATGAAGTGTTATGATCACCACTATTACCTGTGTAACTGTTTCTGGAATAACATTCATCAGGTATGCTCATAATTGACGTGTTATGATCACCACTATTACATAAATATCCGTTTCTGGAATAACATTGATAAGGTATGCTCATTATTAAAGTGTTATAATCACCACTATTACCAGGGTAACCGTTTCTAGAAAAACATTCATCAGGTATGCTCATTATTGAAGTGTTATGATCACCACTATTACCTGGGTAACCGTTTCTGGAATAACATTCATCAGGTACGCTCATTATTGAAGTGTTATGATCACCACTATTACCTGGGTATCCGTTTCTAGAATAACATTCATCAGGTATGCTCATTATTGAAATGTTATGATCACCACTATTACCTGGGTAACCGTTTCTGGAATAACATTCATCAGGTACGCTCATTATTGAAGTGTTATGATCACCACTATTGCCTGGGTATCCGTTTCTAGAATAATATTCATCAGGTATGCTAATTTTGAAGTTTTATGATCACCACTATTACCAGGGTAACCGTTTCTAGAATAACATTCATCAGGTATGCTCATAATTGACGTGTTATGATCACCACTATTACCTGGGTAACAGTTTCTGGGATAACATTGATAAGGTATGCTCATTATTGAAGTGTTATGATCACCACTATTACCAGGGTAACCGTTTCTAGAAAAACATTCATCAGGTATGCTCATTATTGAAGTGTTATGATCACCACTATTACCTGGGTAACCGTTTCTGGAATAACATTCATCAGGTACGCTCATTATTGAAGTGTTATGATCACCACTATTACCGGGGTATCCGTTTCTAGAATAACATTCATCAGGTATACTCATTATTGAAGTGTTATGATCACCGCTATTACCTGGGTAACTGTTTCTGGAATAACATTCATCAGGTATGCTCATTATTGAAGTTTTATGATCACCACTATTACCTGTGTATCCATTTCTAGAATAACTTTCATCAGGTATGCTCATTATTGAAGCTTTATGATCGCCACTATTACCTGGGTAACCGTTTCTAGAATAACATTCATCAGGTATGCTCATTATTGAAGTTTTATGATCACGACTATTACTGGGTATCCGTTTCTAGAATAACATTCATCAGGTATGCTCATTATTGAAGTGTTATGATCACCACTATTACCTGGGTAACCGTTTCTAAAATAACATTCATCAGGTATGCTCATTATTGAAGTTTTATCATCACCACTATTACCTGGGTAACGGTTTCTGGAATAATATTCATCAGGTATGCTCATTATTGAAGTGCTATGATCACCACTATTACCTGGGTAACCGTTTCTAGAATAACATTCATCAGGTATGCTCATTATTGAAGTTTTATGATCACCACTATTACTGGGTGTCCGTTTATAGAATAATATTCATCAGGTATGCTCATTAATGAAGTGTTATGATCACCACTATTACCTGGGTAACTGTTTCTGGAATAACATTCATCAGGTATGCTCATAATTGACGTGTTATGATCACCACTATTACATGGATATCCGTTTCTGGAATAACATTGATAAGGTATGCTCATTATTAAAGTGTTATAATCACCACTATTACCAGGGTAACCGTTTCTAGAAAAACATTCATCAGGTATGCTCATTATTGAAGTGTTATGATCACCACTATTACCTGGGTAACCGTTTCTGGAATAACATTCATCAGGTACGCTCATTATTGAAGTTTTACGATCACCACTATTACCTGGGTATCCGTTTCTAGAATAACTTTCATCAGGTATCCTCATTATTGAAGCTTTATGATCGCCACTATTACCTGGGTAACCGTTTCTAGAATACCATTCATCAGGTATCCACATTATTGAAGTTTTATGATGACCACTATTACCTGGGTAACCGTTTTTGGAATAACATTCATCAGGTATGCTCATTATTGAAGTTTTATTATCACCACTATTACCTGGGTAACCGTTTCGAGAATAACATTCATCAGGTATGCTCATTATTGAAGTGTTATGATCACCACTATTACCTGGGTAGCCGTTTCTGGAATAACATTCATCAGGTACGCTCATTATTGAAGTGTTATGATCACCACTATTACCTGGGTATCCGTTTCTAGAATAACATTCATCAGGTATGCTCATTATTGAAATGTTATGATCACCACTATTACCTGGGTAACCGTTTCTGGAATAACATTCATCAGGTACGCTCATTATTGAAGTGTTATGATCACCACTATTGCCTGGGTATCCGTTTCTAGAATAATATTCATCAGGTATGCTAATTATTGAAGTTTTATGATCACCACTATTACCAGGGTAACCGTTTCTAGAATAACATTCATCAGGTATGCTCATAATTGACGTGCTATGATCACCACTATTACCTGGGTAACAGTTTCTGGGATAACATTGATAAGGTATGCTCATTATTGAAGTGTTATGATCACCACTATTACCAGGGTAACCGTTTCTAGAAAAACATTCATCAGGTATGCTCATTATTGAAGTGTTATGATCACCACTATTACCTGGGTAACCGTTTCTGGAATAACATTCATCAGGTACGCTCATTATTGAAGTGTTATGATCACCACTATTACCGGGGTATCCGTTTCTAGAATAACATTCATCAGGTATACTCATTATTGAAGTGTTATGATCACCGCTATTACCTGGGTAACTGTTTCTGGAATAACATTCATCAGGTATGCTCATTATTGAAGCTTTATGATCGCCACTATTACCTGGGTAACCGTTTCTAGAATAACATTCATCAGGTATGCTATTATTGAAGTTTTATGATCACCACTATTACCTGGGTAACGTTTCTGGAGTAACATTCATCAGGTATGTCATTATTGAAGTTTTATCATCACCATTATTACCTGGGTAACCGTTTCGAGAATAACATTCATCAGGTATGCTCATTATTGAAGTGTTATGATCACCACTATTACCTGGGTAACCGTTTCTAGAATAATATTCATCAGGTATGCTCATTATTGAAGTTTTATGATCACCACTATTACCTGGGTAACCGTTTCTAGAATAATATTCATCAGGTATGCTCATTATTGAAGTTTTATGATCACCACTATTACCTGGGTAACCGTTTCTAGAATAACATTCATCAGGTATGCTCATTATTGAAGATTTATGATCACCACTATTACCAGGGTAACCGTTTCTAGAATAATATTCATCAGGTATGTTCATTATTGAAGTTTTATGATCACCACTATTACCAGGGTAACCGTTTCAAGAATAACATTCATCAGGTATGCTCAGTATTGAAGTTTTATGATCACTACTATTACCAGGTTAACCGTTTCTGGAATAAAATTCATCAGGTATGTAATAACATTCATCAGGTATGCTCAATATTGAAGTGTTATGATCGCCACTATTACCTAGGTAACCGTTTCTAGAATAACATTCATCAGGAATGCTCATTTTTGAAGTGTTATGATCGTAACTATTACCTGGGTAGCCGTTTCTAGAATAACATTCATCAGGTATGCTCATTATTGAAGTTTATGATAACCACTATTACCTGTGTAACCGTTTCTGGAATAACATTCATCAGGTATGCTCATTATTGAAGTGTTATGAACACCACTATTACCTGGGTAACCGTTTCTGGAATAATATTCATCAGGTATGCTAATTATTGAAGTTTTATGATCACCACTATTACCAGGGTAACCGTTTCTAGAATAACATTCATCAGGTATGCTCATAATTGACGTGCTATGATCACCACTATTACCTGGGTAACAGTTTCTGGGATAACATTGATAAGGTATGCTCATTATTGAAGTGTTATGATCACCACTATTACCAGGGTAACCGTTTCTAGAAAAACATTCATCAGGTATGCTCATTATTGAAGTGTTATGATCACCACTATTACCTGGGTAACCGTTTCTGGAATAACATTCATCAGGTACGCTCATTATTGAAGTGCTATGATCACCACTATTACCTGGGTAACAGTTTCTGGGATAACATTGATAAGGTATGCTCATTATTGAAGTGTTATGATCACCACTATTACCAGGGTAACCGTTTCTAGAAAAACATTCATCAGGTATGCTCATTATTGAAGTGTTATGATCACCACTATTACCTGGGTAACCGTTTCTGGAATAACATTCATCAGGTACGCTCATTATTGAAGTGTTATGATCACCACTATTACCGGGGTATCCGTTTCTAGAATAACATTCATCAGGTATACTCATTATTGAAGTGTTATGATCACCGCTATTACCTGGGTAACTGTTTCTGGAATAACATTCATCAGGTATGCTCATTATTGAAGTTTTATGATCACAACTATTACCTGTGTATCCATTTCTAGAATAACTTTCATCAGGTATGCTCATTATTGAAGCTTTATGATCGCCACTATTACCTGGGTAACCGTTTCTAGAATAACATTCATCAGGTATGCTATTATTGAAGTTTTATGATCACCACTATTACCTGGGTAACGTTTCTGGAGTAACATTCATCAGGTATGTCATTATTGAAGTTTTATCATCACCATTATTACCTGGGTAACCGTTTCGAGAATAACATTCATCAGGTATGCTCATTATTGAAGTGTTATGATCACCACTATTACCTGGGTAACCGTTTCTAGAATAATATTCATCAGGTATGCTCATTATTGAAGTTTTATGATCACCACTATTACCTGGGTAACCGTTTCTAGAATAATATTCATCAGGTATGCTCATTATTGAAGTTTTATGATCACCACTATTACCTGGGTAACCGTTTCTAGAATAACATTCATCAGGTATGCTCATTATTGAAGATTTATGATCACCACTATTACCAGGGTAACCGTTTCTAGAATAATATTCATCAGGTATGTTCATTATTGAAGTTTTATGATCACCACTATTACCAGGGTAACCGTTTCAAGAATAACATTCATCAGGTATGCTCAGTATTGAAGTTTTATGATCACTACTATTACCAGGTTAACCGTTTCTGGAATAAAATTCATCAGGTATGTAATAACATTCATCAGGTATGCTCAATATTGAAGTGTTATGATCGCCACTATTACCTGGGTAACCGTTTCTAGAATAACATTCATCAGGAATGCTCATTTTTGAAGTGTTATGATCGTAACTATTACCTGGGTAGCCGTTTCTAGAATAACATTCATCAGGTATGCTCATTATTGAAGTTTATGATAACCACTATTACCTGTGTAACCGTTTCTGGAATAACATTCATCAGGTATGCTCATTATTGAAGTGTTATGAACACCACTATTACCTGGGTAACCGTTTCTGGAATAACATTCATCAGGTATGCTCATTATTGAAGTGTTATGATCACCACTATTACCTAGGTAACCGTTTCTGGAATAACATTCATCAGGTATGCTCATTATTGAAGTGTTATGATCACCACTATTACCTGGGTAACCGTTTCTGGAATAATATTCATTAGGTATGTTCATTATTGAAGTGTTATGATCACCACTATTACCAGGGTAACCGTTTCTAGAATAACATTCATCAGATATGCTTATTATTGAAGTGTTATGATCACCACTATTACTTGGGTAACTGTTTCTGGAAAAACATTCATCAGGTATGCTCATTATTGAAGTGTTATGATCACCACTATTACCAGGGTAACCATTTCTAACATAACATTCATCAGGTATGCTCATTATTGAAGTTTTATGATCACCACTATTACCTGGGTAACCGTTTGTGGAATAACATTGATAAGGTATGCTCATTATTGAAGTGTTATGATCACCACTATTACCAGGGTAACCATTTCTAACATAACATTCATCAGGTATGCTCATTATTGAAGTTTTATGATCACCACTATTACCTGGGTAACCGTTTCTGGAATAACATTCATCAGGTACGCTCATTATTGAAGTGTTATGATCACCACTATTGCCTGGGTATCCGTTTCTAGAATAATATTCATCAGGTATGCTAATTATTGAAGTTTTATGATCACCACTATTACCAGGGTAACCGTTTCTAGAATAACATTCATCAGGTATGCTCATAATTGACGTGCTATGATCACCACTATTACCTGGGTAACAGTTTCTGGGATAACATTGATAAGGTATGCTCATTATTGAAGTGTTATGATCACCACTATTACCAGGGTAACCGTTTCTAGAAAAACATTCATCAGGTATGCTCATTATTGAAGTGTTATGATCACCACTATTACCTGGGTAACCGTTTCTGGAATAACATTCATCAGGTACGCTCATTATTGAAGTGTTATGATCACCACTATTACCGGGGTATCCGTTTCTAGAATAACATTCATCAGGTATACTCATTATTGAAGTGTTATGATCACCGCTATTACCTGGGTAACTGTTTCTGGAATAACATTCATCAGGTATGCTCATTATTGAAGTTTTATGATCACAACTATTACCTGTGTATCCATTTCTAGAATAACTTTCATCAGGTATGCTCATTATTGAAGCTTTATGATCGCCACTATTACCTGGGTAACCGTTTCTAGAATAACATTCATCAGGTATGCTATTATTGAAGTTTTATGATCACCACTATTACCTGGGTAACGTTTCTGGAGTAACATTCATCAGGTATGTCATTATTGAAGCTTTATCATCACCATTATTACCTGGGTAACCGTTTCGAGAATAACATTCATCAGGTATGCTCATTATTGAAGTGTTATGATCACCACTATTACCTGGGTAACCGTTTCTAGAATAATATTCATCAGGTATGCTCATTATTGAAGTTTTATGATCACCACTATTACCTGGGTAACCGTTTCTAGAATAATATTCATCAGGTATGCTCATTATTGAAGTTTTATGATCACCACTATTACCTGGGTAACCGTTTCTAGAATAACATTCATCAGGTATGCTCATTATTGAAGATTTATGATCACCACTATTACCAGGGTAACCGTTTCTAGAATAATATTCATCAGGTATGTTCATTATTGAAGTTTTATGATCACCACTATTACCAGGGTAACCGTTTCAAGAATAACATTCATCAGGTATGCTCAGTATTGAAGTTTTATGATCACTACTATTACCAGGTTAACCGTTTCTGGAATAAAATTCATCAGGTATGTAATAACATTCATCAGGTATGCTCAATATTGAAGTGTTATGATCGCCACTATTACCTGGGTAACCGTTTCTAGAATAACATTCATCAGGAATGCTCATTTTTGAAGTGTTATGATCGTAACTATTACCTGGGTAGCCGTTTCTAGAATAACATTCATCAGGTATGCTCATTATTGAAGTTTATGATAACCACTATTACCTGTGTAACCGTTTCTGGAATAACATTCATCAGGTATGCTCATTATTGAAGTGTTATGAACACCACTATTACCTGGGTAACCGTTTCTGGAATAACATTCATCAGGTATGCTCATTATTGAAGTGTTATGATCACCACTATTACCTAGGTAACCGTTTCTGGAATAACATTCATCAGGTATGCTCATTATTGAAGTGTTATGATCACCACTATTACCTGGGTAACCGTTTCTGGAATAATATTCATTAGGTATGTTCATTATTGAAGTGTTATGATCACCACTATTACCAGGGTAACCGTTTCTAGAATAACATTCATCAGATATGCTTATTATTGAAGTGTTATGATCACCACTATTACTTGGGTAACTGTTTCTGGAAAAACATTCATCAGGTATGCTCATTATTGAAGTGTTATGATCACCACTATTACCAGGGTAACCATTTCTAACATAACATTCATCAGGTATGCTCATTATTGAAGTTTTATGATCACCACTATTACCTGGGTAACCGTTTGTGGAATAACATTGATAAGGTATGCTCATTATTGAAGTGTTATGATCACCACTATTACCAGGGTAACCGTTCTAAAAAAACATTCATCAGGTATGCTCATTATTGAAGTGTTATGATCACCACTATTACCTGGGTAACCGTTTCTGGAATAACATTCATCAGGTACGCTCATTATTGAAGTGTTATGATCACCACTTTTACCTGGGTATCCGTTTCTAGAATAACATTCATCAGGTATGCTCATTATTGAAGTGTTATGATCACCACTATTACCTGGGTAACCGTTTCTGGAATAACATTCATCAGGTATGCTCATTATTGAAGTTTTATGATCACCACTATTACCTGGGTATCCGTTTCTAGAATAACTTTCATCAGGTATGCTCATTATTGAAGCTTTATGATCGCCACTATTACCTGGGTAACCGTTTCTAGAATAACATTCATCAGGTATGCTCATTATTGAAGTTTTATGATCACCCCTATTACCTGGGTAACCGTTTCTGGAATAACATTCATCAGGTATGCTCATTATTGAAGTTTTATCATCGCCACTATTACCTGGGTAACCGTTTCGAGAATAACATTCATCAGGTATGCTCATTATTGATGTGTTATGATCACCACTATTACCTGGGTAGCCGTTTCTGGAATAATATTCATCAGGTATGCTCATTATTGAAGTGTTATGATCACCACTATTACCTGGGTAACCGTTTCTAGAATAACATTCATCAGGTACGCTCATTATTGAAGTGTTATGATCACCACTATTACCTGGGTATCAGTTTCTAGAATAACATTCATCAGGTATGCTCATTATTGAAGTGTTATGATCACCACTATTACCTTGGTAACTGTTTCTGGAATAACATTCATAAGGTATGCTCATTATTGAAGTTTTATGATCACCACTATTACCTGGGTATCCGTTTCTAGAATAACTTTCATCAGGTATGCTCATTATTGAAGCTTTATGATCGCCACTATTGCCTGGGTAACCGTTTCTAGAATAACATTCATCAGGTATGCTCATTATTGAAGTTTTATGATCACCACTATTACCTGGGTAACCGTTTCAGGAATAACATTCATCAGGTATGCTCATTATTGAAGTTTTATCATTACCACTATTACCTGGGTAACCGTTTCGAGAATAACATTCATCAGGTATGCTCATTATTGAAGTGTTATGATCACCACTATTACCTGGGTAACCGTTTCTGGAATAACATTCATCAAGTATGCTCATTATTGAAGTGTTATGATCACCACTATTACCTGGATAACCGTTTCTAGAATAACATTCATCAGGTATGCTCATTATTGAAGTTTTATGATCACCACTATTACTGGGTATCCGTTTCTAAAATAACATTCATCAGGTACGCTCATTATTGAAGTGTTATGATCACCACTATTACCTGGGTATCCGTTTCTAGAATAACATTCATCAGGTATGCTCATTATTGAAGTGTTATGATCACCACTATTACCTGGGTAACTGTTTCTGGAATAACATTCATCAGGTATGCTCATTATTGAAGTTTTATGATCACCACTATTACCTGGGTATCCGTTTCTAGAATAACTTTCATCAGGTATCCTCATTATTGAAGCTTTATGATCGCCACTATTACCTGGGTAACCGTTTCGAGAATAACATTCATTAGGTATGCACATTATTGAAGTTTTATCATCACCACTATTACCTGGGTAACCGTTTCTGGAATAACATTCATCAGGTATGCTCATTATTGAAGTTTTATGATCACGACTATTACTGGGTATCCGTTTCTAGAATAACATTCATCAGGTATGCTCATTATTGAAGTGTTATGATCACCACTATTACCTGGGTAACCGTTTCTAAAATAAAATTCATCAGGTATGCTCATTATTGAAGTTTTATCATCACCACTATTACCTGGGTAACGGTTTCTGCAATAATATTCATCAGGTATGCTCATTATTGAAGTGCTATGATCACCACTATTACCTGGGTAACCGTTTCTAGAATAACATTCATCAGGTATGCTCATTATTGAAGTTTTATGATCACCACTATTACTGGGTGTCCGTTTATAGAATAATATTCATCAGGTATGCTCATTAATGAAGTGTTATGATCACCACTATTACCTGGGTAACTGTTTCTGGAATAACATTCATCAGGTATGCTCATAATTGACGTGTTATGATCACCACTATTACATGGATATCCGTTTCTGGAATAACATTGATAAGGTATGCTCATTATTAAAGTGTTATAACCACCACTATTACCAGAGTAACCGTTTCTAGAAAAACATTCATCAGGTATGCTCATTATTGAAGTGTTATGATCACCACTATTACCTGGGTAACCGTTTCTGGAATAACATTCATCAGGTACGCTCATTATTGAAGTTTTATGATCACCACTATTACCTGGGTATCCGTTTCTAGAATAACTTTCATCAGGTATCCTCATTATTGAAGCTTTATGATCGCCACTATTACCTGGGTAACCGTTTCTAGAATAACATTCATCAGGTATCCACATTATTGAAGTTTTATGATGACCACTATTACCTGGGTAACCGTTTCTGGAATAACATTCATCAGGTATGCTCATTATTGAAGTTTTATCATCACCACTATTACCTGGGTAACCGTTTCGAGAATAACATTCATCAGGTATGCTCATTATTGAAGTGTTATGATCACCACTATTACCTGGGTAGCCGTTTCTGGAATACCATTCATCAGGTACGCTCATTATTGAAGTGTTATGATCACCACTATTACCTGGGTATCCGTTTCTGGAATAACATTCATCAGGTATGCTCATTATTGAAATGTTATGATCACCACTATTACCTGGGTAACCGTTTCTGGAATAACATTCATCAGGTACGCTCATTATTGAAGTGTTATGATCACCACTATTGCCTGGGTATCCGTTTCTAGAATAATATTCATCAGGTATGCTAATTATTGAAGTTTTATGATCACCACTATTACCAGGGTAACCGTTTCTAGAATAACATTCATCAGGTATGCTCATAATTGACGTGTTATGATCACCACTATTACCTGGGTAACAGTTTCTGGGTTAACATTGATAAGGTATGCTCATTATTGAAGTGTTATGATCACCACTATTACCTGGGTAACCGTTTCTGGAATAACATTCATCAGGTACGCTCATTATTGAAGTGTTATGATCACCACTATTACCGGGGTATCCGTTTCTAGAATAACATTCATCAGGTATACTCATTATTGAAGTGTTATGATCACCGCTATTACCTGGGTAACTGTTTCTGGAATAACATTCATCAGGTATGCTCATTATTGAAGTTTTATGATCACCACTATTACCTTGGTATCCGTTTCTAGAATAACTTTCATCAGGTATGCTCATTATTGAAGCTTTATGATCGCCACTATTACCTGGGTAACCGTTTCTAGAATAACATTCATCAGGTATGCTCATTATTGAAGTTTTATGATCACCACTATTACCTGGGTAACCGTTTCTGGAATAACATTCATCAGGTATGCTCATTATTGAAGTTTTATCATTACCACTATTACCTGGGTAACCGTTTCGAGAATAACATTCATCAGGTATGCTCATTATTGAAGTGTTATGATCACCACTATTACCTGGGTAACCGTTTCTGGAATAACATTCATCAAGTATGCTCATTATTGAAGTGTTATGATCACCACTATTACCTGGGTAACCGTTTCTAGAATAACATTCATCAGGTATGCTCATTATTGAAGTTTTATGATCACCACTATTACTGGGTATCCGTTTCTAGAATAACATTCATCAGGTACGCTCATTATTGAAGTGTTATGATCACCACTATTACCTGGGTATCCGTTTCTAGAATAACATTCATCAGGTATGCTCATTATTGAAGTGTTATGATCACCACTATTACCTGGGTAACTGTTTCTGGAATAACATTCATCAGGTATGCTCATTATTGAAGTTTTATGATCACCACTATTACCTGGGTATCCGTTTCTAGAATAACTTTCATCAGGTATCCTCATTATTGAAGCTTTATGATCGCCACTATTACCTGGGTAACCGTTTCGAGAATAACATTCATTAGGTATGCACATTATTGAAGTTTTATCATCACCACTATTACCTGGGTAACCGTTTCTGGAATAACATTCATCAGGTATGCTCATTATTGAAGTTTTATGATCACGACTATTACTGGGTATCCGTTTCTAGAATAACATTCATCAGGTATGCTCATTATTGAAGTGTTATGATCACCACTATTACCTGGGTAACCGTTTCTAAAATAAAATTCATCAGGTATGCTCATTATTGAAGTTTTATCATCACCACTATTACCTGGGTAACGGTTTCTGCAATAATATTCATCAGGTATGCTCATTATTGAAGTGCCATGATCACCACTATTACCTGGGTAACCGTTTCTAGAATAACATTCATCAGGTATGCTCATTATTGAAGTTTTATGATCACCACTATTACTGGGTGTCCGTTTATAGAATAATATTCATCAGGTATGCTCATTAATGAAGTGTTATGATCACCACTATTACCTGGGTAACTGTTTCTGGAATAACATTCATCAGGTATGCTCATAATTGACGTGTTATGATCACCTCTATTACATGGATATCCGTTTCTGGAATAACATTGATAAGGTATGCTCATTATTGAAGTGTTATGATCACCACTTTTACCTGGGTATCATTTTCTAGAATAACATTCATCAGGTATGCTCATTATTGAAGTGTTATGATCACCACTATTACCTGGGTAACCGTTTCTGGAATAACATTCATCAGGTATGCTCATTATTGAAGTTTTATGATCACCACTATTACCTGGGTATCCGTTTCTAGAATAACTTTCATCAGGTATGCTCATTATTGAAGCTTTATGATCGCCACTATTACCTGGGTAACCGTTTCTAGAATAACATTCATCAGGTATGCTCATTATTGAAGTTTTATGATCACCCCTATTACCTGGGTAACCGTTTCTGGAATAACATTCATCAGGTATGCTCATTATTGAAGTTTTATCATCGCCACTATTACCTGGGTAACCGTTTCGAGAATAACATTCATCAGGTATGCTCATTATTGATGTGTTATGATCACCACTATTACCTGGGTAGCCGTTTCTGGAATAATATTCATCAGGTATGCTCATTATTGAAGTGTTATGATCACCACTATTACCTGGGTAACCGTTTCTAGAATAACATTCATCAGGTACGCTCATTATTGAAGTGTTATGATCACCACTATTACCTGGGTATCAGTTTCTAGAATAACATTCATCAGGTATGCTCATTATTGAAGTGTTATGATCACCACTATTACCTTGGTAACTGTTTCTAGAATAACATTCATAAGGTATGCTCATTATTGAAGTTTTATGATCACCACTATTACCTGGGTATCCGTTTCTAGAATAACTTTCATCAGGTATGCTCATTATTGAAGCTTTATGATCGCAACTATTACCTGGGTAACCGTTTCTAGAATAACATTCATCAGGTATGCTCATTATTGAAGTTTTATGATCACCACTATTACCTGGGTAACCGTTTCTGGAATAACATTCATCAGGTATGCTCATTATTGAAGTTTTATCATTACCACTATTACCTGGGTAACCGTTTCGAGAATAACATTCATCAGGTATGCTCATTATTGAAGTGTTATGATCACCACTATTACCTGGGTAACCGTTTCTGGAATAACATTCATCAAGTATGCTCATTATTGAAGTGTTATGATCACCACTATTACCTGGGTAACCGTTTCTAGAATAACATTCATCAGGTATGCTCATTATTGAAGTTTTATGATCACCACTATTACTGGGTATCCGTTTCTAAAATAACATTCATCAGGTACGCTCATTATTGAAGTGTTATGATCACCACTATTACCTGGGTATCCGTTTCTAGAATAACATTCATCAGGTATGCTCATTATTGAAGTGTTATGATCACCACTATTACCTGGGTAACTGTTTCTGGAATAACATTCATCAGTTATGCTCATTATTGAAGTTTTATGATCACCACTATTACCTGGGTATCCGTTTCTAGAATAACTTTCATCAGGTATCCTCATTATTGAAGCTTTATGATCGCCACTATTACCTGGGTAACCGTTTCGAGAATAACATTCATTAGGTATGCACATTATTGAAGTTTTATCATCACCACTATTACCTGGGTAACCGTTTCTGGAATAACATTCATCAGGTATGCTCATTATTGAAGTTTTATGATCACGACTATTACTGGGTATCCGTTTCTAGAATAACATTCATCAGGTATGCTCATTATTGAAGTGTTATGATCACCACTATTACCTGGGTAACCGTTTCTAAAATAAAATTCATCAGGTATGCTCATTATTGAAGTTTTATCATCACCACTATTACCTGGGTAACGGTTTCTGGAATAATATTCATCAGGTATGCTCATTATTGAAGTGCTATGATCACCACTATTACCTGGGTAACCGTTTCTAGAATAACATTCATCAGGTATGCTCATTATTGAAGTTTTATGATCACCACTATTACTGGGTGTCCGTTTATAGAATAATATTCATCAGGTATGCTCATTAATGAAGTGTTATGATCACCACTATTACCTGGGTAACTGTTTCTGGAATAACATTCATCAGGTATGCTCATAATTGACGTGTTATGATCACCACTATTACATGGATATCCGTTTCTGGAATAACATTGATAAGGTATGCTCATTATTAAAGTGTTATAACCACCACTATTACCAGGGTAACCGTTTCTAGAAAAACATTCATCAGGTATGCTCATTATTGAAGTGTTATGATCACCACTATTACCTGGGTAACCGTTTCTGGAATAACATTCATCAGGTACGCTCATTATTGAAGTTTTATGATCACCACTATTACCTGGGTATCCGTTTCTAGAATAACTTTCATCAGGTATCTTCATTATTGAAGCTTTATGATCGCCACTATTACCTGGGTAACCGTTTCTAGAATAACATTAATCAGGTATCCACATTATTGAAGTTTTATGATGACCACTATTACCTGGGTAACCGTTTCTGGAATAACATTCATCAGGTATGCTCATTATTGAAGTTTTATCATCACCACTATTACCTGGGTAACCGTTTCGAGAATAACATTCATCAGGTATGCTCATTATTGAAGTGTTATGATCACCACTATTACCTGGGTAGCCGTTTCTGGAATAACATTCATCAGGTACGCTCATTATTGAAGTGCTATGATCACCACTATTACCTGGGTATCCGTTTCTGGAATAACATTCATCAGGTATGCTCATTATTGAAATGTTATGATCACCACTATTACCTGGGTAACCGTTTCTGGAATAACATTCATCAGGTACGCTCATTATTGAAGTGTTATGATCACCACTATTGCCTGGGTATCCGTTTCTAGAATAATATTCATCAGGTATGCTAATTATTGAAGTTTTATGATCACCACTATTACCAGGGTAACCGTTTCTAGAATAACATTCATCAGGTATGCTCATAATTGACGTGTTATGATCACCACTATTACCTGGGTAACAGTTTCTGGGTTAACATTGATAAGGTATGCTCATTATTGAAGTGTTATGATCACCACTATTACCTGGGTAACCGTTTCTGGAATAACATTCATCAGGTACGCTCATTATTGAAGTGTTATGATCACCACTATTACCGGGGTATCCGTTTCTAGAATAACATTCATCAGGTATACTCATTATTGAAGTGTTATGATCACCGCTATTACCTGGGTAACTGTTTCTGGAATAACATTCATCAGGTATGCTCATTATTGAAGTTTTATGATCACCACTATTACCTTGGTATCCGTTTCTAGAATAACTTTCATCAGGTATGCTCATTATTGAAGCTTTATGATCGCCACTATTACCTGGGTAACCGTTTCTAGAATAACATTCATCAGGTATGCTCATTATTGAAATTTTATGATCACCACTATTACCTGGGTAACCGTTTCTGGAATAACATTCATCAGGTATGCTCATTATTGAAGTTTTATCATTACCACTATTACCTGGGTAACCGTTTCGAGAATAACATTCATCAGGTATGCTCATTATTGAAGTGTTATGATCACCACTATTACCTGGGTAACCGTTTCTGGAATAACATTCATCAAGTATGCTCATTATTGAAGTGTTATGATCACCACTATTACCTGGGTAACCGTTTCTAGAATAACATTCATCAGGTATGCTCATTATTGAAGTTTTATGATCACCACTATTACTGGGTATCCGTTTCTAGAATAACATTCATCAGGTACGCTCATTATTGAAGTGTTATGATCACCACTATTACCTGGGTATTCGTTTCTAGAATAACATTCATCAGGTATGCTCATTATTGAAGTGTTATGATCACCACTATTACCTGGGTAACTGTTTCTGGAATAACATTCATCAGGTATGCTCATTATTGAAGTTTTATGATCACCACTATTACCTGGGTATCCGTTTCTAGAATAACTTTCATCAGGTATCCTCATTATTGAAGCTTTATGATCGCCACTATTACCTGGGTAACCGTTTCCAGAATAACATTCATTAGGTATGCTCATTATTGAAGTTTTATCATCACCACTATTACCTGGGTAACCGTTTCTGGAATAACATTCATCAGGTATGCTCATTATTGAAGTTTTATGATCACGACTATTACTGGGTATCCGTTTCTAGAATAACATTCATCAGGTATGCTCATTATTGAAGTGTTATGATCACCACTATTACCTGGGTAACCGTTTCTAAAATAACATTCATCAGGTATGCTCATTATTGAAGTTTTATCATCACCACTATTACCTGGGTAACGGTTTCTGGAATAATATTCATCAGGTATGCTCATTATTGAAGTGCTATGATCACCACTATTATCTGGGTAACCGTTTCTAGAATAACATTCATCAGGTATGCTCATTATTGAAGTTTTATGATCACCACTATTACTGGGTGTCCGTTTATAGAATAATATTCATCAGGTATGCTCATTAATGAAGTGTTATGATCACCACTATTACCTGGGTAACTGTTTCTGGAATAACATTCATCAGGTATGCTCATAATTGACGTGTTATGATCACCACTATTACATGGATATCCGTTTCTGGAATAACATTGATAAGGTATGCTCATTATTAAAGTGTTATAATCACCACTATTACCAGGGTAACCGTTTCTGGAATAACATTCATCAGGTACGCTCATTATTGAAGTTTTATGATCACCACTATTAACTGGGTATCCGTTTCTAGAATAACATTTATCAGGTATCCACATTATTGAAGTTTTATCATCACCACTATTACCTGGGTAACCGTTTCGAGAATAACATTCATCAGGTATGCTCATTATTGAAGTGTTATGATCACCACTATTACCTGGGTAGCCGTTTCTGGAATAACATTCATCAGGTACGCTCATTATTGAAGTGTTATGATCACCACTATTACCTGAGTATCCGTTTCTGGAATAACATTCATCAGGTATGCTCATTATTGAAATGTTATGATCACCACTATTACCTGGGTAACCGTTTCTGGAATAACATTCATCAGGTACGCTCATTATTGAAGTGTTATGATCACCACTATTGCCTGGGTATCCGTTTCTAGAATAATATTCATCAGGTATGCTAATTATTGAAGTTTTATGATCACCACTATTACCAGGGTAACCGTTTCTAGAATAACATTCATCAGGTATGCTCATAATTGACGTGTTATGATCACCACTATTACCTGGGTAACAGTTTCTGGGTTAACATTGATAAGGTATGCTCATTATTGAAGTGTTATGATCACCACTATTACCTGGGTAACCGTTTCTAAAATAACATTCATCAGGTACGCTCATTATTGAAGTGTTATGATCACCACTATTACCGGGGCATCCGTTTCTAGAATAACATTCATCAGATATACTCATTATTGAAGTGTTATGATCACCGCTATTACCTGGGTAACTGTTTCTGGAATAACATTCATCAGGTATGCTCATTATTGAAGTTTTATGATCACCACTATTACCTGTGTATCCATTTCTAGAATAACTTTCATCAGGTATGCTCATTATTGAAGCTTTATGATCGCCACTATGACCTGGGTAACCGTTTCTAGAATAACATTCATCAGGTATGCTATTATTGAAGTTTTATGATCACCACTATTACCTGGGTAACCGTTTCTGGAATAACATTCATCAGGTATGTCATTATTGATGTTTTATCATCACCATTATAACCTGGGTAACCGTTTCGAGAATAACATTCATCAGGTATGCTCATTATTGAAGTGTTATGATCACCACTATTACCTGGGTAACCGTTTCTAGAATAATATTCATCAGGTATGCTCATTATTGAAGTTTTATGATCACCACTATTACCAGGGTAACCGTTTCTAGAATAACATTCAACAGGTATGCTCATTATTGAAGTTTTATGATCACCACTATTACCTGGGTAACCGTTTCTAGAATAATATTCATCAGGTATGCTCATTATTGAAGTTTTATGATCACCACTATTACCACGGTAACCGTTTCTAGAATAACATTCATCAGGTATGCTCATTATTGAAGATTTATGATCACCACTATTACCAGGGTAACCGTTTCTAGAATAATATTCATCAGGTATGTTCATTATTGAAGTTTTATGATCACCACTATTACCAGGGTAACCGTTTCAAGAATAACATTCATCAGGTATGCTCATTATTGAAGTTTTATGATCACTACTATTACCAGGTTAACCGTTTCTGGAATAAAATTCATCAGGTATGTAATAACCTTCATCAGGTATGCTCAATATTGAAGTGTTATGATCGCCACTATTACCTGGGTAACCGTTTCTAGAATAACATTCATCAGGAATGCTCATTTTTGAAGTGTTATGATCGTCACTATTACCTGGGTAACCGTTTATAGAATAACATTCATCAGGTATGCTCATTATTGAAGTTTATGATAACCACTATTACCTGTGTAACCGTTTCTGGAATAACATTCATCAGATATGCTCATTATTGAAGCTTTATGATCGCCGCTATTACCTGGGTAACCGTTTCTAGAATAACATTCATCAGGTATGCTCATTATTGAAGTGTTATGAACACCACTATTACCTGGGTAACCGTTTCTGGAATAACATTCATCAGGTATGCTCATTATTGAAGTGTTATGATCACCACTATTACCTAGGTAACCGTTTCTGGAATAACATTCATCAGGTATGTTCATTATTGAAGTGTTATGATCACCACTATTACCTGGGTAACCGTTTCTGGAATAATATTCATCAGATATGCTTATTATTGAAGTGTTATGATCACCACTATTACTTGGGTAACTGTTTCTGGAAAAACATTCATCAGGTATGCTCATTATTGAAGTGTTATGATCACCACTATTACCAGGGTAACCATTTCTAACATAACATTCATCAGGTATGCTCATTATTGAAGTTTTATGATCACCACTATTACCTGGGTAACCGTTTCTGGAATAACATTGATAAGGTATGCTCATTATTGAAGTGTTATGATCACCACTATTACCAGGGTAACCGTTTCTAGAATAACATTCATCAGATATGCTTATTATTGAAGTGTTATGATCACCACTATTACTTGGGTAACTGTTTCTAGAATAACATTCAACAGGTATGCTCATTATTGAAGTTTTATGATCACCACTATTACCTGGGTAACCGTTTCTAGAATAATATTCATCAGGTATGCTCATTATTGAAGTTTTATGATCACCACTATTACCAGGGTAACCGTTTCTGGAATAACATTGATAAGGTATGCTCATTATTGAAGTGTTATGATCACCACTATTACCAGGGTAACCGTTTCTAGAATAATATTCATCAGGTATGTTCATTATTGAAGTTTTATGATCACCACTATTACCAGGGTAACCGTTTCAAGAATAACATTCATCAGGTATGCTCATTATTGAAGTTTTATGATCACTACTATTACCAGGTTAACCGTTTCTGGAATAAAATTCATCAGGTATGTAATAACCTTCATCAGGTATGCTCAATATTGAAGTGTTATGATCGCCACTATTACCTGGGTAACCGTTTATAGAATAACATTCATCAGGTATGCTCATTATTGAAGTTTATGATAACCACTATTACCTGTGTAACCGTTTCTGGAATAACATTCATCAGATATGCTCATTATTGAAGCTTTATGATCGCCGCTATTACCTGGGTAACCGTTTCTAGAATAACATTCATCAGGTATGCTCATTATTGAAGTGTTATGAACACCACTATTACCTGGGTAACCGTTTCTGGAATAACATTCATCAGGTATGCTCATTATTGAAGTGTTATGATCACCACTATTACCTAGGTAACCGTTTCTGGAATAACATTCATCAGGTATGCTCATTATTGAAGTGTTATGATCACCACTATTACCTGGGTAACCGTTTCTGGAATAATATTCATTAGGTATGTTCATTATTGAAGTGTTATGATCACCACTATTACCTGGGTAACCGTTTCTAGAATAACATTCATCAGATATGCTTATTATTGAAGTGTTATGATCACCACTATTACCTGGGTAACTGTTTCTGGAAAAACATTCATCAGGTATGCTCATTATTGAAGTGTTATGATCACCACTATTACCAGGGTAACCATTTCTAACATAACATTCATCAGGTATGCTCATTATTGAAGTTTTATGATCACCACTATTACCTGGGTAACCGTTTCTGGAATAACATTGATAAGGTATGCTCATTATTGAAGTGTTATGATCACCACTATTACCAGGGTAACCGTTCTAAAAAAACATTCATCAGGTATGCTCATTATTGAAGTGTTATGATCACCACTATTACCTGGGTAACCGTTTCTGGAATAACATTCATCAGGTACGCTCATTATTGAAGTATTATGATCACCACTTTTACCTGGGTATCCGTTTCTAGAATAACATTCATCAGGTATGCTCATTATTGAAGTGTTATGATCACCACTATTACCTGGGTAACCGTTTCTGGAATAACATTCATCAGGTATGCTCATTATTGAAGTTTTATGATCACCACTATTACCTTGGTATCCGTTTCTAGAATAACTTTCATCAGGTATGCTCATTATTGAAGCTTTATGATCGCCACTATTACCTGGGTAACCGTTTCTAGAATAACATTCATCAGGTATGCTCATTATTGAAGTTTTATGATCACCACTATTACATGGATATCCGTTTCTGGAATAACATTGATAAGGTATGCTCATTATTAAAGTGTTATAACCACCACTATTACCAGGGTAACCGTTTCTAGAAAAACATTCATCAGGTATGCTCATTATTGAAGTGTTATGATCACCACTATTACCCGGGTAACCGTTTCTGGAATAACATTCATCAGGTACGCTCATTATTGAAGTTTTATGATCACCACTATTACCTGGGTATCCGTTTCTAGAATAACTTTCATTAGGTATCCTCATTATTGAAGCTTTATGATCGCCACTATTACCTGGGTAACCGTTTCTAGAATAACATTCATCAGGTATCCACATTATTGAAGTTTTATGATGACCACTATTACCTGGGTAACCGTTTCTGGAATAACATTCATCAGGTATGCTCATTATTGAAGTTTTATCATCATCACTATTACCTGGGTAACCGTTTCGAGAATAACATTCATCAGGTATGCTCATTATTGAAGTGTTATGATCACCACTATTACCTGGGTAGCCGTTTCTGGAATAACATTCATCAGGTACGCTCATTATTGAAGTGTTATGATCACCACTATTACCTGGGTATCAGTTTCTGGAATAACATTCATCAGGTATGCTCATTATTGAAATGTTATGATCACCACTATTACCTGGGTAACCGTTTCTGGAATAACATTCATCAGGTACGCTCATTATTGAAGTGTTATGATCACCACTATTGCCTGGGTATCCGTTTCTAGAATAATATTCATCAGGTATGCTAATTATTGAAGTTTTATGATCACCACTATTACCAGGGTAACCGTTTCTAGAATAACATTCATCAGGTATGCTCATAATTGACGTGTTATGATCACCACTATTACCTGGGTAACAGTTTCTGGGTTAACATTGATAAGGTATGCTCATTATTGAAGTGTTATGATCACCACTATTACCTGGGTAACCGTTTCTGGAATAACATTCATCAGGTACGCTCATTATTGAAGTGTTATGATCACCACTATTACCGGGGTATCCGTTTCTAGAATAACATTCATCAGGTATACTCATTATTGAAGCTTTATGATCGCCACTATTACCTGGGTAACCGTTTCTAGAATAACATTCATCAGGTATGCTCATTATTGAAGTGTTATGATCACCACTATTACCAGGGTAACCATTTCTAACATAACATTCATCAGGTATGCTCATTATTGAAGTTTTATGATCACCACTATTACCTGGGTAACCGTTTCTGGAATAACATTGATAAGGTATGCTCATTATTGAAGTGTTATGATCACCACTATTACCAGGGTAACCGTTTCTAGAATAACATTCATCAGATATGCTTATTATTGAAGTGTTATGATCACCACTATTACTTGGGTAACTGTTTCTAGAATAACATTCAACAGGTATGCTCATTATTGAAGTTTTATGATCACCACTATTACCTGGGTAACCGTTTCTAGAATAATATTCATCAGGTATGCTCATTATTGAAGTTTTATGATCACCACTATTACCAGGGTAACCGTTTCTGGAATAACATTGATAAGGTATGCTCATTATTGAAGTGTTATGATCACCACTATTACCAGGGTAACCGTTTCTAGAATAATATTCATCAGGTATGTTCATTATTGAAGTTTTATGATCACCACTATTACCAGGGTAACCGTTTCAAGAATAACATTCATCAGGTATGCTCATTATTGAAGTTTTATGATCACTACTATTACCAGGTTAACCGTTTCTGGAATAAAATTCATCAGGTATGTAATAACCTTCATCAGGTATGCTCAATATTGAAGTGTTATGATCGCCACTATTACCTGGGTAACCGTTTATAGAATAACATTCATCAGGTATGCTCATTATTGAAGTTTATGATAACCACTATTACCTGTGTAACCGTTTCTGGAATAACATTCATCAGATATGCTCATTATTGAAGCTTTATGATCGCCGCTATTACCTGGGTAACCGTTTCTAGAATAACATTCATCAGGTATGCTCATTATTGAAGTGTTATGAACACCACTATTACCTGGGTAACCGTTTCTGGAATAACATTCATCAGGTATGCTCATTATTGAAGTGTTATGATCACCACTATTACCTAGGTAACCGTTTCTGGAATAACATTCATCAGGTATGCTCATTATTGAAGTGTTATGATCACCACTATTACCTGGGTAACCGTTTCTGGAATAATATTCATTAGGTATGTTCATTATTGAAGTGTTATGATCACCACTATTACCTGGGTAACCGTTTCTAGAATAACATTCATCAGATATGCTTATTATTGAAGTGTTATGATCACCACTATTACCTGGGTAACTGTTTCTGGAAAAACATTCATCAGGTATGCTCATTATTGAAGTGTTATGATCACCACTATTACCAGGGTAACCATTTCTAACATAACATTCATCAGGTATGCTCATTATTGAAGTTTTATGATCACCACTATTACCTGGGTAACCGTTTCTGGAATAACATTGATAAGGTATGCTCATTATTGAAGTGTTATGATCACCACTATTACCAGGGTAACCGTTCTAAAAAAACATTCATCAGGTATGCTCATTATTGAAGTGTTATGATCACCACTATTACCTGGGTAACCGTTTCTGGAATAACATTCATCAGGTACGCTCATTATTGAAGTATTATGATCACCACTTTTACCTGGGTATCCGTTTCTAGAATAACATTCATCAGGTATGCTCATTATTGAAGTGTTATGATCACCACTATTACCTGGGTAACCGTTTCTGGAATAACATTCATCAGGTATGCTCATTATTGAAGTTTTATGATCACCACTATTACCTTGGTATCCGTTTCTAGAATAACTTTCATCAGGTATGCTCATTATTGAAGCTTTATGATCGCCACTATTACCTGGGTAACCGTTTCTAGAATAACATTCATCAGGTATGCTCATTATTGAAGTTTTATGATCACCACTATTACATGGATATCCGTTTCTGGAATAACATTGATAAGGTATGCTCATTATTAAAGTGTTATAACCACCACTATTACCAGGGTAACCGTTTCTAGAAAAACATTCATCAGGTACGCTCATTATTGAAGTTTTATGATCACCACTATTACCTGGGTATCCGTTTCTAGAATAACTTTCATTAGGTATCCTCATTATTGAAGCTTTATGATCGCCACTATTACCTGGGTAACCGTTTCTAGAATAACATTCATCAGGTATCCACATTATTGAAGTTTTATGATGACCACTATTACCTGGGTAACCGTTTCTGGAATAACATTCATCAGGTATGCTCATTATTGAAGTTTTATCATCATCACTATTACCTGGGTAACCGTTTCGAGAATAACATTCATCAGGTATGCTCATTATTGAAGTGTTATGATCACCACTATTACCTGGGTAGCCGTTTCTGGAATAACATTCATCAGGTACGCTCATTATTGAAGTGTTATGATCACCACTATTACCTGGGTATCAGTTTCTGGAATAACATTCATCAGGTATGCTCATTATTGAAATGTTATGATCACCACTATTACCTGGGTAACCGTTTCTGGAATAACATTCATCAGGTACGCTCATTATTGAAGTGTTATGATCACCACTATTGCCTGGGTATCCGTTTCTAGAATAATATTCATCAGGTATGCTAATTATTGAAGTTTTATGATCACCACTATTACCAGGGTAACCGTTTCTAGAATAACATTCATCAGGTATGCTCATAATTGACGTGTTATGATCACCACTATTACCTGGGTAACAGTTTCTGGGTTAACATTGATAAGGTATGCTCATTATTGAAGTGTTATGATCACCACTATTACCTGGGTAACCGTTTCTGGAATAACATTCATCAGGTACGCTCATTATTGAAGTGTTATGATCACCACTATTACCGGGGTATCCGTTTCTAGAATAACATTCATCAGGTATACTCATTATTGAAGCTTTATGATCGCCACTATTACCTGGGTAACCGTTTCTAGAATAACATTCATCAGGTATGCTCATTATTGAAGTTTTATGATCACCACTATTACCTGGGTAACCGTTTCTGGAATAACATTCATCAGGTATGCTCATTATTGAAGTTTTATCATTACCACTATTACCTGGGTAACCGTTTCGAGAATAACATTCATCAGGTATGCTCATTATTGAAGTGTTATGATCACCACTATTACCTGGGTAACCGTTTCTGGAATAACATTCATCAAGTATGCTCATTATTGAAGTGTTATGATCACCACTATTACCTGGGTAACCGTTTCTAGAATAACATTCATCAGGTATGCTCATTATTGAAGTTTTATGATCACCACTATTACTGGGTATCCGTTTCTAGAATAACATTCATCAGGTATGCTCATAATTGACGTGTTATGATCACCACTATTACATGGATATCCGTTTCTGGAATAACATTGATAAGGTATGCTCATTATTAAAGTGTTATAATCACCACTATTACCAGGGTAACCGTTTCTGGAATAACATTCATCAGGTACGCTCATTATTGAAGTGTTATGATCACCACTATTACCTGGGTATCCGTTTCTGGAATAACATTCATCAGGTATGCTCATTATTGAAATGTTATGATCACCACTATTACCTGGGTAACCGTTTCTGGAATAACATTCATCAGGTACGCTCATTATTGAAGTGTTATGATCACCACTATTGCCTGGGTATCCGTTTCTAGAATAATATTCATCAGGTATGCTAATTATTGAAGTTTTATGATCACCACTATTACCAGGGTAACCGTTTCTAGAATAACATTCATCAGGTATGCTCATAATTGACGTGTTATGATCACCACTATTACCTGGGTAACAGTTTCTGGGTTAACATTGATAAGGTATGCTCATTATTGAAGTGTTATGATCACCACTATTACCTGGGTAACCGTTTCTGGAATAACATTCATCAGGTACGCTCATTATTGAAGTGTTATGATCACCACTATTACCGGGGTATCCGTTTCTAGAATAACATTCATCAGGTATACTCATTATTGAAGCTTTATGATCGCCACTATTACCTGGGTAACCGTTTCTAGAATAACATTCATCAGGTATGCTCATTATTGAAGTTTTATGATCACCACTATTACCTGGGTAACCGTTTCTGGAATAACATTCATCAGGTATGCTCATTATTGAAGTTTTATCATTACCACTATTACCTGGGTAACCGTTTCGAGAATAACATTCATCAGGTATGCTCATTATTGAAGTGTTATGATCACCACTATTACCTGGGTAACCGTTTCTGGAATAACATTCATCAGGTACGCTCATTATTGAAGTGTTATGATCACCACTATTGCCTGGGTATCCGTTTCTAGAATAATATTCATCAGGTATGCTAATTATTGAAGTTTTATGATCACCACTATTACCAGGGTAACCGTTTCTAGAATAACATTCATCAGGTATGCTCATAATTGACGTGTTATGATCACCACTATTACCTGGGTAACAGTTTCTGGGTTAACATTGATAAGGTATGCTCATTATTGAAGTGTTATGATCACCACTATTACCTGGGTAACCGTTTCTGGAATAACATTCATCAGGTACGCTCATTATTGAAGTGTTATGATCACCACTATTACCGGGGTATCCGTTTCTAGAATAACATTCATCAGGTATACTCATTATTGAAGCTTTATGATCGCCACTATTACCTGGGTAACCGTTTCTAGAATAACATTCATCAGGTATGCTCATTATTGAAGTTTTATGATCACCACTATTACCTGGGTAACCGTTTCTGGAATAACATTCATCAGGTATGCTCATTATTGAAGTTTTATCATTACCACTATTACCTGGGTAACCGTTTCGAGAATAACATTCATCAGGTATGCTCATTATTGAAGTGTTATGATCACCACTATTACCTGGGTAACCGTTTCTGGAATAACATTCATCAAGTATGCTCATTATTGAAGTGTTATGATCACCACTATTACCTGGGTAACCGTTTCTAGAATAACATTCATCAGGTATGCTCATTATTGAAGTTTTATGATCACCACTATTACTGGGTATCCGTTTCTAGAATAACATTCATCAGGTATGCTCATAATTGACGTGTTATGATCACCACTATTACATGGATATCCGTTTCTGGAATAACATTGATAAGGTATGCTCATTATTAAAGTGTTATAATCACCACTATTACCAGGGTAACCGTTTCTGGAATAACATTCATCAGGTACGCTCATTATTGAAGTGTTATGATCACCACTATTACCTGGGTATCCGTTTCTGGAATAACATTCATCAGGTATGCTCATTATTGAAATGTTATGATCACCACTATTACCTGGGTAACCGTTTCTGGAATAACATTCATCAGGTACGCTCATTATTGAAGTGTTATGATCACCACTATTGCCTGGGTATCCGTTTCTAGAATAATATTCATCAGGTATGCTAATTATTGAAGTTTTATGATCACCACTATTACCAGGGTAACCGTTTCTAGAATAACATTCATCAGGTATGCTCATAATTGACGTGTTATGATCACCACTATTACCTGGGTAACAGTTTCTGGGTTAACATTGATAAGGTATGCTCATTATTGAAGTGTTATGATCACCACTATTACCTGGGTAACCGTTTCTGGAATAACATTCATCAGGTACGCTCATTATTGAAGTGTTATGATCACCACTATTACCGGGGTATCCGTTTCTAGAATAACATTCATCAGGTATACTCATTATTGAAGCTTTATGATCGCCACTATTACCTGGGTAACCGTTTCTAGAATAACATTCATCAGGTATGCTCATTATTGAAGTTTTATGATCACCACTATTACCTGGGTAACCGTTTCTGGAATAACATTCATCAGGTATGCTCATTATTGAAGTTTTATCATTACCACTATTACCTGGGTAACCGTTTCGAGAATAACATTCATCAGGTATGCTCATTATTGAAGTGTTATGATCACCACTATTACCTGGGTAACCGTTTCTGGAATAACATTCATCAAGTATGCTCATTATTGAAGTGTTATGATCACCACTATTACCTGGGTAACCGTTTCTAGAATAACATTCATCAGGTATGCTCATTATTGAAGTTTTATGATCACCACTATTACTGGGTATCCGTTTCTAGAATAACATTCATCAGGTACGCTCATTATTGAAGTGTTATGATCACCACTATTACCTGGGTATCCGTTTCTGGAATAACATTCATCAGGTATGCTCATTATTGAAGTGTTATGATCACCACTATTACCTGGGTAACCGTTTCTAAAATAACATTCATCAGGTATGCTCATTATTGAAGTTTTATCATCACCACTATTACCTGGGTAACGGTTTCTGGAATAATATTCATCAGGTATGCTCATTATTGAAGTGCTATGATCACCACTATTACCTGGGTAACCGTTTCTAGAATAACATTCATCAGGTATGCTCATTATTGAAGTTTTATGATCACCACTATTACTGGGTGTCCGTTTATAGAATAATATTCATCAGGTATGCTCATTAATGAAGTGTTATGATCACCACTATTACCTGGGTAACTGTTTCTGGAATAACATTCAACAGGTATGCTCATAATTGACGTGTTATGATCACCACTATTACATGGATATCCGTTTCTGGAATAACATTGATAAGGTATGCTCATTATTAAAGTGTTATAATCACCACTATTACCAGGGTAACCGTTTCTGGAATAACATTCATCAGGTACGCTCATTATTGAAGTGTTATGATCACCACTATTACCTGGGTATCCGTTTCTAGAATAACATTCATCAGGTATGCTCATTATTGAAGTGTTATGATCACCACTATTACCTGGGTAACTGTTTCTGGAATAACATTCATCAGGTATGCTCATTATTGAAGTTTTATGATCACCACTATTACCTGGGTATCCGTTTCTAGAATAACTTTCATCAGGTATCCTCATTATTGAAGCTTTATGATCGCCACTATTACCTGGGTAACCGTTTCGAGAATAACATTCATTAGGTATGCTCATTATTGAAGTTTTATCATCACCACTATTACCTGGGTAACCGTTTCTGGAATAACATTCATCAGGTATGCTCATTATTGAAGTTTTATGATCACGACTATTACTGGGTATCCGTTTCTAGAATAACATTCATCAGGTATGCTCATTATTGAAGTGTTATGATCACCACTATTACCTGGGTAACCGTTTCTAAAATAACATTCATCAGGTATGCTCATTATTGAAGTTTTATCATCACCACTATTACCTGGGTAACGGTTTCTGGAATAATATTCATCAGGTATGCTCATTATTGAAGTGCTATGATCACCACTATTACCTGGGTAACCGTTTCTAGAATAACATTCATCAAGTATGCTCATTATTGAAGTTTTATGATCACCACTATTACTGGGTGTCCGTTTATAGAATAATATTCATCAGGTATGCTCATTAATGAAGTGTTATGATCACCACTATTACCTGGGTAACTGTTTCTGGAATAACATTCATCAGGTATGCTCATATTTGACGTGTTATGATCACCACTATTACATGGATATCCGTTTCTGGAATAACATTGATAAGGTATGCTCATTATTAAAGTGTTATAATCACCACTATTACCAGGGTAACCGTTTCTGGAATAACATTCATGAGGTACGCTCATTATTGAAGTTTTATGATCACCACTATTACCTGGGTATCCGTTTCTAGAATAACATTCATCAGGTATCCACATTATTGAAGTTTTATCATCACCACTATTACCTGGGTAACCGTTTCGAGAATAACATTCATCAGGTATGCTCATTATTGAAGTGTTATGATCACCACTATTACCTGAGTATCCGTTTCTGGAATAACATTCATCAGGTATGCTCATTATTGAAATGTTATGATCACCATTATTACCTGGGTAACCGTTTCTGGAATAACATTCATCAGGTACGCTCATTATTGAAGTGTTATGATCACCACTATTGCCTGGGTATCCGTTTCTAGAATAATATTCATCAGGTATGCTAATTATTGAAGTTTTATGATCACCACTATTACCAGGGTAACCGTTTCTAGAATAACATTCATCAGGTATGCTGATAATTGACGTGTTATGATCACCACTATTACCTGGGTAACAGTTTCTGGGTTAACATTGATAAGGTATGCTCATTATTGAAGTGTTATGATCACCACTATTACCTGGGTAACCGTTTCTAAAATAACATTCATCAGGTACGCTCATTATTGAAGTGTTATGATCACCACTATTACCGGGGTATCCGTTTCTAGAATAACATTCATCAGGTATACTCATTATTGAAGTGTTATGATCACCGCTATTACCTGGGTAACTGTTTCTGGAATAACATTCATCAGGTATGCTCATTATTGAAGTTTTATGATCACCACTATTACCTGTGTATCCATTTCTAGAATAACTTTCATCAGGTATGCTCATTATTGAAGCTTTATGATCGCCACTATGACCTGGGTAACCGTTTCTAGAATAACATTCATCAGGTATGCTATTATTGAAGTTTTATGATCACCACTATTACCTGGGTAACCGTTTCTGGAATAACATTCATCAGGTATGTCATTATTGAAGTTTTATCATCACCATTATAACCTGGGTAACCGTTTCGAGAATAACATTCATCAGGTATGCTCATTATTGAAGTGTTATGATCACCACTATTACCTGGGTAACCGTTTCTAGAATAATATTCATCAGGTATGCTCATTATTGAAGTTTTATGATCACCACTATTACCAGGGTAACCATTTCTAGAATAACATTCAACAGGTATGCTCATTATTGAAGTTTTATGATCACCACTATTACCTGGGTAACCGTTTCTAGAATAATATTCATCAGGTATGCTCATTATTGAAGTTTTATGATCACCACTATTACCAGGGTAACCGTTTCTAGAATAACATTCATCAGGTATGCTCATTATTGAAGATTTATGATCACCACTATTACCAGGGTAACCGTTTCTGGAATAATATTCATTAGGTATGTTCATTATTGAAGTGTTATGATCACCACTATTACCAGGGTAACCATTTCTAGAATAACATTCATCAGATATGCTTATTATTGAAGTGTTATGATCACCACTATTACTTGGGTAACTGTTTCTGGAAAAACATTCATCAGGTATGCTCATTATTGAAGTGTTATGATCACCACTATTACCAGGGTAACCATTTCTAACATAACATTCATCAGGTATGCTCATTATTGAAGTTTTATGATCACCACTATTACCTGGGTAACCGTTTCTGGAATAACATTGATAAGGTATGCTCATTATTGAAGTGTTATGATCACCACTATTACCAGGGTAACCGTTTCTAGAATAACATTCATCAGATATGCTTATTATTGAAGTGTTATGATCACCACTATTACTTGGGTAACTGTTTCTAGAATAACATTCAACAGGTATGCTCATTATTGAAGTTTTATGATCACCACTATTACCTGGGTAACCGTTTCTAGAATAATATTCATCAGGTATGCTCATTATTGATGTTTATTATCACCACTATTACCAGGGTAACGTTTCTGGAATAACATTGATAAGGTATGCTCATTATTGAAGTGTTATGATCACCACTATTACCAGGGTAACCGTTTCTAGAATAATATTCATCAGGTATGTTCATTATTGAAGTTTTATGATCACCACTATTACCAGGGTAACCGTTTCAAGAATAACATTCATCAGGTATGCTCATTATTGAAGTTTTATGATCACTACTATTACCAGGTTAACCGTTTCTGGAATAAAATTCATCAGGTATGTAATAACCTTCATCAGGTATGCTTAATATTGAAGTGTTATGATCGCCACTATTACCTGGGTAACCGTTTCTAGAATAACATTCATCAGGAATGCTCATTTTTGAAGTGTTATGATCGTCACTATTACCTGGGTAACCGTTTATAGAATAACATTCATCAGGTATGCTCATTATTGAAGTTTATGATAACCACTATTACCTGTGTAACCGTTTCTGGAATAACATTCATCAGATATGCTCATTATTGAAGCTTTATGATCGCCGCTATTACCTGGGTAACCGTTTCTAGAATAACATTCATCAGGTATGCTCATTATTGAAGTGTTATGAACACCACTATTACCTGGGTAACCGTTTCTGGAATAACATTCATCAGGTATGCTCATTATTGAAGTGTTATGATCACCACTATTACCTAGGTAACCGTTTCTGGAATAACATTCATCAGGTATGCTCATTATTGAAGTGTTATGATCACCACTATTACCTGGGTAACCGTTTCTGGAATAATATTCATTAGGTATGTTCATTATTGAAGTGTTATGATCACCACTATTACCTGGGTAACCGTTTCTAGAATAACATTCATCAGATATGCTTATTATTGAAGTGTTATGATCACCACTATTACCTGGGTAACTGTTTCTGGAAAAACATTCATCAGGTATGCTCATTATTGAAGTGTTATGATCACCACTATTACCAGGGTAACCATTTCTAACATAACATTCATCAGGTATGCTCATTATTGAAGTTTTATGATCACCACTATTACCTGGGTAACCGTTTCTGGAATAACATTGATAAGGTATGCTCATTATTGAAGTGTTATGATCACCACTATTACCAGGGTAACCGTTCTAAAAAAACATTCATCAGGTATGCTCATTATTGAAGTGTTATGATCACCACTATTACCTGGGTAACCGTTTCTGGAATAACATTCATCAGGTACGCTCATTATTGATGTGTTATGATCACCACTTTTACCTGGGTATCCGTTTCTAGAATAACATTCATCAGGTATGCTCATTATTGAAGTGTTATGATCACCACTATTACCTGGGTAACCGTTTCTGGAATAACATTCATCAGGTATGCTCATTATTGAAGTTTTATGATCACCACTATTACCTTGGTATCCGTTTCTAGAATAACTTTCATCAGGTATGCTCATTACTGAAGCTTTATGATCGCCACTATTACCTGGGTAACCGTTTCTAGAATAACATTCATCAGGTATGCTCATTATTGAAGTTTTATGATCACCACTATTACCTGGGTAACCGTTTCTGGAATAACATTCATCAGGTATGCTCATTATTGAAGTTTTATCATCGCCACTATTACCTGGGTAACCGTTTCGAGAATAACATTCATCAGGTATGCTCATTATTGATGTGTTATGATCACCACTATTACCTGGGTAACCGTTTCTAAAATAACATTCATCAGGTACGCTCATTATTGAAGTGTTATGATCACCACTATTACCGGGGTATCCGTTTCTAGAATAACATTCATCAGGTATACTCATTATTGAGGTGTTATGATCACCGCTATTACCTGGGTAACTGTTTCTGGAATAACATTCATCAGGTATGCTCATTATTGAAGTTTTATGATCACCACTATTACCTGTGTATCCATTTCTAGAATAACTTTCATCAGGTATGCTCATTATTGAAGCTTTATGATCGCCACTATGACCTGGGTAACCGTTTCTAGAATAACATTCATCAGGTATGCTATTATTGAAGTTTTATGATCACCACTATTACCTGGGTAACCGTTTCTGGAATAACATTCATCAGGTATGTCATTATTGAAGTTTTATCATCACCATTATAACCTGGGTAACCGTTTCGAGAATAACATTCATCAGGTATGCTCATTATTGAAGTTTTATGATCACCACTATTACCTGGGTAACCGTTTCTAGAATAATATTCATCAGGTATGCTCATTATTGAAGTTTTATGATCACCACTATTACCAGGGTAACCGTTTCTAGAATAACATTCAACAGGTATGCTCATTATTGAAGTTTTATGATCACCACTATTACCTGGGTAACCGTTTCTAGAATAATATTCATCAGGTATGCTCATTATTGAAGTTTTATGATCACCACTATTACCAGGGTAACCGTTTCTAGAATAACATTCATCAGGTATGCTCATTATTGAAGATTTATGATCACCACTATTACCAGGGTAACCGTTTCTAGAATAATATTCATCAGGTATGTTCATTATTGAAGTTTTATGATCACCACTATTACCAGGGTAACCGTTTCAAGAATAACATTCATCAGGTATGCTCATTATTGAAGTTTTATGATCACTACTATTACCAGGTTAACCGTTTCTGGAATAAAATTCATCAGGTATGTAATAACCTTCATCAGGTATGCTCAATATTGAAGTGTTATGATCGCCACTATTACCTGGGTAACCGTTTCTAGAATAACATTCATCAGGAATGCTCATTTTTGAAGTGTTATGATCGTCACTATTACCTGGGTAACCGTTTATAGAATAACATTCATCAGGTATGCTCATTATTGAAGTTTATGATAACCACTATTACCTGTGTAACCGTTTCTGGAATAACATTCATCAGATATGCTCATTATTGAAGCTTTATGATCGCCGCTATTACCTGGGTAACGTTTCTAGAATAACATTCATCAGGTATGCTCATTATTGAAGTGTTATGAACACCACTATTACCTGGGTAACCGTTTCTGGAATAACATTCATCAGGTATGCTCATTATTGAAGTGTTATGATCACCACTATTACCTAGGTAACCGTTTCTGGAATAACATTCATCAGGTATGCTCATTATTGAAGTGTTATGATCACCACTATTACCTGGGTAACCGTTTCTGGAATAATATTCATTAGGTATGTTCATTATTGAAGTGTTATGATCACCACTATTACCTGGGTAACCGTTTCTAGAATAACATTCATCAGATATGCTTATTATTGAAGTGTTATGATCACCACTATTACCTGGGTAACTGTTTCTGGAAAAACATTCATCAGGTATGCTCATTATTGAAGTGTTATGATCACCACTATTACCAGGGTAACCATTTCTAACATAACATTCATCAGGTATGCTCATTATTGAAGTTTTATGATCACCACTATTACCTGGGTAACCGTTTCTGGAATAACATTGATAAGGTATGCTCATTATTGAAGTGTTATGATCACCACTATTACCAGGGTAACCGTTCTAAAAAAACATTCATCAGGTATGCTCATTATTGAAGTGTTATGATCACCACTATTACCTGGGTAACCGTTTCTGGAATAACATTCATCAGGTACGCTCATTATTGAAGTGTTATGATCACCACTTTTACCTGGGTATCCGTTTCTAGAATAACATTCATCAGGTATGCTCATTATTGAAGTGTTATGATCACCACTATTACCTGGGTAACCGTTTCTGGAATAACATTCATCAGGTATGCTCATTATTGAAGTTTTATGATCACCACTATTACCTTGGTATCCGTTTCTAGAATAACTTTCATCAGGTATGCTCATTACTGAAGCTTTATGATCGCCACTATTACCTGGGTAACCGTTTCTAGAATAACATTCATCAGGTATGCTCATTATTGAAGTTTTATGATCACCACTATTACCTGGGTAACCGTTTCTGGAATAACATTCATCAGGTATGCTCATTATTGAAGTTTTATCATCGCCACTATTACCTGGGTAACCGTTTCGAGAATAACGTTCATCAGGTATGCTCATTATTGATGTGTTATGATCACCACTATTACCTGGGTAACCGTTTCTAAAATAACATTCATCAGGTACGCTCATTATTGAAGTGTTATGATCACCACTATTACCGGGGTATCCGTTTCTAGAATAACATTCATCAGGTATACTCATTATTGAAGTGTTATGATCACCGCTATTACCTGGGTAACTGTTTCTGGAATAACATTCATCAGGTATGCTCATTATTGAAGTTTTATGATCACCACTATTACCTGTGTATCCATTTCTAGAATAACTTTCATCAGGTATGCTCATTATTGAAGCTTTATGATCGCCACTATGACCTGGGTAACCGTTTCTAGAATAACATTCATCAGGTATGCTATTATTGAAGTTTTATGATCACCACTATTACCTGGGTAACCGTTTCTGGAATAACATTCATCAGGTATGTCATTATTGAAGTTTTATCATCACCATTATAACCTGGGTAACCGTTTCGAGAATAACATTCATCAGGTATGCTCATTATTGAAGTTTTATGATCACCACTATTACCTGGGTAACCGTTTCTAGAATAATATTCATCAGGTATGCTCATTATTGAAGTTTTATGATCACCACTATTACCAGGGTAACCGTTTCTAGAATAACATTCAACAGGTATGCTCATTATTGAAGTTTTATGATCACCACTATTACCTGGGTAACCGTTTCTAGAATAATATTCATCAGGTATGCTCATTATTGAAGTTTTATGATCACCACTATTACCAGGGTAACCGTTTCTAGAATAACATTCATCAGGTATGCTCATTATTGAAGATTTATGATCACCACTATTACCAGGGTAACCGTTTCTAGAATAATATTCATCAGGTATGTTCATTATTGAAGTTTTATGATCACCACTATTACCAGGGTAACCGTTTCAAGAATAACATTCATCAGGTATGCTCATTATTGAAGTTTTATGATCACTACTATTACCAGGTTAACCGTTTCTGGAATAAAATTCATCAGGTATGTAATAACCTTCATCAGGTATGCTCAATATTGAAGTGTTATGATCGCCACTATTACCTGGGTAACCGTTTCTAGAATAACATTCATCAGGAATGCTCATTTTTGAAGTGTTATGATCGTCACTATTACATGGGTAACCGTTTATAGAATAACATTCATCAGGTATGCTCATTATTGAAGTTTATGATAACCACTATTACCTGTGTAACCGTTTCTAGAATAACATTCATCAGATATGCTCATTATTGAAGCTTTATGATCGCCGCTATTACCTGGGTAACCGTTTCTAGAATAACATTCATCAGGTATGCTCATTATTGAAGTGTTATGAACACCACTATTACCTGGGTAACCGTTTCTGGAATAACATTCATCAGGTATGCTCATTATTGAAGTGTTATGATCACCACTATTACCTAGGTAACCGTTTCTGGAATAACATTCATCAGGTATGTTCATTATTGAAGTGTTATGATCACCACTATTACCTGGGTAACCGTTTCTGGAATAATATTCATTAGGTATGTTCATTATTGAAGTGTTATGATCACCACTATTACCAGGGTAACCGTTTCTAGAATAACATTCATCAGATATGCTTATTATTGAAGTGTTATGATCACCACTATTACTTGGGTAACTGTTTCTGGAAAAACATTCATCAGGTATGCTCATTATTGAAGTGTTATGATCACCACTATTACCAGGGTAACCATTTCTAACATAACATTCATCAGGTATGCTCATTATTGAAGCTTTATGATCACCACTATTACCTGGGTAACGTTTCTGGAATAACATTGATAAGGTATGCTCATTATTGAAGTGTTATGATCACCACTATTACCAGGGTAACCGTTTCTAGAATAACATTCATCAGATATGCTTATTATTGAAGTGTTATGATCACCACTATTACTTGGGTAACTGTTTCTAGAATAACATTCAACAGGTATGCTCATTATTGAAGTTTTATAATCACCACTATTACCTGGGTAACCGTTTCTAGAATAATATTCATCAGGTATGCTCATTATTGATGTTTATTATCACCACTATTACCAGGGTAACCGTTTCTGGAATAACATTGATAAGGTATGCTCATTATTGAAGTGTTATGATCACCACTATTACCAGGGTAACCGTTTCTAGAATAATATACATCAGGTATGTTCATTATTGAAGTTTTATGATCACCACTATTACCAGGGTAACCGTTTCAAGAATAACATTCATCAGGTATGCTCATTATTGAAGTTTTATGATCACTACTATTACCAGGTTAACCGTTTCTGGAATAAAATTCATCAGGTATGTAATAACCTTCATCAGGTATGCTCAATATTGAAGTGTTATGATCGCCACTATTACCTGGGTAACCGTTTCTAGAATAACATTCATCAGGAATGCTCATTTTTGAAGTGTTATGATCGTCACTATTACCTGGGTAACCGTTTATAGAATAACATTCATCAGGTATGCTCATTATTGAAGTTTATGATAACCACTATTACCTGTGTAACCGTTTCTGGAATAACATTCATCAGATATGCTCATTATTGAAGCTTTATGATCGCCGCTATTACCTGGGTAACCGTTTCTAGAATAACATTCATCAGGTATGCTCATTATTGAAGTGTTATGAACACCACTATTACCTGGGTAACCGTTTCTGGAATAACATTCATCAGGTATGCTCATTATTGAAGTGTTATGATCACCACTATTACCTAGGTAACCGTTTCTGGAATAACATTCATCAGGTATGCTCATTATTGAAGTGTTATGATCACCACTATTACCTGGGTAACCGTTTCTGGAATAATATTCATTAGGTATGTTCATTATTGAAGTGTTATGATCACCACTATTACCTGGGTAACCGTTTCTAGAATAACATTCATCAGATATGCTTATTATTGAAGTGTTATGATCACCACTATTACCTGGGTAACTGTTTCTGGAAAAACATTCATCAGGTATGCTCATTATTGAAGTGTTATGATCACCACTATTACCAGGGTAACCATTTTTAACATAACATTCATCAGGTATGCTCATTATTGAAGTTTTATGATCACCACTATTACCTGGGTAACCGTTTCTGGAATAACATTGATAAGGTATGCTCATTATTGAAGTGTTATGATCACCACTATTACCAGGGTAACCGTTCTAAAAAAACATTCATCAGGTATGCTCATTATTGAAGTGTTATGATCACCACTATTACCTGGGTAACCGTTTCTGGAATAACATTCATCAGGTACGCTCATTATTGAAGTGTTATGATCACCACTTTTACCTGGGTATCCGTTTCTAGAATAACATTCATCAGGTATGCTCATTATTGAAGTGTTATGATCACCACTATTACCTGGGTAACCGTTTCTGGAATAACATTCATCAGGTATGCTCATTATTGAAGTTTTATGATCACCACTATTACCTTGGTATCCGTTTCTAGAATAACTTTCATCAGGTATGCTCATTATTGAAGCTTTATGATCGCCACTATTACCTGGGTAACCGTTTCTAGAATAACATTCATCAGGTATGCTCATTATTGAAGTTTTATGATCACCACTATTACCTGGGTAACCGTTTCTGGAATAACATTCATCAGGTATGCTCATTATTGAAGTTTTATCATCGCCACTATTACCTGGGTAACCGTTTCGAGAATAACATTCATCAGGTATGCTCATTATTGATGTGTTATGATCACCACTATTACCTGGGTAACCGTTTCTGGAATAACATTCATCAGGTATGCTCATTATTGAAGTGTTATGATCACCACTATTACCTGGGTAACCGTTTCTAGAATAACATTCATCAGGTACGCTCATTATTGAAGTGTTATGATCACCACTATTACCTGGGTATCAGTTTCTAGAATAACATTCATCAGGTATGCTCATTATTGAAGTGTTATGATCACCACTATTACCTTGGTAACTGTTTCTGGAATAACATTCATCAGGTATGCTCATTATTGAAGTTTTATGATCACCACTATTACCTGGGTATCCGTTTCTAGAATAACTTTCATCAGGTATGCTCATTATTGAAGCTTTATGATCGCCACTATTACCTGGGTAACCGTTTCTAGAATAACATTCATCAGTTATGCTCATTATTGAAGTTTTATGATCACCACTATTACCTGGGTAACCGTTTCTGGAATAACATTCATCAGGTATGCTCATTATTGAAGTTTTATCATTACCACTATTACCTGGGTAACCGTTTCGAGAATAACATTCATCAGGTATGCTCATTATTGAAGTGTTATGATCACCACTATTACCTGGGTAACCGTTTCTGGAATAACATTCATCAGGTATGCTCATAATTGAAGTGTTATGATCACCACTATTACCTGGGTAACCGTTTCTAGGATAACATTCATCAGGTATGCTCATTATTGAAGTTTTATGATCACCACTATTACTGGGTATCCGTTTCTAGAATAACATTCATCAGGTACGCTCATTATTGAAGTGTTATGATCACCACTATTACCTGGGTATCCGTTTCCAGAATAACATTCATCAGGTATGCTCATTATTGAAGTGTTATGATCACCACTATTACCTGGGTAACTGTTTCTGAAATAACATTCATCAGGTATGCTCATTATTGAAGTTTTATGATCACCACTATTACCTGGGTATCCGTTTCTAGAATAACTTTCATCAGGTATCCTCATTATTGAAACTTTATGATCGCCACTATTACCTGGGTAACCGTTTGGAGAATAACATTCATCAGGTATGCTCATTATTGAAGTGTTATGATCACCACTATTACCTGGGTAACCGTTTCTGGAATAACATTCATCAGGTATGCTCATTATTGAAGTGTTATGATCACCACTATTACCTGGGTAACCGTTTCTAGAATAACATTCATCAGGTACGCTCATTATTGAAGTGTTATGATCACCACTATTACCTGGGTATCAGTTTCTAGAATAACATTCATCAGGTATGCTTATTATTGAATTGTTATGATCACCACTATTACCTGGGTAACTGTTTCTGGAATAACATTCATCATGTATGCTCATTATTGAAGTTTTATGATCACCACTATTACCTGGGTATCCGTTTCTAGAATAACTTTCATCAGGTATGCTCATTATTGAAGCTTTATGATCGCCACTATTACCTGGGTAACCGTTTCTAGAATAACATTCATCAGGTATGCTCATTATTGAAGTTTTATGATCACCACTATTACCTGGGTAACCGTTTCTGGAATAACATTCATCAGGTATGCTCATTATTGAAGTTTTATCATTACCACTATTACCTGGGTAACCGTTTCGAGAATAACATTCATCAGGTATGCTCATTATTGAAGTGTTGTGATCACCACTATTACCTGGGTAACCGTTTCTGGAATAATATTCATCAGGTATGCTCATTATTGAAGTGTTATGATCACCGCTATTACCTGGGTAACTGTTTCTGGAATAACATTCATCAGGTATGCTCATTATTGAAGTTTTATGATCACCACTATTACCTGTGTATCCATTTCTAGAATAACTTTCATCAGGTATGCTCATTATTGAAGCTTTATGATCGCCACTATGACCTGGGTAACCGTTTCTAGAATAACATTCATCAGGTATGCTATTATTGAAGTTTTATGATCACCACTATTACCTGGGTAACCGTTTCTGGAATAACATTCATCAGGTATGTCATTATTGAAGTTTTATCATCACCATTATAACCTGGGTAACCGTTTCGAGAATAACATTCATCAGGTATGCTCATTATTGAAGTTTTATGATCACCACTATTACCTGGGTAACCGTTTCTAGAATAATATTCATCAGGTATGCTCATTATTGAAGTTTTATGATCACCACTATTACCAGGGTAACCGTTTCTAGAATAACATTCAACAGGTATGCTCATTATTGAAGTTTTATGATCACCACTATTACCTGGGTAACCGTTTCTAGAATAATATTCATCAGGTATGCTCATTATTGAAGTTTTATGATCACCACTATTACCAGGGTAACCGTTTCTAGAATAACATTCATCAGGTATGCTCATTATTGAAGATTTATGATCACCACTATTACCAGGGTAACCGTTTCTAGAATAATATTCATCAGGTATGTTCATTATTGAAGTTTTATGATCACCACTATTACCAGGGTAACCGTTTCAAGAATAACATTCATCAGGTATGCTCATTATTGAAGTTTTATGATCACTACTATTACCAGGTTAACCGTTTCTGGAATAAAATTCATCAGGTATGTAATAACCTTCATCAGGTATGCTCAATATTGAAGTGTTATGATCGCCACTATTACCTGGGTAACCGTTTCTAGAATAACATTCATCAGGAATGCTCATTTTTGAAGTGTTATGATCGTCACTATTACATGGGTAACCGTTTATAGAATAACATTCATCAGGTATGCTCATTATTGAAGTTTATGATAACCACTATTACCTGTGTAACCGTTTCTGGAATAACATTCATCAGATATGCTCATTATTGAAGCTTTATGATCGCCGCTATTACCTGGGTAACCGTTTCTAGAATAACATTCATCAGGTATGCTCATTATTGAAGTGTTATGAACACCACTATTACCTGGGTAACCGTTTCTGGAATAACATTCATCAGGTATGCTCATTATTGAAGTGTTATGATCACCACTATTACCTAGGTAACCGTTTCTGGAATAACATTCATCAGGTATGTTCATTATTGAAGTGTTATGATCACCACTATTACCTGGGTAACCGTTTCTGGAATAATATTCATTAGGTATGTTCATTATTGAAGTGTTATGATCACCACTATTACCAGGGTAACCGTTTCTAGAATAACATTCATCAGATATGCTTATTATTGAAGTGTTATGATCACCACTATTACTTGGGTAACTGTTTCTGGAAAAACATTCATCAGGTATGCTCATTATTGAAGTGTTATGATCACCACTATTACCAGGGTAACCATTTCTAACATAACATTCATCAGGTATGCTCATTATTGAAGCTTTATGATCACCACTATTACCTGGGTAACGTTTCTGGAATAACATTGATAAGGTATGCTCATTATTGAAGTGTTATGATCACCACTATTACCAGGGTAACCGTTTCTAGAATAACATTCATCAGATATGCTTATTATTGAAGTGTTATGATCACCACTATTACTTGGGTAACTGTTTCTAGAATAACATTCAACAGGTATGCTCATTATTGAAGTTTTATAATCACCACTATTACCTGGGTAACCGTTTCTAGAATAATATTCATCAGGTATGCTCATTATTGATGTTTATTATCACCACTATTACCAGGGTAACCGTTTCTGGAATAACATTGATAAGGTATGCTCATTATTGAAGTGTTATGATCACCACTATTACCAGGGTAACCGTTTCTAGAATAATATTCATCAGGTATGTTCATTATTGAAGTTTTATGATCACCACTATTACCAGGGTAACCGTTTCAAGAATAACATTCATCAGGTATGCTCATTATTGAAGTTTTATGATCACTACTATTACCAGGTTAACCGTTTCTGGAATAAAATTCATCAGGTATGCTCATTATTGAAGTGTTATGATCACCGCTATTACCTGGGTAACTGTTTCTGGAATAACATTCATCAGGTATGCTCATTATTGAAGTTTTATGATCACCACTATTACCTGTGTATCCATTTCTAGAATAACTTTCATCAGGTATGCTCATTATTGAAGCTTTATGATCGCCACTATGACCTGGGTAACCGTTTCTAGAATAACATTCATCAGGTATGCTATTATTGAAGTTTTATGATCACCACTATTACCTGGGTAACCGTTTCTGGAATAACATTCATCAGGTATGTCATTATTGAAGTTTTATCATCACCATTATAACCTGGGTAACCGTTTCGAGAATAACATTCATCAGGTATGCTCATTATTGAAGTTTTATGATCACCACTATTACCTGGGTAACCGTTTCTAGAATAATATTCATCAGGTATGCTCATTATTGAAGTTTTATGATCACCACTATTACCAGGGTAACCGTTTCTAGAATAACATTCAACAGGTATGCTCATTATTGAAGTTTTATGATCACCACTATTACCTGGGTAACCGTTTCTAGAATAATATTCATCAGGTATGCTCATTATTGAAGTTTTATGATCACCACTATTACCAGGGTAACCGTTTCTAGAATAACATTCATCAGGTATGCTCATTATTGAAGATTTATGATCACCACTATTACCAGGGTAACCGTTTCTAGAATAATATTCATCAGGTATGTTCATTATTGAAGTTTTATGATCACCACTATTACCAGGGTAACCGTTTCAAGAATAACATTCATCAGGTATGCTCATTATTGAAGTTTTATGATCACTACTATTACCAGGTTAACCGTTTCTGGAATAAAATTCATCAGGTATGTAATAACCTTCATCAGGTATGCTCAATATTGAAGTGTTATGATCGCCACTATTACCTGGGTAACCGTTTCTAGAATAACATTCATCAGGAATGCTCATTTTTGAAGTGTTATGATCGTCACTATTACATGGGTAACCGTTTATAGAATAACATTCATCAGGTATGCTCATTATTGAAGTTTTATGATCACCACTATTACCTGGGTAACCGTTTCTAGAATAATATTCATCAGGTATGCTCATTATTGAAGTTTTATGATCACCACTATTACCAGGGTAACCGTTTCTAGAATAACATTCAACAGGTATGCTCATTATTGAAGTTTTATGATCACCACTATTACCTGGGTAACCGTTTCTAGAATAATATTCATCAGGTATGCTCATTATTGAAGTTTTATGATCACCACTATTACCAGGGTAACCGTTTCTAGAATAACATTCATCAGGTATGCTCATTATTGAAGATTTATGATCACCACTATTACCAGGGTAACCGTTTCTAGAATAATATTCATCAGGTATGTTCATTATTGAAGTTTTATGATCACCACTATTACCAGGGTAACCGTTTCAAGAATAACATTCATCAGGTATGCTCATTATTGAAGTTTTATGATCACTACTATTACCAGGTTAACCGTTTCTGGAATAAAATTCATCAGGTATGTAATAACCTTCATCAGGTATGCTCAATATTGAAGTGTTATGATCGCCACTATTACCTGGGTAACCGTTTCTAGAATAACATTCATCAGGAATGCTCATTTTTGAAGTGTTATGATCGTCACTATTACATGGGTAACCGTTTATAGAATAACATTCATCAGGTATGCTCATTATTGAAGTTTATGATAACCACTATTACCTGTGTAACCGTTTCTAGAATAACATTCATCAGATATGCTCATTATTGAAGCTTTATGATCGCCGCTATTACCTGGGTAACCGTTTCTAGAATAACATTCATCAGGTATGCTCATTATTGAAGTGTTATGAACACCACTATTACCTGGGTAACCGTTTCTGGAATAACATTCATCAGGTATGCTCATTATTGAAGTGTTATGATCACCACTATTACCTAGGTAACCGTTTCTGGAATAACATTCATCAGGTATGTTCATTATTGAAGTGTTATGATCACCACTATTACCTGGGTAACCGTTTCTGGAATAATATTCATTAGGTATGTTCATTATTGAAGTGTTATGATCACCACTATTACCAGGGTAACCGTTTCTAGAATAACATTCATCAGATATGCTTATTATTGAAGTGTTATGATCACCACTATTACTTGGGTAACTGTTTCTGGAAAAACATTCATCAGGTATGCTCATTATTGAAGTGTTATGATCACCACTATTACCAGGGTAACCATTTCTAACATAACATTCATCAGGTATGCTCATTATTGAAGCTTTATGATCACCACTATTACCTGGGTAACGTTTCTGGAATAACATTGATAAGGTATGCTCATTATTGAAGTGTTATGATCACCACTATTACCAGGGTAACCGTTTCTAGAATAACATTCATCAGATATGCTTATTATTGAAGTGTTATGATCACCACTATTACTTGGGTAACTGTTTCTAGAATAACATTCAACAGGTATGCTCATTATTGAAGTTTTATAATCACCACTATTACCTGGGTAACCGTTTCTAGAATAATATTCATCAGGTATGCTCATTATTGATGTTTATTATCACCACTATTACCAGGGTAACCGTTTCTGGAATAACATTGATAAGGTATGCTCATTATTGAAGTGTTATGATCACCACTATTACCAGGGTAACCGTTTCTAGAATAATATACATCAGGTATGTTCATTATTGAAGTTTTATGATCACCACTATTACCAGGGTAACCGTTTCAAGAATAACATTCATCAGGTATGCTCATTATTGAAGTTTTATGATCACTACTATTACCAGGTTAACCGTTTCTGGAATAAAATTCATCAGGTATGTAATAACCTTCATCAGGTATGCTCAATATTGAAGTGCTATGATCGCCACTATTACCTGGGTAACCGTTTCTAGAATAACATTCATCAGGAATGCTCATTTTTGAAGTGTTATGATCGTCACTATTACCTGGGTAACCGTTTATAGAATAACATTCATCAGGTATGCTCATTATTGAAGTTTATGATAACCACTATTACCTGTGTAACCGTTTCTGGAATAACATTCATCAGATATGCTCATTATTGAAGCTTTATGATCGCCGCTATTACCTGGGTAACCGTTTCTAGAATAACATTCATCAGGTATGCTCATTATTGAAGTGTTATGAACACCACTATTACCTGGGTAACCGTTTCTGGAATAACATTCATCAGGTATGCTCATTATTGAAGTGTTATGATCACCACTATTACCTAGGTAACCGTTTCTGGAATAACATTCATCAGGTATGCTCATTATTGAAGTGTTATGATCACCACTATTACCTGGGTAACCGTTTCTGGAATAATATTCATTAGGTATGTTCATTATTGAAGTGTTATGATCACCACTATTACCTGGGTAACCGTTTCTAGAATAACATTCATCAGATATGCTTATTATTGAAGTGTTATGATCACCACTATTACCTGGGTAACTGTTTCTGGAAAAACATTCATCAGGTATGCTCATTATTGAAGTGTTATGATCACCACTATTACCAGGGTAACCATTTTTAACATAACATTCATCAGGTATGCTCATTATTGAAGTTTTATGATCACCACTATTACCTGGGTAACCGTTTCTGGAATAACATTGATAAGGTATGCTCATTATTGAAGTGTTATGATCACCACTATTACCAGGGTAACCGTTCTAAAAAAACATTCATCAGGTATGCTCATTATTGAAGTGTTATGATCACCACTATTACCTGGGTAACCGTTTCTGGAATAACATTCATCAGGTACGCTCATTATTGAAGTGTTATGATCACCACTTTTACCTGGGTATCCGTTTCTAGAATAACATTCATCAGGTATGCTCATTATTGAAGTGTTATGATCACCACTATTACCTGGGTAACCGTTTCTGGAATAACATTCATCAGGTATGCTCATTATTGAAGTTTTATGATCACCACTATTACCTTGGTATCCGTTTCTAGAATAACTTTCATCAGGTATGCTCATTATTGAAGCTTTATGATCGCCACTATTACCTGGGTAACCGTTTCTAGAATAACATTCATCAGGTATGCTCATTATTGAAGTTTTATGATCACCACTATTACCTGGGTAACCGTTTCTGGAATAACATTCATCAGGTATGCTCATTATTGAAGTTTTATCATCGCCACTATTACCTGGGTAACCGTTTCGAGAATAACATTCATCAGGTATGCTCATTATTGATGTGTTATGATCACCACTATTACCTGGGTAACCGTTTCTGGAATAACATTCATCAGGTATGCTCATTATTGAAGTGTTATGATCACCACTATTACCTGGGTAACCGTTTCTAGAATAACATTCATCAGGTACGCTCATTATTGAAGTGTTATGATCACCACTATTACCTGGGTATCAGTTTCTAGAATAACATTCATCAGGTATGCTCATTATTGAAGTGTTATGATCACCACTATTACCTTGGTAACTGTTTCTGGAATAACATTCATCAGGTATGCTCATTATTGAAGTTTTATGATCACCACTATTACCTGGGTATCCGTTTCTAGAATAACTTTCATCAGGTATGCTCATTATTGAAGCTTTATGATCGCCACTATTACCTGGGTAACCGTTTCTAGAATAACATTCATCAGTTATGCTCATTATTGAAGTTTTATGATCACCACTATTACCTGGGTAACCGTTTCTGGAATAACATTCATCAGGTATGCTCATTATTGAAGTTTTATCATTACCACTATTACCTGGGTAACCGTTTCGAGAATAACATTCATCAGGTATGCTCATTATTGAAGTGTTATGATCACCACTATTACCTGGGTAACCGTTTCTGGAATAACATTCATCAGGTATGCTCATAATTGAAGTGTTATGATCACCACTATTACCTGGGTAACCGTTTCTAGGATAACATTCATCAGGTATGCTCATTATTGAAGTTTTATGATCACCACTATTACTGGGTATCCGTTTCTAGAATAACATTCATCAGGTACGCTCATTATTGAAGTGTTATGATCACCACTATTACCTGGGTATCCGTTTCCAGAATAACATTCATCAGGTATGCTCATTATTGAAGTGCTATGATCACCACTATTACCTGGGTAACTGTTTCTGAAATAACATTCATCAGGTATGCTCATTATTGAAGTTTTATGATCACCACTATTACCTGGGTATCCGTTTCTAGAATAACTTTCATCAGGTATCCTCATTATTGAAACTTTATGATCGCCACTATTACCTGGGTAACCGTTTCGAGAATAACATTCATCAGGTATGCTCATTATTGAAGTGTTATGATCACCACTATTACCTGGGTAACCGTTTCTGGAATAACATTCATCAGGTATGCTCATTATTGAAGTGTTATGATCACCACTATTACCTGGGTAACCGTTTCTAGAATAACATTCATCAGGTACGCTCATTATTGAAGTGTTATGATCACCACTATTACCTGGGTATCAGTTTCTAGAATAACATTCATCAGGTATGCTTATTATTGAATTGTTATGATCACCACTATTACCTGGGTAACTGTTTCTGGAATAACATTCATCATGTATGCTCATTATTGAAGTTTTATGATCACCACTATTACCTGGGTATCCGTTTCTAGAATAACTTTCATCAGGTATGCTCATTATTGAAGCTTTATGATCGCCACTATTACCTGGGTAACCGTTTCTAGAATAACATTCATCAGGTATGCTCATTATTGAAGTTTTATGATCACCACTATTACCTGGGTAACCGTTTCTGGAATAACATTCATCAGGTATGCTCATTATTGAAGTTTTATCATTACCACTATTACCTGGGTAACCGTTTCGAGAATAACATTCATCAGGTATGCTCATTATTGAAGTGTTGTGATCACCACTATTACCTGGGTAACCGTTTCTGGAATAATATTCATCAGGTATGCTCATTATTGAAGTGTTATGATCACCGCTATTACCTGGGTAACTGTTTCTGGAATAACATTCATCAGGTATGCTCATTATTGAAGTTTTATGATCACCACTATTACCTGTGTATCCATTTCTAGAATAACTTTCATCAGGTATGCTCATTATTGAAGCTTTATGATCGCCACTATGACCTGGGTAACCGTTTCTAGAATAACATTCATCAGGTATGCTATTATTGAAGTTTTATGATCACCACTATTACCTGGGTAACCGTTTCTGGAATAACATTCATCAGGTATGTCATTATTGAAGTTTTATCATCACCATTATAACCTGGGTAACCGTTTCGAGAATAACATTCATCAGGTATGCTCATTATTGAAGTTTTATGATCACCACTATTACCTGGGTAACCGTTTCTAGAATAATATTCATCAGGTATGCTCATTATTGAAGTTTTATGATCACCACTATTACCAGGGTAACCGTTTCTAGAATAACATTCAACAGGTATGCTCATTATTGAAGTTTTATGATCACCACTATTACCTGGGTAACCGTTTCTAGAATAATATTCATCAGGTATGCTCATTATTGAAGTTTTATGATCACCACTATTACCAGGGTAACCGTTTCTAGAATAACATTCATCAGGTATGCTCATTATTGAAGATTTATGATCACCACTATTACCAGGGTAACCGTTTCTAGAATAATATTCATCAGGTATGTTCATTATTGAAGTTTTATGATCACCACTATTACCAGGGTAACCGTTTCAAGAATAACATTCATCAGGTATGCTCATTATTGAAGTTTTATGATCACTACTATTACCAGGTTAACCGTTTCTGGAATAAAATTCATCAGGTATGTAATAACCTTCATCAGGTATGCTCAATATTGAAGTGTTATGATCGCCACTATTACCTGGGTAACCGTTTCTAGAATAACATTCATCAGGAATGCTCATTTTTGAAGTGTTATGATCGTCACTATTACATGGGTAACCGTTTATAGAATAACATTCATCAGGTATGCTCATTATTGAAGTTTATGATAACCACTATTACCTGTGTAACCGTTTCTGGAATAACATTCATCAGATATGCTCATTATTGAAGCTTTATGATCGCCGCTATTACCTGGGTAACCGTTTCTAGAATAACATTCATCAGGTATGCTCATTATTGAAGTGTTATGAACACCACTATTACCTGGGTAACCGTTTCTGGAATAACATTCATCAGGTATGCTCATTATTGAAGTGTTATGATCACCACTATTACCTAGGTAACCGTTTCTGGAATAACATTCATCAGGTATGTTCATTATTGAAGTGTTATGATCACCACTATTACCTGGGTAACCGTTTCTGGAATAATATTCATTAGGTATGTTCATTATTGAAGTGTTATGATCACCACTATTACCAGGGTAACCGTTTCTAGAATAACATTCATCAGATATGCTTATTATTGAAGTGTTATGATCACCACTATTACTTGGGTAACTGTTTCTGGAAAAACATTCATCAGGTATGCTCATTATTGAAGTGTTATGATCACCACTATTACCAGGGTAACCATTTCTAACATAACATTCATCAGGTATGCTCATTATTGAAGCTTTATGATCACCACTATTACCTGGGTAACGTTTCTGGAATAACATTGATAAGGTATGCTCATTATTGAAGTGTTATGATCACCACTATTACCAGGGTAACCGTTTCTAGAATAACATTCATCAGATATGCTTATTATTGAAGTGTTATGATCACCACTATTACTTGGGTAACTGTTTCTAGAATAACATTCAACAGGTATGCTCATTATTGAAGTTTTATAATCACCACTATTACCTGGGTAACCGTTTCTAGAATAATATTCATCAGGTATGCTCATTATTGATGTTTATTATCACCACTATTACCAGGGTAACCGTTTCTGGAATAACATTGATAAGGTATGCTCATTATTGAAGTGTTATGATCACCACTATTACCAGGGTAACCGTTTCTAGAATAATATTCATCAGGTATGTTCATTATTGAAGTTTTATGATCACCACTATTACCAGGGTAACCGTTTCAAGAATAACATTCATCAGGTATGCTCATTATTGAAGTTTTATGATCACTACTATTACCAGGTTAACCGTTTCTGGAATAAAATTCATCAGGTATGCTCATTATTGAAGTGTTATGATCACCGCTATTACCTGGGTAACTGTTTCTGGAATAACATTCATCAGGTATGCTCATTATTGAAGTTTTATGATCACCACTATTACCTGTGTATCCATTTCTAGAATAACTTTCATCAGGTATGCTCATTATTGAAGCTTTATGATCGCCACTATGACCTGGGTAACCGTTTCTAGAATAACATTCATCAGGTATGCTATTATTGAAGTTTTATGATCACCACTATTACCTGGGTAACCGTTTCTGGAATAACATTCATCAGGTATGTCATTATTGAAGTTTTATCATCACCATTATAACCTGGGTAACCGTTTCGAGAATAACATTCATCAGGTATGCTCATTATTGAAGTTTTATGATCACCACTATTACCTGGGTAACCGTTTCTAGAATAATATTCATCAGGTATGCTCATTATTGAAGTTTTATGATCACCACTATTACCAGGGTAACCGTTTCTAGAATAACATTCAACAGGTATGCTCATTATTGAAGTTTTATGATCACCACTATTACCTGGGTAACCGTTTCTAGAATAATATTCATCAGGTATGCTCATTATTGAAGTTTTATGATCACCACTATTACCAGGGTAACCGTTTCTAGAATAACATTCATCAGGTATGCTCATTATTGAAGATTTATGATCACCACTATTACCAGGGTAACCGTTTCTAGAATAATATTCATCAGGTATGTTCATTATTGAAGTTTTATGATCACCACTATTACCAGGGTAACCGTTTCAAGAATAACATTCATCAGGTATGCTCATTATTGAAGTTTTATGATCACTACTATTACCAGGTTAACCGTTTCTGGAATAAAATTCATCAGGTATGTAATAACCTTCATCAGGTATGCTCAATATTGAAGTGTTATGATCGCCACTATTACCTGGGTAACCGTTTCTAGAATAACATTCATCAGGAATGCTCATTTTTGAAGTGTTATGATCGTCACTATTACATGGGTAACCGTTTATAGAATAACATTCATCAGGTATGCTCATTATTGAAGTTTATGATAACCACTATTACCTGTGTAACCGTTTCTGGAATAACATTCATCAGATATGCTCATTATTGAAGCTTTATGATCGCCGCTATTACCTGGGTAACCGTTTCTAGAATAACATTCATCAGGTATGCTCATTATTGAAGTGTTATGAACACCACTATTACCTGGGTAACCGTTTCTGGAATAACATTCATCAGGTATGCTCATTATTGAAGTGTTATGATCACCACTATTACCTAGGTAACCGTTTCTGGAATAACATTCATCAGGTATGTTCATTATTGAAGTGTTATGATCACCACTATTACCTGGGTAACCGTTTCTGGAATAATATTCATTAGGTATGTTCATTATTGAAGTGTTATGATCACCACTATTACCAGGGTAACCGTTTCTAGAATAACATTCATCAGATATGCTTATTATTGAAGTGTTATGATCACCACTATTACTTGGGTAACTGTTTCTGGAAAAACATTCATCAGGTATGCTCATTATTGAAGTGTTATGATCACCACTATTACCAGGGTAACCATTTCTAACATAACATTCATCAGGTATGCTCATTATTGAAGCTTTATGATCACCACTATTACCTGGGTAACGTTTCTGGAATAACATTGATAAGGTATGCTCATTATTGAAGTGTTATGATCACCACTATTACCAGGGTAACCGTTTCTAGAATAACATTCATCAGATATGCTTATTATTGAAGTGTTATGATCACCACTATTACTTGGGTAACTGTTTCTAGAATAACATTCAACAGGTATGCTCATTATTGAAGTTTTATAATCACCACTATTACCTGGGTAACCGTTTCTAGAATAATATTCATCAGGTATGCTCATTATTGATGTTTATTATCACCACTATTACCAGGGTAACCGTTTCTGGAATAACATTGATAAGGTATGCTCATTATTGAAGTGTTATGATCACCACTATTACCAGGGTAACCGTTTCTAGAATAATATTCATCAGGTATGTTCATTATTGAAGTTTTATGATCACCACTATTACCAGGGTAACCGTTTCAAGAATAACATTCATCAGGTATGCTCATTATTGAAGTTTTATGATCACTACTATTACCAGGTTAACCGTTTCTGGAATAAAATTCATCAGGTATGTAATAACCTTCATCAGGTATGCTCAATATTGAAGTGTTATGATCGCCACTATTACCTGGGTAACCGTTTCTAGAATAACATTCATCAGGAATGCTCATTTTTGAAGTGTTATGATCGTCACTATTACCTGGGTAACCGTTTATAGAATAACATTCATCAGGTATGCTCATTATTGAAGTTTATGATAACCACTATTACCTGTGTAACCGTTTCTGGAATAACATTCATCAGATATGCTCATTATTGAAGCTTTATGATCGCCGCTATTACCTGGGTAACCGTTTCTAGAATAACATTCATCAGGTATGCTCATTATTGAAGTGTTATGAACACCACTATTACCTGGGTAACCGTTTCTGGAATAACATTCATCAGGTATGCTCATTATTGAAGTGTTATGATCACCACTATTACCTAGGTAACCGTTTCTGGAATAACATTCATCAGGTATGCTCATTATTGAAGTGTTATGATCACCACTATTACCTGGGTAACCGTTTCTGGAATAATATTCATTAGGTATGTTCATTATTGAAGTGTTATGATCACCACTATTACCTGGGTAACCGTTTCTAGAATAACATTCATCAGATATGCTTATTATTGAAGTGTTATGATCACCACTATTACCTGGGTAACTGTTTCTGGAAAAACATTCATCAGGTATGCTCATTATTGAAGTGTTATGATCACCACTATTACCAGGGTAACCATTTCTAACATAACATTCATCAGGTATGCTCATTATTGAAGTTTTATGATCACCACTATTACCTGGGTAACCGTTTCTGGAATAACATTGATAAGGTATGCTCATTATTGAAGTGTTATGATCACCACTATTACCAGGGTAACCGTTCTAAAAAAACATTCATCAGGTATGCTCATTATTGAAGTGTTATGATCACCACTATTACCTGGGTAACCGTTTCTGGAATAACATTCATCAGGTACGCTCATTATTGAAGTGTTATGATCACCACTTTTACCTGGGTATCCGTTTCTAGAATAACATTCATCAGGTATGCTCATTATTGAAGTGTTATGATCACCACTATTACCTGGGTAACCGTTTCTGGAATAACATTCATCAGGTATGCTCATTATTGAAGTTTTATGATCACCACTATTACCTTGGTATCCGTTTCTAGAATAACTTTCATCAGGTATGCTCATTATTGAAGCTTTATGATCGCCACTATTACCTGGGTAACCGTTTCTAGAATAACATTCATCAGGTATGCTCATTATTGAAGTTTTATGATCACCACTATTACCTGGGTAACCGTTTCTGGAATAACATTCATCAGGTATGCTCATTATTGAAGTTTTATCATCGCCACTATTACTGGGTAACCGTTTCGAGAATAACATTCATCAGGTATGCTCATTATTGATGTGTTATGATCACCACTATTACCTGGGTAACCGTTTCTGGAATAACATTCATCAGGTATGCTCATTATTGAAGTGTTATGATCACCACTATTACCTGGGTAACCGTTTCTAGAATAACATTCATCAGGTACGCTCATTATTGAAGTGTTATGATCACCACTATTACCTGGGTATCAGTTTCTAGAATAACATTCATCAGGTATGCTCATTATTGAAGTGTTATGATCACCACTATTACCTTGGTAACTGTTTCTGGAATAACATTCATCAGGTATGCTCATTATTGAAGTTTTATGATCACCACTATTACCTGGGTATCCGTTTCTAGAATAACTTTCATCAGGTATGCTCATTATTGAAGCTTTATGATCGCCACTATTACCTGGGTAACCGTTTCTAGAATAACATTCATCAGTTATGCTCATTATTGAAGTTTTATGATCACCACTATTACCTGGGTAACCGTTTCTGGAATAACATTCATCAGGTATGCTCATTATTGAAGTTTTATCATTACCACTATTACCTGGGTAACCGTTTCGAGAATAACATTCATCAGGTATGCTCATTATTGAAGTGTTATGATCACCACTATTACCTGGGTAACCGTTTCTGGAATAACATTCATCAGGTATGCTCATAATTGAAGTGTTATGATCACCACTATTACCTGGGTAACCGTTTCTAGGATAACATTCATCAGGTATGCTCATTATTGAAGTTTTATGATCACCACTATTACTGGGTATCCGTTTCTAGAATAACATTCATCAGGTACGCTCATTATTGAAGTGTTATGATCACCACTATTACCTGGGTATCCGTTTCCAGAATAACATTCATCAGGTATGCTCATTATTGAAGTGCTATGATCACCACTATTACCTGGGTAACTGTTTCTGAAATAACATTCATCAGGTATGCTCATTATTGAAGTTTTATGATCACCACTATTACCTGGGTATCCGTTTCTAGAATAACTTTCATCAGGTATCCTCATTATTGAAACTTTATGATCGCCACTATTACCTGGGTAACCGTTTCGAGAATAACATTCATCAGGTATGCTCATTATTGAAGTGTTATGATCACCACTATTACCTGGGTAACCGTTTCTGGAATAACATTCATCAGGTATGCTCATTATTGAAGTGTTATGATCACCACTATTACCTGGGTAACCGTTTCTAGAATAACATTCATCAGGTACGCTCATTATTGAAGTGTTATGATCACCACTATTACCTGGGTATCAGTTTCTAGAATAACATTCATCAGGTATGCTTATTATTGAATTGTTATGATCACCACTATTACCTGGGTAGCTGTTTCTGGAATAACATTCATCATGTATGCTCATTATTGAAGTTTTATGATCACCACTATTACCTGGGTATCCGTTTCTAGAATAACATTCATCAGGTATGCTCATTATTGAAGTTTTATGATCACCACTATTACCTGGGTAACCGTTTCTGGAATAACATTCATCAGGTATGCTCATTATTGAAGTTTTATCATTACCACTATTACCTGGGTAACCGTTTCGAGAATAACATTCATCAGGTATGCTCATTATTGAAGTGTTGTGATCACCACTATTACCTGGGTAACCGTTTCTGGAATAATATTCATCAGGTATGCTCATTATTGAAGTGTTATGATCACCACTATTACCTGGGTAACCGTTTCTAGAATAACATTCATCAGGTATGCTCATTATTGAAGTTTTATGATCACCACTATTACTGGGTATCCGTTTCTAGAATAACATTCATCAGGTATGATCATTATTGAAGTGTTATGATCACCACTATTACCTGGGTAACCGTTTCTAAAATAACATTCATCAGGTATGCTCATTATTGAAGTTTTATGATCACCACTATTACTGGGTATCCGTTTCTAGAATAACATTCATCAGGTATGATCATTATTGAAGTGTTATGATCACCACTATTACCTGGGTAACCGTTTCTAAAATAACATTCATCAGGTATGCTCATTATTGAAGTTTTATGATCACCACTATTACTGGGTATCCGTTTCTAGAATAACATTCATCAGGTACGCTCATTATTGAAGTGTTATGATCACCACTATTACCTGGGTATCCGTTTCTAGAATAACATTCATCAGGTATGCTCATTATTGAAGTGCTATGATCACCAATATTACCTGGGTAACTGTTTCTGGAATAACATTCATCAGGTATGCTCATTATTGAAGTTTTATGATCACCACTATTACCTGGGTATCCGTTTCTAGAATAACTTTCATCAGGTATCCTCATTATTGAAACTTTATGATCGCCACTATTACCTGGGTAACCGTTTCGAGAATAACATTCATCAGGTATGCTCATTATTGAAGTGTTATGATCACCACTATTACCTGGGTAACCGTTTCTGGAATAACATTCATCAGGTATGCTCATTATTGAAGTGTTATGATCACCACTATTACCTGGGTAACCGTTTCTAGAATAACATTCATCAGGTACGCTCATTATTGAAGTGTTATGATCACCACTATTACCTGGGTATCAGTTTCTAGAATAACATTCATCAGGTATGCTTATTATTGAATTGTTATGATCACCACTATTACCTGGGTAACTGTTTCTGGAATAACATTCATCATGTATGCTCATTATTGAAGTTTTATGATCACCACTATTACCTGGGTATCCGTTTCTAGAATAACTTTCATCAGGTATGCTCATTATTGAAGCTTTATGATCGCCACTATTACCTGGGTAACCGTTTCTAGAATAACATTCATCAGGTATGCTCATTATTGAAGTTTTATGATCACCACTATTACCTGGGTAACCGTTTCTGGAATAACATTCATCAGGTATGCTCATTATTGAAGTTTTATCATTACCACTATTACCTGGGTAACCGTTTCGAGAATAACATTCATCAGGTATGCTCATTATTGAAGTGTTGTGATCACCACTATTACCTGGGTAACCGTTTCTGGAATAATATTCATCAGGTATGCTCATTATTGAAGTGTTATGATCACCACTATTACCTGGGTAACCGTTTCTAGAATAACATTCATCAGGTATGCTCATTATTGAAGTTTTATGATCACCACTATTACTGGGTATCCGTTTCTAGAATAACATTCATCAGGTATGATCATTATTGAAGTGTTATGATCACCACTATTACCTGGGTAACCGTTTCTAAAATAACATTCATCAGGTATGCTGATTATTGAAGTTTTATCATCACCACTATTACCTGGGTAACCGTTTCTGGAATAATATTCATCAGGTATGCTCATTATTGAAGTGCTATGATCACCACTATTACCTGGGTAACCGTTTCTAGAATAACATTCATCAGGTATGCTCATTATTGAAGTTTTATGATCACCACTATTACCTTGGTATCCGTTTCTAGAATAACATTCATCAGGTATGCTCATTATTGAAGTTTTATGATCACCACTATTACCTGGGTATCCGTTTCTAGAATAACTTTCATCATGTATGCTCATTATTGAAGTTTTATGATCGCTACTATTACCTGGGTAACCGTTTCTAGAATAACATTCATCAGGTATGCTCATTATTGAAGTTTTATGATCACCACTATTACCTAGGTAACCGTTTTTGGAATAGCATTCATCAGGTATGCTCATTATTGAAGTTTTATCATCACCACTATTACCTGGGTAAACGTTTCGAGAATAACATTCATCAGGTATGCTCATTATTGAAGTGTTATGATCACCATTATTACATGGGTAACTGTTTCTCGAATAACATTCATCAGGTATGCTCATTATTGAAGTGTTATGATCACCACTATTACTTGGGTAACCGTTTCTAGAATAACATTCATCAGGTATGCTCATTATTGAAGTTTTATGATCACGACTATTACTGGGTATCCGTTTCTAGAATAACATTCATCAGGTATGCTCATTATTGAAGTGTTATGATCACCACTATTACCTGGGTAACCGTTTATAAAATAACATTCATCAGGTATGCTCATTATTGAAGTTGTATAATCACCACTATTACATGGGTAACGGTTTCTCGAATAATATTCATCAGGTATACTCATTATTGAAGTGTTATGATCACCACTATTACCTGGGTAACCGTTTCTAGTATAACATTCATCAGGTATGCTCATTATTGAAGTGTTATGATCACCATTATTACATGGGTAATCGTTTCTAGAATAACATTCATCAGGTATGCTCATTATTGAAGTGTTATGATCACCACTATTACCTGGGTAACCGTTTTTAAAATAACATTCATCAGGTATGCTCATTATTGAAGTTTTATGATCACCACTATTACCTGGGTAACGTTTCTGGAATAATATTCATCAGGTATGCTCATTATTGAAGTGCTATGATCACCACTATTACCTGGGTAACCGTTTCTAAAATAGCATTCATCAGGTATGCTCATTGTTGAAGTTTTATCATCACCACTATTACATTGGTAACCGTTTCTGGAATAACATTCATCAGGTATGCTCATTGTTGAAGTGCTATGATCACCACTATTACCTGGGTATCAGTTTCTAGAATAACATTCATCAGGTATGCTCATTATTGAAGTTTTATGATCACCACTATTACCTGGGTAACTGTTTCTGGAATAACATTCATCAGGTATGCTCATTATTGAAGTTTTATGATCACCACTATTACCTGGGTATCCGTTTCTAGAATAACTTTCATCAGGTATGCTCATTATTGAAGCTTTATGATCGCCACTATTACCTGGATAACCGTTTCTAGAATAACATTCATCAGGTATGCTCATTATTGAAGTTTTATGATCACCACTATTACCTGGGTAACCGTTTCTGGAATAACATTCATCAGGTATGCTCATTGTTGAAGTTTTATCATCACCACTATTACATTGGTAACCGTTTCTGGAATAACATTCATCAGGTATGCTCATTATTGAAGTGTTATGATCAGCACTATTACCTGGGTAACCGTTTCTGGAATAACATTCATCAGGTATGCTCATTATTGAAGTGTTATGATCACCACTATTACCTGGGTAACCGTTTCTAGAATAACATTCATCAGGTATGCTCATTATTGAAGTTTTATGATCACCACTATTACTGGGTATCCGTTTCTAGAATAACATTCATCAGGTACGCTCATTATTGAAGTTTTATGATCACCACTATTACCTGGGTAACCGTTTCGAGAATAACATTCATCAGGTATGCTCATTATTGAAGTGTTATGATCACCACTATTACCTGGGTAACCGTTTCTGGAATAACATTCATCAGGTATGCTCATTATTGAAGTGTTATGATCACCACTATTACCTGGGTAACTGTTTCTGGAATAACATTCATCAGGTATGCTCATTATTGAAGTTTTATGATCACCACTATTACCTGGGTATCCGTTTCTAGAATAACTTTCATCAGGTATGCTCATTATTGAAGCTTTATGATCGCCACTATTACCTGGGTAACCGTTTCGAGAATAACATTCATCAGGTATGCTCATTATTGAAGTTTTATGATCACCACTATTACCTGGGTAACCGTTTCTGGAATAACATTCATCAGGTATGCTCATTATTGAAGTTTTATGATCACCACTATTACCTGGGTAACCGTTTCGAGAATAACATTCATCAGGTATGCTCATTATTGAAGTGTTATGATCACCACTATTACCTGGGTAACCGTTTCTGGAATAACATTCATCAGGTATGCTCATTATTGAAGTGTTATGATCACCACTATTACCTGGGTAACCGTTTCTAGAATAACATTCATCAGGTACGCTCATTATTGAAGTGTTATGATCACCACTATTACCTGGGTATCAGTTTCTAGAATAACATTCATCAGGTATGCTCATTATTGAAGTGATATGATCACCACTATTACATGGGTAACTGTTTCTGGAATAACATTCATCATGTATGCTCATTATTGAAGTTTTATGATCACCACTATTACCTGGGTATCCGTTTCTAGAATAACTTTCATCAGGTATGCTCATTATTGAAGCTTTATGATCGCCACTATTACCTGGGTAACCGTTTCTAGAATAACATTCATCAGGTATGCTCATTATTGAAGTTTTATGATCACCACTATTACCTGGGTAACCGTTTCTGGAATAACATTCATCAGGTATGCTCATTATTGAAGTTTTATCATTACCACTATTACCTGGGTAACCGTTTCGAGAATAACATTCATCAGGTATGCTCATTATTGAAGTGTTGTGATCACCACTATTACCTGGGTAACCGTTTCTGGAATAACATTCATCAGGTATGCTGATTATTAAAGTGTTATGATCACCACTATTACCTGGGTAACCGTTTCTAGAATAACATTCATCAGGTATGCTCATTATTGAGGTTTTATGATCACCACTATTACTGGGTATCCGTTTCTAGAATAACATTCATCAGGTATGCTCATTATTGAAGTGTTATGATCACCACTATTACCTGGGTAACCGTTTCTAAAATAACATTCATCAGGCATGCTCATTATTGAAGTTTTATCATCACCACTATTACCTGGGTAACCGTTTCTGGAATAATATTCATCAGGTATGCTCATTATTGAAGTGCTATGATCACCACTATTACCTGGGTAACCGTTTCTAGAATAACATTCATCAGGTATGCTCATTATTGAAGTTTTATGATCACCACTATTACCTTGGTATCCGTTTCTATAATAACATTCATCAGGTATGCTCATTATTGAAGTTTTATGATCACCACTATTACCTGGGTATCCGTTTCTAGAATAACTTTCATCATTTATGCTCATTATTGAAGTTTTATGATCGCTACTATTACCTGGGTAACCGTTTCTAGAATAACATTCATCAGGTATGCTCATTATTGAAGTTTTATCATCACCACTATTACCTGGGTAACCGTTTCAAGAATAACATTCATCAGGTATGCTCATTATTGAAGTGTTATGATCACCACTATTACCTGGGTAACCGTTTCTGGAATAACATTCATCGGGTATGCTCATTATTGAAGTGTTATGATCACCACTATTACCTGGGTAACTGTTTCTGGAATAACATTCATCAGGTATGCTCATTATTGAAGTTTTATGATCACCACTATTACCTGGGTATCCGTTTCTAGAATAACTTTCATCAGGTATGCTCATTATTGAAGCTTTATGATCGCCACTATTACCTGGGTAACCGTTTCGAGAATAACATTCATCAGGTATGCTCATTATTGAAGTTTTATGATCACCACTATTACCTGGGTAACCGTTTCGAGAATAACATTCATCAGGTATGCTCATTATTGAAGTGTTATGATCACCACTATTACCTGGGTAACCGTTTCTGGAATAACATTCATCAGGTATGCTCATTATTGAAGTGTTATGATCACCACTATTACCTGGGTAACCGTTTCTAGAATAACATTCATCAGGTATGCTCATTATTGAAGTGTTATGATCACCACTATTACCTGGGTATCAGTTTCTAGAATAACATTCATCAGGTATGCTCATTATTGAAGTGTTATGATCGCCACTATTACCTGAGTAACTGTTTCTGGAATAACATTCATCATGTATGCTCATTATTGAAGTTTTATGATCACCACTATTACCTGGGTATCCGTTTCTAGAATAACTTTCATCAGGTATGCTCATTATTGAAGTGTTATGATCGCCACTATTACCTGGGTAACCGTTTCTAGAATAACATTCATCAGGTATGCTCATTATTGAAGTTTTATGATCACCACTATTACCTGGGTAACCGTTTCTGGAATAACATTCATCAGGTATGCTCAATATTGAAGTTTTATCATTACCACTATTACCTGGGTAACCGTTTCGAGAATAACATTCATCAGGTATGCTCATTATTGAAGTGTTGTGATCACCACTATTACCTGGGTAACCGTTTCTGGAATAACATTCATCAGGTATGCTCATTATTGAAGTGTTATGATCACCACTATTACCTGGGTAACCGTTTCTAGAATAACATTCATCAGGTATGCTCATTATTGAAGTTTTATGATCACCACTATTACTGGGTATCCGTTTCTGGAATAACATTCATCAGGTATGCTCATTATTGAAGTGTTATGATCACCACTATTACCTGGGTAACCGTTTCTAAAATAACATTCATCAGGTATGCTCATTATTGAAGTTTTATCATCACCACTATTACCTGGCTAACCGTTTCTGGAATAATATTCATCAGGTATGCTCATTATTGATGTGCTATGATCACCACTATTACCTGGGTAACCGTTTCTAGAATAACATTCATCAGGTATGCTCATTATTGAAGTTTTATGATCACCACTATTACCTTGGTATCCGTTTCTAGAATAACATTCATCAGGTATGCTCATTATTGAAGATTTATGATCACCACTATTACCTGGGTATCCGTTTCTAGAATAACTTTCATCATGTATGCTCATTATTGAAGTTTTATGATCGCTGCTATTACCTGGGTAACCGTTTCTAGAATAACATTCATCAGGTATGCTCATTATTGAAGTTTTATGATCACCACTATTACCTAGGTAACCGTTTCTGGAATAGCATTCATCAGGTATGCTCATTATTGAAGTTTTATCATCACCACTATTACCTGGGTAAACGTTTCGAGAATAATATTCATCAGGTATGCTCATTATTGAAGTGTTATGATCACCATTATTACATGGGTAACTGTTTCTCGAATAACATTCATCAGGTATGCTCATTATTGAAGTGTTATGATCACCACTATTACTTTGGTAACCGTTTCTAGAATAACATTCATCAGGTATGCTCATTATTGAAGTTTTATGATCATGACTATTACTGGGTATCCGTTTCTAGAATAACATTCATCAGGTATGCTCATTATTGAAGTGTTATGATCACCACTATTACCTGGGTAGCCGTTTATAAAATAACATTCATCAGGTATGCTCATTATTGAAGTTTTATCATCACCACTATTACCTGGGTAACGGTTTCTCGAATAATATTCATCAGGTATACTCATTATTGAAGTGCTATGATCACCACTATTACCTGGGTAACCGTTTCTAGAATAACATTCATCAGGTATGCTCATTATTGAAGTTTTATGATCACCACTATTACTGGGTATCCGTTTCTAGAATAACATTCATCAGGTATGCTCATTATTGAAGTATTATGATCACCACTATTACCTGGGTAACCGTTTCTAAAATAACATTCATCAGGTATGCTCATTATTGAAGTTTTATCATCACCACTATTACCTGGGTACCCGTTTCTGGAATAATATTCATCAGGTATGCTCATTATTGAAGTGCTATGATCACCACTATTACCTGGGTAACCGTTTCTAGAATAACATTCATCAGGTATGCTCATTATTGAAGTTTTATGATCACCACTATTACCTTGGTATCCGTTTCTAGAATAACATTCATCAGGTATGCTCATTATTGAAGATTTATGATCACCACTATTACCTGGGTATCCGTTTCTAGAATAACTTTCATCATGTATGCTCATTATTGAAGTTTTATGATCGCTACTATTACCTGGGTAACCGTTTCTAGAATAACATTCATCAGGTATGCTCATTATTGAAGTTTTATGATCACCACTATTACCTAGGTAACCGTTTCTGGAATAACATTCATCAGGTATGCTCATTATTGAAGCTTTATGATCGCCACTATTACCTGGGTAACCGTTTCTAGAATAACATTCATCAGGTATGCTCATTATTGAGGTTTTATGATCACCACTATTACTGGGTATCCGTTTCTAGAATAACATTCATCAGGTATGCTCATTATTGAAGTGTTATGATCACCACTATTACCTGGGTAACCGTTTCTAAAATAACATTCATCAGGCATGCTCATTATTGAAGTTTTATCATCACCACTATTACCTGGGTAACCGTTTCTGGAATAATATTCATCAGGTATGCTCATTATTGAAGTGCTATGATCACCACTATTACCTGGGTAACCGTTTCTAGAATAACATTCATCAGGTATGCTCATTATTGAAGTTTTATGATCACCACTATTACCTTGGTATCCGTTTCTATAATAACATTCATCAGGTATGCTCATTATTGAAGTTTTATGATCACCACTATTACCTGGGTATCCGTTTCTAGAATAACTTTCATCATTTATGCTCATTATTGAAGTTTTATGATCGCTACTATTACCTGGGTAACCGTTTCTAGAATAACATTCATCAGGTATGCTCATTATTGAAGTTTTATCATCACCACTATTACCTGGGTAACCGTTTCAAGAATAACATTCATCAGGTATGCTCATTATTGAAGTGTTATGATCACCACTATTACCTGGGTAACCGTTTCTGGAATAACATTCATCGGGTATGCTCATTATTGAAGTGTTATGATCACCACTATTACCTGGGTAACTGTTTCTGGAATAACATTCATCAGGTATGCTCATTATTGAAGTTTTATGATCACCACTATTACCTGGGTATCCGTTTCTAGAATAACTTTCATCAGGTATGCTCATTATTGAAGCTTTATGATCGCCACTATTACCTGGGTAACCGTTTCGAGAATAACATTCATCAGGTATGCTCATTATTGAAGTTTTATGATCACCACTATTACCTGGGTAACCGTTTCGAGAATAACATTCATCAGGTATGCTCATTATTGAAGTGTTATGATCACCACTATTACCTGGGTAACCGTTTCTGGAATAACATTCATCAGGTATGCTCATTATTGAAGTGTTATGATCACCACTATTACCTGGGTAACCGTTTCTAGAATAACATTCATCAGGTATGCTCATTATTGAAGTGTTATGATCACCACTATTACCTGGGTATCAGTTTCTAGAATAACATTCATCAGGTATGCTCATTATTGAAGTGTTATGATCGCCACTATTACCTGAGTAACTGTTTCTGGAATAACATTCATCATGTATGCTCATTATTGAAGTTTTATGATCACCACTATTACCTGGGTATCCGTTTCTAGAATAACTTTCATCAGGTATGCTCATTATTGAAGTGTTATGATCGCCACTATTACCTGGGTAACCGTTTCTAGAATAACATTCATCAGGTATGCTCATTATTGAAGTTTTATGATCACCACTATTACCTGGGTAACCGTTTCTGGAATAACATTCATCAGGTATGCTCAATATTGAAGTTTTATCATTACCACTATTACCTGGGTAACCGTTTCGAGAATAACATTCATCAGGTATGCTCATTATTGAAGTGTTGTGATCACCACTATTACCTGGGTAACCGTTTCTGGAATAACATTCATCAGGTATGCTCATTATTGAAGTGTTATGATCACCACTATTACCTGGGTAACCGTTTCTAGAATAACATTCATCAGGTATGCTCATTATTGAAGTTTTATGATCACCACTATTACTGGGTATCCGTTTCTGGAATAACATTCATCAGGTATGCTCATTATTGAAGTGTTATGATCACCACTATTACCTGGGTAACCGTTTCTAAAATAACATTCATCAGGTATGCTCATTATTGAAGTTTTATCATCACCACTATTACCTGGCTAACCGTTTCTGGAATAATATTCATCAGGTATGCTCATTATTGATGTGCTATGATCACCACTATTACCTGGGTAACCGTTTCTAGAATAACATTCATCAGGTATGCTCATTATTGAAGTTTTATGATCACCACTATTACCTTGGTATCCGTTTCTAGAATAACATTCATCAGGTATGCTCATTATTGAAGATTTATGATCACCACTATTACCTGGGTATCCGTTTCTAGAATAACTTTCATCATGTATGCTCATTATTGAAGTTTTATGATCGCTGCTATTACCTGGGTAACCGTTTCTAGAATAACATTCATCAGGTATGCTCATTATTGAAGTTTTATGATCACCACTATTACCTAGGTAACCGTTTCTGGAATAGCATTCATCAGGTATGCTCATTATTGAAGTTTTATCATCACCACTATTACCTGGGTAAACGTTTCGAGAATAATATTCATCAGGTATGCTCATTATTGAAGTGTTATGATCACCATTATTACATGGGTAACTGTTTCTCGAATAACATTCATCAGGTATGCTCATTATTGAAGTGTTATGATCACCACTATTACTTTGGTAACCGTTTCTAGAATAACATTCATCAGGTATGCTCATTATTGAAGTTTTATGATCATGACTATTACTGGGTATCCGTTTCTAGAATAACATTCATCAGGTATGCTCATTATTGAAGTGTTATGATCACCACTATTACCTGGGTAGCCGTTTATAAAATAACATTCATCAGGTATGCTCATTATTGAAGTTTTATCATCACCACTATTACCTGGGTAACGGTTTCTCGAATAATATTCATCAGGTATACTCATTATTGAAGTGCTATGATCACCACTATTACCTGGGTAACCGTTTCTAGAATAACATTCATCAGGTATGCTCATTATTGAAGTTTTATGATCACCACTATTACTGGGTATCCGTTTCTAGAATAACATTCATCAGGTATGCTCATTATTGAAGTATTATGATCACCACTATTACCTGGGTAACCGTTTCTAAAATAACATTCATCAGGTATGCTCATTATTGAAGTTTTATCATCACCACTATTACCTGGGTACCCGTTTCTGGAATAATATTCATCAGGTATGCTCATTATTGAAGTGCTATGATCACCACTATTACCTGGGTAACCGTTTCTAGAATAACATTCATCAGGTATGCTCATTATTGAAGTTTTATGATCACCACTATTACCTTGGTATCCGTTTCTAGAATAACATTCATCAGGTATGCTCATTATTGAAGATTTATGATCACCACTATTACCTGGGTATCCGTTTCTAGAATAACTTTCATCATGTATGCTCATTATTGAAGTTTTATGATCGCTACTATTACCTGGGTAACCGTTTCTAGAATAACATTCATCAGGTATGCTCATTATTGAAGTTTTATGATCACCACTATTACCTAGGTAACCGTTTCTGGAATAGCATTCATCAGGTATGCTCATTATTGAAGTTTTATCATCACCACTATTACCTGGGTAAACGTTTCGAGAATAATATTCATCAGGTATGCTCATTATTGAAGTGTTATGATCACCATTATTACATGGGTAACTGTTTCTCGAATAACATTCATCAGGTATGCTCATTATTGAAGTGTTATGATCACCACTATTACTTTGGTAACCGTTTCTAGAATAACATTCATCAGGTATGCTCATTATTGAAGTTTTATGATCATGACTATTACTGGGTATCCGTTTCTAGAATAACATTCATCAGGTATGCTCATTATTGAAGTGTTATGATCACCACTATTACCTGGGTAACCGTTTATAAAATAACATTCATCAGGTATGCTCATTATTGAAGTTTTATCATCACCACTATTACCTGGGTAACGGTTTCTCGAATAATATTCATCAGGTATACTCATTATTGAAGTGCTATGATCACCACTATTACCTGGGTAACCGTTTCTAGTATAACATTCATCAGGTATGCCCATTATTGAAGTGTTATGATCACCATTATTACATGGGTAATCGTTTCTAGAATAACATTCATCAGGTATGCTCATTATTGAAGTGTTATGATCACCACTATTACCTGGGTAACCGTTTTTAAAATAACATTCATCAGGTATGCTCATTATTGAAGTTTTATGATCACCACTATTACCTGGGTAACGTTTCTGGAATAATATTCATCAGGTATGCTCATTATTGAAGTGCTATGATCACCACTATTACCTGGGTAACCGTTTCTAGTATAACATTCATAAGGTATGCTCATTATTGAAGTTTTATGATCACCACTATTACTGGGTGTCCGTTTCTAGAATAACATTCATCAGGTATGCTCATTATTGAAGTTTTATGATCACCACTATTACCTGGGTAACCGTTTCTAGAATAATATTCATCAGGTATGCTCATTATTGAAGTTTTATGATCACCACTATTACCTGGGTAACCGTTTCTAGAATAACATTCATCAGGTATGCTCATTATTGAAGTGTTATGATCGCCACTATTACCTGGGTAACCGTTTCTAGAATAACATTCATCAGGTATGCTCATTATTGAAGTGTTATGATCACCACTATTACCTGGGTAACGTTTCTAAAATAGCATTCATCAGGTATGCTCATTGTTGAAGTTTTATCATCACCACTATTACCTTGGTAACCGTTTCTGGAATAACATTCATCATGTATGCTCATTGTTGAAGTGCTATGATCACCACTATTACCTGGGTAACCATTTCTGGAATAACATTCATCAGGTATGCTCATTATTGCAGTTTTATGATCACCACTATTACCTGGGTATCCGTTTCTAGAATAACATTCATCAGGTATGCTCATTATTGAAGTTTTATGATCACCACTATTACCTGGGTATCCGTTTCTAGAATAACATTCATCAGGTATGCTCATTATTGAAGCTTTATGATCGCCACTATTACCTGGGTAACCGTTTCTAGAATAACATTCATCAGGTATGCTCATTATTGAAGTTTTATGATCACCACTATTACCTGGGTAACCGTTTCTGGAATAACATTCATCAGGTATGCTCATTATTGAAGTTTTATCATTACCACTATTACCTGGGTAACCGTTTCGAGAATAACATTCATCAGGTATGCTCATTATTGAAGTGTTGTGATCACCACTATTACCTGGGTAACCGTTTCTGGAATAACATTCATCAGGTATGCTCATTATTGAAGTGTTATGATCACCACTATTACCTGGGTAACCGTTTCTAGAATAACATTCATCAGGTATGCTCATTATTGAAGTTTTATGATCACCACTATTACTGGGTATCCGTTTCTAGAATAACATTCATCAGGTATGCTCATTATTGAAGTGTTATGATCACCACTATTACCTGGGTAACCGTTTCTAAAATAACATTCATCAGGTATGCTCATTATTGAAGTTTTAGCATCACCACTATTACCTGGGTAACCGTTTCTGGAATAATATTCATCAGGTATGCTCATTATTGAAGTGCTATGATCACCACTATTACCAGGGTAACCGTTTCTAGAATAACATTCATCAGGTATGCTCATTATTGAAGTTTTATGATCACCACTATTACCTTGGTATCCGTTTCTAGAATAACATTCATCAGGTATGCTCATTATTGAAGTTTTATGATCACCACTATTACCTGGGTATCCGTTTCTAGAATAACTTTCATCATGTATGCTCATTATTGAAGTTTTATGATCGCTACTATTACCTGGGTAACCGTTTCTAGAATAACATTCATCAGGTATGCTCATTATTGAAGTTTTATCATCACCACTATTACCTGGGTAACCGTTACAAGAATAACATTCATCAGGTATGCTCATTATTGAAGTGTTATGATCACCACTATTACCTGGGTAACCGTTTCTGGAATAACATTCATCGGGTATGCTCATTATTGAAGTGTTATGATCACCACTATTACCTGGGTAACTGTTTCTGGAATAACATTCATCAGGTATGCTCATTATTGAAGTTTTATGATCACCACTATTACCTGGGTATCCGTTTCTAGAATAACTTTCATCAGGTATGCTCATTATTGAAGCTTTATGATCGCCACTATTACCTGGGTAACCGTTTCGAGAATAACATTCATCAGGTATGCTCATTATTGAAGTTTTATGATCACCACTATTACCTGGGTAACCGTTTCTGGAATAACATTCATCAGGTATGCTCATTATTGAAGTTTTATGATCACCACTATTACCTGGGTAACCGTTTCGAGAATAACATTCATCAGGTATGCTCATTATTGAAGTGTTATGATCACCACTATTACCTGGGTAACCGTTTCTGGAATAACATTCATCAGGTATGCTCATTATTGAAGTGTTATGATCACCACTATTACCTGGGTAACCGTTTCTAGAATAACATTCATCAGGTATGCTCATTATTGAAGTGTTATGATCACCACTATTACCTGGGTATCAGTTTCTAGAATAACATTCATCAGGTATGCTCATTATTGAAGTGTTATGATCGCCACTATTACCTGGGTAACTGTTTCTGGAATAACATTCATCATGTATGCTCATTATTGAAGTTTTATGATCACCACTATTACCTGGGTATCCGTTTCTAGAATAACTTTCATCAGGTATGCTCATTATTAAAGTGTTATGATCGCCACTATTACCTGGGTAACCGTTTCTAGAATAACATTCATCAGGTATGCTCATTATTGAAGTTTTATGATCACCACTATTACCTGGGTAACCGTTTCTGGAATAACATTCATCAGGTATGCTCATTATTGAAGTTTTATCATTACCACTATTACCTGGGTAACCGTTTCGAGAATAACATTCATCAGGTATGCTCATTATTGAAGTGTTGTGATCACCACTATTACCTGGGTAACCGTTTCTGGAATAACATTCATCAGGTATGCTCATTATTGAAGTGTTATGATCACCACTATTACCTGGGTAACCGTTTCTAGAATAACATTCATCAGGTATGCTCATTATTGAAGTTTTATGATCACCACTATTACTGGGTATCCGTTTCTAGAATAACATTCATCAGGTATGCTCATTATTGAAGTGTTATGATCACCACTATTACCTGGGTAACCGTTTCTAAAATAACATTCATCAGGTATGCTCATTATTGAAGTTTTATCATCACCACTATTACCTGGGTAACCGTTTCTGGAATAATATTCATCAGGTATGCTCATTATTGAAGTGCTATGATCACCACTATTACCTGGGTAACCGTTTCTAGAATAACATTCATCAGGTATGCTCATTATTGAAGTTTTATGATCACCACTATTACCTTGGTATCCGTTTCTAGAATAACATTCATCAGGTATGCTCATTATTGAAGATTTATGATCACCACTATTACCTGGGTATCCGTTTCTAGAATAACTTTCATCATGTATGCTCATTATTGAAGTTTTATGATCGCTACTATTACCTGGGTAACCGTTTCTAGAATAACATTCATCAGGTATGCTCATTATTGAAGTTTTATGATCACCACTATTACCTAGGTAACCGTTTCTGGAATAGCATTCATCAGGTATGCTCATTATTGAAGTTTTATCATCACCACTATTACCTGGGTAAACGTTTCGAGAATAATATTCATCAGGTATGCTCATTATTGAAGTGTTATGATCACCATTATTACATGGGTAACTGTTTCTCGAATAACATTCATCAGGTATGCTCATTATTGAAGTGTTATGATCACCACTATTACTTTGGTAACCGTTTCTAGAATAACATTCATCAGGTATGCTCATTATTGAAGTTTTATGATCATGACTATTACTGGGTATCCGTTTCTAGAATAACATTCATCAGGTATGCTCATTATTGAAGTGTTATGATCACCACTATTACCTGGATAACCGTTTATAAAATAACATTCATCAGGTATGCTCATTATTGAAGTTTTATCATCACCACTATTACCTGGGTAACGGTTTCTCGAATAATATTCATCAGGTATACTCATTATTGAAGTGCTATGATCACCACTATTACCTGGGTAACCGTTTCTAGTATAACATTCATCAGGTATGCCCATTATTGAAGTGTCATGATCACCATTATTACATGGGTAATCGTTTCTAGAATAACATTCATCAGGTATGCTCATTATTGAAGTGTTATGATCACCACTATTACCTGGGTAACCGTTTTTAAAATAACATTCATCAGGTATGCTCATTATTGAAGTTTTATCATCACCACTATTACCTGGGTAACGTTTCTGGAATAATATTCATCAGGTATGCTCATTATTGAAGTGCTATGATCACCACTATTACCTGGGTAACCGTTTCTAGTATAACATTCATAAGGTATGCTCATTATTGAAGTTTTATGATCACCACTATTACTGGGTGTCCGTTTCTAGAATAATATTCATCAGGTATGCTCATTATTGAAGTGTTATGATCACCACTATTACCTGGGTAACCGTTTCTAAAATAGCATTCATCAGGTATGCTCATTGTTGAAGTTTTATCATCACCACTATTACCTTGGTAACCGTTTCTGGAATAACATTCATCATGTATGCTCATTGTTGAAGTGCTATGATCACCACTATTACCTGGGTAACCATTTCTGGAATAACATTCATCAGGTATGCTCATTATTGCAGTTTTCTGATCACCACTATTACCTGGGTATCCGTTTCTAGAATAACATTCATCAGGTATGCTCATTATTGAAGTTTTATGATCACCACTATTACCTGGGTATCCGTTTCTAGAATAACATTCATCAGGTATGCTCATTATTGAAGTTTTATCATTACCACTATTACCTGGGTAACCGTTTCGAGAATAACATTCATCAGGTATGCTCATTATTGAAGTGTTGTGATCACCACTATTACCTGGGTAACCGTTTCTGGAATAACATTCATCAGGTATGCTCATTATTGAAGTGTTATGATCACCACTATTACCTGGGTAACCGTTTCTAGAATAACATTCATCAGGTATGCTCATTATTGAAGTTTTATGATCACCACTATTACCTGGGTATCCGTTTCTAGAATAACATTCATCAGGTATGCTCATTATTGAAGTGTTATGATCACCACTATTACCTGGGTAACCGTTTCTAAAATAACATTCATCAGGTATGCTCATTATTGAAGTTTTATCATCACCACTATTACCTGGGTAACCGTTTCTGGAATAATATTCATCAGGTATGCTCATTATTGAAGTGCTATGATCACCACTATTACCTGGGTAACCGTTTCTAGAATAACATTCATCAGGTATGCTCATTATTGAAGTTTTATGATCACCACTATTACCTTGGTATCCGTTTCTAGAATAACATTCATCAGGTATGCTCATTATTGAAGTTTTATGATCACCACTATTACCTGGGTATCCGTTTCTAGAATAACTTTCATCATGTATGCTCATTATTGAAGTTTTATGATCGCTACTATTACCTGGGTAACCGTTTCTAGAATAACATTCATCAGGTATGCTCATTATTGAAGTTTTATGATCACCACTATTACCTAGGTAACCGTTTCTGGAATAGCATTCATCAGGTATGCTCATTATTGAAGTTTTATCATCACCACTATTACCTGGGTAAACGTTTCGAGAATAACATTCATCAGGTATGCTCATTATTGAAGTGTTATGATCACCATTATTACATGGGTAACTGTTTCTCGAATAGCATTCATCAGGTATGCTCATTATTGAAGTGTTATGATCACCACTATTACTTTGGTAACCGTTTCTAGAATAACATTCATCAGGTATGCTCATTATTGAAGTTTTATGATCACGACTATTACTGGGTATCCGTTTCTAGAATAACATTCATCAGGTATGCTCATTATTGAAGTGTTATGATCACCACTATTACCTGGGTAACCGTTTATAAATTAACATTCATCAGGTATGCTCATTATTGAAGTTTTATCATCACCACTATTACCTGGGTAACGGTTTCTCGAATAATATTCATCAGGTATACTCATTATTGAAGTGCTATGATCACCACTATTACCTGGGTAACCGTTTCGAGAATAACATTCATCAGGTATGCTCATTATTGAAGTGTTATGATCACCACTATTACCTGGGTAACCGTTTCTGGAATAACATTCAACAGGTATGCTCATTATTGAAGTGTTATGATCACCACTATTACCTGGGTAACTGTTTCTGGAATAACATTCATCAGGTATGCTCATTATTGAAGTTTTATGATCACCACTATTACCTGGGTATCCGTTTCTAAAATAACTTTCATCAGGTATGCTCATTATTGAAGCTTTATGCTCGCCACTATTACCTGGGTAACCGTTTCGAGAATAACATTCATCAGGTATGCTCATTATTGAAGTTTTATGATCACCACTATTACCTGGGTAACCGTTTCTGGAATAACATTCATCAGGTATGCTCATTATTGAAGTTTTATGATCACCACTATTACCTGGGTAACCGTTTCGAGAATAACATTCATCAGGTATGCTCATTATTGAAGTGTTATGATCACCACTATTACCTGGGTAACCGTTTCTGGAATAACATTCATCAGGTATGCTCATTATTGAAGTGTTATGATCACCACTATTACCTGGGTAACCGTTTCTAGAATAACATTCATCAGGTACGCTCATTATTGAAGTGTTATGATCACCACTATTACCTGGGTATCAGTTTCTAGAATAACATTCATCAGGTATGCTCATTATTGAAGTGATATGATCACCACTATTACATGGGTAACTGTTTCTGGAATAACATTCATCATGTATGCTCATTATTGAAGTTTTATGATCACCACTATTACCTGGGTATCCGTTTCTAGAATAACTTTCATCAGGTATGCTCATTATTGAAGCTTTATGATCGCCACTATTACCTGGGTAACCGTTTCTAGAATAACATTCATCAGGTATGCTCATTATTGAAGTTTTATGATCACCACTATTACCTGGGTAACCGTTTCTGGAATAACATTCATCAGGTATGCTCATTATTGAAGTTTTATCATTACCACTATTACCTGGGTAACCGTTTCGAGAATAACATTCATCAGGTATGCTCATTATTGAAGTGTTGTGATCACCACTATTACCTGGGTAACCGTTTCTGGAATAACATTCATCAGGTATGCTGATTATTAAAGTGTTATGATCACCACTATTACCTGGGTAACCGTTTCTAGAATAACATTCATCAGGTATGCTCATTATTGAGGTTTTATGATCACCACTATTACTGGGTATCCGTTTCTAGAATAACATTCATCAGGTATGCTCATTATTGAAGTGTTATGATCACCACTATTACCTGGGTAGCCGTTTCTAAAATAACATTCATCAGGTATGCTCATTATTGAAGTTTTATCATCACCACTATTACCTGGGTAACCGTTTCTGGAATAATATTCATCAGGTATGCTCATTATTGAAGTGCTATGATCACCACTATTACCTGGGTAACCGTTTCTAGAATAACATTCATCAGGTATGCTCATTATTGAAGTTTTATGATCACCACTATTACCTTGGTATCCGTTTCTAGAATAACATTCATCAGGTATGCTCATTATTGAAGTTTTATGATCACCACTATTACCTGGGTATCCGTTTCTAGAATAACTTTCATCATGTATGCTCATTATTGAAGTTTTATGATCGCTACTATTACCTGGGTAACCGTTTCTAGAATAACATTCATCAGGTATGCTCATTATTGAAGTTTTATCATCACCACTATTACCTGGGTAACCGTTTCAAGAATAACATTCATCAGGTATGCTCATTATTGAAGTGTTATGATCACCACTATTACCTGGGTAACCGTTTCTGGAATAACATTCATCGGGTATGCTCATTATTGAAGTGTTATGATCACCACTATTACCTGGGTAACTGTTTCTGGAATAACATTCATCAGGTATGCTCATTATTGAAGTTTTATGATCACCACTATTACCTGGGTATCCGTTTCTAGAATAACTTTCATCAGGTATGCTCATTATTGAAGCTTTATGATCGCCACTATTACCTGGGTAACCGTTTCGAGAATAACATTCATCAGGTATGCTCATTATTGAAGTTTTATGATCACCACTATTACCTGGGTAACCGTTTCTGGAATAACATTCATCAGGTATGCTCATTATTGAAGTTTTATGATCACCACTATTACCTGGGTAACCGTTTCGAGAATAACATTCATCAGGTATGCTCATTATTGAAGTGTTATGATCACCACTATTACCTGGGTAACCGTTTCTGGAATAACATTCATCAGGTATGCTCATTATTGAAGTGTTATGATCACCACTATTACCTGGGTAACCGTTTCTAGAATAACATTCATCAGGTATGCTCATTATTGAAGTGTTATGATCACCACTATTACCTGGGTATCAGTTTCTAGAATAACATTCATCAGGTATGCTCATTATTGAAGTGTTATGATCGCCACTATTACCTGGGTAACTGTTTCTGGAATAACATTCATCATGTATGCTCATTATTGAAGTTTTATGATCACCACTATTACCTGGGTATCCGTTTCTAGAATAACTTTCATCAGGTATGCTCATTATTGAAGTGTTATGATCGCCACTATTACCTGGGTAACCGTTTCTAGAATAACATTCATCAGGTATGCTCATTATTGAAGTTTTATGATCACCACTATTACCTGGGTAACCGTTTCTGGAATAACATTCATCAGGTATGCTCATTATTGAAGTTTTATCATTACCACTATTACCTGGGTAACCGTTTCGAGAATAACATTCATCAGGTATGCTCATTATTGAAGTGTTGTGATCACCACTATTACCTGGGTAACCGTTTCTGGAATAACATTCTTCAGGTATGCTCATTATTGAAGTGTTATGATCACCACTATTACCTGGGTAACCGTTTCTAGAATAACATTCATCAGGTATGCTCATTATTGAAGTTTTATGATCACCACTATTACTGGGTATCCGTTTCTAGAATAACATTCATCAGGTATGCTCATTATTGAAGTGTTATGATCACCACTATTACCTGGGTAACCGTTTCTAAAATAACATTCATCAGGTATGCTCATTATTGAAGTTTTATCATCACCACTATTACCTGGGTAACCGTTTCTGGAATAATATTCATCAGGTATGCTCATTATTGAAGTGCTATGATCACCACTATTACCTGGGTAACCGTTTCTAGAATAACATTCATCAGGTATGCTCATTATTGAAGATTTATGATCACCACTATTACCTGGGTATCCGTTTCTAGAATAACTTTCATCATGTATGCTCATTATTGAAGTTTTATGATCGCTGCTATTACCTGGGTAACCGTTTCTAGAATAACATTCATCAGGTATGCTCATTATTGAAGTTTTATGATCACCACTATTACCTAGGTAACCGTTTCTGGAATAGCATTCATCAGGTATGCTCATTATTGAAGTTTTATCATCACCACTATTACCTGGGTAAACGTTTCGGGAATAATATTCATCAGGTATGCTCATTATTGAAGTGTTATGATCACCTTTATTACATGGGTAACTGTTTCTCGAATAACATTCATCAGGTATGCTCATTATTGAAGTGTTATGATCACCACTATTACTTTGGTAACCGTTTCTAGAATAACATTCATCAGGTATGCTCATTATTGAAGTGTTATGATCACCACTATTACCTGGGTATCAGTTTCTAGAATAACATTCATCAGGTATGCTCATTATTGAAGTGTTATGATCGCCACTATTACCTGGGTAACTGTTTCTGGAATAACATTCATCATGTATGCTCATTATTGAAGTTTTATGATCACCACTATTACCTGGGTATCCGTTTCTAGAATAACTTTCATCAGGTATGCTCATTATTGAAGTGTTATGATCGCCACTATTACCTGGGTAACCGTTTCTAGAATAACATTCATCAGGTATGCTCATTATTGAAGTTTTATGATCACCACTATTACCTGGGTAACCGTTTCTGGAATAACATTCATCAGGTATGCTCATTATTGAAGTTTTATCATTACCACTATTACCTGGGTAACCGTTTCGAGAATAACATTCATCAGGTATGCTCATTATTGAAGTGTTGTGATCACCACTATTACCTGGGTAACCGTTTCTGGAATAACATTCATCAGGTATGCTCATTATTGAAGTGTTATGATCACCACTATTACCTGGGTAACCGTTTCTAGAATAACATTCATCAGGTATGCTCATTATTGAAGCTTTATGATCACCACTATTACTGGGTATCCGTTTCTAGAATAACATTCATCAGGTATGCTCATTATTGAAGTGTTATGATCACCACTATTACCTGGGTAACCGTTTCTAAAATAACATTCATCAGGTATGCTCATTATTGAAGTTTTATCATCACCACTATTACCTGGGTAACCGTTTCTGGAATAATATTCATCAGGTATGCTCATTATTGAAGTGCTATGATCACCACTATTACCTGGGTAACCGTTTCTAGAATAACATTCATCAGGTATGCTCATTATTGAAGTTTTATGATCACCACTATTACCTTGGTATCCGTTTCTAGAATAACATTCATCAGGTATGCTCATTATTGAAGATTTATGATCACCACTATTACCTGGGTATCCGTTTCTAGAATAACTTTCATCATGTATGCTCATTATTGAAGTTTTATGATCGCTGCTATTACCTGGGTAACCGTTTCTAGAATAACATTCATCAGGTATGCTCATTATTGAAGTTTTATGATCACCACTATTACCTAGGTAACCGTTTCTGGAATAGCATTCATCAGGTATGCTCATTATTGAAGTTTTATCATCACCACTATTACCTGGGTAAACGTTTCGAGAATAATATTCATCAGGTATGCTCATTATTGAAGTGTTATGATCACCATTATTACATGGGTAACTGTTTCTCGAATAACATTCATCAGGTATGCTCATTATTGAAGTGTTATGATCACCACTATTACTTTGGTAACCGTTTCTAGAATAACATTCATCAGGTATGCTCATTATTGAAGTTTTATGATCATGACTATTACTGGGTATCCGTTTCTAGAATAACATTCATCAGCTATGCTCATTATTGAAGTGTTATGATCACCACTATTACCTGGGTAACCGTTTATAAAATAACATTCATCAGGTATGCTCATTATTGAAGTTTTATCATCACCACTATTACCTGGGTAACGGTTTCTCGAATAATATTCATCAGGTATACTCATTATTGAAGTGCTATGATCACCACTATTACCTGGGTAACCGTTTCTAGAATAACATTCATCAGGTATGCTCATTATTGAAGTGTTATGATCACCACTATTACCTGGGTAACCGTTTCTAAAATAACATTTATCAGGTATGCTCATTATTGAAGTTTTATCATCACCACTATTACCTGGGTACCCGTTTCTGGAATAATATTCATCAGGTATGCTCATTATTGAAGTGCTATGATCACCACTATTACCTGGGTAACCGTTTCTAGAATAACATTCATCAGGTATGCTCATTATTGAAGTTTTATGATCACCACTATTACCTTGGTATCCATTTCTAGAATAACATTCATCAGGTATGCTCATTATTGAAGATTTATGATCACCACTATTACCTGGGTATCCGTTTCTAGAATAACTTTCATCATGTATGCTCATTATTGAAGTTTTATGATCGCTACTATTACCTGGGTAACCGTTTCTAGAATAACATTCATCAGGTATGCTCATTATTGAAGTTTTATGATCACCACTATTACCTAGGTAACCGTTTCTGGAATAGCATTCATCAGGTATGCTCATTATTGAAGTTTTATCATCACCACTATTACCTGGGTAAACGTTTCGAGAATAATATTCATCAGGTATGCTCATTATTGAAGTGTTATGATCACCATTATTACATGGGTAACTGTTTCTCGAATAACATTCATCAGGTATGCTCATTATTGAAGTGTTATGATCACCACTATTACTTTGGTAACCGTTTCTAGAATAACATTCATCAGGTATGCTCATTATTGAAGTTTTATGATCATGACTATTACTGGGTATCCGTTTCTAGAATAACATTCATCAGGTATGCTCATTATTGAAGTGTTATGATCACCACTATTACCTGGGTAACCGTTTATAAAATAACATTCATCAGGTATGCTCATTATTGAAGTTTTATCATCACCACTATTACCTGGGTAACGGTTTCTCGAATAATATTCATCAGGTATACTCATTATTGAAGTGCTATGATCACCACTATTACCTGGGTAACCGTTTCTAGTATAACATTCATCAGGTATGCCCATTATTGAAGTGTTATGATCACCATTATTACATGGGTAATCGTTTCTAGAATAACATTCATCAGGTATGCTCATTATTGAAGTGTTATGATCACCACTATTACCTGGGTAACCGTTTTTAAAATAACATTCATCAGGTATGCTCATTATTGAAGTTTTATCATCACCACTATTACCTGGGTAACGTTTCTGGAATAATATTCATCAGGTATGCTCATTATTGAAGTGCTATGATCACCACTATTACCTGGGTAACCGTTTCTAGTATAACATTCATAAGGTATGCTCATTATTGAAGTTTTATGATCACCACTATTACTGGGTGTCCGTTTCTAGAATAACATTCATCAGGTATGCTCATTATTGAAGTTTTATGATCACCACTATTACCTGGGTAACCGTTTCTAGAATAATATTCATCAGGTATGCTCATTATTGAAGTTTTATGATCACCACTATTACCTGGGTAACCGTTTCTAGAATAACATTCATCAGGTATGCTCATTATTGAAGTGTTATGATCGCCACTATTACCTGGGTAACCGTTTCTAGAATAACATTCATCAGGTATGCTCATTATTGAAGTGTTATGATCACCACTATTACCTGGGTAACCGTTTCTAAAATAGCATTCATCAGGTATGCTCATTGTTGAAGTTTTATCATCACCACTATTACCTTGGTAACCGTTTCTGGAATAACATTCATCATGTATGCTCATTGTTGAAGTGCTATGATCACCACTATTACCTGGGTAACCATTTCTGGAATAACATTCATCAGGTATGCTCATTATTGCAGTTTTATGATCACCACTATTACCTGGGTATCCGTTTCTAGAATAACATTCATCAGGTATGCTCATTATTGAAGTTTTATGATCACCACTATTACCTGGGTATACGTTTCTAGAATAACATTCATCAGGTATGCTCATTATTGAAGCTTTATGATCGCCACTATTACCTGGGTAACCGTTTCTAGAATAACATTCATCAGGTATGCTCATTATTGAAGTTTTATGATCACCACTATTACCTGGGTAACCGTTTCTGGAATAATATTCATCAGGTATGCTCATTATTGAAGTGCTATGATCACCACTATTACCAGGGTAACCGTTTCTAGAATAACATTCATCAGGTATGATCATTATTGAAGTTTTATGATCACCACTATTAACTGGGTAACCGTTTCTGGAATAACATTCATCAGGTATGCTCATTATTGAAGTTTTATCATTACCACTATTACCTGGGTAACCGTTTCGAGAATAACATTCATCAGGTATGCTCATTATTGAAGTGTTGTGATCACCACTATTACCTGGGTAACCGTTTCTGGAATAACATTCATCAGGTATGCTCATTATTGAAGTGTTATGATCACCACTATTACCTGGGTAACCGTTTCTAGAATAACATTCATCAGGTATGCTCATTATTGAAGTTTTATGATCACCACTATTACTGGGTATCCGTTTCTAGAATAACATTCATCAGGTATGCTCATTATTGAAGTGTGATGATCACCACTATTACCTGGGTAACCGTTTCTAAAATAACATTCATCAGGTATGCTCATTATTGAAGTTTTATCATCACCACTATTACCTGGGTAACCGTTTCTGGAATAATATTCATCAGGTATGCTCATTATTGAAGTGCTATGATCACCACTATTACCAGGGTAACCGTTTCTAGAATAACATTCATCAGGTATGCTCATTATTGAAGTTTTATGATCACCACTATTACCTTGGTGTCCGTTTCTAGAATAACATTCATCAGGTATGCTCATTATTGAAGTTTTATGATCACCACTATTACCTGGGTATCCGTTTCTAGAATAACTTTCATCATGTATGCTCATTATTGAAGTTTTATGATCGCTACTATTACCTGGGTAACCGTTTCTAGAATAACATTCATCAGGTATGCTCATTATTGAAGTTTTATCATCACCACTATTACCTGGGTAACCGTTTCAAGAATAACATTCATCAGGTATGCTCATTATTGAAGTGTTATGATCACCACTATTACCTGGGTAACCGTTTCTGGAATAACATTCATCGGGTATGCTCATTATTGAAGTGTTATGATCACCACTATTACCTGGGTAACTGTTTCTGGAATAACATTCATCAGGTATGCTCATTATTGAAGTTTTATGATCACCACTATTACCTGGGTATCCGTTTCTAGAATAACTTTCATCAGGTATGCTCATTATTGAAGCTTTATGATCGCCACTATTACCTGGGTAACCGTTTCGAGAATAACATTCATCAGGTATGCTCATTATTGAAGTTTTATGATCACCACTATTACCTGGGTAACCGTTTCTGGAATAACATTCATCAGGTATGTTCATTATTGAAGTTTTATGATCACCACTATTACCTGGGTAACCGTTTCGAGAATAACATTCATCAGGTATGCTCATTATTGAAGTGTTATGATCACCACTATTACCTGGGTAACCGTTTCTGGAATAACATTCATCAGGTATGCTCATTATTGAAGTGTTATGATCACCACTATTACCTGGGTAACCGTTTCTAGAATAACATTCATCAGGTATGCTCATTATTGAAGTGTTATGATCACCACTATTACCTGGGTATCAGTTTCTAGAATAACATTCATCAGGTATGCTCATTATTGAAGTGTTATGATCGCCACTATTACCTGGGTAACTGTTTCTGGAATAACATTCATCATGTATGCTCATTATTGAAGTTTTATGATCACCACTATTACCTGGGTATCCGTTTCTAGAATAACTTTCATCAGGTATGCTCATTATTGAAGTGTTATGATCGCCACTATTACCTGGGTAACCGTTTCTAGAATAACATTCATCAGGTATGCTCATTATTGAAGTTTTATGATCACCACTATTACCTGGGTAACCGTTTCTGGAATAACATTCATCAGGTATGCTCATTATTGAAGTTTTATCATTACCACTATTACCTGGGTAACCGTTTCGAGAATAACATTCATCAGGTATGCTCATTATTGTAGTGTTGTGATCACCACTATTACCTGGGTAACCGTTTCTGGAATAACATTCATCAGGTATGCTCATTATTGAAGTGTTATGATCACCACTATTACCTGGGTAACCGTTTCTAGAATAACATTCATCAGGTATGCTCATTATTGAAGTTTTATGATCACCACTATTACTGGGTATCCGTTTCTAGAATAACATTCATCAGGTATGCTCATTATTGAAGTGTTATGATCACCACTATTACCTGGGTAACCGTTTCTAAAATAACATTCATCAGGTATGCTCATTATTGAAGTTTTATCATCACCACTATTACCTGGGTAACCGTTTCTGGAATAATATTCATCTGGTATGCTCATTATTGAAGTGCTATGATCACCACTATTACCTGGGTAACCGTTTCTAGAATAACATTCATCAGGTATGCTCATTATTGAAGTTTTATGATCACCACTATTACCTTGGTATCCGTTTCTAGAATAACATTCATCAGGTATGCTCATTATTGAAGATTTATGATCACCACTATTACCTGGGTATCCGTTTCTAGAATAACTTTCATCATGTATGCTCATTATTGAAGTTTTATGATCGCTACTATTACCTGGGTAACCGTTTCTAGAATAACATTCATCAGGTATGCTCATTATTGAAGTTTTATGATCACCACTATTACCTAGGTAACCGTTTCTGGAATAGCATTCATCAGGTATGCTCATTATTGAAGTTTTATGATCACCACTATTACCTAGGTAAACGTTTCGAGAATAATATTCATCAGGTATGCTCATTATTGAAGTGTTATGATCACCATTATTACATGGGTAACTGTTTCTCGAATAACATTCATCAGGTATGCTCATTATTGAAGTGTTATGATCACCACTATTACTTTGGTAACCGTTTCTAGAATAACATTCATCAGGTATGCTCATTATTGAAGTTTTATGATCATGACTATTACTGGGTATCCGTTTCTAGAATAACATTCATCAGGTATGCTCATTATTGAAGTGTTATGATCACCACTATTACCTGGGTAACCGTTTATAAAATAACATTCATCAGGTATGCTCATTATTGAAGTTTTATCATCACCACTATTACCTGGGTAACGGTTTCTCGAATAATATTCATCAGGTATACTCATTATTGAAGTGTTATGATCACCATTATTACATGGGTAATCGTTTCTAGAATAACATTCATCAGGTATGCTCATTATTGAAGTGTTATGATCACCACTATTACCTGGGTAACCGTTTTTAAAATAACATTCATCAGGTATGCTCATTATTGAAGTTTTATCATCACCACTATTACCTGGGTAACGTTTCTGGAATAATATTCATCAGGTATGCTCATTATTGAAGTGCTATGATCACCACTATTACCTGGGTAACCGTTTCTAGTATAACATTCATAAGGTATGCTCATTATTGAAGTTTTATGATCACCACTATTACTGGGTGTCCGTTTCTAGAATAATATTCATCAGGTATGCTCATTATTGAAGTGTTATGATCACCACTATTACCTGGGTAACCGTTTCTAAAATAGCATTCATCAGGTATGCTCATTGTTGAAGTTTTATCATCACCACTATTACCTTGGTAACCGTTTCTGGAATAACATTCATCATGTATGCTCATTGTTGAAGTGCTATGATCACCACTATTACCTGGGTAACCATTTCTGGAATAACATTCATCAGGTATGCTCATTATTGCAGTTTTATGATCACCACTATTACCTGGGTATCCGTTTCTAGAATAACATTCATCAGGTATGCTCATTATTGAAGTTTTATGATCACCACTATTACCTGGGTATCCGTTTCTAGAATAACATTCATCAGGTATGCTCATTATTGAAGTTTTATCATTACCACTATTACCTGGGTAACCGTTTCGAGAATAACATTCATCAGGTATGCTCATTATTGAAGTGTTGTGATCACCACTATTACCTGGGTAACCGTTTCTGGAATAACATTCATCAGGTATGCTCATTATTGAAGTGTTATGATCACCACTATTACCTGGGTAACCGTTTCTAGAATAACATTCATCAGGTATGCTCATTATTGAAGTTTTATGATCACCACTATTACTGGGTATCCGTTTCTAGAATAACATTCATCAGGTATGCTCATTATTGAAGTGTTATGATCACCACTATTACCTGGGTAACCGTTTCTAAAATAACATTCATCAGGTATGCTCATTATTGAAGTTTTATCATCACCACTATTACCTGGGTAACCGTTTCTGGAATAATATTCATCAGGTATGCTCATTATTGAAGTGCTATGATCACCACTATTACCTGGGTAACCGTTTCTAGAATAACATTCATCAGGTATGCTCATTATTGAAGTTTTATGATCACCACTATTACCTTGGTATCCGTTTCTAGAATAACATTCATCAGGTATGCTCATTATTGAAGTTTTATGATCACCACTATTACCTGGGTATCCGTTTCTAGAATAACTTTCACCATGTATGCTCATTATTGAAGTTTTATGATCACTACTATTACCTGGGTAACCGTTTCTAGAATAACATTCATCAGGTATGCTCATTATTGAAGTTTTATGATCACCACTATTACCTAGGTAACCGTTTCTGGAATAGCATTCATCAGGTATGCTCATTATTGAAGTTTTATCATCACCACTATTACCTGGGTAAACGTTTCGAGAATAACATTCATCAGGTATGCTCATTATTGAAGTGTTATGATCACCATTATTACATGGGTAACTGTTTCTCGAATAGCATTCATCAGGTATGCTCATTATTGAAGTGTTATGATCACCACTATTACTTTGGTAACCGTTTCTAGAATAACATTCATCAGGTATGCTCATTATTGAAGTTTTATGATCACGACTATTACTGGGTATCCGTTTCTAGAATAACATTCATCAGGTATGCTCATTATTGAAGTGTTATGATCACCACTATTACCTGGGTAACCGTTTATAAATTAACATTCATCAGGTATGCTCATTATTGAAGTTTTATCATCACCACTATTACCTGGGTAACGGTTTCTCGAATAATATTCATCAGGTATACTCATTATTGAAGTGCTATGATCACCACTATTACCTGGGTAACCGTTTCTAGTATAACATTCATCAGGTATGCCCATTATTGAAGTGTTATGATCACCATTATTACCTGGGTAATAGTTTCTAGAATAACATTCATCAGGTATGCTCATTATTGAAGTGTTATGATCACCACTATTACCTGGGTAACCGTTTTTAAAATAACATTCATCAGGTATGCTCATTATTGAAGTTTTATCATCACCACTATTACCTGGGTAACGTTTCTGGAATAATATTCATCAGGTATGCTCATTATTGAAGTGCTATGATCACCACTATTACCTGGGTAACCGTTTCTAGTATAACATTCATAAGGTATGCTCATTATTGAAGTTTTATGATCACCACTATTACTGGGTGTCCGTTTCTAGAATAATATTCATCAGGTATGCTCATTATTGAAGTGTTATGATCACCACTATTACCTGGGTAACCGTTTCTAAAATAGCATTCATCAGGTATGCTCATTGTTGAAGTTTTATCATCACCACTATTACCTTGGTAACCGTTTCTGGATTAACATTCATCAGGTATGCTCATTGTTGAAGTGTTATGATCACCACTATTACCTGGGTAACCATTTCTGGAATAACATTCATCAGGTATGCTCATTATTGCAGTTTTATGATCACCACTATTACCTGAGTATCCGTTTCTAGAATAACATTCATCAGGTATGCTCATTATTGAAGTTTTATGATCACCACTATTACCTGGGTATCCGTTTCTAGAATAACATTCATCAGGTATGCTCATTATTGAAGCTTTATGATCGCCACTATTACCTGGGTAACCGTTTCTAGAATAACATTCATCAGGTATGCTCATTATTGAAGATTTATGATCACCACTATTACCTGGGTAACGGTTTCTAGAATAACATTCATCAGGTATGCTCATTATTGAAGTTTTATCATCACCACTATTACTTGGGTAACCGATTCTGGAATAACATTCATCGGGTATGCTCATTATTGAAGTGTTATGATCGCCACTATTACCTGGGTAACTGTTTCTAGAATAACATTCATCAGGTATGCTCATTATTGAAGTGTTATGATCACCACTATTACCTGGGTAACCGTTTCTAAAATAGCATTCATCAGGTATGCTCATTATTGAAGCTTTATCATCACCACTATTACCTGGATAACCGTTTCTGGAATAATATTCATCAGGTATGCTCATTATTGAAGTGCTATGATCACCACTATTACCTGGGTAACTGTTTCTGGAATAACATTCATCAGGTATGCTCATTATTGAAGTTTTGTGATCACCACTATTAACTGGGTATCCGTTTCTAGAATAACATTCATCAGGTATGCTCATTATTGAAGTTTTATGATCACCACTATAACCTGGGTATCCGTTTCTAGAATAATTTTCATCATGTATGCTCATTATTGAAGCTTTATGGTCACCACTATTACCTGGGTAGCCGTTTCTAGAATAACATTCATCGGGTATGCTCATTATTGCAGTTTTATGATCACCACTATTACCTAGGTATTCGTTTCTAGAATAACTTTCATCAGGTATGCTCATTATTGAAGCTTTATGATCGCCACTATTACCTGGGTAACCGTTTCTAGAATAACATTAATAAGGTATGCTCATTATTGAAGTTTTATGATCACCACTATTACTGGGTGTCCGTTTCTAGAATAATATTCATCAGGTATGGTCATTATTGAAGTGTTTTATCACCACTATTACCTGGGTAACCGTTTCTAAAATAACATTCATTAGGTATGCTCATTGTTGAACTTTTATCATCACCATTAATACCTGGGTTACCGTTTCTGGAATAACATTCATCAGGTATGCTCATTATTGAAGTGCTATGATCACCACTATTACCTGGATAACCATTTCTGGAATAACATTCATCAGGTATGCTCATTATTGCAGTTTTATGATCGCCACTATTACCTGGGTAACCGTTTCTAGAATAACATTCATCAAGTATGCTCATTATTGATGTTTTATGATCACCACTATTCCCTAGGTATCCGTTTCTAGAATAACATTCATCAGGTATGCTCATTATTGAAGCTTTATCATCGCCACTATTACCTGGGTAACCGTTTCTGGAATAACATTCATCAGGTATGCTTAATATTGAAGTTTTATGATCACCACTTTTACCTTGGTAACCGTTCCTGGAATAACATTCATCAGGTATGCTCATTATTGAAGTGTTATGATCACCACTATTACCTGGGTAACGGTTTCTGGAATAACATTCATCAGGTATGCTTAATATTGAAGTTTTATGATCACCACTATTACCTGGGTAACCGTTTCGGGAATAACATTCATCAGGTATGCTCATTATTGATGTTTTATCATCACCACTATTACCTGGGTAACCGTTTCCAGAATAACATTCATCAGGTATGCTCATTATTGAAGTGTTATGATCACCACTATTACACGGGTAACCGTTTCTCGAATAACATTCATCAGGTATGTTCATTATTGAAGTGTTATGATCACCACTATTACCTGGGTAACCATTTCTAGAATAACATTCATCAGGTAGGCTCATTATTGAAGTTTTATGATCACCACTATTACTGGGTATCCGTTTCTAGTGTAACATTCATCAGGTATGCTCATTATTGAAGTGTTATGATCACCACTATTACCTGGGTAACCGTTTCTAGAATAACATTCATCAGGTATGCTCATTATTGAAGCTTTATGATCGCCACTATTACCTGGGTAACCGTTTCTAGAATAACATTCATCAGGTATGCTCATTATTGAAGTTTTATCATCACCACTATTACCTGGGTAACCGTTTCTAGAATAACATTCATCAGGTATGCTCATTATTGAAGCTTTATGATCGCCACTATTACCTGCGTAACCGTTTCTAGAATAACATTCATCAGGTATGCTCATTATTGAAGCTTTATGATCGCCACTATTACCTGGGTAACCGTTTCTACAATAACATTCATCAGGTATGCTCATTATTGAAGTTTTATCATCACCACTATTACCTTGGTAACCGTTTCGAGAATAACATTCATCAGGTATGCTCATTATTGAAGTGTTATGATCACCATTATTACATGGGTAACCATTTCTGGAATAACATTCATCAGGTATGCTCATTATTGCAGTTTTATGATCACCACTATTACCTAGGTATTCGTTTCTAGAATAACTTTCATCAGGTATGCTCATTATTGAAGCTTTATGATCGCCACTATTACCTGGGTAACCGTTTCTAGAATAACATTCATAAGGTATGCTCATTATTGAAGTTTTATGATCACCACTATTACTGGGTGTGCGTTTCTAGAATAATATTCATCAGGTATGCTCATTATTGAAGTGTTTTATCACCACTATTACCTGGGTAACCGTTTCTAAAATAACATTCATCAGGTATGCTCATTGTTGAACTTTTATGATCACCACTATTACCTGGGTAACCGTTTCTGGAATAAAATTCATTAGGTATGCTCATTATTGAAGTGCTATGATCACCACTATTACCTGGGTAACCATTTCTGGAATAACATTCATCAGGTATGCTCATTATTGAAGTTTTATGATCACCACTATTACCTAGGTATCCGTTTCTAGAATAACATTCATCAGGTATGCTCATTATTGAAGTTTTATGATCACCACTATTACCTGGGTATCCGTTTCTAGAATAAATTTCATCAGGTATGCTCATTGTTGAAGTTTTATGATCACCACTATTACCTGGGTAACCGTTTCTCGAATAACATTCATCAGGTATGCTCATTATTGAAGTGCTATGATCACCACTATTACCTGGGTAACCATTTCTGGAATAACATTCATCAGGTATGCTCATTATTGAAGCTTTATGATCGCCACTATTACCTGGGTAACCGTTTCTAGAATAACATTCATCAGGGATGCTCATTATTGATGTTTTATGATCACCACTATTACCTGGGTAACCGTTTCTAGAATAACATTCATCAGGTATGCTCAGTATTGAAGCTTTATGATCACCACTATTACCTGGGTAACTTTTTCTGGAATAACATTCATCAGGTATGCTCATTATTGAAGTGTTATGATCACCACTATTACCTGGGTAACCATTTCTGGAATAACATTCATCAGGTATGTTCATTATTGCAGTTTTATGATCACCACTATTACCTAGGTATTCGTTTCTAGAATAACTTTCATCAGGTATGCTCATTATTGAAGCTTTATGATCGCCACTATTACCTGGGTAACCGTTTCTAGAATAACATTCATAAGGTATGCTCATTATTGAAGTTTTATGATCACCACTATTACTGGGTGTTCGTTTCTAGAATAATATTCATCAGGTATGCTCATTATTGAAGTGTTTTATCACCACTATTACCTGGGTAACCGTTTCTAAAATAACATTCATCAGGTATGCTCATTGTTGAACTTTTATCATCACCACTATTACCTGGGTTACCGTTTCTGGAATAACATTCATCAGGTATGCTCATTATTGAAGTGTTATGATCACCACTATTACCTGGATAACCATTTCTGGAATAACATTCATCAGGTATGCTCATTATTGCAGTTTTATGATCGCCACTATTACCTGGGTAACCGTTTCTAGAATAACATTCATCAGGTATGCTCATTATTGATGTTTTATGATCACCACTATTAACTAGGTATCCGTTTCTAGAATAACATTCATCAGGTATGCTCATTATTGAAGCTTTATGATCGCCACTATTACCTGGGTAACAGTTTCAGGAATAACATTCATCAGGTATGCTCATTATTGAAGTGTTATGATCACCACTATTACCTGGGTAACGGTTTCTGGAATAACATTCATCAGGTTTGCTTAATATTGAAGTTTTATGATCACCACTATTACCTGGGTAACCGTTTCGGGAATAACATTCATCAGGTATGCTCATTATTGATGTTTTATCATCACCACTATTACCTGGGTAACCGTTTCCAGAATAACATTCATCAGGTATGCTCATTATTGAAGTGTTAAGATCACCACTATTACACGGGTAACCGTTTCTCGAATAACATTCATCAGGTATGCTCATTATTGAAGTGTTATGATCACCACTATTACCTGGGTAACCGTTTCTAGAATAACATTCATCAGGTAGGCTCATTATTGAAGTTTTATGATCACCACTATTACTGGGTATCCGTTTCTAGTGTAACATTCATCAGGTATGCTCATTATTGAAGTGTTATAATCACCACTATTACCTCGGTAACCGTTTCTAGAATAACATTCATCAGGTATGCTCATTATTGAAGCTTTATGATCGCCACTATTACCTGGGTAACCGTTTCTAGAATAACATTCATCAGGTATGCTCATTATTAAAGTTTTATCATCACTACTATTACCTGGGTAACCGTTTCTAGAATAACATTCATCAGGTATGCTCATTATTAAAGTTTTATCATCACCACTATTACCTGGGTAACCGTTTCTAGAATAACATTCATCAGGTATGCTCATTATTGAAGCTTTATGATCGCCACTATTACCTGGGTAACCGTTTCTAGAATAACATTCATCAGGTATGCTCATTATTGAAGCTTTATGATCGCCACTATTACCTGGGTAACCGTTTCTACAATAACATTCATCAGGTATGCTCATTATTGAAGTTTTATCATCACCACTATTACCTGGGTAACCGTTGCGAGAATAACATTCATCAGGTATGCTCATTATTGAAGTGTTATGATCACCATTATTACATGGGTAACCGTTTCTAGAATAACATTCATCAGGTATGCTCATTATTGAAGTTTTATCATCACCACTATTACCTGGGTAACGGTTTCTGGAATAATATTCATCAGGTATGCTCATTATTGAAGTGTTATGATCACCACTATTACCTGGATAACCGTTTCTAGTATAACATTCATCAGGTATGCTCATTATTGAAGTTTTATGATCACCACTATTACTGGGAGTCCGTTTCTAAAATAACATTCATCAGGTATGCTCATTATTGAAGTGCTATGATCACCACTATTACCTGGGTAACCGTTTCTAGAATAACATTCATCAGGTATGCTCATTATTGAAGTTTTATGATCACCACTATTACCTGGGTATCCGTTTCTAGAATAACATTCATCAGGTATGCTCATTATTGAAGTTTTATGATCACCACTATTACCTGGGTAACCGTTTCTAAAATAACATCCATCAGGTGTGCTCATTATTGAAGTGCTATGATCACCACTAATACCTGGGTAACCATTTCTTGAATAACATTCATCAGGTATGCTCATTATTGAAGTTTTATGATCACCACTATTACCTAGGTATCCGTTTCTAGAATAATATTCATCAGGTATGCTCATTATTGAAGTTTTATGATCACCACTATTACCTGGGTATCCGTTTCTAGAATAAATGTCATCAGGTATGCTCATTGTTGAAGTTTTATGATCACCTCTATTACCTGGAAAACCGTTTCTGGAATAACATTCATCAGGTATGCTCATTATTGAAGTGCTATGATCACCACTATTACCTGGGTAACCATTTCTGGAATAACATTCATCAGGTATGCTCATTATTGAAGCTTTATGATCGCCACTATTACCTGGGTAACTGTTTCTAGAATAACATTCATCAGGGATGCTCATTATTGATGTTTTATGATCACCACTATTACACGGGTAACCGTTTCTAGAATAACATTCATCAGGTATGCTCATTATTGAAGCTTTATGATCACCACTATTACCTTGGTAACCGTTTCTAGAATAACATTCATCAGGTATGCTCATTATTGAAGTGCTATGATCACCACTATTACCTGGGTAACCATTTCTGGAATAACATTCATCAGGTATGCTCATTATTGCAGTTTTATGAACACCACTATTACCTAGGTATTCGTTTCTAGTATAACTTTCATCAGGTATGCTCATTATTGAAGCTTTATGATCGCCACTATTACCTGGGTAACCGTTTCTAGAATAACATTCAGCAGGTATGCTCATTATTGAAGTTTTATGATCACCACTATTACTGGGTGTCCGTTTCTAGAATAATATTCATCAGGTATGCTCATTATTGAAGTGTTTTATCACCACTATTACGTGGGTAACCGTTTCTAAAATAACATTCATCAGGTATGCTCATTGTTGAACTTTTATCATCACCACTATTACCTGGGTAACCGTTTCTGGAATAACATTCATCAGGTATGCTCATTATTGAAGTGCTATAATCACCACTATTACCTGGATAACAATTTCTGGAATAACATTCATCAGGTATGCTCATTATTGCAGTTTTATGATCGCCACTATTACCTGGGTTACCGTTTCTAGAATAACATTCATCAGGTATGCTCATTATTGATGTTTTATGATCACCACTATTACCTGGATAACCGTTTCTAGTATAACATTCATCAGGTATGCTCATTATTGAAGTTTTATGATCACCACTATTACTGGGAGTCCGTTTCTATAATAACATTCATCAGGTATGCTCATTATTGAAGTGTTATGATCACCACTATTACCTGGGTAACCGTTTCTAGAATAACATTCATCAGGTATGCTCATTATTGAAGTTTTATGATCACCACTATTACCTGGGTGTCCGTTTCTAGAATAATATTCATCAGGTATGCTCATTATTGATGTTTTATGATCACCACTATTACCTAGGTATCCGTTTCTAGAATAACATTCATCAGGTATGCTCATTATTGAAGCTTTATGATCGCCACTATTACCTGGGTAACGGTTTCTGGAATAACATTCATCAGGTATGCTTATATTGAAGTTTTATGATCACCACTTTTACCTTGGTAACCGTTTCTGGAATAACATTCATCAGGTATGCTCATTATTGAAGTGTTATGATCACCACTATTACCTGGGTAACGGTTTCTGGAATAACATTCATCAGGTATGCTTAATATTGAAGTTTTATGATCACCACTATTACCTGGGTAACCGTTTCGGGAATAACATTCATCAGGTATGCTCATTATTGATGTTTTATCATCACCACTATTACCTGGGTAACCGTTTCCAGAATAACATTCATCAGGTATGCTCATTATTGAAGTGTTATGATCACCACTATTACACGGGTAACCGTTTCTCGAATAACATTCATCAGGTATGCTTAATATTGAAGTTTTATGATCACCACTAATACCTGGGTAACCGTTTCTAGAATAACATTCATCAGGTAGGCTCATTATTGAAGTGTTATGATCACCACTATTACCTCGGTAACCGTTTCTAGAATAACATTCATCAGGTATGCTCATTATTGAAGCTTTATGATCGCCACTATTACCTGGGTAACCGTTTCTAGAATAACATTCATCAGGTATGCTCATTATTGAAGCTTTATGATCGCCACTATTACATGGGAACCGTTTCTAGAATAACATTCATCAGGTATACTCATTATTGAAGTTTTATCATCACCACTATTACCTGGGTAACCGTTTCTAGAATAACATTCATCAGGTATGCTCATTATTGAAGCTTTATGGTCGCCACTATTACCTGTGTAACCGTTTCTAGAATAACATTCATCAGGTATGCTCATTATTAAAGTTTTATCATCACCACTATTACCTGGGTAACCGTTTCTAGAATAACATTCATCAGGTATGCTCATTATTGAAGCTTTATGATCGCCACTATTACCTGGGTAACCGTTTCTAGAATAACATTCATCAGGTATGCTCATTATTGAAGTGTTATGATCACCATTATTACATGGGTAACCGTTTCTAGAATAACATTCATCAGGTATGCTCATTATTGAAGTTTTATCATCACCACTATTACCTGGGTAACGGTTTCTGGAATAATATTCATCAGGTATGCTCATTATTGAAGCTTTATGATCGCCACTATTACCTGGGTAACCGTTTCTAGAATAACATACATCAGGTATGCTCATTATTAAAGTTTTATCATCACCACTATTACCTGGGTAACCGTTTCTAGAATAACATTCATCAGGTATGCTCATTATTGAAGCTTTATGATCGCCACTATTACCTGGGTAACCGTTTCTAGAATAACATTCATCAGGTATGCTCATTATTAAAGTTTTATCATCACCACTATTACCTGGGTAACCTTTTCTAGAATAACATTCATCAGGTATGCTCATTATTAAAGTTTTATGATCACCACTATTACCGGGTATCCGTTTCTAGTGTAACATTCATCAGGTATGCTCATTATTGAAGTGTTATGATCACCACTATTACCTCGGTAACCGTTTCTAGAATAACAATCATCAGGTATGCTCATTATTGAAGCTTTATGATCGCCACTATTACCTGGGTAACCGTTTCTAGAATAACATTCATCAGGTATGCTCATTATTAAAGTTTTATCATCACCACTATTACCTGGGTAACCGTTTCTAGAATAACATTCATCAGGTATGCTCATTATTGAAGCTTTATGATCGCCACTATTACCTGGGTAACCGTTTCTGGAATAACATTCATCAGGTATGCTCATTATTGAAGCTTTATGATCGCCACTATTACCTGGGTAACCGTTTCTACAATAACATTCATCAGGTATGCTCATTATTGAAGTTTTATCATCACCACTATTACCTGGGTAACCGTTTCGAGAATAACATTCATCAGGTATGCTCATTATTGAAGTGTTATGATCACCACTATTACCTGGGTAACCGTTTCTAGAATAACTTTCATCAGGTATGCTCATTATTGAAGCTTTATGATCGCCACTATTACCTGGGTAACCGTTTCGAGAATAACATTCATCAGGTATGCTCATTATTGAAGTTTTATGATCACCACTATTACCTGGGTAACCGTTTCTGGAATAACATTCATCAGGTATGCTCATTATTGAAGTTTTATGATCACCACTATTACCTGGGTATCCGTTTCTAGAATAACTTTCATTAGGTATGCTCATTATTGAAGCTTTATGATCGCCACTATTACCTGGGTAACCGTTTCGGGAATAACATTCATCAGGTATGCTCATTATTGACGTTTTATGATCACCACTATTACCTGGGTAACCGTTTCTGGAATAACATTCATCAGGTATGCTCATTATTGAAGTTTTATGATCACCACTATTACCTGGGTAACCGTTTCGAGAATAACATTCATCAGGTATGCTCATTATTGAAGTGTTATGATCACCACTATTACCTGGGTAACCGTTTATGGAATAACATTCATCAGGTATGTTCATTATTGAAGTGTTATGATCACCACTATTACCTGGGTAACCGTTTCTAGAATAACATTCATCAGGTACGCTCATTATTGAAGTGTTATGATCACCACTATTACCTGGGTATCAGTTTCTAGAATAACATTCATCAGGTATGCTCATTATTGAAGTGTTATGATCACCACTATTACCTGGGTAACTGTTTTTGGAATAACATTCATCATGTATGCTCATTATTGAAGTTTTATGATCACCACTATTACCTGGGTATCCGTTTCTAGAATAACTTTCATCAGGTATGCTCATTATTGAAGCTTTATGATCGCCACTATTACCTGGGTAACCGTTTCTAGAATAACATTCATCAGGTATGCTCATTATTGAAGTTTTATGATCACCACTATTACCTGGGTAACCGTTTCTGGAATAACATTCATCAGGTATGCTCATTATTGAAGTTTTATCATTACCACTATTACCTGGGTAACCGTTTCGAGAATAACATTCATCAGGTATGCTCATTATTGAAGTGTTGTGATCACCACTATTACCTGGGTAACCGTTTCTGGAATAACATTCATCAGGTATGCTCATTATTGAAGTGTTATGATCACCACTATTACCTGGGTAACCGTTTCTATAATAACATTCATCAGGTATGCTCATTATTCAAGTTTTATGATCACCACTATTACTGGGTATCCGTTTCTAGAATAACATTCATCAGGTATGCTCATTATTGAAGTGTTATGATCACCACTATTACCTGGGTAACCGTTTCTAAAATAACATTCATCAGGTATGCTCATTATTGATGTTTTATCATCACCACTATTACCTGGGTAACCGTTTCTGGAATAATATTCATCAGGTATGCTCATTATTGAAGTGCTATGATCACCACTATTACCTGGGTAACCGTTTCTAGAATAACATTCATCAGGTATGCTCATTATTGAAGTTTTATGATCACCACTATTACCTTGGTATCCGTTTCTAGAATAACATTCATCAGGTATGCTCATTATTGAAGTTTTATGATCACCACTATTACCTGGGTATCCGTTTCTAGAATAACTTTCATCATGTATGCTCATTATTGAAGTTTTATGATCGCTACTATTACCTGGGTAACCGTTTCTAGAATAACATTCATCAGGTATGCTCATTATTGAAGTTTTATGATCACCACTATTACCTAGGTAACCGTTTCTGGAATAGCATTCATCAGGTATGCTCATTATTGAAGTTTTATCATCACCACTATTACCTGGGTAAACGTTTCGAGAATAACATTCATCAGGTATGCTCATTATTGAAGTGTTATGATCACCATTATTACATGGGTAACTGTTTCTCGAATAACATTCATCAGGTATGCTCATTATTGAAGTGTTATGATCACCACTATTACTTTGGTAACCGTTTCTAGAATAACATTGATCAGGTATGCTCATTATTGAAGTGTTATGATCACGACTATTACCGGGTATCCGTTTCTAGAATAACATTCATCAGGTATGCTCATTATTGAAGTGTTATGATCACCACTATTACCTGGGTAACCGTTTATAAAATAACATTCATCAGGTATGCTCATTATTGAAGTTTTATCATCACCACTATTACCTGGGTAACGGTTTCTCGAATAATATTCATCAGGTATACTCATTATTGAAGTGCTATGATCACCACTATTACCTGGGTAACCGTTTCTAATATAACATTCATCAGGTATGCTCATTATTGAAGTGTTATGATCACCATTATTACATGGGTAATCGATTCTAGAATAACATTCATCAGGTATGCTCATTATTGAAGTGTTATGATCACCACTATTACCTGGGTAACCGTTTTTAAAATAACATTCATCAGGTATGCTCATTATTGAAGTTTTATCATCACCACTATTACCTGGGTAACGTTTCTGGAATAATATTCATCAGGTATGCTCATTATTGAAGTGCTATGATCACCACTATTACCTGGGTAACCGTTTCTAGTATAACATTCATAAGGTATGCTCATTATTGAAGTTTTATGATCACCACTATTACTGGGTGTCCGTTTCTAGAATAATATTCATCAGGTATGCTCATTATTGAAGTGTTATGATCACCACTATTACCTGGGTAACCGTTTCTAAAATAGCATTCATCAGGTATGCTCATTGTTGAAGTTTTATCATCACCACTATTACCTTGGTAACCGTTTCTGGAATAACATTCATCAGGTATGCTCATTGTTGAAGTGCTATGATCACCACTATTACCTGGGTAACCATTTCTGGAATAACATTCATCAGGTATGCTCATTATTGAAGTTTTATGATCACCACTATTACCTGGGTATCCGTTTCTAGAATAACATTCATCAGATATGCTCATTATTGAAGTTTTATGATCACCACTATTACCTGGGTATCCGTTTCTAGAATAACATTCATCAGGTATGCTCATTATTGAAGCTTTATGATCGCCACTATTACCTGGGTAACCGTTTCTAGAATAACATTCATCAGGTATGCTCATTATTGAAGTTTTATGATCACCACTATTACCTGGGTAACCGTTTCTAGAATAACATTCATCAGGTATGCTCATTATTGAAGTTTTATCATCACCACTATTACCTGGATAACCGTTTCGAGAATAACACTCATCAGGTATGCTCACTATTGAAGTGTTATGATCACCACTATTACTTGGGTAACCGATTCTGGAATAACATTCATCGGGTATGCTCATTATTGAAGTGTTATGATCGCCACTATTACCTGGGTAACTGTTTCTAGAATAACATTCATCAGGTATGCTCATTATTGAAGTGTTATGATCACCACTATTACCTGGGTAACCGTTTCTAAAATAGCATTCATCAGGTATGCTCATTATTGAAGCTTTATCATCACCACTATTACCTGGATAACCGTTTCTGGAATAATATTCATCAGGTATGCTCTTTATTGAAGTGCTATGATCACCACTATTACCTGGGTAACTGTTTCTGGAAAAACATTCATCAGGTATGCTCATTATTGAAGTTTTGTGATCACCACTATTACCTGGGTATCCGTTTCTAGAATAACATTCATCAGGTATGCTCATTATTGAAGTTTTATGATCACCACTATAACCTGGGTATCCGTTTCTAGAATAATTTTCATCATGTATGCTCATTATTGAAGCTTTATGGTGACCACTATTACCTGGGTAGCCGTTTCTAGAATAACATTCATCGGGTATGCTCATTATTGCAGTTTTATGATCACCACTATTACCTAGGTATTCGTTTCTAGAATAACTTTCATCAGGTATGCTCATTATTGAAGCTTTATGATCGCCACTATTACCTGGGTAACCGTTTCTAGAATAACATTAATAAGGTATGCTCATTATTGAAGTTTTATGATCACCACTATTACTGGGTGTCCGTTTCTAGAATAATATTCATCAGGTATGCTCATTATTGAAGTGTTTTATCACCACTATTACCTGGGTAACCGTTTCTAAAATAACATTCATTAGGTATGCTCATTGTTGAACTTTTATCATCACCACTAATACCTGGGTTACCGTTTCTGGAATAACATTCATCAGGTATGCTCATTATTGAAGTGCTATGATCACCACTATTACCTGGATAACCATTTCTGGAATAACATTCATCAGGTATGCTCATTATTGAAGTTTTATGATCGCCACTATTACCTGGGTAACCGTTTCTGGAATAACATTCATCAGGTATGCTCATTATTGAAGTGCTATGTTCACCAATATTACCTGGGTATCCGTTTCTAGAATAACATTCATCAGGTATGCTCATTATTGAAGCTTTATCATCGCCACTATTACCTGGGTAACCGTTTCTGGAATAACATTCATCAGGTATGCTTAATATTGATGCTTTATGATCACCACTTTTACCTTGGTAACCGTTCCTGGAATAACATTCATCAGGTATGCTCATTATTGAAGTGTTATGATCGCCACTATTACCTGGGTAACGGTTTCTGGAATAACATTCATCAGGTATGCTTAATATTGAAGTTTTATGATCACCACTATTACCTGGGTAACCGTTTCGGGAATAACATTCATCAGGTATGCTCATTATTGATGTTTTATCATCACCACTATTACCTGGGTAACCGTTTCCAGAATAACATTCATCAGGTATGCTCATTATTGAAGTGTTATGATCACCACTATTACTGGGTAACCGTTTCTAGAATAACATTCATCAGGTATGCTCATTATTGAAGCTTTATGATCGCCACTATTACCTGGGTAACCGTTTCTAGAATAACATTCATCAGGTATGCTCATTATTGAAGTTTTATCATCACCACTATTACCTGGGTAACCGTTTCTAGAATAATATTCATCAGGTATGCTCATTATTGAAGTTTTATCATCACCACTATTACCTGGGTAACCGTTTCGAGAATAACATTCATCAGGTATGCTCATTATTGAAGTGTTATGATCACCATTATTACATGGGTAACCATTTCTGGAATAACATTCATCAGGTATGCTCATTATTGCAGTTTTATGATCACCACTATTACCTAGGTATTCGTTTCTAGAATAACTTTCATCAGGTATGCTCATTATTGAAGCTTTATGATCGCCACTATTACCTGGGTAACCGTTTCTAGAATAACATTCATAAGGTATGCTCATTATTGAAGTTTTATGATCACCACTATTACTGGGTGTGCGTTTCTAGAATAATATTCATTAGGTATGCTCATTATTGAAGTGTTTTATCACCACTATTACCTGGGTAACCGTTTCCAGAATAAAATTCATCAGGTATGCTCATTATTGAAGTGCTATGATCACCACTATTACCTGGGTAACCATTTCTGGAATAACATTCATCAGGTATGCTCATTATTGAAGTGCTATGATCACCACTATTACCTGGGTTACCGTTTCTGGAATAACATTCATCAGGTATGCTCATTATTGAAGTGCTATGATCACCACTATTACCTGGATAACCATTTCTGGAATAACATTCATCAGGTATGCTCATTATTGAAGTTTTATGATCGCCACTATTACCTGGGTAACCGTTTCTGGAATAACATTCATCAGGTATGCTCATTATTGAAGTGCTATGATCACCAATATTACCTGGGTATCCGTTTCTAGAATAACATTCATCAGGTATGCTCATTATTGAAGCTTTATCATCGCCACTATTACCTGGGTAACCGTTTCTGGAATAACATTCATCAGGTATGCTTAATATTGAAGTTTTATGATCACCACTTTTACCTTGGTAACCGTTCCTGGAATAACATTCATCAGGTATGCTCATTATTGAAGTGTTATGATCACCACTATTACCTGGGTAACGGTTTCTGGAATAACATTCATCAGGTATGCTTAATATTGAAGTTTTATGATCACCACTATTACCTGGGTAACCGTTTCGGGAATAACATTCATCAGGTATGCTCATTATTGATGTTTTATCATCACCACTATTACCTGGGTAACCGTTTCCAGAATAATATTCATCAGGTATGCTCATTATTGAAGTTTTATGATCACCACTATTACACCGGTAACCGTTTCTCGAATAACATTCATCAGGTATGCTCATTATTGAAGTGTTATGATCACCACTATTACCTGGGTAACCGTTTCTAGAATAACATTCATCAGGTAGGCTCATTATTGAAGTTTTATGATCACCACTATTACTGGGTATCCGTTTCTAGTGTAACATTCATCAGGTATGCTCATTATTGAAGTGTTATGATCACCACTATTACCTGGGTAACCGTTTCTAGAATAACATTCATCAGGTATGCTCATTATTGAAGCTTTATGATCGCCACTATTACCTGGGTAACCGTTTCTAGAATAACATTCATCAGGTGTGCTCATTATTGAAGTTTTATCATCACCACTATTACCTGGGTAACCGTTTCTAGAATAACATTCATCAGGTATGCTCATTATTGAAGTTTTATCATCACCACTATTACCTGGGTAACCGTTTCGAGAATAACATTCATCAGGTATGCTCATTATTGAAGTGTTATGATCACCATTATTACATGGGTAACCATTTCTGGAATAACATTCATCAGGTATGCTCATTATTGCAGTTTTATGATCACCACTATTACCTAGGTATTCGTTTCTAGAATAACTTTCATCAGGTATGCTCATTATTGAAGCTTTATGATCGCCACTATTACCTGGGTAACCGTTTCTAGAATAACATTCATAAGGTATGCTCATTATTGAAGTTTTATGATCACCACTATTACTGGGTGTGCGTTTCTAGAATAATATTCATCAGGTATGCTCATTGTTGAAGTGCTATGATCACCACTATTACCTGGGTAACCATTTCTGGAATAACATTCATCAGGTATGCTCATTATTGCAGTTTTATGATCACCACTATTACCTGGGTATCCGTTTCTAGAATAACATTCATCAGATATGCTCATTATTGAAGTTTTATGATCACCACTATTACCTGGGTATCCGTTTCTAGAATAACATTCATCAGGTATGCTCATTATTGAAGCTTTATGATCGCCACTATTACCTGGGTAACCGTTTCTAGAATAACATTCATCAGGTATGCTCATTATTGAAGTTTTATGATCACCACTATTACCTGGGTAACCGTTTCTAGAATAACATTCATCAGGTATGCTCATTATTGAAGTTTTATCATCACCACTATTACCTGGATAACCGTTTCGAGATTAACACTCATCAGGTATGCTCACTATTGAAGTGTTATGATCACCACTATTACTTGGGTAACCGATTCTGGAATAACATTCATCGGGTATGCTCATTATTGAAGTGTTATGATCGCCACTATTACCTGGGTAACTGTTTCTAGAATAACATTCATCAGGTATGCTCATTATTGAAGTGTCATGATCACCACTATTACCTGGGTAACCGTTTCTAAAATAGCATTCATCAGGTATGCTCATTATTGAAGCTTTATCATCACCACTATTACCTGGATAACCGTTTCTGGAATAATATTCATCAGGTATGCTCTTTATTGAAGTGCTATGATCACCACTATTACCTGGGTAACTGTTTCTGGAAAAACATTCATCAGGTATGCTCATTATTGAAGTTTTATGATCACCACTATAACCTGGGTATCCGTTTCTAGAATAATTTTCATCATGTATGCTCATTATTGAAGCTTTATGGTGACCACTATTACCTGGGTAGCCGTTTCTAGAATAACATTCATCGGGTATGCTCATTATTGCAGTTTTATGATCACCACTATTACCTAGGTATTCGTTTCTAGAATAACTTTCATCAGGTATGCTCATTATTGAAGCTTTATGATCGCCACTATTACCTGGGTAACCGTTTCTAGAATAACATTAATAAGGTATGCTCATTATTGAAGTTTTATGATCACCACTATTACTGGGTGTCCGTTTCTAGAATAATATTCATCAGGTATGCTCATTATTGAAGTGTTTTATCACCACTATTACCTGGGTAACCGTTTCTAAAATAACATTCATTAGGTATGCTCATTGTTGAACTTTTATCAACACCACTAATACCTGGGTTACCGTTTCTGGAATAACATTCATCAGGTATGCTCATTATTGAAGTGCTATGATCACCACTATTACCTGGATAACCATTTCTGGAATAACATTCATCAGGTATGCTCATTATTGAAGTTTTATGATCGCCACTATTACCTGGGTAACCGTTTCTGGAATAACATTCATCAGGTATGCTCATTATTGAAGTGCTATGATCACCAATATTACCTGGGTATCCGTTTCTAGAATAACATTCATCAGGTATGCTCATTATTGAAGCTTTATCATCGCCACTATTACCTGGGTAACCGTTTCTGGAATAACATTCATCAGGTATGCTTAATATTGAAGTTTTATGATCACCACTTTTACCTTGGTAACCGTTCCTGGAATAACATTCATCAGGTATGCTCATTATTGAAGTGTTATGATCGCCACTATTATCTGGGTAACGGTTTCTGGAATAACATTCATCAGGTATGCTTAATATTGAAGTTTTATGATCACCACTATTACCTGGGTAACCGTTTCGGGAATAACATTCATCAGGTATGCTCATTATTGATGTTTTATCATCACCACTATTACCTGGGTAACCGTTTCCAGAATAACATTCATCAGGTATGCTCATTATTGAAGTGTTATGATCACCACTATTACACGGGTAACCGTTTCTCGAATAACATTCATCAGGTATGCTCATTATTGAAGTGTTATGATCACCACTATTACCTGGGTAACCGTTTCTAGAATAACATTCATCAGGTAGGCTCATTATTGAAGTTTTATGATCACCACTATTACTGGGTATCCGTTTCTAGAATAACATTCATCAGGTATGCTCATTATTGAAGTGTTATGATCACCACTATTACCTGGGTAACCGTTTCTAGAATAACATTCATCAGGTATGCTCATTATTGAAGCTTTATGATCGCCACTATTACCTGGGTAACCGTTTCTAGAATAACATTCATCAGGTATGCTCATTATTGAAGTTTTATCATCACCACTATTACCTGGGTAACCGTTTCTAGAATAATATTCATCAGGTATGCTCATTATTGAAGTTTTATCATCACCACTATTACCTGGGTAACCGTTTCGAGAATAACATTCATCAGGTATGCTCATTATTGAAGTGTTATGATCACCATTATTACATGGGTAACCATTTCTGGAATAACATTCATCAGGTATGCTCATTATTGCAGTTTTATGATCACCACTATTACCTAGGTATTCGTTTCTAGAATAACTTTCATCAGGTATGCTCATTATTGAAGCTTTATGATCGCCACTATTACCTGGGTAACCGTTTCTAGAATAACATTCATAAGGTATGCTCATTATTGAAGTTTTATGATCACCACTATTACTGGGTGTGCGTTTCTAGAATAATATTCATCAGGTATGCTCATTATTGAAGTGTTTTATCACCACTATTACCTGGGTAACCGTTTCCAGAATAAAATTCATCAGGTATGCTCATTATTGAAGTGCTATGATCACCACTATTACCTGGGTAACCATTTCTGGAATAACATTCATCAGGTATGCTCATTATTGAAGTGCTATGATCACCACTATTACCTGGGTTACCGTTTCTGGAATAACATTCATCAGGTATGCTCATTATTGAAGTGCTATGATCACCACTATTACCTGGATAACCATTTCTGGAATAACATTCATCAGGTATGCTCATTATTGAAGTTTTATGATCGCCACTATTACCTGGGTAACCGTTTCTGGAATAACATTCATCAGGTATGCTCATTATTGAAGTGCTATGATCACCAATATTACCTGGGTATCCGTTTCTAGAATAACATTCATCAGGTATGCTCATTATTGAAGCTTTATCATCGCCACTATTACCTGGGTAACCGTTTCTGGAATAACATTCATCAGGTATGCTTAATATTGAAGTTTTATGATCACCACTTTTACCTTGGTAACCGTTCCTGGAATAACATTCATCAGGTATGCTCATTATTGAAGTGTTATGATCACCACTATTACCTGGTTAACGGTTTCTGGAATAACATTCATCAGGTATGCTTAATATTGAAGTTTTATGATCACCACTATTACCTGGGTAACCGTTTCGGGAATAACATTCATCAGGTATGCTCATTATTGATGTTTTATCATCACCACTATTACCTGGGTAACCGTTTCCAGAATAACATTCATCAGGTATGCTCATTATTGAAGTTTTATGATCACCACTATTACACGGGTAACCGTTTCTCGAATAACATTCATCAGGTATGCTCATTATTGAAGTGTTATGATCACCACTATTACCTGGGTAACCGTTTCTAGAATAACATTCATCAGGTAGGCTCATTATTGAAGTTTTATGATCACCACTATTACTGGGTATCCGTTTCTAGTGTAACATTCATCAGGTATGCTCATTATTGAAGTGTTATGATCACCACTATTACCTGGGTAACCGTTTCTAGAATAACATTCATCAGGTATGCTCATTATTGAAGCTTTATGATCGCCACTATTACCTGGGTAACCGTTTCTAGAATAACATTCATCAGGTATGCTCATTATTGAAGTTTTATCATCACCACTATTACCTGGGTAACCGTTTCTAGAATAACATTCATCAGGTATGCTCATTATTGAAGTTTTATCATCACCACTATTACCTGGGTAACCGTTTCGAGAATAACATTCATCAGGTATGCTCATTATTGAAGTGTTATGATCACCATTATTACATGGGTAACCATTTCTGGAATAACATTCATCAGGTATGCTCATTATTGCAGTTTTATGATCACCACTATTACCTAGGTATTCGTTTCTAGAATAACTTTCATCAGGTATGCTCATTATTGAAGCTTTATGATCGCCACTATTACCTGGGTAACCGTTTCTAGAATAACATTCATAAGGTATGCTCATTATTGAAGTTTTATGATCACCACTATTACTGGGTGTGCGTTTCTAGAATAATATTCATCAGGTATGCTCATTATTGAAGTGTTTTATCACCACTATTACCTGGGTAACCGTTTCTGGAATAAAATTCATCAGGTATGCTCATTATTGAAGTGCTATGATCACCACTATTACCTGGGTAACCATTTCTGGAATAACATTCATTAGGTATGCTCATTATTGAAGTTTTATGATCACCACTATTACCTAGGTATCCGTTTCTAGAATAACATTCATCAGGTATGCTCATTATTGAAGTTTTATGATCACCACTATTACCTGGGTATCCGTTTCTAGAATAACATTCATCAGGTATGCTCATTATTGATGTTTTATGATCACCACTATTAACTAGGTATCCGTTTCTAGAATAACATTCATCAGGTATGCTCATTATTGAACTGTTATGATCACCACTATTACCTGGGTAACGGTTTCTGGAATAATATTCATCAGGTATGCTTAATATTGAAGTTTTATGATCACCACTATTACCTGGGTAACCGTTTCGGGAATAACATTCATCAGGTATGCTCATTATTGATGTTTTATCATCACCACTATTACCTGGGTAACCGTTTCCAGAATAACATTCATCAGGTATGCTCATTATTGAAGTGTTATGATCACCACTATTACACGGGTAACCGTTTCTCGAATAACATTCATCAGGTATGCTCATTATTGAAGTGTTATGATCACCACTATTACCTGGGTAACCGTTTCTAGAATAACATTCATCAGGTAGGCTCATTATTGAAGTTTTATGATCACCACTATTACTGGGTATCCGTTTCTAGTGTAACATTCATCAGGTATGCTCATTATTGAAGTGTTATGATCACCACTATTACCTGGGTAACCGTTTCTAGAATAACATTCATCAGGTATGCTCATTATTGAAGCTTTATGATCGCCACTATTACCTGGGTAACCGTTTCTAGAATAACATTCATCAGGTATGCTCATTATTGAAGTTTTATCATCACCACTATTACCTGGGTAACCGTTTCTAGAATAACATTCATCAGGTATGCTCATTATTGAAGTTTTATCATCACCACTATTACCTGGGTAACCGTTTCGAGAATAACATTCATCAGGTATGCTCATTATTGAAGTTTTATCATCACCACTATTACCTGGGTAACCGTTTCGAGAATAACATTCATCAGGTATGCTCATTATTGAAGTGTTATGATCACCATTATTACATGGGTAACCATTTCTGGAATAACATTCATCAGGTATGCTCATTATTGCAGTTTTATGATCACCACTATTACCTAGGTATTCGTTTCTAGAATAACTTTCATCAGGTATGCTCATTATTGAAGCTTTATGATCGCCACTATTACCTGGGTAACCGTTTCTAGAATAACATTCATAAGGTATGCTCATTATTGAAGTTTTATGATCACCACTATTACTGGGTGTGCGTTTCTAGAATAATATTCATCAGGTATGCTCATTATTGAAGTGTTTTATCACCACTATTACCTGGGTAACCGTTTCTGGAATAAAATTCATCAGGTATGCTCATTATTGAAGTGCTATGATCACCACTATTACCTGGGTAACCATTTCTGGAATAACATTCATTAGGTATGCTCATTATTGAAGTTTTATGATCACCACTATTACCTAGGTATCCGTTTCTAGAATAACATTCATCAGGTATGCTCATTATTGAAGTTTTATGATCACCACTATTACCTGGGTATCCGTTTCTAGAATAACATTCATCAGGTATGCTCATTATTGATGTTTTATGATCACCACTATTAACTAGGTATCCGTTTCTAGAATAACATTCATCAGGTATGCTCATTATTGAACTGTTATGATCACCACTATTACCTGGGTAACGGTTTCTGGAATAATATTCATCAGGTATGCTTAATATTGAAGTTTTATGATCACCACTATTACCTGGGTAACCGTTTCGGGAATAACATTCATCAGGTATGCTCATTATTGATGTTTTATCATCACCACTATTACCTGGGTAACCGTTTCCAGAATAACATTCATCAGGTATGCTCATTATTGAAGTGTTATGATCACCACTATTACACGGGTAACCGTTTCTCGAATAACATTCATCAGGTATGCTCATTATTGAAGTGTTATGATCACCACTATTACCTGGGTAACCGTTTCTAGAATAACATTCATCAGGTAGGCTCATTATTGAAGTTTTATGATCACCACTATTACTGGGTATCCGTTTCTAGTGTAACATTCATCAGGTATGCTCATTATTGAAGTGTTATGATCACCACTATTACCTGGGTAACCGTTTCTAGAATAACATTCATCAGGTATGCTCATTATTGAAGCTTTATGATCGCCACTATTACCTGGGTAACCGTTTCTAGAATAACATTCATCAGGTATGCTCATTATTGAAGTTTTATCATCACCACTATTACCTGGGTAACCGTTTCTAGAATAACATTCATCAGGTATGCTCATTATTGAAGTTTTATCATCACCACTATTACCTGGGTAACCGTTTCGAGAATAACATTCATCAGGTATGCTCATTATTGAAGTGTTATGATCACCATTATTACATGGGTAACCATTTCTGGAATAACATTCATCAGGTATGCTCATTATTGCAGTTTTATGATCACCACTATTACCTAGGTATTCGTTTCTAGAATAACTTTCATCAGGTATGCTCATTATTGAAGCTTTATGATCGCCACTATTACCTGGGTAACCGTTTCTAGAATAACATTCATAAGGTATGCTCATTATTGAAGTTTTATGATCACCACTATTACTGGGTGTGCGTTTCTAGAATAATATTCATCAGGTATGCTCATTATTGAAGTGTTTTATCACCACTATTACCTGGGTAACCGTTTCTGGAATAAAATTCATCAGGTATGCTCATTATTGAAGTGCTATGATCACCACTATTACCTGGGTAACCATTTCTGGAATAACATTCATCAGGTATGCTCATTATTGAAGTTTTATGATCACCACTATTACCTAGGTATCCGTTTCTAGAATAACATTCATCAGGTATGCTCATTATTGAAGTTTTATGATCACCACTATTACCTGGGTATCCGTTTCTAGAATAAATTTCATCAGGTATGCTCATTGTTGAAGTTTTATGATCACCACTATTACCTGGGTAACCGTTTCTGGAATAACATTCATCAGGTATGCTCATTATTGAAGTGCTATGATCACCACTATTACCTGGGTAACCATTTCTGGAATAACATTCATCAGGTATGCTCATTATTGAAGCTTTATGATTGCCACTATTACCTGGGTAACCGTTTCTAGAATAACATTCATCAGGGATGCTCATTATTGATGTTTTATGATCACCACTATTACCTGGGTAACCGTTTCTAGAATAACATTCATCAGGTATGCTCAGTATTGAAGCTTTATGATCACCACTATTACCTGGGTAACCTTTTCTGGAATAACATTCATCAGGTATGCTCATTATTGAAGTGCTATGATCACCACTATTACCTGGGTAACCATTTCTGGAATAACATTCATCAGGTATGTTCATTATTGCAGTTTTATGATCACCACTATTACCTAGGTATTCGTTTCTAGAATAACTTTCATCAGGTATGCTCATTATTGAAGCTTTATGATCGCCACTATTACCTGGGTAACCGTTTCTAGAATAACATTCATAAGGTATGCTCATTATTGAAGTTTTATGATCACCACTATTACTGGGTGTCCGTTTCTAGAATAATATTCATCAGGTATGCTCATTATTGAAGTGTTTTATCACCACTATTACCTGGGTAACCGTTTCTAAAATAACATTCATCAGGTATGCTCATTGTTGAACTTTTATCATCACCACTATTACCTGGGTTACCGTTTCTGGAATAACATTCATCAGGTATGCTCATTATTGAAGTGTTATGATCACCACTATTACCTGGATAACCATTTCTGGAATAACATTCATCAGGTATGCTCATTATTGCAGTTTTATGATCGCCACTATTACCTGGGTAACCGTTTCTAGAATAACATTCATCAGGTATGCTCATTATTGATGTTTTATGATCACCACTATTAACTAGGTATCCGTTTCTAGAATAACATTCATCAGGTATGCTCATTATTGAAGTTTTATCATCACCACTATTACCTGGGTAACCGTTTCGAGAATAACATTCATCAGGTATGCTCATTATTGAAGTGTTATGATCACCATTATTACATGGGTAACCATTTCTGGAATAACATTCATCAGGTATGCTCATTATTGCAGTTTTATGATCACCACTATTACCTAGGTATTCGTTTCTAGAATAACTTTCATCAGGTATGCTCATTATTGAAGCTTTATGATCGCCACTATTACCTGGGTAACCGTTTCTAGAATAACATTCATAAGGTATGCTCATTATTGAAGTTTTATGATCACCACTATTACTGGGTGTGCGTTTCTAGAATAATATTCATCAGGTATGCTCATTATTGAAGTGTTTTATCACCACTATTACCTGGGTAACCGTTTCTGGAATAAAATTCATCAGGTATGCTCATTATTGAAGTGCTATGATCACCACTATTACCTGGGTAACCATTTCTGGAATAACATTCATCAGGTATGCTCATTATTGAAGTTTTATGATCACCACTATTACCTAGGTATCCGTTTCTAGAATAACATTCATCAGGTATGCTCATTATTGAAGTTTTATGATCACCACTATTACCTGGGTATCTGTTTCTAGAATAAATTTCATCAGGTATGCTCATTGTTGAAGTTTTATGATCACCACTATTACCTGGGTAACCGTTTCTGGAATAACATTCATCAGGTATGCTCATTATTGAAGTGCTATGATCACAACTATTACCTGGGTAACCATTTCTGGAATAACATTCATCAGGTATGCTCATTATTGAAGCTTTATGATCGCCACTATTACCTGGGTAACCGTTTCTAGAATAACATTCATCAGGTATGCTCAGTATTGAAGCTTTATGATCACCACTATTACCTGGGTAACCTTTTCTGGAATAACATTCATCAGGTATGCTCATTATTGAAGTGCTATGATCACCACTATTACCTGGGTAACCATTTCTGGAATAACATTCATCAGGTATGTTCATTATTGCAGTTTTATGATCACCACTATTACCTAGGTATTCGTTTCTAGAATAACTTTCATCAGGTATGCTCATTATTGAAGCTTTATGATCGCCACTATTACCTGGGTAACCGTTTCTAGAATAACATTCATAAGGTATGCTCATTATTGAAGTTTTATGATCACCACTATTACTGGGTGTCCGTTTCTAGAATAATATTCATCAGGTATGCTCATTATTGAAGTGTTTTATCACCACTATTACCTGGGTAACCGTTTCTAAAATAACATTCATCAGGTATGCTCATTGTTGAACTTTTATCATCACCACTATTACCTGGGTTACCGTTTCTGGAATAACATTCATCAGGTATGCTCATTATTGAAGTGTTATGATCACCACTATTACCTGGATAACCATTTCTGGAATAACATTCATCAGGTATGCTCATTATTGCAGTTTTATGATCGCCACTATTACCTGGGTAACCGTTTCTAGAATAACATTCATCAGGTATGCTCATTATTGATGTTTTATGATCACCACTATTAACTAGGTATCCGTTTCTAGAATAACATTCATCAGGTATGCTCATTATTGAAGCTTTATGATCGCCACTATTACCTGGGTAACGGTTTCAGGAATAACATTCATCAGGTATGCTCATTATTGAAGTGTTATGATCACCACTATTACCTGGGTAACGGTTTCTGGAATAACATTCATCAGGTTTGCTTAATATTGAAGTTTTATGATCACCACTATTACCTTGGTAACCGTTTCGGGAATAACATTCATCAGGTATGCTCATTATTGATGTTTTATCATCACCACTATTACCTGGGTAACCGTTTCCAGAATAACATTCATCAGGTATGCTCATTATTGAAGTGTTATGATCACCACTATTACCTGGGTAACCGTTTCTAGAATAACATTCATCAGGTATGCTCATTATTGAAGCTTTATGATCGCCACTATTACCTGGGTAACCGTTTCTAGAATAACATTCATCAGGTATACTCATTATTGAAGTTTTATCATCACCACTATTACCTGGGTAACCGTTTCTAGAATAACATTCATCAGGTATGCTCATTATTGAAGCTTTATGGTCGCCACTATTACCTGGGTAACCGTTTCTAGAATAACATTCATCAGGTATGCTCATTATTGAAGTTTTATGATCACCACTATTACCTGGGTAACCGTTTCTAGAATAACATTCATCAGGTATGCTCATTATTGAAGTTTTATCATCACCACTATTACCTGGATAACCGTTTCGAGAATAAAATTCATCAGGTATGCTCATTATTGAAGTGTTATGATCACCACTATTACTTGGGTAACCGATTCTGGAATAACATTCATCGGGTATGCTCATTATTGAAGTGTTATGATCGCCACTATTACCTGGGTAACTGTTTCTAGAATAACATTCATCAGGTATGCTCATTATTGAAGTGTTATGATCACCACTATTACCTGGGTAACCGTTTCTAAAATGGCATTCATCAGGTATGCTCATTATTGAAGCTTTATCATCACCACTATTACCTGGATAACCGTTTCTGGAATAATATTCATCAGGTATGCTCATTATTGAAGTGCTATGATCACCACTATTACCTTGGTAACTGTTTCTGGAATAACATTCATCAGGTATGCTCATTATTGAAGTTTTTTTATCACCACTATTACCTGGGTATCCGTTTCTAGAATAACATTCATCAGGTATGCTCATTATTGAAGTTTTATGATCACCACTATAACCTGGGTATCCGTTTCTAGAATAATTTTCATCATGTATGCTCATTATTGAAGCTTTATGGTCACCACTATTACCTGGGTAGCCGTTTCTAGAATAACATTCATCGGGTATGCTCATTATTGCAGTTTTATGATCACCACTATTACCTAGGTATTCGTTTCTAGAATAACTTTCATCAGGTATGCTCATTATTGAAGCTTTATGATCGCCACTATTACCTGGGTAACCGTTTCTAGAATAACATTAATAAGGTATGCTCATTATTGAAGTTTTATGATCACCACTATTACTGGGTGTCCGTTTCTAGAATAATATTCATCAGGTATGCTCATTATTAAAGTGTTTTATCACCACTATTACCTGGGTAACCGTTTCTAAAATAACATTCATTAGGTATGCTCATTGTTGAACTTTTATCATCACCACTAATACCTGGGTTACCGTTTCTGGAATAACATTCATCAGGTATGCTCATTATTGAAGTGCTATGATCACCACTATTACCTGGATAACCATTTCTGGAATAACATTCATCAGGTATGCTCATTATTGCAGTTTTATGATCGCCACTATTACCTGGGTAACCGTTTCTAGAATAACATTCATCAAGTATGCTCATTATTGATGTTTTATGATCACAACTATTACCTAGGTATCCGTATCTAGAATAACATTCATCAGGTATGCTCATTATTGAAGCTTTATCATCGCCACTATTACCTGGGTAACCGTTTCTGGAATAACATTCATCAGGTATGCTTAATATTGAAGTTTTATGATCACCACTTTTACCTTGGTAACCGTTCCTGTAATAACATTCATCAGGTATGCTCATTATTGAAGTGTTATGATCACCACTATTACCTGGGTAACGGTTTCTGGAATAACATTCATCAGGTATGCTTAATATTGAAGTTTTATGATCACCACTATTACTGGGTATCCGTTTCTAGTGTAACATTCATCAGGTATGCTCATTATTGAAGTGTTATGATCACCACTATTACCTGGGTAACCGTTTCTAGAATAACATTCATCAGGTATGCTCATTATTGAAGCTTTATGATCGCCACTATTACCTGGGTAACCGTTTCTAGAATAACATTCATCAGGTATGCTCATTATTGAAGTTTTATCATCACCACTATTACCTGGGTAACCGTTTCTAGAATAACATTCATCAGGTATGCTCATTATTGAAGCTTTATGATCGCCACTATTACCTGCGTAACCGTTTCTAGAATAACATTCATCAGGTATGCTCATTATTGAAGCTTTATGATCGCCACTATTACCTGGGTAACCGTTTCTACAATAACATTCATCAGGTATGCTCATTATTGAAGTTTTATCATCACCACTATTACCTGGGTAACCGTTTCGAGAATAACATTCATCAGGTATGCTCATTGTTGAACTTTTATGATCACCACTATTACCTGGGTAACCGTTTCTGGAATAAAATTCATCAGGTATGCTCATTATTGAAGTGCTATGATCACCACTATTACCTGGGTAACCATTTCTGGAATAACATTCATCAGGTATGCTCATTATTGAAGTTTTATGATCACCACTATTACCTAGGTATCCGTTTCTAGAATAACATTCATCAGGTATGCTCATTATTGAAGTTTTATGATCACCACTATTACCTGGGTATCCGTTTCTAGAATAAATTTCCTCAGGTATGCTCATTGTTGAAGTTTTATGATCACCACTATTACCTGGGTAACCTTTTCTGGAATAACATTCATCAGGTATGCTCATTATTGAAGTGCTATGATCACCACTATTACCTGGGTAACCATTTCTGGAATAACATTCATCAGGTATGCTCATTATTGCAGTTTTATGATCACCACTATTACCTAGGTATTCGTTTCTAGAATAACTTTCATCAGGTATGCTCATTATTGAAGCTTTATGATCGCCACTATTACCTGGGTAACCGTTTCTAGAATAACATTCATAAGGTATGCTCATTATTGAAGTTTTATGATCACCACTATTACTGGGTGTCCGTTTCTAGAATAATATTCATCAGGTATGCTCATTATTGAAGTGTTTTATCACCACTATTACCTGGGTAACCGTTTCTAAAATAACATTCATCAGGTATGCTCATTGTTGAACATTTATCATCACCACTATTACCTGGGTTACCGTTTCTGGAATAACATTCATCAGGTATGCTCATTATTGCAGTTTTATGATCGCCACTATTACCTGGGTAACCGTTTCTAGAATAACATTCATCAGGTATGCTCATTATTGATGTTTTATGATCACCACTATTTACTAGGTATCCTTTTCTAGAATAACATTCATCAGGTATGCTCATTATTGAAGCTTTATGATCGCCACTATTACCTGGGTAACGGTTTCAGGAATAACATTCATCAGGTATGCTCATTATTGCAGTGTTATGATCACCACTATTACCTGGGTAACGGTTTCTGGAATAACATTCATCAGGTTTGCTTAATATTGAAGTTTTATGATCACCACTATTACCTGGGTAACCGTTTCGGGAATAACATTCATCAGGTATGCTCATTATTGATGTTTTATCATCACCACTATTACCTGGGTAACCGTTTCCAGAATAACATTCATCAGGTATGCTCATTATTGAAGTGTTATGATCACCACTATTACACGGGTAACCGTTTCTCGAATAACATTCATCAGGTATGCTCATTATTGAAGTGTTATGATCACCACTATTACCTGGGTAACCGTTTCTAGAATAACATTCATCAGGTAGGCTCATTATTGAAGTTTTATGATCACCACTATTACTGGGTATCCGTTTCTACTGTAACATTCATCAGGTATGCTCATTATTGAAGTGTTATAATCACCACTATTACCTCGGTAACCGTTTCTAGAATAACATTCATCAGGTATGCTCATTATTGAAGCTTTATGATCGCCACTATTACCTGGGTAACCGTTTCTAGAATAACATTCATCAGGTATGCTCATTATTAAAGTTTTATCATCACCACTATTACCTGGGTAACCGTTTCTAGAATAACATTCATCAGGTATGCTCATTATTGAAGCTTTATGATCGCCACTATTACCTGGCTAACCGTTTCTAGAATAACATTCATCAGGTATGCTCATTATTGAAGCTTTATGATCGCCACTATTACCTGGGTAACCGTTTTTACAATAACATTCATCAGGTATGCTCATTATTGAAGTTTTATCATCACCACTATTACCTGGGTAACCGTTGCGAGAATAACATTCATCAGGTATGCTCATTATTGAAGTGTTATGATCACCATTATTACATGGGTAACCGTTTCTAGAATAACATTCATCAGGTATGCTCATTATTGAAGTTTTATCATCACCACTATTACCTGGGTAACGGTTTCTGGAATAATATTCATCAGGTATGCTCATTATTGAAGTGTTATGATCACCACTATTACCTGGATAACCGTTTCTAGTATAACATTCATCAGGTATGCTCATTATTGAAGTTTTATGATCACCACTATTACTGGGAGTCCGTTTCTAAAATAACATTCATCAGGTATGCTCATTATTGAAGTGTTATGATCACCACTATTACCTGGGTAACCGTTTCTAGAATAACATTCATCAGGTATGCTCATTATTGAAGTTTTATGATCACCACTATTACCTGGGTATCCGTTTCTAGAATAACATTCATCAGGTATGCTCATTATTGAAGTTTTATGATCACCACTATTACCAGGGTAACCGTTTCTAAAATAACATCCATCAGGTGTGCTCATTATTGAAGTGCTATGATCACCACTAATACCTGGGTAACCATTTCTTGAATAACATTCATCAGGTATGCTCATTATTGAAGCTTTATGATCACTACTATTACCTAGGTATCCGTTTCTAGAATAATATTCATCAGGTATGCTCATTATTGAAGTTTTATGATCACCACTATTACCTGGGTATCCGTTTCTAGAATAAATTTCATCAGGTATGCTCATTATTGAAGTTTTATGATCACCACTATTACCTGGATAACCGTTTCTGGAATAACATTCATCAGGTATGCTCATTATTGAAGTGCTATGATCACCACTATTACCTGGGTAACCATTTCTGGAATAACATTCATCAGGTATGCTCATTATTGAAGCTTTATGATCGCCACTATTACCTGGGTAACCGTTTCTAGAATAACATTCATCAGGGATGCTCATTATTGATGTTTTATGATCACCACTATTACACGGGTAACCGTTTCTAGAATAACATTCATCAGGTATGCTCATTATTGAAGCTTTATGATCACCACTATTACCTGGGTAACCGTTTCTAGAATAACATTCATCAGGTATGCTCATTATTGAAGTGCTATGATCACCACTATTACCTGGGTAACCATTTCTGGAATAACATTCATCAGGTATGCTCATTATTGCAGTTTTATGAACACCACTATTACCTAGGTATTCGTTTCTAGTATAACTTTCATCAGGTATGCTCATTATTGAAGCTTTATGATCGCCACTATTACCTGGGTAACCGTTTCTAGAATAACATTCATAAGGTATGCTCATTATTGAAGTTTTATGATCACCACTATTACTGGGTGTCCGTTTCTAGAATAATATTCATTAGGTATGCTCATTATTGAAGTGTTTTATCACCACTATTACGTGGGTAACCGTTTCTAAAATAACATTCATCAGGTATGCTCATTGTTGAACTTTTATCATCACCACTATTACCTGGGTTACCGTTTCTGGAATAACATTCATCAGGTATGCTCATTATTGAAGTGCTATAATCACCACTATTACCTGGATAACAATTTCTGGAATAACATTCATCAGGTATGCTCATTATTGCAGTTTTATGATCGCCACTATTACCTGGGTTACCGTTTCTAGAATAACATTCATCAGGTATGCTCATTATTGATGTTTTATGATCACCACTATTACCTGTATAACCGTTTCTAGTATAACATTCATCAGGTATGCTCATTATTGAAGTTTTATGATCACCACTATTACTGGGAGTCCGTTTCTATAATAACATTCATCAGGTATGCTCATTATTGAAGTGTTATGATCACTACTATTACCTGGGTAACCGTTTCTAGAATAACATTCATCAGGTATGCTCAATATTGAAGTTTTATGATCACCACTATTACCTGGGTGTCCGTTTCTAGAATAATATCCATCAGGTATGCTCATTATTGATGTTTTATGATCACCACTATTACCTTGGTAACCGTTTCTGGAATAACGTTCATCAGGTATGCTCATTATTGAAGTGTTATGATCACCACTATTACCTGGGTAACGGTTTCTGCAATAACATTCATCAGGTATGCTTAATATTGAAGTTTTATGATCACCACTATTACCTGGGTAACCGTTTCGGGAATAACATTCATCAGGTATGCTCATTATTGATGTTTTATCATCACCACTATTACCTGGGTAACCGTTTCCAGAATAACATTCATCAGGTATGCTCATTATTGAAGTGTTATGATCACCACTATTACACGGGTAACCGTTTCTCGAATAACATTCATCAGGTATGCTCATTATTGAAGTGTTATGATCACCACTAATACCTGGGTAACCGTTTCTAGAATAACATTCATCAGGTAGGCTCATTATTGAAGTGTTATGATCACCACTATTACCTCGGTAACCGTTTCTAGAATAACATTCATCAGGTATGCTCATTATTGAAGCTTTATGATCGCCACTATTACCTGGGTAACCGTTTTTAGAATAACATTCATCAGGTATGCTCATTATTGAAGCTTTATGATCGCCACTATTACCTGGGTAACCGTTTCTAGAATAACATTCATCAGGTATACTCGTTATTGAAGTTTTATCATCACCACTATTACCTGGGTAACCGTTTCTAGAATAACATTCATCAGGTATGCTCATTATTGAAGCTTTATGGTCGCCACTATTACCTGGGTAACCATTTCTAGAATAACATTCATCAGGTATGCTCATTATTAAAGTTTTATCATCACCACTATTACCTGGGTAACCGTTTCTAGAATAACATTCATCAGGTATGCTCATTATTGAAGCTTTATGATCGCCACTATTACCTGGGTAACCGTTTCTAGAATAACATTCATCAGGTATGCTCATTATTGAAGCTTTATGATCGCCACTATTACCTGGGTAACCGTTTCTACAATAACATTCATCAGGTATGCTCATTATTGAAGTTTTATAATCACCACTATTACCTGGGTAACCGTTTCGAGAATAACATTCATCAGGTATGCTCATTATTGAAGTGTTATGATCACCATTATTACATGGGTAACCGTTTCTAGAATAACATTCATCAGGTATGCTCATTATTGAAGTTTTATCATGACCACTATTACCTGGGTAACGGTTTCTGGAATAATATTCATCAGGTATGCTCATTATTGAAGCTTTATGATCGCCACTATTACCTGGGTAACCGTTTCTAGAATAACATTCATCAGGTATGCTCATTATTAAAGTTTTATCATCACCACTATTACCTGGGTAACCGTTTCTAGAATAACATTCATCAGGTATGCTCATTATTGAAGCTTTATGATCGCCACTATTACCTGGGTAACCGTTTCTAGAATAACATTCATCAGGTATGCTCATTATTAAAGTTTTATCATCACCACTATTACCTGGGTAACGGTTTCTGGAATAATATTCATCAGGTATGCTCATTATTGAAGTGTTATGATCACCACTATTACCTGGATAACCGTTTCTAGAATAACATTCATCAGGTATGCTCATTATTGAAGTTTTATGATCACCACTATTACCTGGGTGTCCGTTTCTAGAATAATATTCATCAGGTATGCTCATTATTGAAGTGTTATGATCACCACTATTACCTGGGTAACCGTTTCTGGAATAAAATTCATCAGGTGTGCTCATTATTGAAGTGCTATGATCACCACTATTACCTGGGTAACCATTTCTTGAATAACATTCATCAGGTATGCTCATTATTGAAGTTTTATGATCACCACTATTACCTAGGTATCCGTTTCTAGAATAACATTCATCAGGTATGCTCATTATTGAAGTTTTATGATCACCACTATTACCTGGGTATCCGTTTCTAGAATAAATTTCATCAGGTATGCTCATTGTTGAAGTTTTATGATCACCACTATTACCTGGGTAACCGTTTCTGGAATAACATTCATCAGGTATGCTCATTATTGAAGTGCTATGATCGCCACTATTACCTGGGTAACCGTTTCTAGAATAACATTCATCAGGGATGTTCATTATTGATGTTTTATGATCACCACTATTACCTAGGTATTCGTTTCTAGAATAACTTTCATCAGGTATGCTCATTATTGAAGCTTTATGATCGCCACTATTACCTGGGTAACCGTTTCTAGAATAACATTCATAAGGTATGCTCATTATTGAAGTTTTATGATCACCACTATTACTGGGTGTCCGTTTCTAGAATAATATTCATCAGGTATGCTCATTATTGAAGTGTTTTATCACCACTATTACATGGGTAACCGTTTCTAAAATAACATTCATAAGGTATGCTCATTGTTGAACTTTTATCATCACCACTTTTACCTGGGTTACCGTTTCTGGAATAACATTCATCAGGTATGCTCATTATTGAAGTGCTATGATCACCACTATTACCTGGATAACCATTTCTGGAATAACATTCATCAGGTATGCTCATTATTGCAGTTTTATGATCGCCACTATTACCTGGGTAACCGTTTCTAGAATAACATACATCAGGTATGCTCATTATTGAAGTGTTATGATCACCATTATTACATGGGTAACCGTTTCTAGAATAACATTCATCAGGTATGCTCATTATTGAAGTTTTATCATCACCACTATTACCTGGGTAACGGTTTCTGGAATAATATTCATCAGGTATGCTCATTATTGAAGCTTTATGATCGCCACTATTACCTGGGTAACCGTTTCTAGAATAACATTCATCAGGTATGCTCATTATTAAAGTTTTATCATCACCACTATTACCTGGGTAACCGTTTCTAGAATAACATTCATCAGGTATGCTCATTATTGAAGCTTTATGATCGCCACTATTACCTGGGTAACCGTTTCTAGAATAACATTCATCAGGTATGCTCATTATTAAAGTTTTATCATCACCACTATTACCTGGGTAACGGTTTCTGGAATAATATTCATCAGGTATGCTCATTATTGAAGTGTTATGATCACCACTATTACCTGGATAACCGTTTCTAGAATAACATTCATCAGGTATGCTCATTATTGAAGTTTTATGATCACCACTATTACCTGGGTGTCCGTTTCTAGAATAATATTCATCAGGTATGCTCATTATTGAAGTGTTATGATCACCACTATTACCTGGGTAACCGTTTCTGGAATAAAATTCATCAGGTGTGCTCATTATTGAAGTGCTATGATCACCACTATTACCTGGGTAACCATTTCTTGAATAACATTCATCAGGTATGCTCATTATTGAAGTTTTATGATCACCACTATTACCTAGGTATCCGTTTCTAGAATAACATTCATCAGGTATGCTCATTATTGAAGTTTTATGATCACCACTATTACCTGGGTATCCGTTTCTAGAATAAATTTCATCAGGTATGCTCATTGTTGAAGTTTTATGATCACCACTATTACCTGGGTAACCGTTTCTGGAATAACATTCATCAGGTATGCTCATTATTGAAGTGCTATGATCGCCACTATTACCTGGGTAACCGTTTCTAGAATAACATTCATCAGGGATGTTCATTATTGATGTTTTATGATCACCACTATTACCTAGGTATTCGTTTCTAGAATAACTTTCATCAGGTATGCTCATTATTGAAGCTTTATGATCGCCACTATTACCTGGGTAACCGTTTCTAGAATAACATTCATAAGGTATGCTCATTATTGAAGTTTTATGATCACCACTATTACTGGGTGTCCGTTTCTAGAATAATATTCATCAGGTATGCTCATTATTGAAGTGTTTTATCACCACTATTACATGGGTAACCGTTTCTAAAATAACATTCATAAGGTATGCTCATTGTTGAACTTTTATCATCACCACTTTTACCTGGGTTACCGTTTCTGGAATAACATTCATCAGGTATGCTCATTATTGAAGTGCTATGATCACCACTATTACCTGGATAACCATTTCTGGAATAACATTCATCAGGTATGCTCATTATTGCAGTTTTATGATCGCCACTATTACCTGGGTAACCGTTTCTAGAATAACATACATCAGGTATGCTCATTATTGATGTTTTATGATCACCACTATTACCTAGGTATCCGTTTCTAGAATAACATTCATCAGGTTTGCTCATTATTGAAGCTTTATGATCGCCACTATTACCTGGGTAACCGTTACTAGAATAACATTCATCAGGTATGCTCATTATTGATGTTTTATGATCACCACTATTACCTGGGTAACCGTTTCGGGAATAACATTCATCAGGTATGCTCATTATTGAAGTGTTATGATGACCACTATTACACGGGTAACCGTTTCTGGAATAACATTCATCAGGTATGCTCATTATTGAAGTGTTATGATCACCACTATTACCTGGGTAACCGTTTTTAGAATAACATTCATCAGGTATGCTCATTATTGAAGTGTTATGATCACCACTATTACACGGGTAACCGTTTCTCGAATAACATTCATCAGGTATGTTCATTATTGAAGTGTTATGATCACCACTAATACCTGGGTAACCGTTTCTAGAATAACATTCATCAGGTAGGCTCATTATTGAAGTTTTATGATCACCACTATTACCTGGGTATCCGTTTCTAGTGTAACATTCATCAGGTATGCTCATTATTGAAGTGTTATGATCACCACTATTACCTGGGTAACCGTTTCTAAAATAATATTCATCAGGTATGCTCATTATTGAAGTTTTATCATCACCACTATTACTTGATTAACCGTTTCTGGAATAATATCATCAGGTATGCTCATTATTGAAGTGCTATGATCACCACTATTACCTGGGTAACGGTTTCTGGAATAACATTCATCAGGTATGCTCATTATTGAAGTGTTATGATCACCACTATTACCTGGGTAACGGTTTCTGGAATAACATTCATCAGGTATGCTTAATATTGAAGTTTTATGATCACCACTATTACCTGGGTAACCGTTTCGGGAATAACATTCATCAGGTATGCTCATTATTGATGTTTTATCATCACCACTATTACCTGGGTAACCGTTTCCAGAATAACATTCATCAGGTATGTTCATTATTGAAGTGTTATGATCACCACTAATACCTGGGTAACCGTTTCTAGAATAACATTCATCAGGTAGGCTCATTATTGAAGTTTTATGATCACCACTATTACTGGGTATCCGTTTCTAGAATAAATTTCATCAGGTATGCTCATTATTGAAGTGTTATGATCACCACTATTACCTCGGTAACCGTTTCTAGAATAACATTCATCAGGTATTCTCATTATTGAAGCTTTATGATCGCCACTATTACCTGGGTAACCGTTTCTAGAATAACATTCATCAGGTATGCTCATTATTAAAGTTTTATCATCGCCACTATTACCTGGGTAACCGTTTCTAGAATAACATTCATCAGGTATGCTCATTATTGAAGCTTTATGATCGCCACTATTACCTGGGTAACCGTTTCTACAATAACATTCATCAGGTATGCTCATTATTGAAGTTTTATCATCACCACTATTACCTGGGTAACCGTTTCGAGAATAACATTCATCAGGTATGCTCATTATTGAAGTGTTATGATCACCATTATTACATGGGTAACCGTTTCTAGAATAACATTCATCAGGTATGCTCATTATTGAATTTTTATCATCACCACTATTACCTGGGTAACGGTTTCTGGAATAATATTCATCAGGTATGCTCATTATTGAAGTGTTATGATCACCACTATTACCTGGGTGTCCGTTTCTAGAATAATATTCATCAGGTATGCTCATTATTGAAGTGTTATGATCACCACTATTACCTGGGTAACCGTTTCTGGAATAAAATTCATCAGGTGTGCTCATTATTGAAGTGCTATGATCACCACTATTACCTGGGTAACCATTTCTTGAATAACATTCATCAGGTATGCTCATTATTGAAGTTTTATGATCACCACTATTACCTGGGTATCCGTTTCTAGAATAACATTCATCAGGTATGCTCATTATTGAAGTTTTATGATCACCACTATTACCTGGGTATCCGTTTCTAGAATAAATTTCATCAGATAGGCTCATTGTTGAAGTTTTATGATCACCACTATTACCTGGGTAACAGTTTCTGGAATAACATTCATCAGGTATGCTCATTATTGAAGTGCTATGATCACCACTATTACCTGGGTAACCATTTCTGGAATAATATTCATCAGGTATGCTCATTATTGAAGCTTTATGATCGCCACTATTACCTGGGTAACCGTTTCTAGAATAACATTCATCAGGGATGCTCATTATTGATGTTTTATGATCACCACTATTACCTAGGTATTCGTTTCTAGAATAACTTTCATCAGGTATGCTCATTATTGAAGCTTTATGATCGCCACTATTACCTGGGTAACCGTTTCTAGAATAACATTCATAAGGTATGCTCATTATTGAAGTTTTATGATCACCACTATTACTGGGTGTCCGTTTCTAGAATAATATTCATCAGGTATGCTCATTATTGAAGTGTTTTATCACCACTATTACCTGGGTAACCGTTTCTAAAATAACATTCATCAGGTATGCTCATTGTTGAACTTTTATCATCACCACTATTACCTGGGTTACCGTTTCTGGAATAACATTCATCAGGTATGCTCATTATTGAAGTGCTATGATCACCACTATTACCTGGATAACCATTTCTGGAATAACATTCATCAGGTATGCTCATTATTGCAGTTTTATGATCGCCACTATTACCTGGGTAACCGTTTCTAGAATAACATTCATCAGGTATGCTCATTATTGATGTGTTATGATCACCACTATCACCTAGGTATCCGTTTCTAGAATAACATTCATCAGGTATGCTCATTATTGAAGCTTTATGATCGCCACTATTACCTGGGTAACGTTACTAGAATAACATTCATCAGGGAAGCTCATTATTGATGTTTTATGATCACCACTATTACCTGGGTAACCGTTTCGGGAATAACATTCATCAGGTATGCTCATTATTGATGTTTTATCATCACCACTATTACCTGGGTAACCGTTTCCAGAATAACATTCATCAGGTATGCTCATTATTGAAGTGTTATGATCACCACTATTACTTGGGTAACCGTTTCAAGAATAACATTCATCAGGTAGGCTCATTATTGAAGTTTTATGATCACCACTATTACTGGGTATCCGTTTCTAGTGTAACATTCATCAGGTATGCTCATTATTGAAGTGTTATGATCACCACTATTACCTGGGTAACCGTTTCTAAAATAATATTCATCAGGTATGCTCATTATTGAAGTTTTATCATCACCACTATTACTTGGGTAACGGTTTCTGGAATAATATCATCAGGTATGCTCATTATTGAAGTGCTATGATCACCACTATTACCTGGGTAATCGTTTCTAGAATAACATTCATCAGGTATGCTCATTATTGAAGTTTTATGATCACCACTATTACTGGTTATCCGTTTCCAGAATAGCATTCATCAGGTATGCTCATTATTGAAGTGTTATGATCACCACTATTACCTGGGTAACGGTTTCTGGAATAACATTCATCAGGTATGCTTAAAATTGAAGTTTTATGATCACCACTATTACCTTGGTAACCGTTTCTGGAATAGCATTCATCAGGTATGTCCATTATTGAAGTATTATGATTACCACTATTACCTGGGTAACCGTTTCTGGAATAACATTCATCAGGTATGCTCATTATTGAAGTGTTATGATCACCACTATTACCTGGGTAACCCTTTCTGGAATAACATTCATCAGGTATGCTCATTATTGAAGTTTTATGAACACCACTATTACCTGGGTAACCGTTTCTAGAATAAAATTCATCAGGTATGCTCATTATTGAAGTGTTATGATCACCACTATTACCTGGGTAACCGTTTCTAGTAAAACATTCATCAGGTATGCTCATTATTGAAGTGTTATGATCACCACTATTACCTGGGTAACCATTTCTGGAATAACATTCATCACGTATGATCATTATTGAAGTGTTATGATCACCACTATTACCTGGGTATCCTTTTCTAGAATAACATTCATCAGGTATGCTCTTTATTAAAGTGTTATGATCACCACTATTACCTAGGTAACCGTTTCTAAAATAACATTCATCAGGTATGCTCATTATTGAAGTGTTATGATCACCATTATTACATGGGTAACCGTTTCTCGAATAACATTCATCAGGTATGCTCATTATTGAAGTGTTATGATCACCACTATTACCTGGGTAACCGTTTCTAGAATAACATTCATCAGGTATGCTCATTATTGAAGTTTTATGATCACGACTATTACCTGGGTATCCGTTTCTAGAATAACATTAATCAGGTATGCTCATTATTGAAGTGTTATAATCACCATTATTACCTGGGTAACCGTTTCTAAAATACCATTCATAAGGTATGCTCATTATTGAAGTTTTATCATCACCCCTATTACCTGGGTAACGGTTTCTGGAATAATATTCATCAGGTATGCTCATTATTGAAGTGCTATGATCACCACTAATACCTGGGTAACCGTTTCTAGTATAACATTCATCAGGTATGCTCATTATTGAAGTTTTATGATCACCACTATTACTGGGTGTCCGTTTCGAAAATAACATTCATCAGGTATGCTCATTATTGAAGTGTTATGATCACCACTATTACCTGGGTAATGTTTCTAGAATAACATTCATCAGGTATGCTCATTATTGAAGTTTTATGATCACCACTATTACTGGGTGTTCGTTTCTAGAATAATATTCATCAGGTATGCTCATTATTGAAGTGTTATGATCACCACTATTACCTGGGTAACCGTTTCTAAAATAACATTCATCAGGTATGCTCATTGTTGAACTTTTGTCATCACCACTATTACCGGGGTAACCGTTTCTGGAATAACATTCATCAGGTATGCTCATTATTGAAGTGCTATGATCACCACTATTACCTGGGTAACCATTTCTGGAATAACATTCATCAGGTATGCTCATTATTGAAGTTTTATGATTACCACTATTACCGGGTATCCGTTTCTGGAATAACATTCATCAGGTATGCTCATTATTGAAATGTTATGATCACCACTATTACCTGGGTAACCGTTTCTAAAATAATATTCATCAGGTATGCTCATTATTGAAGTTTTATCATCAGGACTATTACTTGGGTAACGATTTCTGGAATAATATCATCAGGTATGCTCATTATTGAAGTGCTATGATCACCACTATTACCTGGGTAACCGTTTCTAGAATAACTTTCATCAGGTATGCTCATTATTGAAGTGTTATGATCACCACTATTACCTCGGTAAAGGTTTCTGGAATAACATTCATCAGGTATGCTTAATATTGAAGTTTTATGATCACCACTTTTACCTTGGTAACCGTTTCTGGAATAACATTCATCAGGTATGCTCATTAATGAAGTGTTATGATCACCACTATTACCTGGGTAACGGTTTCTGGAATAACATTCAGCAGGTATGCTTAATATTGAAGTTTTATGATCACCACTATTACCTTGGTAACCGTTTCTGGAATAACATTCATCAGGTATGCTCATTATTGAAGTATTATGATTACCACTATTACCTCGGTAACCGTTTCTGGAATAACATTCAACAGGTATGCTCATTATTGAAGTGTTATGATCACCACTATTACCTGGGTAACTGTTTCTGGAATAACATTCATCAGGTATGCTCATTATTGAAGTGTTATGATCACCACTATTACCTGTGTTACCTTTTCTAGTAAAACATTCATCAGGTATGCTCATTATTGACGTGTTATGATCACCACTATTACCTGGGTAACCGTTTCTGGAATAACATTCATCACGTATGCTCATTATTGAAGTGTTATGATCACCACTATTACCTGGGTATCCGTTTCTAGAATAACATTCATCAGGTATGCTCATTATTGAAGTGTTATGATCACCACTATTACCTAGGTAACCGTTTCTAAAATAACATTCATCAGGTATGCTCATTATTGAAGTGTTATGATCACCATTATTACATGGGTAACCGTTTCTCGAATAACATTCATCAGGTATGCTCATTATTGAAGTGTTATGATCACCACTATTACCTGGGTAACCGTTACTAGAATAACATTCATCAGGTATGCTCATTATTGAAGTTTTATGATCACGACTATTAATGGGTATCCGTTTCTAGAATAACATTCATCAGGTATGCTCATTATTGAAGTGTTATAATCACCACTATTACCTGGGTAACCGTTTCTAAAATACCATTCATAAGGTATGCTCATTATTGAAGTTTTATCATCACCACTATTACATGGGTAAAGGTTTCTGGAATAATATTCATCAGGTATGCTCAGTATTGAAGTGCTATGATCACCACTATTACCTGGGTAACTGTTTCTAGAATAACATTCATCAGGTATGCTCATTATTGAAGTTTTATGATCACCACTATTACTGGGTGTCCGTTTATAGAATAATATTCATCAGGTATGCTCATTATTGAAGTGTTATGATCACCACTATTACCTGGGTAACCGTTTCTAAAATAACATTCATCAGGTATGCTCATTATTGAAGTTTTATGATCACCACTATTACTGGGTGTCCGTTTCTAGAATAATATTCATCAGGTATGCTCATTATTGAAGTGTTATGATCACCACTATTACCTGGGTAACCGTTTCTAAAATAACATTCATCAGGTATGCTCATTATTGAAGTTATATGATCAGCACTATTACCTGGGTATCTGTTTCTAGAATAACTTTCATCAGGTATGCTCATTATTGAAGCTTTATGATCGCCACTATTACCTGGGTAACCGTTTCTAGAATAACATTCATCAGGGATGCTCATTATTGATGTTTTAAGATCACCACTATTACCTGGGTAACCGTTTCTAGAATAACATTCATCAGACATGCTCATTATTGAAGTGTTATGATCACCACTATTACACGGGTACCCGTTTCTCGAATAACATTGATCAGGTATGCTCATTATTGAAGTGTTATGATCACCACTATTACCTGGGTAACCGTTTCTAGAATAATATTCATCAGGTATGCTCATTATTGAAGTTTTATGATCACCACTATTACTGGGTATACGTTTCTGGAATAACATTCATCAGGTATGCTCATTATTGAAGTGTTATGATCACCACTATTACCTGGGTAACCGTTTCTAAAATAACATTCATCAGGTGTGCTCATTATTGAAGTTTTATCATCACCACTATTACTTGGGTAACGGTTTCTGGAATAATATCATCAGGTATGCTCATTATTGAAGTGCTATGATCACCACTATTACCTGGGTAACCGTTTCTAGAATAACATTCATCAGGTATGCTCATTATTGAAGTATTATGATTACCCCTATTACCTCGGTAACCGTTTCTGGAATAACATTCAACAGGTATGCTCATTATTGAAGTGTTATGATCACCACTATTACCTGGGTAACCGTTTCTGGAATAACATTCATCAGGTATGCTCATTATTGAAGTGTTATGATCACCACTATTACCTGGGTTACCTTTCCTAGTAAAACATTCATCAGGTATGCTCATTATTGACGTGTTATGATCACCACTATTACCTGGGTAACCGTTTCTGGAATAACATTCATCACGTATGCTCATTATTGAAGTTTTATGATCACCACTATTACTGGGTGTCCGTTTCTAGAATAATATTCATCAGGTATGCTCATTATTGAAGTGTTATGATCACCACTATTACCTGGGTAACCGTTTCTAAAATAACATTCATCAGGTATGCTCATTATTGAAGTTTTATGATCACCACTATTACTGGGTGTCCGTTTCTAGAATAATATTCATCAGGTATGCTCATTATTGAAGTGTTATGATCACCACTATTACCTGGGTAACCGTTTCTAAAATAACATTCATCAGGTATGCTCATTATTGAAGTGTTATGATCACCACTATTACACGGGTACCCGTTTCTCGAATAACATTGATCAGGTATGCTCATTATTGAAGTGTTATGATCACCACTATTACCTGGGTAACCGTTTCTAGAATAATATTCATCAGGTATGCTCATTATTGAAGTTTTATGATCACCACTATTACTGGGTATCCGTTTCTGGAATAACATTCATCAGGTATGCTCATTATTGAAGTGTTATGATCACCACTATTACCTGGGTAACCGTTTCTAAAATAACATTCATCAGGTATGCTCATTATTGAAGTTTTATCATCACCACTATTACTTGGGTAACGGTTTCTGGAATAATATCATCAGGTATGCTCATTATTGAAGTGCTATGATCACCACTATTTCCTGGGTAACCGTTTCTAGAATAACATTCATCAGGTATGCTCATTATTGAAGTATTATGATTACCACTATTACCTCGGTAGCCGTTTCTGGAATAACATTCAACAGGGATGCTCATTATTGAAGTGTTATGATCACCACTATTACCTGGGTAACCGTTTCTGGAATAACATTCATCAGGTATGCTCATTATTGAAGTGTTATGATCACCACTATTACCTGGGTTACCTTTCCTAGTAAAACATTCATCAGGTATGCTCATTATTGACGTGTTATGATCACCACTATTACCTGGGTAACCGTTTCTGGAATAACATTCATCACGTATGCTCATTATTGAAGTGTTATGATCACCACTATTACCTGGGTATCCGTTTCTAGAATAACATTCATCAGGTATGCTCATTATTGAAGTGTTATGATCACCACTATTACCTAGGTAACCGTTTCTAAAATAACATTCATCAGGTATGCTCATTATTGAAGTGTTATGATCACCATTATTACATGGGTAACCGTTTCTCGAATAACATTCATCAGGTATGCTCATTATTGAAGTGTTATGATCACCACTATTACCTGGGTAACCGTTTCTAGAATAACATTCATCAGGTATGCTCATTATTGAAGTTTTATGATCACGACTATTAATGGGTATCCGTTTCTAGAATAACATTCATCAGGTATGCTCATTATTGAAGTGTTATAATCATCACTATTACCTGGGTAATCGTTTCTAAAATAACATTCATCAGGTATGCTCATTATTGAAGTTTTATCATCACCACTATTACTTGGGTAACGGTTTCTGGAATAATATCATCAGGTATGCTCATTATTGAAGTGCTATGATCACCACTATTACCTGGGTAACCGTTTCTAGAATAACATTCATCAGGTATGCTCATTATTGAAGTGTTATGATCACCACTATTACCTCGATAACGGTTTCTGGAATAACATTCATCAGGTATGCTTAATATTGAAGTTTTATGATCACCACTTTTACCTTGGTAACCGTTTCTGGAATAACATTCATCAGGTATGCTCATTATTGAAGTGTTATGATCACCACTATTACCTGGGTAACGGTTTCTGGAATAACATTCAGCAGGTATGCTTAATATTGAAGTATTATGATCACCACTATTACCTTGGTAACCGTTTATGGAATAACATTCATCAGGTATGCTCATTATTGAAGTTTTATGATCACCACTATTACCTAGAAATTCGTTTCTGGAATAACATTCATCAGGTATGCTCATTATTGAAGTTATATGATCAGCACTATTACCTGGGTATCTGTTTCTAGAATAACTTTCATCAGGTATGCTCATTATTGAAGCTTTATGATCGCCACTATTACCTGGGTAACCGTTTCTAGAATAAAATTCATCAGGGATGCTCATTATTGATGTTTTAAGATCACCACTATTACCTGGGTAACCGTTTCTAGAATAACATTCATCAGGTATGCTCATTATTGAAGTGTTATTATAACCATTATTACACGGGTACCCGTTTCTCGAATAACATTGATCAGGTATGCTCATTATTGAAGTGTTCTGATCACCACTATTACCTGGGTAACCGTTTCTAGAATGACATTCATCAGGTATGCTCATTATTGAAGTGTTATTATAACCATTATTACACGGGTACCCGTTTCTCGAATAACATTGATCAGGTATGCTCATTATTGAAGTGTTCTGATCACCACTATTACCGGGTATCCGTTTCTGGAATAACATTCATCAGGTATGCTCATTATTGAAATGTTATGATCACCACTATTACCTGGGTAACCGTTTCTAAAATAATATTCATCAGGTATGCTCATTATTGAAGTTTTATCATCAGGACTATTACTTGGGTAACGGTTTCAGGAATAATATCATCAGGTATGCTCATTATTGAAGTGCTATGATCACCACTATTACCTGGGTAACCATTTCTAGAATAACTTTCATCAGGTATGCTCATTATTGAAGTGTTATGATCACCACTATTACCTCGGTAAAGGTTTCTGGAATAACATTCATCAGGTATGCTTAATATTGAAGTTTTATGATCACCACTTTTACCTTGGTAACCGTTTCTGGAATAACATTCATCAGGTATGCTCATTAATGAAGTGTTATGATCACCACTATTACCTGGGTAACGGTTTCTGGAATAACATTCAGCAGGTATGCTTAATATTGAAGTTTTATGATCACCACTATTACCTTGGTAACCGTTTCTGGAATAACATTCATCAGGTATGCTCATTATTGAAGTATTATGATTACCACTATTACCTCGGTAACCGTTTCTGGAATAACATTCAACAGGTATGCTCATTATTGAAGTGTTATGATCACCACTATTACCTGGGTAACCGTTTCTGGAATATCATTCATCAGGTATGCTCATTATTGAAGTGTTATGATCACCACTATTACCTGGGTTACCTTTTCTAGTAAAACATTCATCAGGTATGCTCATTATTGACGTGTTATGATCACCACTATTACCTGGGTAACCGTTTCTGGAATAACATTCATCACGTATGCTCATTATTGAAGTGTTATGATCACCACTATTACCTGGGTATCCGTTTCTAGAATAACATTCATCAGGTATGCTCATTATTGAAGTGTTATGATCACCACTATTACCTAGGTAACCGTTTCTAAAATAACATTCATCAGGTATGCTCATTATTGAAGTGTTATGATCACCATTATTACATGGGTAACCGTTTCTCGAATAACATTCATCAGGTATGCTCATTATTGAAGTGTTATAATCACCACTATTACCTGGGTAACCGTTTCTAGAATAACATTCATCAGGTATGCTCATTATTGAAGTTTTATGATCACGACTATTAATGGGTATCCGTTTCTAGAATAACATTCATCAGGTATGCTCATTATTGAAGTGTTATAATCACCACTATTACCTGGGTAACCGTTTCTAAAATACCATTCATAAGGTATGCTCATTATTGAAGTTTTATCATCACCACTATTACATGGGTAACGGTTTCTGGAATAATATTCATCAGGTATGCTCATTATTGAAGTGCTATGATCACCACTATTACCTGGGTAACTGTTTCTAGAATAACATTCATCAGGTATGCTCATTATTGAAGTTTTATGATCACCACTATTACTGGGTGTCCGTTTATAGAATAATATTCATCAGGTATGCTCATTATTGAAGTATTATGATTACCACTATTACCTCGGTAGCCGTTTCTGGAATAACATTCAACAGGGATGCTCATTATTGAAGTGTTATGATCACCACTATTACCTGGGTAACCGTTTCTGGAATAACATTCATCAGGTATGCTCATTATTGAAGTGTTATGATCACCACTATTACCTGGGTTACCTTTCCTAGTAAAACATTCATCAGGTATGCTCAATATTGACGTGTTATGATCACCACTATTACCTGGGTAACCGTTTCTGGAATAACATTCATCACGTATGCTCATTATTGAAGTGTTATGATCACCACTATTACCTGGGTATCCGTTTCTAGAATAACATTCATCAGGTATGCTCATTATTGAAGTGTTATGATCACCACTATTACCTAGGTAACCGTTTCTAAAATAACATTCATCAGGTATGCTCATTATTGAAGTGCTATGATCACCATTATTACATGGGTAACCGTTTCTCGAATAACATTCATCAGGTATGCTCATTATTGAAGTGTTATGATCACCACTATTACCTGGGTAACCGTTTCTAAAATACCATTCATAAGGTATGCTCATTATTGAAGTTTTATCATCACCACTATTACCTGGGTAACGGTTTCTGGAATAATATTCATCAGGTATGCTCATTATTGAAGTGCTATGATCACCACTATTACCTGGGTAACTGTTTCTAGAATAACATTCATCAGGTATGCTCATTATTGAAGTTTTATGATCACCACTATTACTGGGTGTCCGTTTCTAGAATAATATTCATCAGGTATGCTCATTATTGAAGTGTTATGATCACCACTATTACCTGGGTAACCGTTTCTAAAATAACATTCATCAGGTATGCTCATTATTGAAGTTTTATGATCACCACTATTACTGGTTGTCCGTTTCTAGAATAATATTCATCAGGTATGCTCATTATTGAAGTGTTATGATCACCACTATTACCTGGGTAACCGTTTCTAAAATAACATTCATCAGGTATGCTCATTATTGAAGTTTTATGATCACCACTATTACTGGGTGTCCGTTTCTAGAATAATATTCATCAGGTATGCTCATTATTGAAGTGTTATGATCACCACTATTACCTGGGTAACCGTTTCTAGAATAACTTTCATCAGGTATGCTCATTATTGAAGCTTTATGATCGCCACTATTACCTGGGTAACCGTTTCTAGAATAACATTCATCAGGGATGCTCATTATTGATGTTTTAAGATCACCACTATTACCTGGGTAACCGTTTCTAGAATAACATTCATCAGGTTTGCTCATTATTGAAGTGTTATGATCACCACTATTACACGGGTACCCGTTTCTCGAATAACATTGATCAGGTATGCTCATTATTGAAGTGTTATGATCACCACTATTACCTGGGTAACCGTTTCTAGAATAATATTCATCAGGTATGCTCATTATTGAAGTTTTATGATCACCACTATTACTGGGTATCCGTTTCTGGAATAACATTCATCAGGTATGCTCATTATTGAAGTGTTATGATCACCACTATTACCTGGGTAACCGTTTCTAAAATAACATTCATCAGGTATGCTCATTATTGAAGTTTTATCATCACCACTATTACTTGGGTAACGGTTTCTGGAATAATATCATCAGGTATGCTCATTATTGAAGTGCTATGATCACCACTATTACCTGGGTAACCGTTTCTAGAATAACATTCAGCAGGTCTGCTCATTATTGAAGTGTTATGATCTCCACTATTACTTGGGTAACAGTTTCTTGAATAACATTCATCAGGTATGCTTATTATTGAAGTTTTATGGTCAACACTATTACTTGGCTAACCGTTTCTAGAATAACATTCATCAGGTATGCTCATTATTGAAGTGTTATGATCACCACTATTACCTGGGTAATCGTTTCTAGTATACCATTCATCAGGTATGCTCATTATTGAAGTTTATGATCACCACTATTACCTAGGTAACAGTTTCTAGAATAACATTCATCAGGTATGCTTAATATTGAAGTTTTATGATCACCACTTTTACCTTGGTAACCGTTTCTGGAATAACATTCATCAGGTATGCTCATTATTGAAGTGTTATGATCACCACTATTACCTGGGTAACGGTTTCTGGAATAACATTCAGCAGGTATGCTTAATATTGAAGTTTTATGATCACCACTATTACCTTGGTAACCGTTTCTGGAATAACATTCATCAGGTATGCTCATTATTGAAGTATTATGATTACCACTATTACTTCGGTAACCGTTTCTGGAATAACATTCAACAGGTATGCTCATTATTGAAATGTTATGATCACCACTATTACCTGGGTAACCGTTTCTGGAATAACATTCATCAGGTATGCTCATTATTGAAGTTTATGATCACCACTATTACCTAGGTAATCGTTTCTAGAATAACATTCATCAGGTATGCTCATTATTGAAGTTGATGATCACCACTATTACCTAGGTAACCGTTTCTAACATGACATTCATCAGGTATGCTTATTATTGAAGTTTTATGATCACCACTATTACCTGGGTAACCGTTTCTGGAATAACATTCATCAGGTATGCTCATTATTGAAGTGTTATGAATACCACTATTACCTGGGTAACCGTTTCTAGAATAACATTCATCAGGTATGCTCATTATTGACGTGTTATGATCACCACTATTACCTGGATAACCGTTTCTGGAATAACATTCATCAGGTATGCTCATTATTGAAGTGTTATGATCACCACTATTACCTGAGTAACCGTTTCTGGAATAACATTCATCAGGTATGCTCATTATTGAAGTTTTATGATCACCACTATTACCTTGGTAACCGTTTCTGGAATAACATTAATCAGGTATGCTCATTATTGAAGTTTTATGATCACCACTATTACCTGGGTAACCGTTTCTGGAATAACATTCATCAGGTATGCTCATTATTGAAGTTTTATCATCACCACTATTACCTGGGTAACCGTTTCGAGAATAACATTCATCAGGTATGCTCATTATTGAAGTGCTATGATCACCACTATTACCTGGGTATCCTTTTCTAGAATAACATTCATCAGGTATGCTCATTATTAAAGTGTTATTATCACCACTATTACCTAGGTATCCGTTTCTAGAATAACATTCATCAGGTATGCTCATTATTGAAGTGTTATGATCACCACTATTACCTGGGTAACCGTTTCTAGAATAACATTCATCAGGTATGCTCATTATTGAAGTGTTATGATCACGACTATTACTGGGTATCCGTTTCTAGAATAACATTCATCAGGTATGCTCATTATTGAAGTGTTATAATCACCACTATTACCTGGGTAACCGTTTCTAGAATACCATTCATCAGGTATGCTCATTATTGAAGGGTATGATCACCACTATTACCTGGGTAACCGTTTCTAGAATAACATTCATCAGGTATGCTCATTATTGAAGTGTTATGATCACCACTATTACCTGGGTAATCGTTTCTAGAATAACATTCATTAGGTATGCTCATTATTGAAGTTTATGATCACCACTATTACCTAGGTAACCGTTTCTAGAATAACATTCATCAGGTATGCTCATTACTGAAGTGTTATGATCACCACTATTACCTGGGTAACCGTTTCTAGAATAACATTCATCAGGTATGCTCATTATTGACGTGTTATGATCACCACTATTACCTGGATAACCGTTTCTGGAATAACATTCATCAGGTATGCTCATTATTGAAGTGTTATGATCACCACTATTACCTGAGTAACCGTTTCTGGAATAACATTCATCAGGTATGCTCATTATTGAAGTTTTATGATCACCACTATTACCTTGGTAACCGTTTCTGGAATAACATTAATCAGGTATGCTCATTATTGAAGTTTTATGATCACCACTATTACCTGGGTAACCGTTTCTGGAATAACATTCATCAGGTATGCTCATTATTGAAGTTTTATCATCACCACTATTACCTGGGTAACCGTTTCGAGAATAACATTCATCAGGTATGCTCATTATTGAAGTGCTATGATCACCACTATTACCTGGGTATCCTTTTCTAGAATAACATTCATCAGGTATGCTCATTATTAAAGTGTTATTATCACCACTATTACCTAGGTATCCGTTTCTAGAATAACATTCATCAGGTATGCTCATTATTGAAGTGTTATGATCACCACTATTACCTGGGTAACCGTTTCTAGAATAACATTCATCAGGTATGCTCATTATTGAAGTGTTATGATCACGACTATTACTGGGTATCCGTTTCTAGAATAACATTCATCAGGTATGCTCATTATTGAAGTGTTATAATCACCACTATTACCTGGGTAACCGTTTCTAGAATACCATTCATCAGGTATGCTCATTATTGAAGGGTATGATCACCACTATTACCTGGGTAACCGTTTCTAGAATAACATTCATCAGGTATGCTCATTATTGAAGTGTTATGATCACCACTATTACCTGGGTAATCGTTTCTAGAATAACATTCATTAGGTATGCTCATTATTGAAGTTTATGATCACCACTATTACCTAGGTAACCGTTTCTAGAATAACATTCATCAGGTATGCTCATTACTGAAGTGTTATGATCACCACTATTACCTGGGTAACCGTTTCTAGAATAACATTCATCAGGTATGCTCATTATTGACGTGTTATGATCACCACTATTACCTGGATAACCGTTTCTGGAATAACATTCATCAGGTATGCTCATTATTGAAGTGTTATGATCACCACTATTACCTGAGTAACCGTTTCTGGAATAACATTCATCAGGTATGCTCATTATTGAAGTTTTATGATCACCACTATTACCTTGGTAACCGTTTCTGGAATAACATTAATCAGGTATGCTCATTATTGAAGTTTTATGATCACCACTATTACCTGGGTAACCGTTTCTAGAATAACATTCATCAGGTATGCTCATTATTGAAGTGTTATGATCACGACTATTACTGGGTATCCGTTTCTAGAATAACATTCATCAGGTATGCTCATTATTGAAGTGTTATAATCACCACTATTACCTGGGTAACCGTTTCTAAAATACCATTCATAAGGTATGCTCATTATTGAAGTTTTATCATCACCACTATTACCTGGGTAACGGTTTCTGGAATAATATTCATCAGGTATGCTCATTATTGAAGTGCTATGATCACCACTATTACCTGGGTAACCGTTTCTAGTATAACATTCATCAGGTATGCTCATTATTGACGTGTTATGATCACCACTATTACCTGGGTAACGGTTTCTGGAATAACATTCATCAGGTATGCTCATTATTGAAGTGTTATGATCACCACTATTACCTGAGTAACCGTTTCTGGAATAACATTCATCAGGTATGCTCATTATTAAAGTTTTATGATCACCACTATTACCTTGGTAACCGTTTCTGGAATAACATTAATCAGGTATGCTCATTATTGAAGTTTTATGATCACCACTATAACTTGGGTAACCGTTTCTGGAATAACATTCATCAGGTATGCTCATTATTGAAGTTTTATCATCACCACTATTACCTGGGAAACCGTTTCGAGAATAACATTCATCAGGTATGCTCATTATTGAAGTGCTATGATCACCACTATTACCTGGGTATCCTTTTCTAGAATAACATTCATCAGGTATGCTCATTATTAAAGTGTTATCATCACCACTATTACCTGGGTAACCGTTTCGAGAATAACATTCATCAGGTATGCTCATTATTGAAGTGCTATGATCACCACTATTACCTGGGTATCCTTTTCTAGAATAACATTCATCAGGTATGCTCATTATTAAAGTGTTATGATCACCACTATTACCTAGGTATCCGTTTCTAGAATAACATTCATCAGGTATGCTCATTATTGAAGTGTTATGATCACCATTATTACATGGGTAACCGTTTCTCGAATAACATTCATCAGGTATGCTCATTATTGAAGTGTTATGATCACCACTATTACCTGGGTAACCGTTTCTAGAATAACATTCATCAGGTATGCTCATTATTGAAGTTTTATGATCACGACTATTACTGGGTATCCGTTTCTAGAATAACATTCATCAGGTATGCTCATTATTGAAGTGTTATAATTACCACTATTACCTGGGTAACCGTTTCTAAAATACCATTCATAAGTTATGCTCATTATTGAAGTTTTATCATCACCACTATTACCCGGGTAACGGTTTCTGGAATAATATTCATCAGGTATGCTCATTATTGAAGTGCTATGATCACCACTATTACCTGGGTAACCGTTTCTAGTATAACATTCATCAGGTATGCTCATTATTGAAGTTTTATGATCACCACTATTACTGGGTGTCCGTTTCGAAAATAACATTCATCAGGTATGCTCATTATTGAAGTGTTATGATCACCACTATTACCTGGGTAACCGTTTCTAGAATAACATTCATCAGGTATGCTCATTATTGAAGTTTTATGATCACCACTATTACTGGGTGTCCGTTTCTAGAATAATATTCATCAGGTATGCTCATTATTGAAGTGTTATGATCACCACTATTACCTTGGTAACCGTTTCTAAAATAACATTCATCAGGTATGCTAATTATTGAAGTTTTATGATCACCACTATTACCTAGGTATTCGTTTCTAGAATAACATTCATCATGTATGCTCATTATTGAAGTTATATGATCAGCACTATTACCTGGGTATCTGTTTCTAGAATAACTTTCATCAGGTATGCTCATTATTGAAGCTTTATGATCGCCACTATTACCTGGCTAACCGTTTCTAGAATAACATTCATCAGGGATGCTCATTATTGATGTTTTAAGATCACCACTATTACCTGGGTAACCGTTTCTAGAATAACATTCATCAGGTATGCTCATTATTGAAGTGTTATGATCACCACTATTACACGGGTACCCGTTTCTCGAATAACATTGATCAGGTATGCTCATTATTGAAGTGTTATGATCACCACTTTTACCTGGGTAACCGTTTCTAGAATAACATTCATCAGGTATGCTCATTATTGAAGTTTTATGATCACCACTATTACTGGGTATCCGTTTCTGGAATAACATTCATCAGGTATGCTTATTATTGAAGTGTTATGATCACCACTATTACCTGGGTAACCGTTTCTAAAATAACATTCATCAGGTATGCTCATTATTGAAGTTTTATCATCACCACTATTACTTGGGTAACGGTTTCTGGAATAATATCATCAGGTATGCTCATTATTGAAGTGTTATGATCACCACTATTACCTGGGTAACCGTTTCTAGAATAACATTCATCAGGTATGCTCATTATTGAAGTGCTATGATCACCACTATTACCTGGGTAACGGTTTCTGGAATAACATTCAGCAGGTATGCTTAATATTGAAGTTTTATGATCACCACTATTACCTTGGTAACCGTTTCTGGAATAACATTCATCAGGTATGCTCATTATTGAAGTATTATGATTACCACTATTACCTCGGTAACCGTTTCTGGAATAACATTCAACAGGTATGCTCATTATTGAAGTGTTATGATCACCACTATTACCTGGGTATCCGTTTCTAGAATAACATTCATCAGGTATGCTCATTATTGAAGTGTTATGATCACCACTATTACCTGGGTAACCGTTTCTAAAATAACATTCATCAGGTATCCTCATTATTAGTGTTATGATCACCATTATTACATGGGTAACCGTTTCTCGAATAACATTCATCAGGTATGCTCATTATTGAAGTGTTATGATCACCACTATTACCTGGGTAACCGTTTCTAGAATAACATTCATCAGGTATGCTCATTATTGAAGTTTTATGATCACGACTATTACTGGGTATCCGTTTCTAGAATAACATTCATCAGGTATGCTCATTATTGAAGTGTTATTATCACCACTATTACATTGGTAACCGTTTCTAAAATACCATTCATAAGGTATGCTCATTATTGAAGTTTTATCATCACCACTATTACCTGGGTAACGGTTTCTGGAATAATATTCATCAGGTATGCTCATTATTGAAGTGCTATGATCACCACTATTACCTGGGTAACCGTTTCTAGTATAACATTCATCAGGTATGCTCATTATTGAAGTTTTATGATCACCACTATTACTGGGTGTCCGTTTCGAAAATAACATTGATCAGGTATGCTCATTATTGAAGTGTTATGATCACCACTATTACCTAGGTAACCGTTTCTAGAATAACATTCATCAGGTATGCTCATTATTGAAGTTTTATGATCACCACTATTACTGGGTGTCCGTTTCTAGAATAATATTCATCAGGTATGCTCATTATTGAAGTGTTATGATCACCACTATTACCTGGGTAACCGTTTCTAAAATAACATTCATCAGGTATGCTCATTGTTGAACTTTTGTCATCACCACTATTACCTGGGTAACCGTTTCTGGAAAAACATTCATCAGGTATGCTCATTATTGAAGTGCTATGATCACCACTATTACCTGGGTAACCATTTCTGGAATAACATTCATCAGGTATGCTAATTATTGAAGTTTTATGATCACCACTATTACCTAGTTATTCGTTTCTAGAAAAACATTCATCAGGTATGCTCATTATTGAAGTTATATGATCAGCACTATTACCTGGGTATCTGTTTCTAGAATAACTTTCATCAGGTATGCTCATTATTGAAGCTTTATGATCGCCACTATTACCTGGGTAACCGTTTCTAGAATAACATTCATCAGGGATGCTCATTATTGATGTTTTAAGATCACCACTATTACCTGGGTAACCGTTTCTAGAATAACATTCATCAGGTATGCTCATTATTGAAGTGTTATGATCACCACTATTACCTGGGTAACCGTTTCTAGAATAATTTTCATCAGGTATGCTCATTATTGAAGTTTTATGATCGTCACTACTACCTGGGTAACCGTTTCTATAATAACATTCATCAGGTATGCTCATTATTGAAGTGTTATGATCACCACTATTACCTGGGTAACCGTTTCTAGAATAATATTCATCAGGTATGCTCATTATTGAAGTGTTATGATCACCACTATTACTGGGTATCCGTTTCTGGAATAACATTCATCAGGTATGCTCATTATTGAAGTGTTATGATCACCACTATTACCTGGGTATTCGTTTCTAAAATAACATTCATCAGGTATGCTCATTATTGAAGTTTTATCATCACCACTATTACTTGGGAAACAGTTTCTGGAATAATATCATCAGGTATGCTCATTAATTAAGTGCTATGATCACCACTATTACCTGGGTAACCGTTTCTAGAATATCATTCAGCAGGTATGCTCATTATTGAAGTGTTATGATCTCCACTATTACTTGGGTAACAGTTTCTTGAATAACATTCATCAGGTATGCTTATTATTGAAGTTTTATGGTCACCACTATTACTTGGCTAACCGTTTCTAGAATAACATTCATCAGGTATGCTCATTATTGAAGTGTTATGATCACCACTATTACCTGGGTAATCGTTTCTAGTATACCATTCATCAGGTATGCTCATTATTGAAGTTTATGATCACCACTATTACCTAGGTAACAGTTTCTAGAATAACATTCATCAGGTATGCTTAATATTGAAGTTTTATGATCACCACTTTTACCTTGGTAACCGTTTCTGGAATAACATTCATCAGGTGTGCTCATTATTGAAGTATTATGATTACCACTATTACTTCAGTAACCGTTTCTGGAATAATATTCAACAGGTATGCTCATTATTGAAGTGTTATGATCACCACTATTACCTGGGTAACCATTTCTGGAATAACATTCATCAGGTATGCTCATTATTGAAGTGTTATGATCACCACTATTACCTGGGTGTCCGTTTCGAAAATAACATTCATCAGGTATGCTCATTATTGAAGTGTTATGATCATCACTATTACCTGGGTAACCGTTTCTAGAATAACATTCATCAGGTATGCTCATTATTGAAGTTTTATGATCACCACTATTACTGGGTGTCCGTTTCTAGAATAATATTCATCAGGTATGCTCATTATTGAAGTGTTATGTTCACCACTATTACCTGGGTAACCGTTTCTAAAATAACATTCATCAGGTATGCTCATTGTTGAACTTTTGTCATCACCACTATTACCTGGGTAACCGTTTCTGGAATAACATTCATCAGGTATACTCATTATTGAAGTGCTATGATCACCACTATTACCTGGGTAACCATTTCTGGAATAACATTCATCAGGTATGCTAATTATTGAAGTTTTATGATCACCACTATTACCTAGGTATTCGTTTCTAGAATAACATTCATCAGGTATGCTCATTATTGAAGTTATATGATCAGCACTATTACCTGGGTATCTGTTTCTAGAATAACTTTCATCAGGTATGCTCATTATTGAAGCTTTATGATCGCCACTATTACCTGGGTAACCGTTTCTAGAATAACATTCATCAGGGATGCTCATTATTGATGTTTTAAGATCACCACTATTACCTGGGTAACCGTTTCTAGAATAACATTCATCAGGTATGCTCATTATTGAAGTGTTATGATCACCACTATTACCTGGGTAACGGTTTCTGGAATAACATTCAGCAGGTATGCTTAATATTGAAGTTTTATGATCACCACTATTACCTTGGTAACCGTTTCTGGAATAACATTCATCAGGTATGCTCATTATTGAAGTATTATGATTACCACTATTACCTCGGTAACCGTTTCTGGAATAACATTCAACAGGTATGCTCATTATTGAATTGTTATGATCACCACTATTACCTGGGTAACCGTTTCTGGAATAACATTCATCAGGTATGCTCATTATTGAAGTGTTATGATCACCACTATTACCTGGGTTACCTTTTCTAGTAAAACATTCATCAGGTATGCTCATTATTGACGTGTTATGATCACCACTATTACCTGGGTAACCGTTTCTGGAATAACATTCATCACGTATGCTCATTATTGAAGTGTTATGATCACCACTATTACCTGGGTAACCGTTTCTAGAATAACATTCATCAGGTATGCTCATTATTGAAGTGTTATGATCACCACTATTACCTGGGTAACCGTTTCTAAAATAACATTCATCAGGTATGCTCATTATTGAAGTGTTATGATCACCATTATTACATGGGTAACCGTTTCTCGAATAACATTCATCAGGTATGCTCATTATTGAAGTGTTATGATCACCACTATTACCTGGGTAACCGTTTCTAGAATAACATTCATCAGGTATGCTCATTATTGAAGTTTTATGATCACGACTATTACTGGGTATCCGTTTCTAGAATAACATTCATCAGGTATGCTCATTATTGAAGTGTTATAATCACCACTATTACCTGGGTAACCGTTTCTAAAATACCATTCATAAGGTATGCTCATTATTGAAGTTTTATCATCACCACTATTACCTGGGTAACGGTTTCTGGAATAATATTCATCAGGTATGCTCATTATTGAAGTGCTATGATCACCACTATTACCTGGGTAACCGTTTCTAGTATAACATTCATCAGGTATGCTCATTATTGAAGTTTTATGATCACCACTATTACTGGGTGTCCGTTTCGAAAATAACATTCATCAGGTATGCTCATTATTGAAGTGTTATGATCACCACTATTACCTGGGTAACCGTTTCTAGAATAACATTCATCAGGTATGCTCATTATTGAAGTTTTATGATCACCACTATTACTGGGTGTCCGTTTCTAGAATAATATTCATCAGGTATGCTCATTATTGAAGTGTTATGATCACCACTATTACCTGGGTAACCGTTTCTAAAATAACATTCATCAGGTATGCTCATTGTTGAACTTTTGTCATCACCACTATTACCTGGGTAACCGTTTCTGGAAAAACATTCATCAGGTATGCTCATTATTGAAGTGCTATGATCACCACTATTACCTGGGTAACCATTTCTGGAATAACATTCATCAGGTATGCTAATTATTGAAGTTTTATGATCACCACTATTACCTAGGTATTCGTTTCTAGAATAACATTCATCAGGTATGCTCATTATTGAAGTTATATGATCAGCACTATTACCTGGGTATCTGTTTCTAGAATAACTTTCATCAGGTATCCTCATTATTGAAGCTTTATGATCGCCACTATTACCTGGGTAACCGTTTCTAGAATAACATTCATCAGGGATGCTCATTATTGATTTTTTAAGATCACCACTATTACCTGGGTAACCGTTTCTAGAATAACATTCATCAGGTATGCTCATTATTGAAGTGTTATGATCACCACTATTACCTGGGTAACCGTTTCTAGAATAATTTTCATCAGGTATGCTCATTATTGAAGTTTTATGATCGTCACTACTACCTGGGTAACCGTTTCTATAATAACATTCATCAGGTATGCTCCTTATTGAAGTGTTATGATCACCACTATTACCTGGGTAACCGTTTCTAGAATAATATTCATCAGGTATGCTCATTATTGAAGTTTTATGATCACCACTATTACTGGGTATCCGTTTCTGGAATAACATTCATCAGGTATGCTCATTATTGAAGTGTTATGATCACAGCTATTACCTGGGTAACCGTTTCTAAAATAACATTCATCAGGTATGCTCATTATTGAAGTTTTATCATCACCACTATTACCTGGGTAACGGTTTCTGGAATAATATCATCAGGTATGCTCATTATTGAAGTGCTATGATCACCACTATTAGCTGGGTAACCGTTTCTAGAATATCATTCAGCAGGTATGCTCATTATTGAAGTGTTATGATCTCCACTATTACTTGGGTAACAGTTTTTTGAATAACATTCATCAGGTATGCTTATTATTGAAGTTTTATGGTCACCACTATTACTTGGCTAACCGTTTCTAGAATAACATTCATCAGGTATGCTCATTATTGAAGTGTTATGATCACCACTATTACCTGGGTAATCGTTTCTAGTATACCATTCATCAGGTATGCTCATTATTGAAGTTTATGATCACCACTATTACCTAGGTAACAGTTTCTAGAATAACATTCATCAGGTATGCTTAATATTGAAGTTTTATGATCACCACTTTTACCTTGGTAACCGTTTCTGGAATAACATTCATCAGGTATGCTCATTATTGAAGTATTATGATTACCACTATTACTTCGGTAACCGTTTCTGGAATAATATTCAACAGGTATGCTCATTATTGAAGTGTTATGATCACCACTATTACCTGGGTAACCATTTCTGGAATAACATTCATCAGGTATGCTCATTATTGAAGTGTTATGATCACCACTATTACCTGGGTGTCCGTTTCGAAAATAACATTCATCAGGTATGCTCATTATTGAAGTGTTATGATCATCACTATTACCTGGGTAACCGTTTCTAGAATAACATTCATCAGGTATGCTCATTATTGAAGTTTTATGATCACCACTATTACTGGGTGTCCGTTTCTAGAATAATATTCATCAGGTATGCTCATTATTGAAGTGTTATGATCACCACTATTACCTGGGTAACCGTTTCTAAAATAACATTCATCAGGTATGCTCATTGTTGAACTTTTGTCATCACCACTATTACCTGGGTAACCATTTCTGGAATAACATTCATCAGGTATGCTAATTATTGAAGTTTTATGATCACCACTATTACCTAGGTATTCGTTTCTAGAATAACATTCATCAGGTATGCTCATTATTGAAGTTATATGATCAGCACTATTACCTGGGTATCTGTTTCTAGAATAACTTTCATCAGGTATGCTAATTATTGAAGCTTTATGATCGCTACTATTACCTGGGTAACCGTTTCTAGAATAACATTCATCAGGGATGCTCATTATTGATGTTTTAAGATCACCACTATTACCTGGGTAACCGTTTCTAGAATAACATTCATCAGGTATACTCATTATTGAAGTGTTATGATCACCACTATTACCTGGGTAACCGTTTCTAGAATAATTTTCATCAGGTATGCTCATTATTGAAGTTTTATGATCGTCACTACTACCTGGGTAACCGTTTCTATAATAACATTCATCAGGTATGCTCATTATTGAAGTGTTATGATCACCACTATTACCTGGGTAACCGTTTCTAGAATAATATTCATCAGGTATGCTCATTATTGAAGTTTTATGATCACCACTATTACTGGGTATCCGTTTCTGGAATAACATTAATCAGGTATGCTCATTATTGAAGTGTTATGATCACCACTATTACCTGGGTAACCGTTTCTAAAATAACATTCATCAGGTATGCTCATTATTGAAGTTTTATCATCACCACTATTACTTGGGTAACGGTTTCTGGAATAATATCATCAGGTATGCTCATTATTGAAGTGCTATGATCACCACTATTACCTGGGTAACCGTTTCTAGAATATCATTCAGCAGGTATGCTCATTATTGAAGTGTTATGATCTCCACTATTACTTGGGTAACAGTTTCTTGAATAACATTCATCAGGTATGCTTATTATTGAAGTCTTATGGTCACCACTATTACTTGGCTAACCGTTTCTAGAATAACATTCATCAGGTATGCTCATTATTGAAGTGTTATGATCACCACTATTACCTGGGTAATCGTTTCTAGTATACCATTCATCAGGTATGCTCATTATTGAAGTTTATGATCACCACTATTACCTAGGTAACAGTTTCTAGAATAACATTCATCAGGTATGCTTAATATTGAAGTTTTATGATCACCACTTTTACCTTGGTAACCGTTTCTGGAATAACATTCATCAGGTATGCTCATTATTGAAGTGTTATGATCACCACTATTACCTGGGTAACGGTTTCTTGAATAACATTCAGCAGGTATGCTTAATATTGAAGTTTTATGATCACCACTATTACCTTGGTAACCGTTTCTGGAATAACATTCATCAGGTATGCTCATTATTGAAGTATTATGATTACCACTGTTACTTCGGTAACCGTTTCTGGAATAATATTCAACAGGTATGCTCATTATTGAAGTGTTATGATCACCACTATTACCTGGGTAACCATTTCTGGAATAACATTCATCAGGTATGCTCATTATTGAAGTGTTATGATCACCACTATTACCTGGGTGTCCGTTTCGAAAATAACATTCATCAGGTATGCTCATTATTGAAGTGTTATGATCATCACTATTACCTGGGTAACCGTTTCTAGAATAACATTCATCAGGTATGCTCATTATTAAAGTTTTATGATCACCACTATTACTGGGTGTCCGTTTCTAGAATAATATTCATCAGGTATGCTCATTATTGAAGAGTTATGATCACCACTATTACCTGGGTAACCGTTTCTAAAATAACATTCATCAGGTATGCTCATTGTTGAACTTTTGTCATCACCACTATTACCTGGGTAACCGTTTCTGGAATAACATTCATCAGGTATGCTCATTATTGAAGTGCTATGATCACCACTATTACCTGGGTAACCATTTCTGGAATAACATTCATCAGGTATGCTAATTATTGAAGTTGTATGATCACCACTATTACCTAGGTATTCGTTTCTAGAAGAACATTCATCAGGTATGCTCATTATTGAAGTTATATGATCAGCACTATTACCTGGGTATCTGTTTCTAGAATAACTTTCATCAGGTATGCTCATTATTGAAGCTTTATGATCGCCACTATTACCTGGGTAACCGTTTCTAGAATAACATTCATCAGGGATGCTCATTATTGATGTTTTAAGATCACCACTATTACCTGGGTAACCGTTTCTAGAATAACATTCATCAGGTATGCTCATTATTGAAGTGTTATGATCACCACTATTACACGGGTACCCGTTTCTCGAATAACATTGATCAGGTATGCTCATTATTGAAGTGTTATGATCACCACTATTACCTGGGTAACCGTTTCTAGAATAATATTCATCAGGTATGCTCATTATTGAAGTTTTATGATCACCACTATTACTGGGTATCCGTTTCTGGAATAACATTCATCGGGTATGCTCATTATTGAAGTGTTATGATCACCACTATTACCTGGGTAACCGTTTCTAAAATAACATTCATCAGGTATGCTCATTATTGAAGTTTTATCATCACCACTATTACTTGGGTAACGGTTTCTGGAATAATATCATCAGGTATGCTCATTATTGAAGTGCTATGATCACCACTATTACCTGGGTAACCGTTTCTAGAATATCATTCAGCAGGTATGCTCATTATTGAAGTGTTATGATCTCCACTATTACTTGGGTAACAGTTTCTTGAATAACATTCATCAGGTAGGCTCATTATTGAAGTTTATGATCACCACTATTACCTAGGTAACAGTTTCTAGAATAACATTCATCAGGTATGCTTAATATTGAAGTTTTATGATTACCACTTTTACCTTGGTAACCGTTTCTGGAATAACATTCATCAGGTATGCTCATTATTGAAGTGTTATGATCACCACTATTACCTAGGTAACCGTTTCTAACATAACATTCATCAGGTATGCTTATTATTGAAGTTTTATGATCACCACTATTACCTGGGTAACCGTTTCTGGAATAACATTCATCAGGTATGCTCATTATCGAAGTGTTATGAATACCACTATTACCTGGGTAACCGTTTCTAGAATAACATTCATCAGGTATGCTCATTATTGAAGTGTTATGATCACCACTATTACCTGGGTAACCGTTTCTGGAATAACATTCATCACGTATGCTCAATATTGAAGTGTTATGATCACCACTATTACCTGGGTATCCGTTTCTAGAATAACATTCATCAGGTATGCTCATTATTGAAGTTGATGATCACCACTATTACCTGGGTAACCGTTTCTAGAATAAAATTCATCAGGTATGCTCATTATTGAAGTTTTATGATCACCACTATTACCTAGGTAACCGTTTCTAGAATAAAATTCATCAGGTATGCTCATTATTGAAGTTGATGATCACCACTATTACCTAGGTAACCGTTTCTGGAATAACATTCATCAGGTATGCTTATTATTGAAGTTTTATGATCACCACTATTACCTTGGTAACCGTTTCTGGAATAACATTAATCAGGTATGCTCATTATTGAAGTTTTATGATCACCACTATTACCTGGGTAACCGTTTCTGGAATAACATTCATCAGGTATGCTTATTATTGAAGTTTTATGATCACCACTATTACCTTGGTAACCGTTTCTGGAATAACATTAATCAGGTATGCTCATTATTGAAGTTTTATGATCACCACTATTACCTGGGTAACCGTTTCTGGAATAACATTCATCAGGTATGCTCATTATTGAAGTGTTATGATCACCACTATTACCTGAGTAACCGTTTCTGGAATAACATTCATCAGGTATGCTCATTATTGATATTTTATGATCACCACTATTACCTTGGTAACCGTTTCTGGAATAACATTAATCAGGTATGCTCATTATTGAAGTTTTATGATCACCACTATTACCTGGGTAACCGTTTCTGGAATAACATTCATCAGGTATGCTTATTATTGAAGTTTTATGGTCACCACTATGACTTGGCTAACCGTTTGTAGAATAACATTCATCAGGTATGCTCATTATTGAAGTGTTATGATCACCACTATTACCTGGGAAACCGTTTCTTGAATAACATTCATCAGGTATGCTCATTATTGAAGTGTTATGATCACCACTATTACCTGGGTAGCCGTTTCTGGAATAACATTTATCAGGTATGCTCATTATTGAAGTGTTATGATCACCACTATTACCTGGGTAACCGTTTCTGGAATAACAATCATCGGGAATGCTCATTATTGAAGTGTTATGATCACCACTATTATCTTGGTAACCGTTTCTGGAATAACATTAATCAGGTATGCTCATTATTGAAGTGTTATGATTACCACTATTACCTCGGTAACCGTTTCTGGAATAACATTCATCAGGTATGCTCATTATTGAAGTGTTATGATCACCACTATTACCTGGGTAACCGTTTCTGGAATAACATTCATCAGGTATGCTCATTATTGAAGTTTTATGATCACCACTATTACCTGGGTAACCGTTTCTAGAAAAACATTCATCAGGTATGCTCATTATTGACGTGTTATGATCACCACTATTACCTGGGTAACCGTTTCTGGAATAACATTCAACACGTATACTCATTATTGAAGTGTTATGATCACCACTATTACCTGGGTAACCGTTTCTAGAATAACATTCATCGGGTATGCTCATTATTGAAGTGTTATGATCACCACTATTACCTGGGTAATCGTTTCTAGTATAACATTCATCAGGTATGCTCATTATTGAAGTTTATGATCACCACTATTACCTAGGTAACCGTTTCTAGAATAACATTCATCAGGTATGCTTATTATTGAAGTTTTATGATCACCACTATTACCTGGGTAACCGTTTCTGGAATAACATTCATCAGGTATGCTCATTATTGAAGTGTTATAAACACCACTATTACCTGGGTAACCGTTTCTGGAATAACATTCATCAGGTATGCTCATTATTCACGTGTTATGATCACCACTATTACCTGGGTAACCGTTTCTGGAATAACATTCATCACGTATGCTCATTATCGAAGTGTTATGATCCTCACTATTACCTGGGTAACCGTTTCTAGAATAACATTCATCGGGTTTGCTCATTATTGAAGTGTTATGATCACCACTATTACCTGGGTAATCGTTTCTAGATTAACATTCATCAGGTATGCTTATTATTGAAGGTTTATGATCACCACTATTACCGGGGCAGCCGTTTCTGGAATAACATTCATCAGGTATGCTCATTATTGAAGTGTTATGATTACCACTATTACCTGGGTAACCGTGTCTGGAATAACATTCATCAGGTATGCTCATTATTGAAGCTTATGATCACCACTAATAACTAGGTAACCGTTTCTAGAATAACATTCATCAGGTATGCTCATTATTGAAGTTTTATGATCACCACTATTACCTGGATAACCGTTTCTGGAATAACATTCTTCAGGTATGCTCATTATTGAATTTTTTTTATCACCACTATTACCTGGGTAACCGTTTCTAGAATAATATTCATCAGGTATGCTCATTATTGAAGTGTTATGATCACCACTATTACCTGGGTAACCGTTTCTAGAAAAACATTCATCAGGTATGCTCATTATTAACGTGTTATGATCACCACTATTACCTGGGTAACCGTTTCTGGAATAACATTCAACACGTATACTCATTATTGATGTGTTATGATCACCACTATTACCTGGGTAACCGTTTCTGGAATAACATTCATCACGTATGCTCATTATCGAATTGTTATGATCACCACTATTACCTGGGTAACCGTTTCTAGAATAAAATTCATCGGGTATGCTCATTATTGAAGTGTTATGATCACCACTATTACCTGGGTAATCGTTTCTAGAATAACATTCATCAGGTATGCTCATTATTGAAGTTTATGATCACCACTATTACCTAGGTAACCGTTTCTAGAATAACATTCATCAGGTATGCTCATTATGGAAGTTTTATGATCACCACTATTACCTGGGTAACCGTTTCTGGAATAACATTCTTCAGGTATGCTCATTATTGAAGTGTTATGATCACCACTATTACCTGGGTAACCGTTTCTAGAAAAACATTCATCAGGTATGCTCATTATTGACGTGTTATGATCACCACTATTACCTGGGTAACCGTTTCTGGAATAACATTCAACACGTATACTCATTATTGAAGTGTTATGATCACCACTATTACTTGGGTAACCGTTTCTAGAATAACATTCATCGGGTATGCTCATTATTGAAGTGTTATGATCACCACTATTACCTGGGTAATCGTTTCTAGTATAACATTCATCATGTATGCTCATTATTGAAGTTTATGATCACCACTATTACCTAGGTAACCGTTTCTAGAATAACATTCATCAGGTATGCTTATTATTGAAGTTTTATGATCACCACTATTACCTGGGTAACCGTTTCTGGAACAACATTCATCAGGTATGCTCATTATTGAAGTGTTATGATCACCACTATTACATGGGTAACTGTTTCTGGAATAACATTCATCAGGTATGCTCATTATTGATGTTTTATGATCACCACTATTACCTGGGTAACCGTTTCTAGAATATTATTCATCAGGTATGCTCATTATTGATGTGTTATGATCACCACTATTACCTGGGTAACCGTTTCTGGAATAACATTCATCACGTATGCTCATTATCGAAGTGTTATGATCACCACTATTACCTGGGTAACCGTTTCTAGAATAACATTCATCGGGTATGCTCATTATTGAAGCGTTATGATCACCACTATTACCTGGGTAATCGTTTCTAGAATAACATTCATCAGGTATGCTCATTATTGAAGTTTTATGATTACCACTTTTACCTGGGTAACCGTTTCTAGAATAACATTCATCAGGTATGCTCATTATTGAAGTCTTATGATTACCACTATTACCTACGTAACCGTTTCTAGAATAACATTCATCAGGTATGCTCATTATTGAAGCTTATGATCACCATTAATACCTAGGTAACAGTTTCTAGAATAACATTCATCAGGTATGCTCATTATTGAAGTTTTATGATCACCACTATTACCTGGGTAATCGTTTCTAGAATAACATTCATCAGGTATGCTCATTATTGAAGCTTTATGATCACCACTATTACCTAGGTAACAGTTTCTGGAATAACATTTATCACGTATGCTCATTATCGAAGTGTTATGATCACCACTATTACCTGGGTAACCGTTTCTAGAATAACATTCATCGGGTATGCTCATTATTGAAGTGTTATGATCACCACTATTACCTAGGTAACCGTTTCTAGAATAACATTCATCAGGTATGCTTATTATTGAAGGTTTATGATCACCACTATTACGGGGTATCCGTTTCTGGAATAACATTCATCAGGTATGCTCATTATTGAAGTGCTATGATTACCACTATTACCTGGGTAACCGTTTCTGGAATAACATTCATCAGGTATGCTCATTATTGAAGTGTTATGATTACCACTTTTACCTGGGTAACCGTTTCTGGTATAACATTCATCAGGTATGCTCATTATTGAAGTCTTATGATTACCACTATTACCTGGGTATCCGTTTCTAGAATAACTTTCATCAGGTATGCTCATTATTGAAGCTTATGATCACCACTAATACCTAGGTAACCGTTCCTAGAATAACATTCATCAGGTATGCTCATTATTGAAGTTTTATGATCACCACTATTACCTGGGTAACCGTTTCTGGAATAACATTCATCAGGTATGCTCATTATTGAAGTTTTATGATCACCACTATTACCTGGGTAACCGTTTCTAGAATAACATTCACCAGGTATGCTCATTATTGAAGTGTTATGATCACCACTATTACCTGGGTAACAGTTTCTAGAAAAACATTCATCAGGTATGCTCATTATTGACGTGTTATGATCACTACTATTATCTGGGTAACCGTTTCTGGAATAACATTCATCAGGTATGCTCATTATTGAAGTGTTATGATCACCACTATTACCTGGGTAACCGTTTCTAGAATAACATGCATCAGGTATGCTTATTATTGAAGTTTTATGATCACCACTATTACCTAGGTAACCGTTTCTAGAATAACATGCATCAGGTATGCTTATTATTGAAGTTTTATGATCACCACTATTACCTGGGTAACCGTTTCTGGAATAACATTCATCGGGTATGCTCATTATTGAAGTGTTATGATCACCACTATTACCTGGGTAACCGTTTCTAGAATAATATTCATCAGGTAATCTCATTATTGAAGTTTATGATCACCACTATTACCTTGGTAACCGTTTCTAGAATAACATTCATCAGGTATGCTTATTATTGAAGGTTTATGATCACCACTATTACGGGGTATCCGTTTCTGGAATAACATTCATCAGGTATGCTCATTATTGAAGTGCTATGATTACCACTATTACCTGGGTAACCGTTTCTGGAATAACATTCATCAGGTATGCTCATTATTGAAGTGTTATGATTACCACTTTTACCTGGGTAACCGTTTCTGGAATAACATTCATCAGGTATGCTCATTATTGAAGTCTTATGATTACCACTATTACCTGGGTATCCGTTTCTAGAATAACATTCATCAGGTATGCTCATTATTGAAGCTTATGATCACCACTAATACCTAGGTAACTGTTTCTAGAATAACATTCATCAGGTATGCTCATTATTGAAGTTTTATGATCACCACTATTACATGGGTAACCGTTTCTGGAATAACATTCATCAGGTATGCTCATTATTGAAGTTTTATGATCACCACTATTACCTGGGTAACCGTTTCTAGAATAACATTCACCAGGTATGCTCATTATTGAAGTGTTATGATCACCACTATTACCTGGGTAACAGTTTCTAGAAAAACATTCATCAGGTATGCTCATTATTGACGTGTTATGATCACTACTATTATCTGGGTAACCGTTTCTAGAATAACATTCATTGGGTATGCTCATTATTGAAGTGTTATGATCACCACTATTACCTGGGTAATCGTTTCTAGTATACCATTCATCAGGTATGCTCATTATTGAAGTTTATGATCACCACTATTACCTAGGTAACCGTTTCTAGAATAACATGCATCAGGTATGCTTATTATTGAAGTTTTATGATCACCACTATTACCTGGGTAACCGTTTCTGGAATAACATTCATCGGGTATGCTCATTATTGAAGTGTTATGATCACCACTATTACCTGGGTAATCGTTTCTAGAATAATATTCATCAGGTATGCTCATTTTTGAAGTTTATGATCACCACTATTACCTAGGTAACCGTTTTTAGAATAACATTCATCAGGTATGCTTATTATTGAAGCTTTATGATCACCGCTATTACCTGGGTAACCGTTTCTGGAATAACATTCATCAGGTATGCTCATTATTGATGTTTTATGATCACCACTATTACCTGGGTAACCGTTTCTAGAATAACATTCATCAGGTATGCTCATTATTGATGTGTTATGATCACCACTATTACCTGGGTAACCGCTTCTGGAATAACATTCATCACGTATGCTCATTATCGAAGTGTTATGATCACCACTATTACCTGGGTAACCGTTTCTAGAATAACATTCATCGGGTATGCTCATTATTGAAGTGTTATGATCACCACTATTACCTGGGTAACCGTTTCTGGAATAACATTCATCAGGTATGCTCATTATTGAAGTTTTATGATTACCACTATTACCTGGGTAGCCGTTTCTGGAATAACATTCATCAGGTATGCTCACTATTGAAGTTTTATGATCACCACTATTACCTGTGTAACCGTTTCTGGAATAACATTCATCAGGTATGCTCATTATTGAAGTGTTATGATCACCACTATTACCTGGGTAACCGTTTCTGGAATAATATTCAACAGGTATGCTCATTATTGATGTTTTATGATCACCACTATTACCTGGGTAACCGTTTCTAGAATAACATTCATCAGGTATGCTCATTATTGATGTGGTTATGATCACCACTATTACCTGGGTAACCGTTTCTGGAATAACATTCATCACGTATGCTCATTATTGAAGTGTTATGATCACCACTATTACCTGGGTAACCGTTTCGAGAATAACATTCATCGGGTATGTTCATTATTGAAGTGTTATGATCACCACTATTACCTGGATAATCGTTTCTAGAATAACATTCATCAGGTATGCTCATTATTGAAGTTTATGATCACCACTATTACCTAGGTAACCGTTTCTAGAATAACATTCATCAGGTATGCTTATTATTGAAGGTTTATGATTATCACTATTACCGGGGTAGCAGTTTCTAGAATAACATTCATCAGGTATTCTCATTATTGAAGTGTTATGATTACCACTATTACCTGGGTAACCGTTTCTGGAATAACATTCATCAGGTATGCTCATTATTGAAGTGTTATGATTACCACTTTTACCTGGGTAACCGTTTCTGGAATAACATTCATCAGGTATGCTCATTATTGAAGTCTTATGATTACCACTATTACCTGGGTAACCATTTCTAGAATAACATTCATCAGGTATGCTCATTATTGAAGCTTATGATCACCACTAATACCTAGGTAACCGTTTCTAGAATAACATTCATCAGGTATGCTCATTATTGAAGCTTTATGATCACCACTATTACCTGGGTAACCGTTTCTGGAATAACATTCATCCGGTATGCTCATTATTGAAGTGTTATGATCACCACTATTACCTGGGTAACCGTTTCGAGAATAAAATTCATCAGGTATGCTTATTATTGAAGAGTTATGATTACCACTATTACCTGGGTAACCGTTTCTGGAATAACATTCATCAGGTGCGCTCATTATTGAAATGTTATGATCACCACCATTACCTGGGTAACCGTTACGGAATGTCTGTGTCACAAATATGTTCCGTTTGTCGTAATAACCATGCATTCTTTCCCCATTCATGACATATCACCGGTAACACGACGGGTGCTACAAGTGGAGTAGAACCTGATTGACCTTCCGGAGCACCCGATGTTTCCCCAAAGTTTTGGTGGGGTTTGTGTTTCTCGGTCTTTAGTTTTCTGTGTAATGTTTGTATGTAATTGTTTGTCCTTTTGGCCATTGTATTGTCTGTCCTTAGATTTACGGTATCTCCATACTTTTCTTAGGGCAATATTTACTAATTATTTTTGAATAGTGACCTTATATTAGAAAACCCTTATTAATATTGTCAATAATATTATTTTAGTCAACACAGATCGTGCTCTGCTTGATGGGCCTAAATAATGACTGACACATATGGTGAATTGAAAATGTCATAACCCTGTATTTGCATCTTAGCTTCTTTTTAGCCTCACATTGCGATAACATTTCTTTAGCTTGATTATTACCAAAAACGACCGTTTGCCAAAAATTCATTTATTAAAATAAATTTATCTTTTTGTCAACACAGATGGCAATATAAAAAAAATCACTACATGACGTAGTTTACCATTTACCATGGAACATGAGAAATAATATGTGTAACTTTAAATAGTGCAGCCATGGCAACTGACTCTTGCAAATTTGTATACATAAAAACATTCATATATAAACACAATGTCCATTCTATGACACAAAAGCTAGCAAACCATCTAAAAGTAAAAATAGCAAAAAAGTGATAATACAATGACAAGTACATTTAAAAAATAGAAATATAAAAGCCCTTACATGTCCCCATGACATTAAAGGATGGTTAGAGGCCCTTGACCCCATGAACCAGTATGCACATTATAACAAAAGGGTAACGACTACTAATGCAATTATATACAAAATGTTGTAGGCTTAGAACTACCTATTTGTAGGATTGGCTTAGAACTACCTATTTGTAGGATTGGCTTAGAACTACCTATTTGTAGGATTGGCTTAGAACTACCTATTTGGGACTTGCAAAATTGGTACACTTTACTGATCAAATTTGTAATAAAGGAAAACGGATATACTTCTTTAAAGCCTCGGACCGGCATCGTCCCATGACCTGTATCTGTGGTTCAGATATCCCCATAGCTGCCGTTGAAGTTGCTGTTCCTATGCAGAAACTGTGGCCCTTATAATCTTTGGGGCTACAGTTAGCCCAATTTAATGACAATTGGATTTTTTGAGTGAAAATCCGGCGTGAAATGGGCGTCCCATCAAGAAAGCAAAAAAGAGCCCATCCATTTGTCCTCTTACCTTACAGTATTCCCAAAAAGCCTTGACTGGGCATATTGCCAATTGTTGTTGATTTTCTTTTACTAATAATTTATGACATGAGACACCTGTATGGTGCTTAAATTTTTCAAAATTTAGTTCAAATGCACAAGGATCACTAGAGTTCGCAAACAGAAACTTGACTGCATGGAATGCCAAATTATTTTGTACTTTTGGATCTGACTGAATGATTTCCCCAACGCGTAAAAAGGCATGAAATGCAAGTAGATACATTGCTTTAAGTAGGGTTTTGATAAAACTAGAAAAACCAAAATGATCAAGTGACTGAATTAAAGCTTTAAGAATAGAAGGCGTAATAGGTAACTTTGTATCAGCCCTAGCAGTCAGTTTTCTGAGGCCTTGCAACATCTTTTTTGCAACAAAATTGTTACCTATGTCTGGGAAACCAGCCATTTTTTGCACATAATTAACTGTGTAAACATAAGTTGCTACCATATTGTAAGACACATTTTGTTGTAAACAATATGCTATAAATAACGTTATATGTTCCAGAGTTACAGGCAGAATTGGTACCAATGGAAAATAAATAGACATAAAATATTGGTAAAAATTCAATGTTTTCTGGTAATTAAACCAGGATGACTTTGTAAGAGCACCTTCCAAAAGTTATGTTGTCTTGTTTTCTAAAGATCTCCTACTAGGTGTGCAATATCTGTCTGTGCTTTGTCCATATGTGGTGCTAAGTTTCTGAACTCTGTTATCTGAAAACGAGACAAATTGTCAGCTAACACGTTTTTCAGACCTGGAATATGGACAGCTTCAAAACGCACATTAAATATAGGTGCCAGCCTACGCACCAATTTCATGAGATTAGGATCTTTAGCCGTTTGCTTATTTATTGCATATACTACCGCAATATTGTCACAGTGAAACTGAATATGTTTGTTCTGGATTTCTCCTGCCCATAATTCTACGGCCAGAATAATTGGATACATTTCCCGAACGAAAATGTGTAAGTCTAACCAACTAGGTGTCCAGTCGTGTGCAAACCAATGCGTACAAAAAAATCCCCCAAAACCCATGTCACTGGCATCTGTGTGCATGTGCAATGAAATCGAAGTCTCTAACTGTGGAGATTGAATTAAACCTTTGCCATTGAAACTTTCTATAAAAAGTGACCAAGCTGTTAAATCAGCTTTCGCATATTTTGTCAACCTCCTCTTGTGGTAAGGTTTCTGAATACCCTTGGTCAAATCTATGATACGACGTAAAAAAGCACGATCTGGGTACACCACTGCATAAGCAAAGTTCAATAATCCTATCAATGATTGCAACTCAAGCAGAGTGATTTTCTTTCTGTGTGAAAAGAAACTTAGAATAGTCCTCAATTTTTCCAGTTTATCTTGTGGTAACCGCACCTCCATTAGCTCAGAATCAAGCTCTACACCTAAATATGTTAACTTTGTGGTTGGAAAAACGGTTTTTTCCTGTTTAATCGGTATGCCTAGTTTTTCTGCAAAAATCAAAAAACCAGTAAGATCTGATGACTTGGTGCATGTATCTATAACTGGAGGTGAAATGAACAAAAAATCATCCAGGACATGAACACAACCTTGAATACCTAACTTATTTTCTACTATCCAGTGAACTGCGTTGCTGCATTTTTCAAACACATTACAAGAATAACTGAGTCCAATAGGTAATGTCTTATCAAAATAGTATTTATCACCCAACCTGAAACCTAATAAATGGCAAGATGAAGGAATGATTGGCACAATTTTGTATGCATGTTCAATGTCAATCTTGCTGAGGGTGCTCTTTCTTCCATATTGCAATATAATTTGAGCTGCATTGTCAATTGATTGATTATTGACGGTTCTATTTGAATCAGATATTCAGTTAATGACGATATATGATATACCGTCATTAACTGATGATCCAGCGGGATGATATAGGTGATGAACAACTCGAAAAGCATTTGTGCCTGAACGTTTTGGAACAAGACCAAGGGGAGAAACTCTAAAATTTCCAAAGGGGGGTGTGCGAAAAGGGCCTGCTACTCTACCTGCAGTTATCTCCCTGTCAATCTTTGTTTGTAAAATGTCTATGTTTTCCTTTGCAGATTTTAGATTTGTACTCACTTCTTTTCCCGTGAATGGAATTTTAAAACCTGTTGTAAAACCTTCAACTAAAAATTTTGTTATTGGTGGATTATACCCAGCTTTTAAAATGTTTGGTTTGATGGGTGTTGTAATTTTGATATTATTTTTATGTTGATGTTTTCTGTTGAGTATTTGCTGGCTTGTTCGCGGTGGATGTGGGTTGATTATTTGCTGGTCTGCTTGCGGTGGATGTGGGCATGGTGGATTTATTTCTGGTTGACTGTGTGCTGTTGTTGTGACACTCTTTTTTGCCATGACCTTCTTATCTACATAACTGACAGAAGTGTCTATATTTACATGTTCTATCTCTGCACCGACCTTCATTGTTGTATGTGTAACAATGTCGTTTGAATTGACTGACAGAAGGGTCTATATTTGCATGTCCTATCTCTGCACAGACCTTCATTGTTGTATGTGCAACAATGTCGTTTGAATTGGCCCCCATTTTTGGGCGGCCTGAGCTTGGCCGATAGGGCCCCCTTGACTTCTGGTTCTTCTTACTTTCTAAACCTGTGGCAAGAGCTTCATTATGAAGGTCTGAATTCAAACTATCCCATGGCAAGCTACCTGAATTTTCTTCCCTCCAAACCCGAAATCGATGGTCGTACTCAAGAGCTGCCTCAACAGAGGCTTTCTGGGGAAATGAAGTTATTGTCTCTGCGTATTTCATAAGCCGGGATATTTCTCAGTATAAACAGCTACAAAAATGTGAAAAGCTGCTAGCCATTGTGTATATTAGTTATCTTAACACTATTAATATTACGTTTGATAAATGCTATCTCGTCACCTTTCTCTTCTGGTACATACTTCACTTTGTTATTGTCAGACTTTAATAACTCCTCAAATTCAACAAACTCATTTGACCAAATTTGTGCTTTTAATTTAGTACTGATACCTAAAGTGAGGGGCCGAGATAATCCTACTGAACTGATATTACATGAATTACATGACGGACTGCTTGTACCTGGTTGCATTAAGCTATTAACTACAGACAGATCTGGTGGACTATTGATTGAACTGACACTGGCTGGGTCCATTATGTTTGATGTAGCACCATCATTCTCTATCCAGAGTTGTCGTTCCTGCTACGCTACACAACATCTCTGTCAACGCCCATTTTACAAGATTTTGGTACAATTTAGAAACAGTAAAAAAAATGTACTTAAAATTGTTCTAATTATTGTAAATATCAATAAAGATGAAAATAAATCACTCGTTTCAAATCAATTCTCTCTTAAAATGATTTGTGATCGTTTTTAACTTTTTAATCTTTACCTTCGCAAAATAGTTCTCCAAGAAATGGGGGAAAATCATTTTTAAGAGAGAACTGATTTGAAATGAGTGATTTATTTTCATCTTTATTGATATTTACAATAATTAAAACAATTTTAAGTACATTTTTTTTACTGTTTCAAAATTTTACAAAAATCTTGTAAAATGAGCGTTGGCAGAGATGTTGTGTAGCGTAGCAGGAAGGACAACTCTGGATAGAGAATGGTAGCACCACTTGACGACTGTTTACTGCTACTGAGTTGTGACTGAATTGATGAATGAACATCCATTTGTTGAGTTTCCACAATTCCTGGGCTTGCTGTAGCTGGACCTGACATAGTTCTCAAACCATATCAAATCGTTAGATTGTTGCGATTGCTTCGAAAGTGTGCTGTTTAAAATTGAGTTTTGATTTCGCTGCTGTGGTTCCACTGATTGCGATGTCTCTCTGTTGACTGTCCCAGTATTAATAACTTCTGTGGGTACTGCTGGGTTGGATTGACCACTGCTCTTTGGTATTATTGATTAACCCACTTTGTTGCAATGCTGTTACTACTGTTTGTGTTATTAATGGAGCCGCCACGTTCAACATTGACATCAAATCAGTATTGTTAAGTGTTGAACCTGTTGGCACTGATGTACTACTACTGACTGCGATACTTCCGCTGTTGATTGTTTGTGTTGGTCCTTTATTCAATGGCACTGTATCAGGTGTATTAAGCGAATGAGTCACCTCGTTGTCATTATCAATATCTGGATCACTGGCCTTTTGTGCGTTTTCCACTGCCTTCCAGGATGGCTTTCTAATTATTGATGTCTTGCGCCTTTTGACGGCGGATCTCCTTGTCCTTTGTCCATGACAGCTGCAAATACACAAACAAAACACCTGTATAATGCACATACAATAATGTAGCTCTCATCATTAATGAATATATAAAACATCAGTTTCCCTCTGTCCATGTATCATGTTCTATGATTTAAAATCTGTAAATGTATCATAACTGCATACATGAAGTATTGTATATTGGAAGATATAGCTATCGCATGATGACAAAAATTAGTTTATTATGCTCTCGGCACTGAATTGTTTATATCTAAGGTGTATGCATAAATGTGTACGAGAACAACTTAGTAACTGTTATAACTATCAAACTTATGAATGGTCTCATTAATGAAGAACATGTATGAATATTAGATACTATATCGGTTTTATACTGTATGCACATCCATTGCAACAAATATGTACTAATATACATTGTATGTGTATGTTAAACTTGAATACTATGTACTATAACTGAAATGTACAACTTGTGCACAATACATGTACTAATATACACTAAGTAATTGTACTCTTAGATCAAATCAGTGCCCTATATGTACATTAAACGAACTGTTACAGTAAATGAAATGGTGTACCCTATGTACGTAGTCTGTAACATCTGTACTACATGTAGTTAAAGGGAATAAAATGTACTCATCTATACAATCACCATAACTGAACTGCACCATTTGTGCAGCCACCTTAATTGAAATGCACAATTTGTGCAAAAACTATAACTGAAGTGCACCATGTGTGCAATCACCATAACTGGAATGCAGCATTTGTGCAGTCATCATAACTGACATGCACCATTTGTGCAGTCATCTTAACTGGAATGCACCATTTGTGTAATTTAATGTACCATATGTACCGAAATAAAATAAAATGTACCATATGATGTACATGTACATCCAAATTAGTATTATTATTTTTTTTTTATGGTTAAAATGTACCACTTATCATTATCTACTGAAATTACATCTTTCATAATCAATACTTTTAAATAGATAGTATAAACAAACATTATAATTTTGTACTTGTATTATAGCCTGGATAACTGCGTCTCTCAGGTTTCTTAAATATTGTGGCATCCCTTCATGATCACTGAAGTCCACTCCATCAACAAAAACAGAATTTGCCGACTTTTTTACACGGAATATTCGCCAGTATCTTAAACTAGAATTGTTTTTGTCGACTTTTTTACACCGAATATTCGCCAGTATCTTAAACTAGAATTGTTTTTGTCGACTTTTTTACACGGAATATTCGCCAGTATCTAAAACTAGAATTGTTTTTGCCGACTTTTTTACACGGAATATTCGCCAGTATCTTAAACTAGAATTGTTTTTGTCGACTTTTTTACACGGAATATTCGCCAGTATCTTAAACTAGAATTGTTTTTGTCGACTTTTTTACACGGAATATTCGCCAGTATCTTAAACTAGAATTGTTTTTGCCGACTTTTTTACATGGAATATTCGCCAGTATCTTAAACCAGAATTGTTTTTGTCGACTTTTTTACACGGAATATTCGCCAGTATCTTAAACTAGAATTGTTTTTGCCGACTTTTTTACATGGAATATTCGCCAGTATCTTAAACCAGAATTGTTTTTGCCGACATTTTTACACGGAATATTCGCCAGTATCTTAAACTAGAATTGTTTTTGCCGACTTTTTTACACGGAATATTCGCCAGTATCTTAAACCAGAATTGTTTTTGATATTACGCTTTAATGCCTTGCTTGCTTCTTTGATGAATTCATTGTAAATATCACACTTAATGTTCCTTGTACGCTCCTTAGGTAGAGAAAAGGAAATGAAAAAGACAGTATAACGAGACATTATTGTTGATAGCAATAATAGTGGTGATGTTTGACTTTATAATATTAAGATAGTGAATAAGTAGGGTTGGTGTGGGATATTCCACGCTTGACCAGAATGTACAATAATTATGTAACTAGTCTTAAATACGTTACGGTGATGGTCTCTGTTTTAAATACGTTACGGTGATGGTCTCTGTTTTAAATACGTTACGGTGATGGTCTCTGTATTAAATACGTTACGGTGATGGTCTCTGTTTTAAATACGTTACGGTGATGGTCTCTGTTATTTTACATTTTACTTTTTATAATGTACATATAATTAAAAGTTGAATTGAACTGCAACCATTTTAATGAATAAGATTTTATATTTTTAATACTGTCATCCGTCAAGAGCTGCTTTCATTATCGGTCTGAATTCCGAATAGATAATTAATTTATAATTAGGATGATGGAGGGAAACATTTTGGTTGAATTTCCTGGATTTTAGATGAAATGTTCGCAAGATCATTTGATCTCGAACTTTTTCCACCACTTATGCCATAAAAATGTATATCCGGGCCATCAATTAGGGCAAAATTGTCAAGAGAAGGGCGATTAAGCATAAATTGCTCCAATCTCCGAACGTGTGAGCTTCCAGCAATCAAACCACTCATAGCAAATCAACGCAATAATCAACGCAATAATTGTCCGTCATTTGTTTACATATTCGGTTCCGGTGTAGAGTCCTGGAGCTATTATTAGTAAGAGGGGCGCTTGAAGTTACGTGTCTCTCATTAATTATGCATGCGACACAGAAATACTATATACGTCACACCTTATGCTTCTTCTTCTTCTTCTATATCTTTAGCCCCTTCTGTAGAGGAACCATACGGCGTCAGTATGCAGAACAGGTGCTCCGTTTATGTACAGTACTCGTATTCCCTCCACCTCCTTCCAGTTATTCAGCACCTAGACCGAATAATCTGTCTCTTCTGTGTCTATATTTGTCATTATATATTTCCTTTTTATTATTTGGACATTTTTTTTTTTTGACATACAAAGACAGAAAGCACTATTATATAAAAGTAGTAGAAAGCATACAATTTGTATGCGCTGGAAATTCTGGGATTTCTCGAGTTTCGTGTAATGCAAACACCTATCGGTCCCATTTGCAACTTTTATGCAAATAAAATATGTTTAAACTAAACCTATCGGTCTATTCATGAAGGATTATTCTTCAACTCGGCCCTGCACTCCCATATATCCATTTTTATTTCTCTTCACTTCATTTACAATATAAAATTATTGGCATCCATTCATAAATATTTCAACAAATCAGATTGACTCTTATATTTTAGTGGTAGTCGAGGCGAATGCTAAAAGGTAAGATCCATTTTATCACAGTACACATAATACGTATTCAATCCTTTATTGATACAGTTAAAAAGTTGTCTAAAAAGAATCTTCTATAGTTTAAAAGGTAAAACGGGTATTCTTTGTAGCGTCTTGGCTACGGTTCTTTGGTGTTTATAACAATTAAAAATATATTCTATTCACACTAAGATCTCCTATTGTTTAAAAGATAAAACGTGTGTTATTTGTAATCTTGGTTACGGCTCTTTGGTGTTATAACTATTAAAAATATAGCCTATTCACACCAGCTCTTCATCTAGCAGGGGCGTAACAAAATATAAATTTATGTGTAGGCAAGATCGGAAAGGGGTCAGGGGAAGCCCCCCTGAGCCCAGCGATTATTAGGATTTTAAAAGGAAAAGAAACTGGGTTTTATAGGAAATTACGACAACTCAATCAACAATATTTACGTCATCTTTCAACTATAAAGAGGAGGATTAGAAAAAAAAACTGTTTTAAAATTGCAGTAAAATTAGATGAACCCGCCAGAGACCCGATGTTTTAAAAAAAAACATGCCACTGGTATTTGAGAATTATCAGGAGAATCATTGACCTGTAGTTGTTTACTTTTTAAATTTGAGTTAAGGGGTGGTAGTGGTCTCATTGATAGCTATATAGTTATGCGACATATTTGAGTATTCATTAAGTTAAGGCCTTACTAAAACATATTTTTTATCGATGATACAATTTTATTATTTCAATCTGGAAAAGTTTAGGAATCATCGTTAAAAACGAAAGCCAATCTCCTGTTGGCAGCTCCAGCAAATTCGTCTATGATACCCTCAATGTTAACACGCTTGCTCCGGTGAATGTGCAAGATGCCAATGCTAGAAAGACGTTAATGTTTCATTGTTGAGCGCAGGTAAGTTAAAATTGATTCTGCGCATTGCGCTAAATGACCTTTCAGACGCAGCAGTGGATACTGACATTGTTAGCAAGGTCAGCAACATTCTTCCAATGGTAGAATAAAGAAAAGAATCCAACTCGGCCAATGTTTCCGACAGACTTCTTGGTTTTTGGACCTCAATTGCCCATCCTATTTTCCACCTAGCTACCTCCCGTTTGAAGTGCATTGATATAGAAATGTAATGTACGGCTAAATATAGCAGTTACTTATATTTTAAAAAATTCGAAGTGAGGGTTGCATTATTATAACTAGACTGTTGCCTGCTTGGAAATGTAAATGTGTGAGCATCAGTCCACTCAGCATCTAGCTGGTTTAATTTATCTATGTGTGACAAATTGCTCAAGGTGATGCCTACAGCGTCAATATCCGGTGGTCCATGCTTACTTATCGCACTAGCACTGGCGACACTAGAATGACGTTCTGAGATTGCTTCTGACACATTTATGTCACGATCACCCTTGTCTTTATCAGGAGTGTGCTGTTGAGTGTCAGACTTTAGTTTACAAAGCGTGTCAAGTTTTCCTTGACACATATTTATGTTGCAAAAAATTGTTTGCAGTAATTGTCACTTCACCAAAAAGAGCTCTACTATAGTCTAGTCAGGGGCGTAGATGAGGCTTAATAGTGTGCACGCCATAATTATGTTTGACGAGATGCAAAATGGTGTAATCTGGGGCCATCTCAGGGTTTCATATAACATAGAATCAAGCACAATTTTAATGACTGATAGACAAGAATATCTTAAAATTGTCAAAAATCTGCCCTTCGTGTCTTGGCAGATACGAACACTTCCATTCCTTTGTGCAAGTCCACTTCAAAATCTCGGTGAATATGCATCAATCCCAGAGAAGATAGCCTGTCATTCTTCATAGCCGAACTAACACAAGTTTTCAAACGTCTCAGTACACTAAATGACATTTTAGCAGTAGCGCTAGCTGCTGGCATGTTTAACAAACACATAATATTGTATCTATAGCAGGATAGAGAACTGAATTTACAGAATCTAGTGTGGTACAAAGTCGGGCCTTTGAGAGGGGATTCAGCCGGTGCATCGGTACGGGGCCCGGAGAGCCAAAAAAGGGCCCGTGAATCTCTGAAGTGCCCCATGGACTTAGCCATTGACGTTTTATTTTGATTTGTTCATTATTTTTTTGATATTTTCAACTCAAATCCACAATTTTGAGAGAAGTTTCAGCCTGTCCTCAGTCCCCAAAGTAGTATTGTTCCGCCTTGCAATATTTCTTTTGGAGGCCCTGTTGCCGGTACATCATCATAATTCTTTTTTCACACCCTGTAATAAAATTCAAAAAAAATATCAAACTGTCGGAAAAGTTCCAAAAATTCAATAGAAGAATCATAGAAATAGGCAAATTCGATATCCCTAACACACATATACATGACCTCTAACACACATATACATGACCTCTAACACACATATACATGACCTCTAACACACATATACATGACCTCTAACACACATATACATGACCTCTAACACACATATACATGACCTCTAACACACATATACATGACCTCTAACACACATATACATGACCGCTCACTTTCCTGACTGATATCCCTAACACACATATACATGATCGCTCACTTTCCTGACTGATATCCCTAACACACATATACATGACCGCTCACTTTCCTGACTGATATCCCTAACACACATATACATGATCGCTCACTTTCCTGACTGATATCCCTAACACACATATACATGATCGCTCACTTTCCTGACTGATATCCCTAACACACATATACATGATCGCTCACTTTCCTGACTGATATCCCTAACACACATATACATGACCGCTCACTTTCCTGACTTAGTACAGGTACTTCAGTAAAAAGTGACGGGGTTAAACTAGTTGGATTATAACTTGCCATTGTCTTAAGAGATACCAGTATAGCCACATCTCCTCTGAACTGTCGATCGAGGAAAAAAAGGTAATATACTAGACAGGTAGCATGTACATCGTACTTGATAAATCCTAAATTTGGTTGTTGTCAGTTGCATATTATTTTAATTAACAGCGAAATAATAATTAGATTCCGGACGCCCGTCAATGGGATTCGCAATTAATATTTCGAATGCACAATAGCGACATCTGCCCAACATGAAAACAGGACAGATTGATGTACTTGATAAATCATTCCCTATCCCTCTCCTCGAAATGTGAAAAACAGAAATATCCTTATGTGATTTAAATACGTACTAACTGCATTACATGTAAACTGTATGATGCTGTTTGATAAAGATCTTTAACTGGAACAGGAAAAAATGAACACCTGAGTGAAATAGTGTTGTGATTAAATATAGTGTACGTGATGCATAAGTTGGAAAGAAATTAAATGTTTATTTTAAATGAGGTTGAAACAAGTCACATTTTGATATCAATTCGGTTGTATTTCATTTTGACGATTTTAATTACGGAAGACGGACCGCAACCATCTATTTTGAGTGATTGCAATTTTAACTCATCTGCTGGAGAAGTAAGTGGTACACAGGGCCTATGAGAGGAGGGTTGAGCCGGTACATTGGTACGGGACCCGGAGAGCCAAGAAAGGGCACATGAATCTCTAAAGGACCTCATTGACATTTTATTTTGATTTTTTCATTATTATTTTTTTTGTATTTTCAACTTAAATCCACAATTTTGAGAGAAGTTTCAGAGTCTGTCCTCGGGCCACAAAGCAGTATTGTTCCGCCTTGCCAAATTTCTCTTGGAGGCCCTGGTACAAAGTGTTGACAAATCATTACGTTTTGTAATGGCCCAGCTGGTTCGCCATCTGGCAACTTCACTCCTGGAATCCTCTAATGACAAATCAATGTCGGCATAGTATGCCTCGTATTTTGAAGCGACATAATCATTAGTTATTTTGTCTACAGCACGGGACAGTAGCTGCTGTGCATGGAAGCCGTTTTCCGTAGTAAGGAGACGTGATTCAAGTTCTGTAATCAAATGGTCCAAAAATGGATAGTACAAAGAAATTCGCCAATGCTGTTTTGGCGATTCCGCGGTGTGATTGACTCTAATAGTTTGTCTACCACATCAGATATATCAAATGATTTTATATTTTAATTATTTTATAACCTGACGATGTGCACGCCATGGCGTGACAACATATGTGCAGCTACGCCTCCGAATAGAAGCATTTAATTGACGAGACCACAAACGGAGAAACCCGATCGTGTTTCCGCACTTCATTCAGAGCATGCTACTAGCCTACATTAACAGTATAGAACCTTTGGTAGCAAGCGCGCATGCACAAATGCAAATGAAGCAAGCAAATTTTTTTTCTTGCAATTTGTTGTTGTTGTTGAAAAAATATGTGTAGGCCCGTGCTTTTTCGCTACCGTTGTTGTTACGCCCCTGTCTAGCAACAGATCATTTTGTAGCGGGCTATATGAAGTTGAAATAGCAGGCGTCAAGTAAGGCGTTCTATTTCTACTACACTGGCTGGAGAGAGCTTCTTTGTTTTCACTACCGGAGTTACGTCCAAAATATGTTGTAGTTTTTCGTTGGCTGATAGTTCATCAAATTCAATTCCTAATTTGTTGAAAGCTGTTATTATCTCCTGAAGCATAGTATTTCTTACTTTGCTGAGGCTTTTACAACTTAGAATAAAGTGTTCTATGTTTTCTTCCTCTTTTGCACATAATAAACATTTTGGATCGATCTCGTTTTTGTACATTCTGATCCGTTTGCTCTGTAGAATGTATGTGCCTGTAAACAGCTTTAATTTTATTGGCAGTCTCGCTGCATCTACGGCTGAGTGGCAATTGATTTTGAACAGAGGGTGAATTATTCCAGTTTTCAGGTTTTCGACGGTTAGGAAATTAAGGTCTTTATATAATGGCAGTAGAAAATAGTTGTATTATTGAGCCACTCCAATGACTGTATATCGTTTTCTTGACAATAGCAATCCATATGGTCTTCTTAACTGGGTTGTCCAGGTACCAGCTAGCCTCTTTTAGGTCATACTTCCGGAGCATGTGCTTGATAGCAATGAACTAGCTAGTGATCTCGTTTTTTATCAGTAGTTCGCGTCTATGCTGCTTTCTAGCTGGTTGCATATGTTGTTAAATAGGCCTAATGCTCAAATATGCAGTTGAGCTTCAATTGGTAGTATTTCTGTTAAGATGTTCACTGTTATATCAGCCACACAGGTCCTTGCTTTTCTTTTTTATTTTCTTCCACACTTGCTGTCATGTTTCCTTTGAGTGACGTGGTTCTGATGATTCCTAGGTGTGTAGCACACTCCACTGATGGCATTTTGTTAGGGTCCAAAGCAAAGATCAAGTTGTTGTGTTCCTGTTTACACTATTTGTGTGTGATGCTTAGGGCTACACTTTTTTTATTTGTAATTCGTAGCCTCCCATATATGCGTAATCGTATGCCATGTTTATGAGTATTTGTGCTTGATCTTGTTCTTCGCTGATTAATTGGATGTCGTCTGCACATGCTGTACTATTAACACTTATAGCTGATTAGTGCGATGTCGTCTGCACGTGCTGTACTATTAATACTTATATTTCCTATTCTATATCCAGTACGATGTCGTCTACACATGCTGTACTGTTAACACTTATATTTCCTATTCTATATCCAGTACGATGTCGTCTACACATGCTGTACTGTTAACACTTATATTTCCTATTCTATATCCAGTACGATGTCGTCTACACATGCTGTACAGTACTATTAACACTTATATTTCCTATTCTATATCCAGTACGATGTCGTCTACACATGCTGTACTGTTAACACTTATATTTCCTATTCTATATCCAGTACGATGTCGTCTACACATGCTGTACAGTACTATTAATACTTATATTTCCTATTCTATATCCAGTACGATGTCGTCTACACATGCTGTACTGTTAACACTTACATTTCCTATTCTATATCCAGTACGATGTCGTCTACACATGCTGTACTGTTAACACCTATATTTCCTATGCTATATCCAGTACGATGTCGTCTACACATGCTGTACTGTTAACACTTATATTTCCTATTCTATATCCAGTACGATGTCGTCTACACATGCTGTACTGTTAACACTTATATTTCCTATTCTATATCCAGTACGATGTCGTCTACACATGCTGTACTGTTAACACTTATATTTCCTATTCTATATCCAGTACGATGTCGTCTACACATGCTGTACTGTTAACACTTATATTTCCTATTCTATATCCAGTACGATGTCGTCTACACATGCTGTACTGTTAACACTTATATTTCCTATTCTATATCCAGTACGATGTCGTCTACACATGCTGTACAGTACTATTAATACTTATATTTCCTATTCTATATCCAGTACGATGTCGTCTACACATGCTGTACTGTTAACACTTATATTTCCTATTCTATATGCTGTACGATGTCGTCTACACATGCTGTACTGTTAACACTTATATTTCCTATTCTATATCCAGTACGATGTCGTCTACACATGCTGTACAGTACTATTAATACTTATATTTTTCCTATTCTATATCCAGTGCAATGTCGTCTACACATGCTGTACTGTTAACACTTATATTTCCTATTCTATATCCAGTACGATGTCGTCTACACATGCTGTACTGTTAACACTTATATTTCCTATTCTATATCCAGTACGATGTCGTCTACACATGCTGTACTGTTAACACTTATATTTCCTATTCTATATCCAGTACGATGTCGTCTACACGCGCTGTACTATTAACACTTATATTTCCTATTCTATATCCAGTACGATGTCGTCTACACATGCTGTACTGTTAACACTTATATTTCCTATTCTATATCCAGTACGATGTCGAATACACATGCTGTACTGTTAACACTTATATTTCCTATTATATATCCAGTACGATGTCGTCTACACATGCTGTACTATTAACACTTATATTTCCTATTCTATATCCAGTACGATGTCGTCTACACATGCTGTACTGTTAACACTTATATTTCCTATTCTATATCCAGTACGATGTCGTCTACACATGCTGTACAGTACTATTAACACTTATATTTCCTATTCTATATCCAGTACGATGTCGTCTACACATGCTGTACTGTTAACACTTATATTTCCTATTCTATATCCAGTACGATGTCGTCTACACATGCTGTACTGTTAACACTTATATTTCCTATTTTATATCCAGTACGATGTCGTCTACACATGCTGTACTATTAACACTTATATTTCCTATTCTATATCCAGTACGATGTCGTCTACACATGCTGTACTGTTAACACTTATATTTCCTATTCTATATCCAGTACGATGTCGTCTATACATGCTGTACTGTTAACACTTATATTTCCTATTCTATGTCCAGTACGATGTCGTTTACACATGCTGTACTATTAACACTTATATTTCCTATTCTATATCCAGTACGATGTCGTCTACACATGCTGTACTGTTAACACTTATATTTCCTATTCTATATCCAGTACGATGTCGTCTACACATGCTGTACAGTACTATTAACACTTATATTTCCTATTCTATATCCAGTACGATGTCGTCTACACATGCTGTACTGTTAACACTTATATTTCCTATTCTATATCCAGTACGATGTCGTCTACGCATGCTGTACTATTAACACTTATATTTCCTATTCTATATCCAGTACGATGTCGTCTACACATGCTGTACTGTTAACACTTATATTTCCTATTCTATATCCAGTACGATGTCGTCTACACATGCTGTACTATTAACACTTATATTTCCTATTCTATATCCAGTACGATGTCGTCTACACATGCTGTACTGGTAACACTTATATTTCCTATTCTATATCCAGTACGATGTCGTCTACACATGCTGTACTGTTAACACTTATATTTCCTATTCTATATCCAGTACGATGTCGTCTACACATGCTGTACTGTTAACACTTATATTTCCTATTCTATATCCAGTACGATGTCGTCTACACATGCTGTACTGTTAACACTTATATTTCCTATTCTATATCCAGTACGATGTCGTCTACACATGCTGTACAGTACCATTAATACTTATATTTCCTATTCTATATCCAGTACGATGTCGTCTACACATGCTGTACTGTTAACACTTATATTTCCTATTCTATATCCAGTGCGATGTCGTCTACACATGCTGTACTGTTAACACTTATATTTCCTATTCTATATCCAGTACGATGTGGTCTACACATGCTGTACTGTTAACACTTATATTTCCTATTCTATGTCCAGTACGATGTCGTCTACACATGCTGTACTATTAACACTTATATTTCCTATTCTATATCCAGTACGATGTCGTCTACACATGCTGTACTGTTAACACTTATATTTCCTATTCTATATCCAGTACGATGTCGTCTACACATGCTGTACTGTTAACACTTATATTTCTTATTCTATATCCAGTACGATGTCGTCTACACATGCTGTACTGTTAACACTTATATTTCCTATTCTATATCCAGTACGATGTCGTCTACACATGCTGTACTGTTAACACTTATATTTCCTATTCTATATCCAGTACGATGTCGTCTACACATGCTGTACAGTACTATTAACACTTATATTTCCTATTCTATATCCAGTACGATGTCGTCTACACATGCTGTACTGTTAACACTTATATTTCCTATTCTATATCCAGTACGATGTCGTCTACGCATGCTGTACTATTAACACTTATATTTCCTATTCTATATCCAGTACGATGTCGTCTACACATGCTGTACTGTTAACACTTATATTTCCTATTCTATATCCAGTACGATGTCGTCTACACATGCTGTACTATTAACACTTATATTTCCTATTCTATATCCAGTACGATGTCGTCTACACATGCTGTACTGGTAACACTTATATTTCCTATTCTATATCCAGTACGATGTCGTCTACACATGCTGTACTGGTAACACTTATATTTCCTATTCTATATCCAGTACGATGTCGTCTACACATGCTGTACAGTACTATTAATACTTATATTTCCTATTCTATATCCAGTACGATGTCGTCTACACATGCTGTACTGTTAACACTTATATTTCCTATTCTATATCCAGTGCGATGTCGTCTACACATGCTGTACTGTTAACACTTATATTTCCTATTATATATCCAGTACGATGTGGTCTACACATGCTGTACTGTTAACACTTATATTTCCTATTCTATGTCCAGTACGATGTCGTCTACACATGCTGTACTATTAACACTTACATATCCTATTCTATATCCAGTACGATGTCGTCTACACATGCTGTACTGTTAACACTTATATTTCCTATTCTATATCCAGTACGATGTCGTCTACACATGCTGTACTGTTAACACTTATATTTCCTATTATATATCCAGTACGATGTCGTCTACACATGCTGTACAGTACTATTAATACTTATATTTCCTATTCTATATCCAGTACGATGTCGTCTACACATGCTGTACTGTTAACACTTATATTTCCTATTCTATATCCAGTGCGATGTCGTCTACACATGCTGTACTGTTAACACTTATATTTCCTATTCTATATCCAGTACGATGTGGTCTACACATGCTGTACTGTTAACACTTATATTTCCTATTCTATGTCCAGTACGATGTCGTCTACACATGCTGTACTATTAACACTTATATTTCCTATTCTATATCCAGTACGATGTCGTCTACACATGCTGTACTGTTAAGACTTATATTTCCTATTCTATATCCAGTACGATGTCGTCTACACATGCTGTACTGTTAACACTTATATTTCTTATTCTATATCCAGTACGATGTCGTCTACACATGCTGTACTGTTAACACTTATATTTCCTATTCTATATCCAGTACGATGTCGTCTACACATGCTGTACTGTTAACACTTATATTTCCTATTCTATATCCAGTACGATGTCGTCTACACATGCTGTACAGTACTATTAACACTTATATTTCCTATTCTATATCCAGTACGATGTCGTCTACACATGCTGTACTGTTAACACTTATATTTCCTATTCTATATCCAGTACGATGTCGTCTACACATGCTGTACTGTTAACACTTATATTTCCTATTCTATATCCAGTACGATGTCGTCTACGCATGCTGTACTATTAACACTTATATTTCCTATTCTATATCCAGTACGATGTCGTCTACACATGCTGTACTGTTAACACTTATATTTCCTATTCTATATCCAGTACGATGTCGTCTACACATGCTGTACTATTAACACTTATATTTCCTATTCTATATCCAGTACGATGTCGTCTACACATGCTGTACTGGTAACACTTATATTTCCTATTCTATATCCAGTACGATGTCGTCTACACATGCTGTACTGTTAACACTTATATTTCCTATTCTATATCCAGTACGATGTCGTCTACACATGCTGTACTGTTAACACTTATATTTCCTATTCTATATCCAGTACGATGTCGTCTACACATGCTGTACTGTTAACACTTATATTTCCTATTCTATATCCAGTACGATGTCGTCTACACATGCTGTACAGTACTATTAATACTTATATTTCCTATTATATATCCAGTACGATGTCGTCTACACATGCTGTACTGTTAACACTTATATTTCCTATTCTATATCCAGTGCGATGTCGTCTACACATGCTGTACTGTTAACACTTATATTTCCTATTATATATCCAGTACGATGTGGTCTACACATGCTGTACTGTTAACACTTATATTTCCTATTCTATGTCCAGTACGATGTCGTCTACACATGCTGTACTATTAACACTTATATTTCCTATTCTATATCCAGTACGATGTCGTCTACACATGCTGTACTGTTAACACTTATATTTCCTATTCTATATCCAGTACGATGTCGTCTACACATGCTGTACTATTAACACTTATATTTCCTATTCTATATCCAGTACGATGTCGTCTACACATGCTGTACTGTTAACACTTATATTTCCTATTCTATGTCCTGTACGATGTCGTCTACACATGCTCTACTATTAACACTTATATTTCCTATTCTATATCCAGTACGATGTCGTCTACACATGCTGTACTGTTAACACTTATATTTCCTATTCTATATCCAGTACGATGTCGTCTACACATGCTGTATAGTACTATTAACACTTATATTTCCTATTCTATATCCTGTACGATGTCGTCTACACATGCTGTACTGTTAACACTGATATTTCCTATTCTATATCCAGTACGATGTCGTCTACACATGCTGTACTATTAACACTTATATTTCCTATTCTATATCCAGTACGATGTCGTCTACACATGCTGTACTGTTAACACTTATATTTCCTATTCTATATCCAGTACGATGTCGTCTAAACATGCTGTACTGTTAACACTTATATTTCCTATTCTATATCCGGTACGATGTCGTCTACACATGCTGTACAGTACTATTAATACTTATATTTCCTATTCTATATCCAGTACGATGTCGTCTACACATGCTCTACTGTTAACACTTATATTTCCTATTCTATATCCAGTGTGATGTTGTCTACACATGCTGTACTGTTAACACTTATATTTCCTATTCTATATCCAGTGCGATGTCGTCTACACATGCTGTACTGTTAACACTTATATTTCCTATTCTATATCCAGTACGATGTCGTCTACACATGCTGTACTGTTAACACTTATATTTCCTATTCTATATCCAGTACGATGTCGTCTACACATGCTGTACAGTACTATTAATACTTATATTTCCTATTATATATCCAGTACGATGTCTTCTACACATGCTGTACAGTACTATTAACACTTATATTTCCTATTCTATATGCTGTACGATGTCGTCTACACATGCTGTACTATTAACACTTATATTTCCTATTCTATATCCAGTACGATGTCGTCTACACATGCTGTACTGTTAACCCTTATATTTCCTATTCTATGTCCAGTACGATGTCGTCTGCACATGCTGTACTATTAACACTTATATTTCTTATTCTATATCCAGTACGATGTCGTCTACACATGCTGTACTGTTAACACTTATATTTGCTATTCTATATCCAGTACGATGTCGTCTACACATGCTGTACTGTTAAGACTTATATTTCCTATTCTATATCCAGTACGATGTCGTCTACACATGCTGTACTGTTAACACTTATATTTCCTATTCTATGTCCAGTACGATGTCGTCTACACATGCTGTACTGTTAACACTTATATTTCCTATTCTATATCCAGTACGATGTCGTCTACACATGCTGTACTGTTAACACTTAGATTTCCTATTCTATATCCAGTACGATGTCGTCTACACATGTTGTACTGTTAACACTTATATTTCCTATTCTATATCCAGTACGATGTCGTCTACACATGCTGTACTGTTAACACTTATATTTCTTATTCTATATCCAGTACGATGTCGTCTACACATGCTGTACTGTTAACACTTATATTTCCTATTCTATATCCAGTACGATGTCGTCTACACATGCTGTACTATTAATACTTATATTTCCTATTATATATCCAGTGCGATGTCGTCTACACATGCTGTACTGTTAACACTTATATTTCCTATTCTATATCCAGTACGATGTCGTCTACACATGCTGTACTGTTAACACTTATATTTCCTATTCTATATCCAGTACGATGTCGTCTACACATGCTGTACTATTAATACTTATATTTCCTATTATATATCCAGTGCGATGTCGTCTACACATGCTGTATTGTTAACACTTATATTTCCTATTCTATATCCAGTACGATGTCGTCTACACATGATGTACTGTTAACACTTATATTTCCTATTCTATATCCAGTACGATGTCGTCTACACATGCTGTACAGTACAATTAATACTTTTATTTCCTATTCTATATCCAGTACGATGTCGTCTACACATGCTGTACAGTACTGTTAACACTTATATGTCCTATTCTATATCCAGTAGGATGTCGTCTACACATGCTGTACTGTTAACACTTATATTTCCTATTCTATATCCAGTACGATGTCGTCTACACATGCTGTACTGTTAACACTTATATTTCCTATTCTATGTCCAGTACGATGTCGTCTACACATGCTGTACTGTTAACACTTATATTTCCTATTCTATATCCAGTACGATGTCGTCTACACATGCTGTACTGTTAACACTTATATTTCCTATTCTATATCCAGTACGATGTCGTCTACACATGTTGTACTGTTAACACTTATATTTCCTATTCTATATCCAGTACGATGTCGTCTACACATGCTGTACTGTTAACACTTATATTTCTTATTCTATATCCAGTACGATGTCGTCTACACATGCTGTACCATTAACACTTATATTTCCTATTCTATATCCAGTACGATGCCGTCTACACATGCTGTACTATTAATACTTATATTTCCTATTATATATCCAGTACGATGTCGTCTACACATGCTGTACTGTTAACACTTATATTTCCTATTCTATATCCAGTACGATGTCGTCTACACATGCTGTACTGTTAACACTTATATTTCCTATTCTATATCCTGTACGATGTCGTCTACACATGCTGTATTGTTAACACTTATATTTCCTATTCTATATCCAGTACGATGTCGTCTACACATGCTGTACTGTTAACACTTATATTTCCTATTCTATATCCAGTACGATGTCGTCTACACATGCTGTACAGTACAATTAATACTTATATTTCCTATTATATATCCAGTGCGATGTCGTCTACACATGCTGTACTGTTAACACTTATATTTCCTATTCTATATTCAGTACGATGTCGTCTACACATGCTGTACAGTACTATTAACACTTATATTTCCGATTCTATATCCTGTACGATGTCGTCTACACATGCTGTACTGTTAACACTTATATTTCCTATTCTATATCCAGTACGATGTCGTCTACACATGCTGTACAGTACTATTAACACTTATATTTCCTATTCTATATCCAGTACGATGTCGTCTACACATGCTGTACTGTTAACACTTATATTTCCTATTCTATATCCAGTACGATGTCGTCTACACATGCTGTACTGTTAACACTTATATTTCCTATTCTATATCCAGTACGATGTCGTCTACGCATGCTGTACTATTAACACTTATATTTCCTATTCTATATCCAGTACGATGTCGTCTACACATGCTGTACTGTTAACACTTATATTTCCTATTCTATATCCAGTACGATGTCGTCTACACATGCTGTACTATTAACACTTATATTTCCTATTCTATATCCAGTACGATGTCGTCTACACATGCTGTACTGGTAACACTTATATTTCCTATTCTATATCCAGTACGATGTCGTCTACACATGCTGTACTGTTAACACTTATATTTCCTATTCTATATCCAGTACGATGTCGTCTACACATGCTGTACTGTTAACACTTATATTTCCTATTCTATATCCAGTACGATGTCGTCTACACATGCTGTACTGTTAACACTTATATTTCCTATTCTATATCCAGTACGATGTCGTCTACACATGCTGTACAGTACTATTAATACTTATATTTCCTATTATATATCCAGTACGATGTCGTCTACACATGCTGTACTGTTAACACTTATATTTCCTATTCTATATCCAGTGCGATGTCGTCTACACATGCTGTACTGTTAACACTTATATTTCCTATTATATATCCAGTACGATGTGGTCTACACATGCTGTACTGTTAACACTTATATTTCCTATTCTATGTCCAGTACGATGTCGTCTACACATGCTGTACTATTAACACTTATATTTCCTATTCTATATCCAGTACGATGTCGTCTACACATGCTGTACTGTTAACACTTATATTTCCTATTCTATATCCAGTACGATGTCGTCTACACATGCTGTACTATTAACACTTATATTTCCTATTCTATATCCAGTACGATGTCGTCTACACATGCTGTACTGTTAACACTTATATTTCCTATTCTATGTCCTGTACGATGTCGTCTACACATGCTCTACTATTAACACTTATATTTCCTATTCTATATCCAGTACGATGTCGTCTACACATGCTGTACTGTTAACACTTATATTTCCTATTCTATATCCAGTACGATGTCGTCTACACATGCTGTATAGTACTATTAACACTTATATTTCCTATTCTATATCCTGTACGATGTCGTCTACACATGCTGTACTGTTAACACTGATATTTCCTATTCTATATCCAGTACGATGTCGTCTACACATGCTGTACTATTAACACTTATATTTCCTATTCTATATCCAGTACGATGTCGTCTACACATGCTGTACTGTTAACACTTATATTTCCTATTCTATATCCAGTACGATGTCGTCTAAACATGCTGTACTGTTAACACTTATATTTCCTATTCTATATCCGGTACGATGTCGTCTACACATGCTGTACAGTACTATTAATACTTATATTTCCTATTCTATATCCAGTACGATGTCGTCTACACATGCTCTACTGTTAACACTTATATTTCCTATTCTATATCCAGTGTGATGTCGTCTACACATGCTGTACTGTTAACACTTATATTTCCTATTCTATATCCAGTGCGATGTCGTCTACACATGCTGTACTGTTAACACTTATATTTCCTATTCTATATCCAGTACGATGTCGTCTACACATGCTGTACTGTTAACACTTATATTTCCTATTCTATATCCAGTACGATGTCGTCTACACATGCTGTACAGTACTATTAATACTTATATTTCCTATTATATATCCAGTACGATGTCTTCTACACATGCTGTACAGTACTATTAACACTTATATTTCCTATTCTATATGCTGTACGATGTCGTCTACACATGCTGTACTATTAACACTTATATTTCCTATTCTATATCCAGTACGATGTCGTCTACACATGCTGTACTGTTAACCCTTATATTTCCTATTCTATGTCCAGTACGATGTCGTCTGCACATGCTGTACTATTAACACTTATATTTCTTATTCTATATCCAGTACGATGTCGTCTACACATGCTGTACTGTTAACACTTATATTTGCTATTCTATATCCAGTACGATGTCGTCTACACATGCTGTACTGTTAAGACTTATATTTCCTATTCTATATCCAGTACGATGTCGTCTACACATGCTGTACTGTTAACACTTATATTTCCTATTCTATGTCCAGTACGATGTCGTCTACACATGCTGTACTGTTAACACTTATATTTCCTATTCTATATCCAGTACGATGTCGTCTACACATGCTGTACTGTTAACACTTAGATTTCCTATTCTATATCCAGTACGATGTCGTCTACACATGTTGTACTGTTAACACTTATATTTCCTATTCTATATCCAGTACGATGTCGTCTACACATGCTGTACTGTTAACACTTATATTTCTTATTCTATATCCAGTACGATGTCGTCTACACATGCTGTACTGTTAACACTTATATTTCCTATTCTATATCCAGTACGATGTCGTCTACACATGCTGTACTATTAATACTTATATTTCCTATTATATATCCAGTGCGATGTCGTCTACACATGCTGTACTGTTAACACTTATATTTCCTATTCTATATCCAGTACGATGTCGTCTACACATGCTGTACTGTTAACACTTATATTTCCTATTCTATATCCAGTACGATGTCGTCTACACATGCTGTACTATTAATACTTATATTTCCTATTATATATCCAGTGCGATGTCGTCTACACATGCTGTATTGTTAACACTTATATTTCCTATTCTATATCCAGTACGATGTCGTCTACACATGCTGTACTGTTAACACTTATATTTCCTATTCTATATCCAGTACGATGTCGTCTACACATGCTGTACAGTACAATTAATACTTTTATTTCCTATTCTATATCCAGTACGATGTCGTCTACACATGCTGTACAGTACTGTTAACACTTATATGTCCTATTCTATATCCAGTAGGATGTCGTCTACACATGCTGTACTGTTAACACTTATATTTCCTATTCTATATCCAGTACGATGTCGTCTACACATGCTGTACTGTTAACACTTATATTTCCTATTCTATGTCCAGTACGATGTCGTCTACACATGCTGTACTGTTAACACTTATATTTCCTATTCTATATCCAGTACGATGTCGTCTACACATGCTGTACTGTTAACACTTATATTTCCTATTCTATATCCAGTACGATGTCGTCTACACATGTTGTACTGTTAACACTTATATTTCCTATTCTATATCCAGTACGATGTCGTCTACACATGCTGTACTGTTAACACTTATATTTCTTATTCTATATCCAGTACGATGTCGTCTACACATGCTGTACCATTAACACTTATATTTCCTATTCTATATCCAGTACGATGCCGTCTACACATGCTGTACTATTAATACTTATATTTCCTATTATATATCCAGTGCGATGTCGTCTACACATGCTGTACTGTTAACACTTATATTTCCTATTCTATATCCAGTACGATGTCGTCTACACATGCTGTACTGTTAACACTTATATTTCCTATTCTATATCCTGTACGATGTCGTCTACACATGCTGTATTGTTAACACTTATATTTCCTATTCTATATCCAGTACGATGTCGTCTACACATGCTGTACTGTTAACACTTATATTTCCTATTCTATATCCAGTACGATGTCGTCTACACATGCTGTACAGTACAATTAATACTTATATTTCCTATTATATATCCAGTGCGATGTCGTCTACACATGCTGTACTGTTAACACTTATATTTCCTATTCTATATTCAGTACGATGTCGTCTACACATGCTGTACAGTACTATTAACACTTATATTTCCGATTCTATATCCTGTACGATGTCGTCTACACATGCTGTACTGTTAACACTTATATTTCCTATTCTATATCCAGTACGATGTCGTCTACACATGCTGTACTATTAACACTTATATTTCCTATTCTATATCCAGTACGATGTCGTCTACACATGCTGTACTGTTAACACTTATATTTCCTATTCTATATCCAGTACGATGTCGTCTACACATGCTGTACTGTTAACACTTATATTTCCTATTCTATATCCGGTACGATGTCGTCTACACATGCTGTACAGTACTATTAATACTTATATTTACTATTCTATATCCAGTACGATGTCGTCTACACATGCTCTACTGTTAACACTTATATTTCCTATTCTATATCCAGTGCGATGTCGTCTACACATGCTGTACTGTTAACACTTATATTTCCTATTCTATATCCAGTACGATGTCGTCTACACATGCTGTACTGTTAACACTTATATTTCCTATTCTATATCCAGTACGATGTCGTCTACACATGCTGTACTGTTAACACTTATATTTCCTATTCTATATCCAGTACGATGTCGTCTACACATGCTGTACTGTTAACACTTATATTTCCTATTCTATATCCAGTACGATGTCGTCTACACATGCTGTACTGTTAACACTTATATTTCCTATTCTATATCCAGTACGATGTCTTCTACACATGCTGTACAGTACAATTAATACTTATATTTCCTATTCTATATCCAGTACGATGTCGTCTACACATGCTGTACTGTTAACACTTATATTTCCTATTCTATATCCAGTACGATGTCGTCTACACATGCTGTACAGTACTATTAACACTTATATTTCCGATTCTATATCCTGTACGATGTCGTCTACACATGCTGTACTGATAACACTTATATTTCCTATTCTATATCCAGTACGATGTCGTCTACACATGCTGTACTATTAACACTTATATTTCCTATTCTATATCCAGTACGATGTCGTCTACACATGCTGTACTGTTAACACTTATATTTCCTATTCTATATCCAGTACGATGTCGTCTACACATGCTGTACTGTTAACACTTATATTTCCTATTCTATATCCAGTACGATGTCGTCTACACATGCTGTACTGTTAACACTTATATTTCCTATTCTCTATCCAGTACGATGTCGTCTACACATGCTGTACAGTACTATTAATACTTATATTTCCTATTATATATCCAGTACGATGTCTTCTACACATGCTGTACAGTACTATTAACACTTATATTTCCTATTCTATATGCTGTACGATGTCGTCTACACATGTTGTACTGTTAACACTTATATTTCCTATTCTATATCCAGTACGATGTGGTCTACACATGCTGTACTGTTAACACTTATATTTCCTATTCTATATCCAGTACGATGTCGTCTACACATGCTGTACTGTTAACACTTATATTTCCTATTCTATATCCAGTACGATGTCGTCTACACGCGCTGTACTATTAATACTTATATTTCCTATTCTATATCCAGTACGATGTCGTCTACACATGCTGTACTGTTAACACTTATATTTCCTATTCTATATCCAGTACGATGTCGTCTACACATGTTGTACTGTTAACACTTATATTTCCTATTCTATGTCCAGTACGATGTCGTCTACACATGTTGTACTGTTAACACTTATATTTCCTATTCTATATCCAGTACGATGTCGTCTACACATGCTGTACTGTTAACACTTATATTTCTTATTCTATATCCAGTACGATGTCGTCTACACATGCTGTACTGTTAACACTTATATTTCCTATTCTATATCCAGTACGATGTCGTCTACACATGCTGTACTATTAATACTTATATTTCCTATTATATATCCAGTGCGATGTCGTCTACACATGCTGTACTGTTAACACTTATATTTCCTATTCTATATCCAGTACGATGTCGTCTACACATGCTGTACTGTTAACACTTATATTTCCTATTCTATATCCTGTACGATGTCGTCTACACATGCTGTATTGTTAACACTTATATTTCCTATTCTATATCCAGTAGGATGTCGTCTACACATGCTGTACTGTTAACACTTATATTTCCTATTCTATATCCAGTACGATGTCGTCTACACATGCTGTACAGTACAATTAATACTTATATTTCCTATTCTATATCCAGTACGATGTCGTCTACACATGCTGTACAGTACTGTTAACACTTATATTTCCTATTCTATATCCAGTAGGATGTCGTCTACACATACTGTACTGTTAACACTTATATTTCCTATTCTATATCCTGTACGATGTCGTCTACACATGCTGTACTGTTAACACTTATATTTCCTATTCTATATCCAGTACGATGTCGTCTACACATGCTGTACTGTTAACACTTATATTTCCTATTCTATATCCAGTACGATGTCGTCTACACATGCTGTACTGTTAACACTTATATTTCCTATTCTATATCCAGTACGATGTCGTCTACACATGTTGTACTGTTAACACTTATATTTCCTATTCTATATCCAGTACGATGTCGTCTACACATGCTGTACAGTACTGTTAACACTTATATTTCCTATTCTATATCCAGTAGGATGTCGTCTACACATACTGTACTGTTAACACTTATATTTCTTATTCTATATCCAGTACGATGTCGTCTACACATGCTGTACCATTAACACTTATATTTCCTATTCTATATCCAGTACGATGCCGTCTACACATGCTGTACTATTAATACTTATATTTCCTATTATATATCCAGTGCGATGTCGTCTACACATGCTGTACTGTTAACACTTATATTTCCTATTCTATATCCAGTACGATGTCGTCTACACATGCTGTACTGTTAACACTTATATTTCCTATTCTATATCCTGTACGATGTCGTCTACACATGCTGTATTGTTAACACTTATATTTCCTATTCTATATCCAGTACGATGTCGTCTACACATGCTGTACTGTTAACACTTATATTTCCTATTCTATATCCAGTACGATGTCGTCTACACATGCTGTACAGTACAATTAATACTTATATTTCCTATTATATATCCAGTGCGATGTCGTCTACACATGCTGTACTGTTAACACTTATATTTCCTATTCTATATTCAGTACGATGTCGTCTACACATGCTGTACAGTACTATTAACACTTATATTTCCGATTCTATATCCTGTACGATGTCGTCTACACATGCTGTACTGTTAACACTTATATTTCCTATTCTATATCCAGTACGATGTCGTCTACACATGCTGTACTATTAACACTTATATTTCCTATTCTATATCCAGTACGATGTCGTCTACACATGCTGTACTGTTAACACTTATATTTCCTATTCTATATCCAGTACAATGTCGTCTACACATGCTGTACTGTTAACACTTATATTTCCTATTCTATATCCGGTACGATGTCGTCTACACATGCTGTACAGTACTATTAATACTTATATTTACTATTCTATATCCAGTACGATGTCGTCTACACATGCTCTACTGTTAACACTTATATTTCCTATTCTATATCCAGTGCGATGTCGTCTACACATGCTGTACTGTTAACACTTATATTTCCTATTCTATATCCAGTACGATGTCGTCTACACATGCTGTACTGTTAACACTTATATTTCCTATTCTATATCCAGTACGATGTCGTCTACACATGCTGTACTGTTAACACTTATATTTCCTATTCTATATCCAGTACGATGTCGTCTACACATGCTGTACTGTTAACACTTATATTTCCTATTCTATATCCAGTACGATGTCGTCTACACATGCTGTACTGTTAACACTTATATTTCCTATTCTATATCCAGTACGATGTCTTCTACACATGCTGTACAGTACAATTAATACTTATATTTCCTATTCTATATCCAGTACGATGTCGTCTACACATGCTGTACTGTTAACACTTATATTTCCTATTCTATATCCAGTACGATGTCGTCTACACATGCTGTACAGTACTATTAACACTTATATTTCCGATTCTATATCCTGTACGATGTCGTCTACACATGCTGTACTGATAACACTTATATTTCCTATTCTATATCCAGTACGATGTCGTCTACACATGCTGTACTATTAACACTTATATTTCCTATTCTATATCCAGTACGATGTCGTCTACACATGCTGTACTGTTAACACTTATATTTCCTATTCTATATCCAGTACGATGTCGTCTACACATGCTGTACTGTTAACACTTATATTTCCTATTCTATATCCAGTACGATGTCGTCTACACATGCTGTACTGTTAACACTTATATTTCCTATTCTCTATCCAGTACGATGTCGTCTACACATGCTGTACAGTACTATTAATACTTATATTTCCTATTATATATCCAGTACGATGTCTTCTACACATGCTGTACAGTACTATTAACACTTATATTTCCTATTCTATATGCTGTACGATGTCGTCTACACATGTTGTACTGTTAACACTTATATTTCCTATTCTATATCCAGTACGATGTGGTCTACACATGCTGTACTGTTAACACTTATATTTCCTATTCTATATCCAGTACGATGTCGTCTACACATGCTGTACTGTTAACACTTATATTTCCTATTCTATATCCAGTACGATGTCGTCTACACGCGCTGTACTATTAACACTTATATTTCCTATTCTATATCCAGTACGATGTCGTCTACACATGCTGTACTGTTAACACTTATATTTCCTATTCTATATCCAGTACGATGTCGTCTACACATGTTGTACTGTTAACACTTATATTTCCTATTCTATGTCCAGTACGATGTCGTCTACACATGTTGTACTGTTAACACTTATATTTCCTATTCTATATCCAGTACGATGTCGTCTACACATGCTGTACTGTTAACACTTATATTTCTTATTCTATATCCAGTACGATGTCGTCTACACATGCTGTACTGTTAACACTTATATTTCCTATTCTATATCCAGTACGATGTCGTCTACACATGCTGTACTATTAATACTTATATTTCCTATTATATATCCAGTGCGATGTCGTCTACACATGCTGTACTGTTAACACTTATATTTCCTATTCTATATCCAGTACGATGTCGTCTACACATGCTGTACTGTTAACACTTATATTTCCTATTCTATATCCTGTACGATGTCGTCTACACATGCTGTATTGTTAACACTTATATTTCCTATTCTATATCCAGTAGGATGTCGTCTACACATGCTGTACTGTTAACACTTATATTTCCTATTCTATATCCAGTACGATGTCGTCTACACATGCTGTACAGTACAATTAATACTTATATTTCCTATTCTATATCCAGTACGATGTCGTCTACACATGCTGTACAGTACTGTTAACACTTATATTTCCTATTCTATATCCAGTAGGATGTCGTCTACACATACTGTACTGTTAACACTTATATTTCCTATTCTATATCCTGTACGATGTCGTCTACACATGCTGTACTGTTAACACTTATATTTCCTATTCTATATCCAGTACGATGTCGTCTACACATGCTGTACTGTTAACACTTATATTTCCTATTCTATATCCAGTACGATGTCGTCTACACATGCTGTACTGTTAACACTTATATTTCCTATTCTATATCCAGTACGATGTCGTCTACACATGTTGTACTGTTAACACTTATATTTCCTATTCTATATCCAGTACGATGTCGTCTACACATGCTGTACAGTACTGTTAACACTTATATTTCCTATGCTATATCCAGTAGGATGTCGTCTACACATACTGTACTGTTAACACTTATATTTCTTATTCTATATCCAGTACGATGTCGTCTACACATGCTGTACCATTAACACTTATATTTCCTATTCTATATCCAGTACGATGCCGTCTACACATGCTGTACTATTAATACTTATATTTCCTATTATATATCCAGTGCGATGTCGTCTACACATGCTGTACTGTTAACACTTATATTTCCTATTCTATATCCAGTACGATGTCGTCTACACATGCTGTACTGTTAACACTTATATTTCCTATTCTATATCCTGTACGATGTCGTCTACACATGCTGTATTGTTAACACTTATATTTCCTATTCTATATCCAGTACGATGTCGTCTACACATGCTGTACTGTTAACACTTATATTTCCTATTCTATATCCAGTACGATGTCGTCTACACATGCTGTACAGTACAATTAATACTTATATTTCCTATTATATATCCAGTGCGATGTCGTCTACACATGCTGTACTGTTAACACTTATATTTCCTATTCTATATTCAGTACGATGTCGTCTACACATGCTGTACAGTACTATTAACACTTATATTTCCGATTCTATATCCTGTACGATGTCGTCTACACATGCTGTACTGTTAACACTTATATTTCCTATTCTATATCCAGTACGATGTCGTCTACACATGCTGTACTATTAACACTTATATTTCCTATTCTATATCCAGTACGATGTCGTCTACACATGCTGTACTGTTAACACTTATATTTCCTATTCTATATCCAGTACGATGTCGTCTACACATGCTGTACTGTTAACACTTATATTTCCTATTCTATATCCGGTACGATGTCGTCTACACATGCTGTACAGTACTATTAATACTTATATTTACTATTCTATATCCAGTACGATGTCGTCTACACATGCTCTACTGTTAACACTTATATTTCCTATTCTATATCCAGTGCGATGTCGTCTACACATGCTGTACTGTTAACACTTATATTTCCTATTCTATATCCAGTACGATGTCGTCTACACATGCTGTACTGTTAACACTTATATTTCCTATTCTATATCCAGTACGATGTCGTCTACACATGCTGTACTGTTAACACTTATATTTCCTATTCTATATCCAGTACGATGTCGTCTACACATGCTGTACTGTTAACACTTATATTTCCTATTCTATATCCAGTACGATGTCGTCTACACATGCTGTACTGTTAACACTTATATTTCCTATTCTATATCCAGTACGATGTCTTCTACACATGCTGTACAGTACAATTAATACTTATATTTCCTATTCTATATCCAGTACGATGTCGTCTACACATGCTGTACTGTTAACACTTATATTTCCTATTCTATATCCAGTACGATGTCGTCTACACATGCTGTACAGTACTATTAACACTTATATTTCCGATTCTATATCCTGTACGATGTCGTCTACACATGCTGTACTGATAACACTTATATTTCCTATTCTATATCCAGTACGATGTCGTCTACACATGCTGTACTATTAACACTTATATTTCCTATTCTATATCCAGTACGATGTCGTCTACACATGCTGTACTGTTAACACTTATATTTCCTATTCTATATCCAGTACGATGTCGTCTACACATGCTGTACTGTTAACACTTATATTTCCTATTCTATATCCAGTACGATGTCGTCTACACATGCTGTACTGTTAACACTTATATTTCCTATTCTCTATCCAGTACGATGTCGTCTACACATGCTGTACAGTACTATTAATACTTATATTTCCTATTATATATCCAGTACGATGTCTTCTACACATGCTGTACAGTACTATTAACACTTATATTTCCTATTCTATATGCTGTACGATGTCGTCTACACATGTTGTACTGTTAACACTTATATTTCCTATTCTATATCCAGTACGATGTGGTCTACACATGCTGTACTGTTAACACTTATATTTCCTATTCTATATCCAGTACGATGTCGTCTACACATGCTGTACTGTTAACACTTATATTTCCTATTCTATATCCAGTACGATGTCGTCTACACGCGCTGTACTATTAACACTTATATTTCCTATTCTATATCCAGTACGATGTCGTCTACACATGCTGTACTGTTAACACTTATATTTCCTATTCTATATCCAGTACGATGTCGTCTACACATGTTGTACTGTTAACACTTATATTTCCTATTCTATGTCCAGTACGATGTCGTCTACACATGTTGTACTGTTAACACTTATATTTCCTATTCTATATCCAGTACGATGTCGTCTACACATGCTGTACTGTTAACACTTATATTTCTTATTATATATCCAGTACGATGTCGTCTACACATGCTGTACTGTTAACACTTATATTTCCTATTCTATATCCAGTACGATGTCGTCTACACATGCTGTACTATTAATACTTATATTTCCTATTATATATCCAGTGCGATGTCGTCTACACATGCTGTACTGTTAACACTTATATTTCCTATTCTATATCCAGTACGATGTCGTCTACACATGCTGTACTGTTAACACTTATATTTCCTATTCTATATCCTGTACGATGTCGTCTACACATGCTGTATTGTTAACACTTATATTTCCTATTCTATATCCAGTACGATGTCGTCTACACATGCTGTACTGTTAACACTTATATTTCCTATTCTATATCCAGTACGATGTCGTCTACACATGCTGTACAGTACAATTAATACTTATATTTCCTATTCTATATCCAGTACGATGTCGTCTACACATGCTGTACAGTACTGTTAACACATATATTTCCTATTATATATCCAGTAGGATGTCGTCTACACATACTGTACTGTTAACACTTATATTTCCTATTCTATATCCTGTACGATGTCGTCTACACATGCTGTACTGTTAACACTTATATTTCCTATTCTATATCCAGTACGATGTCGTCTACACATGCTGTACTGTTAACACTTATATTTCCTATTCTATATCCAGTACGATGTCGTCTACACATGCTGTACTGTTAACACTTATATTTCCTATTCTATATCCAGTACGATGTCGTCTACACATGTTGTACTGTTAACACTTATATTTCCTATTCTATATCCAGTACGATGTCGTCTACACATGCTGTACTGTTAACACTTATATTTCCTATTCTATATCCAGTACGATGTCGTCTACACATGCTGTACAGTACAATTAATACTTATATTTCCTATTCTATATCCAGTACGATGTCGTCTACACATGCTGTACAGTACTGTTAACACTTATATTTCCTATTCTATATCCAGTAGGATGTCGTCTACACATACTGTACTGTTAACACTTATATTTCCTATTCTATATCCTGTACGATGTCGTCTACACATGCTGTACTGTTAACACTTATATTTCCTATTCTATATCCAGTACGATGTCGTCTACACATGCTGTACTGTTAACACTTATATTTCCTATTCTATATCCAGTACGATGTCGTCTACACATGCTGTACTGTTAACACTTATATTTCCTATTCTATATCCAGTACGATGTCGTCTACACATGTTGTACTGTTAACACTTATATTTCCTATTCTATATCCAGTACGATGTCGTCTACACATGCTGTACTGTTAACACTTATATTTCTTATTCTATATCAAGTACGATGTCGTCTACACATGCTGTACTGTTAACACTTATATTTCCTATTCTATATCCAGTACGATGTCGTCTACACATGCTGTACTGTTAACACTTATATTTCCTATTCTATATCCTGTACGATGTCGTCTACACATGCTGTATTGTTAACACTTATATTTCCTATTATATATCCAGTACGATGTCGTCTACACATGCTGTACTGTTAACACTTATATTTCCTATTCTATATCCAGTACGATGTCGTCTACACATGCTGTACAGTACAATTAATACTTATATTTCCTATTCTATATCCAGTACGATGTCGTCTACACATGCTGTACAGTACTGTTAACACTTATATTTCCTATTCTATATCCAGTAGGATGTCGTCTACACATACTGTACTGTTAACACTTATATTTCCTATTCTATATCCAGTACGATGTCGTCTACACATGCTGTATTGTTAACACTTATATTTCCTATTCTATATCCAGTACGATGTCGTCTACACATGCTGTACTGTTAACACTTATATTTCCTATTCTATATCCAGTACGATGTCGTCTACACATGTTGTACTGTTAACACTTATATTTCCTATTCTATATCCAGTACGATGTCGTCTACACATGCTGTACTGTTAACACTTATATTTCTTATTCTATATCAAGTACGATGTCGTCTACACATGCTGTACTGTTAACACTTATATTTCCTATTCTATATCCAGTACGATGTCGTCTACACATGCTGTACTATTAATACTTATATTTCCTATTATATATCCAGTGCAATGTCGTCTACACATGCTATACTGTTAACACTTATATTTCCTATTCTATATCCTGTTCGATGTCGTCTACACATGCTGTATTGTTAACACTTATATTTCCTATTCTATATCCAGTACGATGTCGTCTACACATGATGTACTGTTAACACTTATATTTCCTATTCTATATCCAGTACGATGTCGTCTACACATGCTGTACTGTTAACACTTATATTTCCTATTCTATATCCAGTACGATGTCGTCTACACATGCTGTACTGTTAACACTTATATTTCCTATTTATATCCAGTACGATGTCGTCTACACATGCTGTACTGTTAACACTTATATTTCCTATTCTATATCCAGTACGATGTCTTCTACACATGCTGTACAGTACAATTAATACTTATATTTCCTATTCTATATCCAGTACGATGTCGTCTACACATGCTGTACTGTTAACACTTATATTTCCTATTCTATATCCAGTACGATGTCGTCTACACATGCTGTACAGTACTATTAACACTTATATTTCCGATTCTATATCCTGTACGATGTCGTCTACACATGCTGTACTGTTAACACTTATATTTCCTATTCTATATCCAGTACGATGTCGTCTACACATGCTGTACTATTAACACTTATATTTCCTATTCTATATCCAGTACGATGTCGTCTACACATGCTGTACTGTTAACACTTATATTTCCTATTCTATATCCAGTACGATGTCGTCTACACATGCTGTACTGTTAACACTTATATTTCCTATTCTATATCCGGTACGATGTCGTCTACACATGCTGTACAGTACTATTAATACTTATATTTCCTATTCTATATCCAGTACGATGTCGTCTACACATGCTCTACTGTTAACACTTATATTTCCTATTCTATATCCAGTGCGATGTCGTCTACACATGCTGTACTGTTAACACTTATATTTCCTATTCTATATCCAGTACGATGTCGTCTACACATGCTGTACTGTTAACACTTATATTTCCTATTCTATATCCAGTACGATGTCGTCTACACATGCTGTACTGTTAACACTTATATTTCCTATTCTATATCCAGTACGATGTCGTCTACACATGCTGTACTGTTAACACTTATATTTCCTATTCTATATCCAGTACGATGTCGTCTACACATGCTGTTCTGTTAACACTTATATTTCCTATTCTATATCCAGTACGATGTCTTCTACACATGCTGTACAGTACAATTAATACTTATATTTCCTATTCTATATCCAGTACGATGTCGTCTACACATGCTGTACTGTTAACACTTATATTTCCTATTCTATATCCAGTACGATGTCGTCTACACATGCTGTACAGTACTATTAACACTTATATTTGCGATTCTATATCCTGTACGATGTCGTCTACACATGCTGTACTGTTAACACTTATATTTCCTATTCTATATCCAGTACGATGTCGTCTACACTTGCTGTACTATTAACACTTATATTTCCTATTCTATATCCAGTACGATGTCGTCTACACATGCTGTACTGTTAACACTTATATTTCCTATTCTATATCCAGTACGATGTCGTCTACACATGCTGTACTGTTAACACTTATATTTCCTATTCTATATCTGGTACGATGTCGTCTACACATGCTGTACAGTACTATTAATACTTATATTTCCTATTCTATATCCAGTACGATGTCGTCTACACATGCTCTACTGTTAACACTTATATTTCCTATTCTATATCCAGTGCGATGTCGTCTACACATGCTGTACTGTTAACACTTATATTTCCTATTCTATATCCAGTACGATGTCGTCTACACATGCTGTACTGTTAACACTTATATTTTCTATTCTATATCCAGTACGATGTCGTCTACACATGCTGTACTGTTAACACTTATATTTCCTATTCTATATCCAGTACGATGTCGTCTACACATGCTGTACAGTACTATTAATACTTATATTTCCTATTATATATCCAGTACGATGTCTTCTACACATGCTGTACAGTACTATTAACACTTATATTTCCTATTCTATATGCTGTACGATGTCGTCTACACATGCTGTACTGTTAACACTTATATTTCCTATTCTATATCCAGTACGATGTCGTCTACACATGCTGTACTGTTAACACTTATATTTCCTATTCTATATCCAGTACGATGTCGTCTACACATGCTGTACTGTTAACACTTATATTTCCTATTCTATATCCAGTACGATGTCGTCTACACGCGCTGTACTATTAACACTTATATTTCCTATTCTATATCCAGTACGATGTCGTCTACACATGCTGTACTGTTAACACTTATATTTCCTATTCTATATCCAGTACGATGTCGTCTACACATGCTGTATTGTTAACACTTATATTTCCTATTCTATGTCCAGTACGATGTCGTCTACACATGCTGTACTGTTAACACTTATATTTCCTATTCTATATCCAGTACGATGTCGTCTACACATGCTGTACTGTTAACACTTATATTTCCTATTCTATATCCAGTACGATGTCGTCTACACATGCTGTACTGTTAACACTTATATTTCCTATTCTATATCCGGTACGATGTCGTCTACACATGCTGTACAGTACTATTAATACTTATATTTCCTATTCTATATCCAGTACGATGTCGTCTACACATGCTCTACTGTTAACACTTATATTTCCTATTCTATATCCAGTGCGATGTCGTCTACACATGCTGTACTGTTAACACTTATATTTCCTATTCTATATCCAGTACGATGTCGTCTACACATGCTGTACTGTTAACACTTATATTTCCTATTCTATATCCAGTACGATGTCATCTACACATGCTGTACTGTTAACACTTATATTTCCTATTCTATATCCAGTACGATGTCGTCTACACATGCTGTACTGTTAACACTTATATTTCCTATTCTATATCCAGTACGATGTCGTCTACACATGCTGTACTGTTAACACTTATATTTCCTATTCTATATCCAGTACGATGTCTTCTACACATGCTGTACAGTACAATTAATACTTATATTTCCTATTCTATATCCAGTACGATGTCGTCTACACATGCTGTACTGTTAACACTTATATTTCCTATTCTATATCCAGTACGATGTCGTCTACACATGCTGTACAGTACTATTAACACTTATATTTCCGATTCTATATCCTGTACGATGTCGTCTACACATGCTGTACTGTTAACACTTATATTTCCTATTCTATATCCAGTACGATGTCGTCTACACATGCTGTACTATTAACACTTATATTTCCTATTCTATATCCAGTACGATGTCGTCTACACATGCTGTACTGTTAACACTTATATTTCCTATTCTATATCCAGTACGATGTCGTCTACACATGCTGTACTGTTAACACTTATATTTCCTATTCTATATCTGGTACGATGTCGTCTACACATGCTGTACAGTACTATTAATACTTATATTTCCTATTCTATATCCAGTACGATGTCGTCTACACATGCTCTACTGTTAACACTTATATTTCCTATTCTATATCCAGTGCGATGTCGTCTACACATGCTGTACTGTTAACACTTATATTTCCTATTCTATATCCAGTACGATGTCGTCTACACATGCTGTACTGTTAACACTTATATTTCCTATTCTATATCCAGTACGATGTCGTCTACACATGCTGTACTGTTAACACTTATATTTCCTATTCTATATCCAGTACGATGTCGTCTACACATGCTGTACTGTTAACACTTATATTTCCTATTCTATATCCAGTACGATGTCGTCTACACATGCTGTACAGTACTATTAATACTTATATTTCCTATTATATATCCAGTACGATGTCTTCTACACATGCTGTACAGTACTATTAACACTTATATTTCCTATTCTATATGCTGTACGATGTCGTCTACACATGCTGTACTGTTAACACTTATATTTCCTATTCTATATCCAGTACGATGTCGTCTACACATGCTGTACTGTTAACACTTATATTTCCTATTCTATATCCAGTACGATGTCGTCTACACATGCTGTACTGTTAACACTTATATTTCCTATTCTATATCCAGTACGATGTCGTCTACACGCGCTGTACTATTAACACTTATATTTCCTATTCTATATCCAGTACGATGTCGTCTACACATGCTGTACTGTTAACACTTATATTTCCTATTCTATATCCAGTACGATGTCGTCTACAAATGCTGTACTGTTAACACTTATATTTCCTATTCTATGTCCAGTACGATGTCGTCTACACATGCTGTACTATTAACACTTATATTTCCTATTCTATATCCAGTACGATGTCGTCTACACATGCTGTACTGTTAACACTTATATTTCCTATTCTATATCCAGTACGATGTCGTCTACACATGCTGTACAGTACAATTAATACTTATATTTCCTATTCTATATCCAGTACGATGTCGTCTACACATGCTGTACTGTTAACACTTATATTTCCTATTCTATATCCAGTACGATGTCGTCTACACATGCTGTACTATTAACACTTATATTTCCTATTCTATATCCAGTACGATGTCGTCTACACATGCTGTACTGTTAACACTTATATTTCCTATTCTATATCCTGTACGATGTCGTCTACACATGCTGTATTGTTAACACTTATATTTCCTATTCTATATCCAGTACGATGTCGTCTACACATGCTGTACTGTTAACACTTATATTTCCTATTCTATATCCAGTACGATGTCGTCTACACATGCTGTACAGTACAATTAATACTTATATTTCCTATTCTATATCCAGTACGATGTCGTCTACACATGCTGTACAGTACTGTTAACACTTATATTTCCTATTCTATATCCAGTAGGATGTCGTCTACACATGCTGTACTGTTAACACTTATATTTCCTATTCTATATCCAGTACGATGTCGTCTACACATGCTGTACTGTTAACACTTATATTTCCTATTCTATATCCAGTACGATGTCGTTTACACATGCTGTACTGTTAACACTTATATTTCCTATTCTATATCCAGTACGATGTCGTCTACACATGCTGTACAGTACTATTAATACTTATATTTCCTATTCTATATCCAGTACGATGTCGTCTACACATGCTGTACTGTTAACACTTATATTTCCTATTCTATATCCAGTACGATGTCGTCTACACATGCTGTACTGTTAACACTTATATTTCCTATTCTATATCCAGTACGATGTCTTCTACACATGCTGTACAGTACAATTAATACTTATATTTCCTATTCTATATCCAGTACGATGTCGTCTACACATGCTGTACTGTTAACACTTATATTTCCTATTCTATATCCAGTACGATGTCGTCTACACATGCTGTACAGTACTATTACCACTTATATTTCCTATTCTATATCCTGTACGATGTCGTCTACACATGCTGTACTGTTAACACTTATATTTCCTATTCTATATCCAGTACGATGTCGTCTACACATGCTGTACTATTAACACTTATATTTCCTATTCTATATCCAGTACGATGTCGTCTACACATGCTGTACTGTTAACACTTATATTTCCTATTCTATATCCAGTACGATGTCGTCTACACATGCTGTACTGTTAACACTTATATTTCCTATTCTATATCCGGTACGATGTCGTCTACACATGCTGTACAGTACTATTAATACTTATATTTCCTATTCTATATCCATTACGATGTCGTCTACACATGCTCTACTGTTAACACTTATATTTCCTATTCTATATCCAGTGCGATGTCGTCTACACATGCTGTACTGTTAACACTTATATTTCCTATTCTATATCCAGTACGATGTCGTCTACACATGCTGTACTGTTAACACTTATATTTCCTATTCTATATCCAGTACGATGTCGTCTACACATGCTGTACTGTTAACACTTATATTTCCTATTCTATATCCAGTACGATGTCGTCTACACATGCTGTACAGTACTATTAATACTTATATTTCCTATTATATATCCAGTACGATGTCTTCTACACATGCTGTACAGTACTATTAACACTTATATTTCCTATTCTATATGCTGTACGATGTCGTCTACACATGCTGTACTGTTAACACTTATATTTCCTATTCTATATCCAGTACGATGTCGTCTACACATGCTGTACAGTTAACACTTATATTTCCTATTCTATATCCAGTACGATGTCGTCTACACATGCTGTACTGTTAACACTTATATTTCCTATTCTATATCCAGTACGATGTCGTCTACACGCGCTGTACTATTAACACTTATATTTCCTATTCTATATCCAGTACGATGTCGTCTACACATGCTGTACTGTTAACACTTATATTTCCTATTCTATATCCAGTACGATGTCGTCTACACATGCTGTACTGTTAACACTTATATTTCCTATTCTATATCCTGTACGATGTCGTCTACACATGCTGTATTGTTAACACTTATATTTCCTATTCTATATCCAGTACGATGTCGTCTACACATGCTGTACTGTTAACACTTATATTTCCTATTCTATATCCAGTACGATGTCGTCTACACATGCTGTACAGTACAATTAATACTTATATTTCCTATTCTATATCCAGTACGATGTCGTCTACACATGCTGTACAGTACTGTTAACACTTATATTTCCTATTCTATATCCAGTAGGATGTCGTCTACACATGCTGTACTGTTAACACTTATATTTCCTATTCTATATCCAGTACGATGTCGTCTACACATGCTGTACTGTTAACACTTATATTTCCTATTCTATATCCAGTACGATGTCGTCTACACATGCTGTACTGTTAACACTTATATTTCCTATTCTATATCCAGTACGATGTCGTCTACACATGCTGTACTGTTAACACTTATATTTCCTATTCTATATCCAGTACGATGTCGTCTACACATGTTGTACTGTTAACACTTATATTTCCTATTCTATATCCAGTACGATGTCGTCTACACATGATGTACTGTTAACACTTATATTTCTTATTCTATATCCAGTACGATGTCGTCTACACATGCTGTACTGTTAACACTTATATTTCCTATTCTATATCCAGTACGATGTCGTCTACACATGCTGTACTGTTAACACTTATATTTCCTATTCTATATCCAGTACGATGTCGTCTACACATGCTGTACTGTTAACACTTATATTTCCTATTCTATATCCAGTACGATGTCGTCTACACATGTTGTACTGTTAACACTTATATTTCCTATTCTATATCCAGTACGATGTCGTCTACACATGATGTACTGTTAACACTTATATTTCTTATTCTATATCCAGTACGATGTCGTCTACACATGCTGTACTGTTAACACTTATATTTCCTATTCTATATCCAGTACGATGTCGTCTACACATGCTGTACTGTTAACACTTATATTTCCTATTCTATATCCAGTACGATGTCGTCTACACATGCTGTACTGTTAACACTTATATTTCCTATTCTATATCCAGTACGATGTCGTCTACACATGCTGTACTGTTAACACTTATATTTCCTATTCTATATCCAGTACGATGTCGTCTACACATGTTGTACTGTTAACACTTATATTTCCTATTCTATATCCAGTACGATGTCGTCTACACATGATGTACTGTTAACACTTATATTTCTTATTCTATATCCAGTACGATGTCGTCTACACATGCTGTACTGTTAACACTTATATTTCCTATTCTATATCCAGTACGATGTCGTCTACACATGCTGTACTGTTAACACTTATATTTTCTATTCTATATCCTGTACGATGTCGTCTACACATGCTGTATTGTTAACACTTATATTTCCTATTCTATATCCAGTACGATGTCGTCTACACATGCTGTACTGTTAACACTTATATTTCCTATTCTATATCCAGTACGATGTCGTCTACACATGCTGTACTGTTAACACTTATATTTCCTATTCTATATCCAGTACGATGTCGTCTACACATGCTGTACTGTTAACACTTATATTTCCTATTCTATATCCAGTACGATGTCGTCTACACATGCTGTACAGTACTATTAACACTTATATTTCCTATTCTATATCCTGTACGATGTCGTCTACACATGCTGTACTGTTAACACTTATATTTCCTATTCTATATCCAGTACGATGTCGTCTACACATGCTGTACTATTAACACTTATATTTCCTATTCTATATCCAGTACGATGTCGTCTACACATGCTGTACTGTTAACACTTATATTTCCTATTCTATATCCAGTACGATGTCGTCTACACATGCTGTACTGTTAACACTTATATTTCCTATTCTATATCCGGTACGATGTCGTCTACACATGCTGTACAGTACTATTAATACTTATATTTCCTATTCTATATCCATTACGATGTCGTCTACACATGCTCTACTGTTAACACTTATATTTCCTATTCTATATCCAGTGCGATGTCGTCTACACATGCTGTACTGTTAACACTTATATTTCCTATTCTATATCCAGTACGATGTCGTCTACACATGCTGTACTGTTAACACTTATATTTCCTATTCTATATCCAGTACGATGTCGTCTACACATGCTGTACTGTTAACACTTATATTTCCTATTCTATATCCAGTACGATGTCGTCTACACATGCTGTACAGTACTATTAATACTTATATTTCCTATTATATATCCAGTACGATGTCTTCTACACATGCTGTACAGTACTATTAACACTTATATTTCCTATTCTATATGCTGTACGATGTCGTCTACACATGCTGTACTGTTAACACTTATATTTCCTATTCTATATCCAGTACGATGTCGTCTACACATGCTGTACAGTTAACACTTATATTTCCTATTCTATATCCAGTACGATGTCGTCTACACATGCTGTACTGTTAACACTTATATTTCCTATTCTATATCCAGTACGATGTCGTCTACACGCGCTGTACTATTAACACTTATATTTCCTATTCTATATCCAGTACGATGTCGTCTACACATGCTGTACTGTTAACACTTATATTTCCTATTCTATATCCAGTACGATGTCGTCTACACATGCTGTACTGTTAACACTTATATTTCCTATTCTATGTCCAGTACGATGTCGTCTACACATGCTGTACTATTAACACTTATATTTCCTATTCTATATCCAGTACGATGTCGTCTACACATGTTGTACTGTTAACACTTATATTTCCTATTCTATATCCAGTACGATGTCGTCTACACATGCTGTACAGTACTATTAACACTTATATTTCCTATTCTATATCCAGTACGATGTCGTCTACACATGCTGTACTGTTAACACTTATATTTCCTATTCTATATCCAGTACGATGTCGTCTACACATGCTGTATAGTACTATTAATACTTATATTTCCTATTCTATATCCAGTACGATGTCGTCTACACATGCTGTACAGTACTATTAACACTTATATTTCCTATTCTATATCCAGTACGATGTCATCTACACATGCTGTACAGTACTATTAATACTTATATTTCCTATTCTATATCCAGTACGATGTCGTCTGCACATGCTGTACTATTAACACTTATATTTCCTATTCTATATCCAGTACGATGTCGTCTACACAGGCTGTACTGTTAACACTTATATTTCCTATTCTATATCCAGTACGATGTCGTCTACACATGCTGTACTGTTAACACTTATATTTCCTATTCTATATCCAGTACGATGTCGTCTACACATGCTCTACTGTTAACACTTATATTTCCTATTCTATATCCAGTACGATGTCGTCTACACATGCTGTACTGTTAACACTTATATTTCCTATTCTATATCCAGTACGATGTCGTCTACACATGCTGTACTGTTAACACTTATATTTCCTATTCTATATCCAGTACGATGTCGTCTACACATGTTGTACTGTTAACACTTATATTTCCTATTCTATATCCAGTACGATGTCGTCTACACATGCTGTACTGTTAACACTTATATTTCCTATTCTATATCCAGTACGATGTCGTCTACACATGCTGTACTGTTAACACTTATATTTCCTATTCTATATCCAGTACGATGTCGTCTACACATGCTGTACTGTTAACACTTATATTTCCTATTCTATATCCAGTACGATGTCGTCTACACATGTTGTACTGTTAACACTTATATTTCCTATTATATATCCAGTGCGATGTCGTCTACACATGCTGTACTGTTAACATTTATATTTCCTATTCTATATCCTGTACGATGTCGTTTACACATGCTGTATTGTTAACACTTATATTTCCTATTCTATATCCAGTACGATGTCGTCTACAAATGCTGTACAGTACAATTAATACTTATATTTCCTATTCTATATCCAGTACGATGTCGTCTACACATGCTGTACAGTACTGTTAATACTTATATTTCCTATTCTATATCCAGTACGATGTCGTCTACACATGCTGTACTGTTAACACTTATATTTCCTATTCTATATCCAGTACGATGTCGTCTACACATGCTGTACTGTTAACACTTATATTTCCTATTCTATATCCAGTACGATGTCGTCTACACATGCTGTACTGTTAACACTTATATTTCCTATTCTATATCCAGTACGATGTCGTCTACACATGCTGTACTGTTAACACTTATATTTCCTATTCTATATCCAGTACGATGTCGTATACACATGTTGTACTGTTAACACTTATATTTCCTATTCTATATCCAGTACGATGTCGTCTACACATGCTGTACAGTACTATTAACACTTATATTTCCTATTCTATATCCAGTACGATGTCATCTACACATGCTGTACAGTACTATTAATACTTATATTTCCTATTCTATATTCAGTACGATGTCGTCTACACATGCTGTACTATTAATACTTATATTTCCTATTATATATCCAGTGCGATGTCGTCTACACATGCTGTACTGTTAACACTTATATTTCCTATTCTATATCCAGTACGATGTCGTCTACACATGCTGTACTGTTAACACTTATATTTCCTATTCTATATCCTGTACGATGTCGTCTACACATGCTGTATTGTTAACACTTATATTTCCTATTCTATATCCAGTACGATGTCGTCTACACATGCTGTACTGTTAACACTTATATTTCCTATTCTATATCCAGTACGATGTCGTCTACACATGCTGTACTGTTAACACTTATATTTCCTATTCTATATCCAGTACGATGTCGTCTATACATGCTGTACTGTTAACACTTATATTTCCTATTCTATATCCAGTACGACGTCTTCTACACATGCTGTACAGTACAATTAATACTTATATTTCCTATTCTATATCCAGTACGATGTCGTCTACACATGCTGTACTGTTAACACTTATATTTCCTATTCTATATCCAGTACGATGTCGTCTACACATGCTGTACTATTAATACTTATATTTCCTATTCTATATCCAGTACGATGTCGTACACACATGCTGTACTGTTAACACTTATATTTCCTATTCTATATGCAGTACGATGTCGTCTACACATGCTGTACTGTTAACACTTATATTTCCTATTCTATATCCAGTACGATGTCGTCTACACATGCTGTACAGTACTATTAATACTTATATTTCCTATTCTATATCCAGTACGATGTCGTCTACACATGCTGTACTGTTAACACTTATATTTCCTATTCTATATCCAGTACGATGTCGTCTACACATGCTGTACTGTTAACACTTATATTTCCTATTCTATATCCAGTACGATGTCGTCTACACATCCTGTACTGTTAACACTTATATTTCTTATTCTATATCCAGTACGATGTCGTCTACACATGCTGTACTGTTAACACTTATATTTCCTATTCTATATCCAGTACGATGTCTTCTACCCATGCTGTACTGTTAACACTTATATTTCCTATTCTATATCCAGTACGATGTCGTCTACACATGCTGTACTATTAATACTTATATTTCCTATTCTATATCCAGTACGATGTCGTCTACACATGCTGTACTGTTAACACTTATATTTCCTATTCTATATCCAGTACGATGTCGTCTACACATGCTGTACTGTTAACATTTATATTTCCTATTCTATATCCTGTACGATGTCGTCTACACATGCTGTATTGTTAACACTTATATTTCCTATTCTATATCCAGTACGATGTCGTCTACACATGCTGTACTGTTAACACTTATATTTCCTATTCTATATCCAGTACGATGTCGTCTACAAATGCTGTACAGTACAATTAATACTTATATTAACTATTCTATATCCAGTACGATGTCGTCTACACATGCTGTACAGTACTGTTAACACTTATATTTCCTATTCTATATCCAGTAGGATGTCGTCTACACATGCTGTACTGTTAACACTTATATTTCCTATTCTATATCCAGTACGATGTCGTCTACACATGCTGTACTGTTAACACTTATATTTCCTATTCTATATCCAGTACGATGTCGTCTACACATGCTGTACTGTTAACACTTATATTTCCTATTCTATATCCAGTACGATGTCGTCTACACATGCTGTACTGTTAACACTTATATTTCCTATTCTATATCCAGTACGATGTCGTCTACACATGTTGTACTGTTAACACTTATATTTCCTATTCTATATCCAGTACGATGTCGTCTACACATGCTGTACAGTACTATTAACACTTATATTTCCTATTCTATATCCAGTACGATGTCATCTACACATGCTGTACAGTACTATTAATACTTATATTTCCTATTCTATATTCAGTACGATGTCGTCTACACATGCTGTACTGTTAACACTTATATTTCTTATTCTATATCCAGTACGATGTCGTCTACACATGCTGTACTGTTAACACTTATATTTCCTATTCTATATCCAGTACGATGTCGTCTACACATGCTGTACTATTAATACTTATATTTCCGATTATATATCCAGTGCGATGTCGTCTACACATGCTGTACTGTTAACACTTATATTTCCTATTCTATATCCAGTACGATGTCGTCTACACATGCTGTACTGTTAACACTTATATTTCCTATTCTATATCCTGTACGATGTCGTCTACACATGCTCTATTGTTAACACTTATATTTCCTATTCTATATCCAGTACGATGTCGTCTACACATGCTGTACTGCTAACACTTATATTTCCTATTCTATATCCAGTACGATGTCGTCTACACATGCTGTACTGTTAACACTTATATTTCCTATTCTATATCCAGTACGATGTCGTCTACACATGCTGTACTGTTAACACTTATATTTCCTATTCTATATTCAGTACGACGTCTTCTACACATGCTGTACAGTACAATTAATACTTATATTTCCTATTCTATATCCAGTACGATGTCGTCTACACATGCTGTACTGTTAACACTTATATTTCCAATTCTATATCCAGTACGATGTCGTCTACACATGCTGTACTATTAATACTTATATTTCCTATTCTATATCCAGTACGATGTCGTACACACATGCTGTACTGTTAACACTTATATTTCCTATTCTATATGCAGTACGATGTCGTCTACACATGCTGTACTGTTAACACTTATATTTCCTATTCTATATCCAGTACGATGTCGTCTACACATGCTGTACAGTACTATTAATACTTATATTTCCTATTCTATATCCAGTACGATGTCGTCTACACATGCTGTACTGTTAACACTTATATTTCCTATTCTATATCCAGTACGATGTCGTCTACACATGCTGTACTGTTAACACTTATATTTCCTATTCTATATCCAGTACGATGTCGTCTACACATCCTGTACTGTTAACACTTATATTTCCTATTCTATATCCAGTACGATGTCGTCTACACATGCTGTACTGTTAACACTTATATTTCCTATTCTATATCCAGTACGATGTCTTCTACCCATGCTGTACTGTTAACACTTATATTTCCTATTCTATATCCAGTACGATGTCGTCTACACATGCTGTACTATTAATACTTATATTTCCTATTCTATATCCAGTACGATGTCGTCTACACATGCTGTACTGTTAACACTTATATTTCCTATTCTATATCCAGTACGATGTCGTCTACACATGCTGTACTATTAATACTTATATGTCCTATTCTATATCCAGTACGATGTCGTCTACACATGCTGCACTGTTAACACTTATATTTCCTATTCTATATCCAGTACGATGTCGTCTACACATGCTGTACAGTACTATTAATACTTATATTTCCTATTCTATATCCAGTACGATGTCGTCTACACATGCTGTACTGTTAACACTTATATTTCCTATTCTATATCCAGTACGATGTCGTCTACACATGCTGTACTGTTAACACTTATATTTCCTATTCTATATCCAGTACGATGTCGTCTACACATGCTGTACTGTTAACACTTATAGTTCCTATTCTATATCCAGTACGATGTCGTCTACACATGCTGTACAGTACTATTAATACTTATATTTCCTATTCTATATCCAGTACGATATCGTCTACACATGCTGTACAGTACTATTAACACTTATATTTCCTATTCTATATCCAGTACGATGTCATCTACACATGCTGTACAGTACTATTAATACTTATATTTCCTATTCTATATTCAGTACGATGTCGTCTACACATGCTGTACTGTTAACACTTATATTTCCTATTATATATCCAGTACGATGTCGTCTACACATGCTGTACTGTTAACACTTATATTTCCTATTCTATATCCAGTACGATGTCGTCTACACATGCTGTACTGTTAACACTTATATTTCCTATTCTATATCCAGTACAATGTCATCTACACATGCTGTACAGTACTATTAATACTTATATTTCCTATTCTATATTCAGTACGATGTCGTCTACACATGCTGTACTGTTAACGCTTATATTTCCTATTCTATATCCTGTACGATGTCGTCTACACATGCTGTACTGTTAACACTTATATTTCCTATTCTATATCCAGTACGATGTCGTCTACACATGCTGTACTGTTAACACTTATATTTCCTATTCTATATCCAGTACGATGTCGTCTACACATGCTGTACTGTTAACACTTATATTTCTTATTCTATATCCAGTACGATGTCGTCTACACAAGCTGTACTGTTAACACTTATATTTCCTATTCTATATCCAGTACGATGTCGTCTACACATGCTGTACTGTTAACACTTATATTTCCTATTCTATATCCAGTACGATGTCGTCTACACATGCTGTACTATTAATACTTATATTTCCTATTCTATATCCATTACGATGTCGTCTACACATGCTGTACTGTTAACACTTATATTTCCTATTCTATATCCAGTACGATGTCGTCTACACATGCTGTACTGTTAACACTTATATTTCCTATTCTATATCCAGTACGATGTCGTCTACACATGCTGTACTATTAATACTTATATTTCCTATTCTATATCCAGTACGATGTCGTCTACACATGATGTACAGTACTATTAATACTTATATTTCCTATTCTATATCCAGTACGATGTCGTCTACACATGTTGTACTGTTAACACTTATATTTCCTATTCTATATCCAGTACGATGTCGTCTACACATGCTGTACTGTTAACACTTATATTTCCTATTCTATATCCAGTACGATGTCGTCTACACATGCTGTACTGTTAACACTTATATTTCCTATTCTATATCCAGTACGATGTCGTCTACACATGCTGTACTGTTAACACTTATATTTCCTATTCTATATCCAGTACGATGTCGTCTACACATGCTGTACTGTTAACACTTATATTTCCTATTCTATATCCAGTACGATGTCGTCTACACATGCTGTACTGTTAACACTTACATTTCCTATTCTATATCCAGTACGATGTCGTCTACACATGTTGTACTGTTAACACTTATATTTCCTATTCTATATCCAGTACGATGTCGTCTACACATGCTGTACTATTAATACTTATATTTCCTATTATATATCCAGTGCGATGTCGTCTACACATGCTGTACTGTTAACACTATATTTCCTATTCTATGTCCAGTACGATGTCGTCTACACATGCTGTACTGTTAACACTTATATTTCCTATTCTATATCCTGTACGATGTCGTCTACACATGCTGTATTGTTAACACTTATATTTCCTATTCTATATCCAGTACGATGTCGTCTACACATGCTGTACTGTTAACGCTTATATTTCCTATTCTATATCCTGTACGATGTCGTCTACACATGCTGTACTGTTAACACTTATATTTCATATTCTATATCCAGTACGATGTCGTCTACACATGCTGTACTGTTAACACTTATATTTCCTATTCTATATCCAGTACGATGTCGTCTACACATGCTGTACTGTTAACACTTATATTTCTTATTCTATATCCAGTACGATGTCGTCTACACATGCTGTACAGTACTATTAATACTTATATTTCCTATTCTATATCCAGTACGATGTCGTCTACACATGCTGTACTGTTAACACTTATATTTCCTATTCTATAAACAGTACGATGTCGTCTACACATGCTGTACTGTTAACACTTATATTTCCTATTCTATGTCCAGTACGATGTCGTCTACACATCCTGTACTGTTAACACTTATATTTCCTATTTTATATCCAGTACGATGTCGTCTACACATGCTGTACTATTAATACTTATATTTCCTATTCTATATCCAGTACGATGTCGTCCACACATGCTGTACTGTTAACACTTATATTTCCTATTCTATATCCAGTACGATGTCGTCTACACATGCTGTACTGTTAACACTTATATTTCCTATTCTATATCCAGTACGATGTCGTCTACACATGCTGTACTGTTAACACTTATATTTCCTATTCTATATCCAGTACGATGTCGTCTACACATGCTGTACTGTTAACACTTATATTTCCTATTCTATATCCAGTACGATGTCGTCTACACATGCTGTACTGTTAACACTTATATTTCCTATTCTATATCCAGTACGATGTCGTCTACACATGCTGTACTGTTAACACTTACATTTCCTATTCTATATCCAGTACGATGTCGTCTACACATGTTGTACTGTTAACACTTATATTTCCTATTCTATATCCAGTACGATGTCGTCTACACATGCTGTACTATTAATACTTATATTTCCTATTATATATCCAGTGCGATGTCGTCTACACATGCTGTACTGTTAACACTATATTTCCTATTCTATGTCCAGTACGATGTCGTCTACACATGCTGTACTGTTAACACTTATATTTCCTATTCTATATCCTGTACGATGTCGTCTACACATGCTGTATTGTTAACACTTATATTTCCTATTCTATATCCAGTACGATGTCGTCTACACATGCTGTACTGTTAACGCTTATATTTCCTATTCTTTATCCTGTACGATGTCGTCTACACATGCTGTACTGTTAACACTTATATTTCCTATTCTATATCCAGTACGATGTCGTCTACACATGCTGTACTGTTAACACTTATATTTCCTATTCTATATCCAGTACGATGTCGTCTACACATGCTGTACTGTTAACACTTATATTTCTTATTCTATATCCAGTACGATGTCGTCTACACATGCTGTACAGTACTATTAATACTTATATTTCCTATTCTATATCCAGTACGATGTCGTCTACACATGCTGTACTGTTAACACTTATATTTCCTATTCTATATCCAGTACGATGTCGTCTACACATGCTGTACTGTTAACACTTATATTTCCTATTCTATATCCAGTACGATGTCGTCTACACATCCTGTACTGTTAACACTTATATTTCCTATTTTATATCCAGTACGATGTCGTCTACACATGCTGTACTATTAATACTTATATTTCCTATTCTATATCCAGTACGATGTCGTCCACACATGCTGTACTGTTAACACTTATATTTCCTATTCTATATGCAGTACGATGTCGTCTACACATGCTGTACTGTTAACACTTATATTTCCTATTCTATATCCAGTACGATGTCGTCTACACATGCTGTACAGTACTATTAATACTTATATTTCCTATTCTATATCCAGTACGATGTCGTCTACACATGCTGTACTGTTAACACTTATATTTCCTATTCTATATCCAGTACGATGTCGTCTACACATGCTGTACTGTTAACACTTATATTTCCTATTCTATATCCAGTACGATGTCGTCTACACATCCTGTACTGTTAACACTTATATTTCCTATTCTATATCCAGTACGATGTCGTCTACACATGCTGTACTGTTAACACTTATATTTCCTATTCTATATCCAGTACGATGTCTTCTACCCATGCTGTACTGTTAACACTTATATTTCCTATTCTATATCCAGTACGATGTCGTCTACACATGCTGTACTATTAATACTTATATTTCCTATTCTATATCCAGTACGATGTCGTCTACACATGCTGTACTGTTAACACTTATATTTCCTATTCTATATCCAGTACGATGTCGTCTACACATGCTGTACTATTAATACTTATATTTCCTATTCTATATCCAGTACGATGTCGTCTACACATGCTGTACTGTTAACACTTATATTTCCTATTCTATATCCAGTACGATGTCGTCTACACATGCTGTACTATTAATACTTATATTTCCTATTCTATATCCAGTACGATGTCGTCTACACATGCTGTACAGTACTATTAATACTTATATTTCCTATTCTATATCCAGTACGATGTCGTCTACACATGCTGTACTGTTAACACTTATATTTCCTATTCTATATCCAGTACGATGTCGTCTACACATGCTGTACTGTTAACACTTATATTTCCTATTCTATATCCAGTACGATGTCGTCTACACATGCTGTACTGTTAACACTTATAGTTCCTATTCTATATCCAGTACGATGTCGTCTACACATGCTGTACAGTACTATTAATACTTATATTTCCTATTCTATATCCAGTACGATGTCGTCTACACATGCTGTACAGTACTATTAACACTTATATTTCCTATTCTATATTCAGTACGATGTCATCTACACATGCTGTACAGTACTATTAATACTTATATTTCCTATTCTATATTCAGTACGATGTCGTCTACACATGCTGTACTGTTAACACTTATATTTCCTATTATATATCCAGTACGATGTCGTCTACACATGCTGTACTGTTAACACTTATATTTCCCATTCTATATCCAGTACGATGTCGTCTACACATGCTGTACTGTTAACACTTATATTTCCTATTCTATATTCAGTACAATGTCATCTACACATGCTGTACAGTACTATTAATACTTATATTTCCTATTCTATATTCAGTACGATGTCGTCTACACATGCTGTACTGTTAACACTTATATTTCTTATTCTATATCCAGTACGATGTCGTCTACACATGCTGTACTGTTAACACTTATATTTCCTATTCTATATCCAGTACGATGTCGTCTACACATGCTGTACTGTTAACACTTATATTTCCTATTCTATATCCAGTACGATGTCGTCTACACATGCTGTACTATTAATACTTATATTTCCTATTCTATATCCATTACGATGTCGTCTACACATGCTGTACTGTTAACACTTATATTTCCTATTCTATATCCAGTACGATGTCGTCTACACATGCTGTACTGTTAACACTTATATTTCCTATTCTATATCCAGTACGATGTCGTCTACACATGCTGTACTGTTAACACTTATATTTCCTATTCTATATCCAGTACGATGTCGTCTACACATGCTGTACTGTTAACACTTACATTTCCTATTCTATATCCATTACGATGTCGTCTACACATGTTGTACTGTTAACACTTATATTTCCTATTCTATATCCAGTACGATGTCGTCTACACATGCTGTACTGTTAACACTTATATTTCTTATTCTATATCCAGTACGATGTCGTCTACACATGCTGTACTGTTAACACTTATATTTCCTATTCTATATCCAGTACGATGTCGTCTACACATGCTGTACTATTAATACTTATATTTCCTATTATATATCCAGTGCGATGTCGTCTACACATGCTGTACTGTTAACACTATATTTCCTATTCTATATCCAGTACGATGTCGTCTACACATGCTGTATTGTTAACACTTATATTTCCTATTCTATATCCTGTACGATGTCGTCTACACATGCTGTACTGTTAACACTTATATTTCCTATTCTATATCCAGTACGATGTCTTCTACCCATGCTGTACTGTTAACACTTATATTTCCTATTCTATATCCAGTACGATGTCGTCTACACATGCTGTACTATTAATACTTATATTTCCTATTCTATATCCAGTACGATGTCGTCTACACATGCTGTACTGTTAACACTTATATTTCCTATTCTATATCCAGTACGATGTCGTCTACACATGCTGTACTATTAATACTTATATGTCCTATTCTATATCCAGTACGATGTCGTCTACACATGCTGCACTGTTAACACTTATATTTCCTATTCTATATCCAGTACAATGTCGTCTACACATGCTGTACTATTAATACTTATATTTCCTATTCTATATCCAGTACGATGTCGTCTACACATGCTGTACAGTACTATTAATACTTATATTTCCTATTCTATATCCAGTACGATGTCGTCTACACATGCTGTACTGTTAACACTTATATTTCCTATTCTATATCCAGTACGATGTCGTCTACACATGCTGTACTGTTAACACTTATATTTCCTATTCTATATCCAGTACGATGTCGTCTACACATGCTGTACTGTTAACACTTATAGTTCCTATTCTATATCCAGTACGATGTCGTCTACACATGCTGTACAGTACTATTAATACTTATATTTCCTATTCTATATCCAGTACGATGTCGTCTACACATGCTGTACAGTACTATTAACACTTATATTTCCTATTCTATATCCAGTACGATGTCATCTACACATGCTGTACAGTACTATTAATACTTATATTTCCTATTGTATATTCAGTACGATGTCGTCTACACATGCTGTACTGTTAACACTTATATTTCCTATTCTATATCCAGTACGATGTCGTCTACACATGCTGTACTGTTAACAATTATATTTCCTATTCTATATCCAGTACAATGTCATCTACACATGCTGTACAGTACTATTAATACTTATATTTCCTATTCTATATTCAGTACGATGTCGTCTACACATGCTGTACTGTTAACACTTATATTTCCTATTATATATCCAGTACGATGTCGTCTACACATGCTGTACTGTTAACACTTATATTTCCCATTCTATATCCAGTACGATGTCGTCTAAACATGCTGTACTGTTAACACTTATATTTCCTATTCTATATTCAGTACAATGTCATCTACACATGCTGTACAGTACTATTAATACTTATATTTCCTATTCTATATTCAGTACGATGTCGTCTACACATGCTGTACTGTTAACACTTATATTTCTTATTCTATATCCAGTACGATGTCGTCTACACATGCTGTACTGTTAACACTTATATTTCCTATTCTATATCCAGTACGATGTCGTCTACACATGCTGTACTGTTAACACTTATATTTCCTATTCTATATCCAGTACGATGTCGTCTACACATGCTGTACTATTAATACTTATATTTCCTATTCTATATCCATTACGATGTCGTCTACACATGCTGTACTGTTAACACTTATATTTCCTATTCTATATCCAGTACGATGTCGTCTACACATGCTGTACTGTTAACACTTATATTTCCTATTCTATATCCAGTACGATGTCGTCTACACATGCTGTACTGTTAACACTTATATTTCCTATTCTATATCCAGTACGATGTCGTCTACACATGCTGTACTGTTAACACTTACATTTCCTATTCTATATCCATTACGATGTCGTCTACACATGTTGTACTGTTAACACTTATATTTCCTATTCTATATCCAGTACGATGTCGTCTACACATGCTGTACTGTTAACACTTATATTTCTTATTCTATATCCAGTACGATGTCGTCTACACATGCTGTACTGTTAACACTTATATTTCCTATTCTATATCCAGTACGATGTCGTCTACACATGCTGTACTATTAATACTTATATTTCCTATTATATATCCAGTGCGATGTCGTCTACACATGCTGTACTGTTAACACTATATTTCCTATTCTATATCCAGTACGATGTCGTCTACACATGCTGTACTGTTAACACTTATATTTCCTATTCTATATCCTGTACGATGTCGTCTACACATGCTGTACTGTTAACACTTATATTTCCTATTCTATATCCAGTACGATGTCTTCTACCCACGCTGTACTGTTAACACTTATATTTCCTATTCTATATCCAGTACGATGTCGTCTACACATGCTGTACTATTAATACTTATATTTCCTATTCTATATCCAGTACGATGTCGTCTACACATGCTGTACTGTTAACACTTATATTTCCTATTCTATATCCAGTACGATGTTGTCTACACATGCTGTACTATTAATACTTATATGTCCTATTCTATATCCAGTACGATGTCGTCTACACATGCTGCACTGTTAACACTTATATTTCCTATTCTATATCCAGTACAATGTCGTCTACACATGCTGTACTATTAATACTTATATTTCCTATTCTATATCCAGTACGATGTCGTCTACACATGCTGTACAGTACTATTAATACTTATATTTCCTATTCTATATCCAGTACGATGTCGTCTACACATGCTGTACTGTTAACACTTATATTTCCTATTCTATATCCAGTACGATGTCGTCTACACATGCTGTACTGTTAACACTTATATTTCCTATTCTATATCCAGTACGATGTCGTCTACACATGCTGTACTGTTAACACTTATAGTTCCTATTCTATATCCAGTACGATGTCGTCTACACATGCTGTACAGTACTATTAATACTTATATTTCCTATTCTATATCCAGTACGATGTCGTCTACACATGCTGTACAGTACTATTAACACTTATATTTCCTATTCTATATCCAGTACGATGTCATCTACACATGCTGTACAGTACTATTAATACTTATATTTCCTATTGTATATTCAGTACGATGTCGTCTACACATGCTGTACTGTTAACACTTATATTTCCTATTCTATATCCAGTACGATGTCGTCTACACATGTTGTACTGTTAACAATTATATTTCCTATTCTATATCCAGTACAATGTCATCTACACATGCTGTACAGTACTATTAATACTTATATTTCCTATTCTATATTCAGTACGATGTCGTCTACACATGCTGTACTGTTAACACTTATATTTCTTATTCTATATCCAGTACGATGTCGTCTACACATGCTGTACTGTTAACACTTATATTTCCTATTCTATATCCAGTACGATGTCGTCTACACATGCTGTACTGTTAACACTTATATTTCCTATTCTATATCCAGTACGATGTCGTCTACACATGCTGTACTATTAATACTTATATTTCCTATTCTATATCCATTACGATGTCGTCTACACATGCTGTACTGTTAACACTTATATTTCCTATTCTATATCCAGTACGATGTCGTCTACACATGCTGTACTGTTAACACTTATATTTCCTATTCTATATCCAGTACGATGTCGTCTACACATGCTGTACTATTAATACTTATATTTCCTATTCTATATCCAGTACGATGTCGTCTACACATGATGTACAGTACTATTAATACTTATATTTCCTATTCTATATCCAGTACGATGTCGTCTACACATGTTGTACTGTTAACACTTATATTTCCTATTCTATATCCAGTACGATGTCGTCTACACATGCTGTACTGTTAACACTTATATTTCCTATTCTATATCCAGTACGATGTCGTCTACACATGCTGTACTGTTAACACTTATATTTCCTATTCTATATCCAGTACGATGTCGTCTACACATGCTGTACTGTTAACACTTATATTTCCTATTCTATATCCAGTACGATGTCGTCTACACATGCTGTACTGTTAACACTTATATTTCCTATTCTATATCCAGTACGATGTCGTCTACACATGCTGTACTGTTAACACTTATATTTCCTAATCTATATCCAGTACGATGTCGTCTACACATGCTGTACTGTTAACACTTATATTTCCTATTCTATATCCAGTACGATGTCGTCTACACATGCTGTACTGTTAACACTTACATTTCCTATTCTATATCCTGTACGATGTCGTCTACACATGCTGTATTGTTAACACTTATATTTCCTATTCTATATCCAGTACGATGTCGTCTACACATGCTGTACTGTTAACACTTATATTTCCTATTCTATATCCAGTACGATGTCGTCTACACATGCTGTACTGTTAACACTTATATTTCTTATTCTATATCCAGTACGATGTCGTCTACACATGCTGTACAGTACTATTAATACTTATATTTCCTATTCTATATCCAGTACGATGTCGTCTACACATGCTGTACTGTTAACACTTATATTTCCTATTCTATATCCAGTACGATGTCGTCTACACATGCTGTACTGTTAACACTTATATTTCCTATTCTATATCCAGTACGATGTCGTCTACACATCCTGTACTGTTAACACTTATATTTCCTATTCTATATCCAGTACGATGTCGTCTACACATGCTGTACTGTTAACACTTATATTTCCTATTCTATATCCAGTACGATGTCTTCTACCCATGCTGTACTGTTAACACTTATATTTCCTATTCTATATCCAGTACGATGTCGTCTACACATGCTGTACTATTAATACTTATATGTCCTATTCTATATCCAGTACGATGTCGTCTACACATGCTGCACTGTTAACACTTATATTTCCTATTCTATATCCAGTACAATGTCGTCTACACATGCTGTACTATTAATACTTATATTTCCTATTCTATATCCAGTACGATGTCGTCTACACATGCTGTACAGTACTATTAATACTTATATTTCCTATTATATATCCAGTACGATGTCGTCTACACATGCTGTACTGTTAACACTTATATTTCCCATTCTATATCCAGTACGATGTCGTCTACACATGCTGTACTGTTAACACTTATATTTCCTATTCTATATTCAGTACAATGTCATCTACACATGCTGTACAGTACTATTAATACTTATATTTCCTATTCTATATTCAGTACGATGTCGTCTACACATGCTGTACTGTTAACACTTATATTTCTTATTCTATATCCAGTACGATGTCGTCTACACATGCTGTACTGTTAACACTTATATTTCCTATTCTATATCCAGTACGATGTCGTCTACACATGCTGTACTGTTAACACTTATATTTCCTATTCTATATCCAGTACGATGTCGTCTACACATGCTGTACTATTAATACTTATATTTCCTATTCTATATCCATTACGATGTCGTCTACACATGCTGTACTGTTAACACTTATATTTCCTATTCTATATCCAGTACGATGTCGTCTACACATGCTGTACTGTTAACACTTATATTTCCTATTCTATATCCAGTACGATGTCGTCTACACATGCTGTACTGTTAACACTTATATTTCCTATTCTATATCCAGTACGATGTCGTCTACACATGCTGTACTGTTAACACTTACATTTCCTATTCTATATCCATTACGATGTCGTCTACACATGTTGTACTGTTAACACTTATATTTCCTATTCTATATCCAGTACGATGTCGTCTACACATGCTGTACTGTTAACACTTATATTTCTTATTCTATATCCAGTACGATGTCGTCTACACATGCTGTACTGTTAACACTTATATTTCCTATTCTATATCCAGTACGATGTCGTCTACACATGCTGTACTATTAATACTTATATTTCCTATTATATATCCAGTGCGATGTCGTCTACACATGCTGTACTGTTAACACTATATTTCCTATTCTATATCCAGTACGATGTCGTCTACACATGCTGTATTGTTAACACTTATATTTCCTATTCTATATCCTGTACGATGTCGTCTACACATGCTGTACTGTTAACACTTATATTTCCTATTCTATATCCAGTACGATGTCTTCTACCCATGCTGTACTGTTAACACTTATATTTCCTATTCTATATCCAGTACGATGTCGTCTACACATGCTGTACTATTAATACTTATATTTCCTATTCTATATCCAGTACGATGTCGTCTACACATGCTGTACTGTTAACACTTATATTTCCTATTCTATATCCAGTACGATGTCGTCTACACATGCTGTACTATTAATACTTATATGTCCTATTCTATATCCAGTACGATGTCGTCTACACATGCTGCACTGTTAACACTTATATTTCCTATTCTATATCCAGTACAATGTCGTCTACACATGCTGTACTATTAATACTTATATTTCCTATTCTATATCCAGTACGATGTCGTCTACACATGCTGTACAGTACTATTAATACTTATATTTCCTATTCTATATCCAGTACGATGTCGTCTACACATGCTGTACTGTTAACACTTATATTTCCTATTCTATATCCAGTACGATGTCGTCTACACATGCTGTACTGTTAACACTTATATTTCCTATTCTATATCCAGTACGATGTCGTCTACACATGCTGTACTGTTAACACTTATAGTTCCTATTCTATATCCAGTACGATGTCGTCTACACATGCTGTACAGTACTATTAATACTTATATTTCCTATTCTATATCCAGTACGATGTCGTCTACACATGCTGTACAGTACTATTAACACTTATATTTCCTATTCTATATCCAGTACGATGTCATCTACACATGCTGTACAGTACTATTAATACTTATATTTCCTATTGTATATTCAGTACGATGTCGTCTACACATGCTGTACTGTTAACACTTATATTTCCTATTCTATATCCAGTACGATGTCGTCTACACATGCTGTACTGTTAACAATTATATTTCCTATTCTATATCCAGTACAATGTCATCTACACATGCTGTACAGTACTATTAATACTTATATTTCCTATTCTATATTCAGTACGATGTCGTCTACACATGCTGTACTGTTAACACTTATATTTCCTATTATATATCCAGTACGATGTCGTCTACACATGCTGTACTGTTAACACTTATATTTCCCATTCTATATCCAGTACGATGTCGTCTAAACATGCTGTACTGTTAACACTTATATTTCCTATTCTATATTCAGTACAATGTCATCTACACATGCTGTACAGTACTATTAATACTTATATTTCCTATTCTATATTCAGTACGATGTCGTCTACACATGCTGTACTGTTAACACTTATATTTCTTATTCTATATCCAGTACGATGTCGTCTACACATGCTGTACTGTTAACACTTATATTTCCTATTCTATATCCAGTACGATGTCGTCTACACATGCTGTACTGTTAACACTTATATTTCCTATTCTATATCCAGTACGATGTCGTCTACACATGCTGTACTATTAATACTTATATTTCCTATTCTATATCCATTACGATGTCGTCTACACATGCTGTACTGTTAACACTTATATTTCCTATTCTATATCCAGTACGATGTCGTCTACACATGCTGTACTGTTAACACTTATATTTCCTATTCTATATCCAGTACGATGTCGTCTACACATGCTGTACTGTTAACACTTATATTTCCTATTCTATATCCAGTACGATGTCGTCTACACATGCTGTACTGTTAACACTTACATTTCCTATTCTATATCCATTACGATGTCGTCTACACATGTTGTACTGTTAACACTTATATTTCCTATTCTATATCCAGTACGATGTCGTCTACACATGCTGTACTGTTAACACTTATATTTCTTATTCTATATCCAGTACGATGTCGTCTACACATGCTGTACTGTTAACACTTATATTTCCTATTCTATATCCAGTACGATGTCGTCTACACATGCTGTACTATTAATACTTATATTTCCTATTATATATCCAGTGCGATGTCGTCTACACATGCTGTACTGTTAACACTATATTTCCTATTCTATATCCAGTACGATGTCGTCTACACATGCTGTACTGTTAACACTTATATTTCCTATTCTATATCCTGTACGATGTCGTCTACACATGCTGTACTGTTAACACTTATATTTCCTATTCTATATCCAGTACGATGTCTTCTACCCACGCTGTACTGTTAACACTTATATTTCCTATTCTATATCCAGTACGATGTCGTCTACACATGCTGTACTATTAATACTTATATTTCCTATTCTATATCCAGTACGATGTCGTCTACACATGCTGTACTGTTAACACTTATATTTCCTATTCTATATCCAGTACGATGTTGTCTACACATGCTGTACTATTAATACTTATATGTCCTATTCTATATCCAGTACGATGTCGTCTACACATGCTGCACTGTTAACACTTATATTTCCTATTCTATATCCAGTACAATGTCGTCTACACATGCTGTACTATTAATACTTATATTTCCTATTCTATATCCAGTACGATGTCGTCTACACATGCTGTACAGTACTATTAATACTTATATTTCCTATTCTATATCCAGTACGATGTCGTCTACACATGCTGTACTGTTAACACTTATATTTCCTATTCTATATCCAGTACGATGTCGTCTACACATGCTGTACTGTTAACACTTATATTTCCTATTCTATATCCAGTACGATGTCGTCTACACATGCTGTACTGTTAACACTTATAGTTCCTATTCTATATCCAGTACGATGTCGTCTACACATGCTGTACAGTACTATTAATACTTATATTTCCTATTCTATATCCAGTACGATGTCGTCTACACATGCTGTACAGTACTATTAACACTTATATTTCCTATTCTATATCCAGTACGATGTCATCTACACATGCTGTACAGTACTATTAATACTTATATTTCCTATTGTATATTCAGTACGATGTCGTCTACACATGCTGTACTGTTAACACTTATATTTCCTATTCTATATCCAGTACGATGTCGTCTACACATGTTGTACTGTTAACAATTATATTTCCTATTCTATATCCAGTACAATGTCATCTACACATGCTGTACAGTACTATTAATACTTATATTTCCTATTCTATATTCAGTACGATGTCGTCTACACATGCTGTACTGTTAACACTTATATTTCTTATTCTATATCCAGTACGATGTCGTCTACACATGCTGTACTGTTAACACTTATATTTCCTATTCTATATCCAGTACGATGTCGTCTACACATGCTGTACTGTTAACACTTATATTTCCTATTCTATATCCAGTACGATGTCGTCTACACATGCTGTACTATTAATACTTATATTTCCTATTCTATATCCATTACGATGTCGTCTACACATGCTGTACTGTTAACACTTATATTTCCTATTCTATATCCAGTACGATGTCGTCTACACATGCTGTACTGTTAACACTTATATTTCCTATTCTATATCCAGTACGATGTCGTCTACACATGCTGTACTATTAATACTTATATTTCCTATTCTATATCCAGTACGATGTCGTCTACACATGATGTACAGTACTATTAATACTTATATTTCCTATTCTATATCCAGTACGATGTCGTCTACACATGTTGTACTGTTAACACTTATATTTCCTATTCTATATCCAGTACGATGTCGTCTACACATGCTGTACTGTTAACACTTATATTTCCTATTCTATATCCAGTACGATGTCGTCTACACATGCTGTACTGTTAACACTTATATTTCCTATTCTATATCCAGTACGATGTCGTCTACACATGCTGTACTGTTAACACTTATATTTCCTATTCTATATCCAGTACGATGTCGTCTACACATGCTGTACTGTTAACACTTATATTTCCTATTCTATATCCAGTACGATGTCGTCTACACATGCTGTACTGTTAACACTTATATTTCCTAATCTATATCCAGTACGATGTCGTCTACACATGCTGTACTGTTAACACTTATATTTCCTATTCTATATCCAGTACGATGTCGTCTACACATGCTGTACTGTTAACACTTACATTTCCTATTCTATATCCTGTACGATGTCGTCTACACATGCTGTATTGTTAACACTTATATTTCCTATTCTATATCCAGTACGATGTCGTCTACACATGCTGTACTGTTAACACTTATATTTCCTATTCTATATCCAGTACGATGTCGTCTACACATGCTGTACTGTTAACACTTATATTTCTTATTCTATATCCAGTACGATGTCGTCTACACATGCTGTACAGTACTATTAATACTTATATTTCCTATTCTATATCCAGTACGATGTCGTCTACACATGCTGTACTGTTAACACTTATATTTCCTATTCTATATCCAGTACGATGTCGTCTACACATGCTGTACTGTTAACACTTATATTTCCTATTCTATATCCAGTACGATGTCGTCTACACATCCTGTACTGTTAACACTTATATTTCCTATTCTATATCCAGTACGATGTCGTCTACACATGCTGTACTGTTAACACTTATATTTCCTATTCTATATCCAGTACGATGTCTTCTACCCATGCTGTACTGTTAACACTTATATTTCCTATTCTATATCCAGTACGATGTCGTCTACACATGCTGTACTATTAATACTTATATGTCCTATTCTATATCCAGTACGATGTCGTCTACACATGCTGCACTGTTAACACTTATATTTCCTATTCTATATCCAGTACAATGTCGTCTACACATGCTGTACTATTAATACTTATATTTCCTATTCTATATCCAGTACGATGTCGTCTACACATGCTGTACAGTACTATTAATACTTATATTTCCTATTCTATATCCAGTACGATGTCGTCTACATATGCTGTACTGTTAACACTTATATTTCCTATTCTATATCCAGTACGATGTCGTCTACACAGGCTGTACTGTTAACACTTATATTTCCTATTCTATATGCAGTACGATGTCGTCTACACATGCTGTACTGTTAACACTTATATTTCCTATTCTATATCCAGTACGATGTCGTCTACACATGCTGTACAGTACAATTAATACTTATATTTCCTATTCTATATCCAGTACGATGTCGTCTACACATGCTGTACTGTTAACACTTATATTTCCTATTCTATATCCAGTACGATGTCGTCTACACATGCTGTACTATTAATACTTATATTTCCTATTCTATATCCAGTACGATGTCGTCCACACATGCTGTACTGTTAACACTTATATTTCCTATTCTATATGCAGTACGATGTCGTCTACACATGCTGTACTGTTAACACTTATATTTCCTATTCTATATCCAGTACGATGTCGTCTACACATGATGTACAGTACTATTAATACTTATATTTCCTATTCTATATCCAGTACGATGTCGTCTACACATGCTGTACTGTTAACACTTATATTTCCTATTCTATATCCAGTACGATGTCGTCTACACATGCTGTACTGTTAACACTTATATTTCCTATTCTATATCCAGTACGATGTCGTCTACACATGCTGTACTGTTAACACTTATATTTCCTATTCTATATCCAGTACGATGTCGTCTACACATGCTGTACTGTTAACACTTATATTTCCTATTCTATATCAAGTACGATGTCTTCTACACATGCTGTACTGTTAACACTAATATTTCCTATTCTATATCCAGTACGATGTCGTCTACACATGCTGTACTATTAATACTTATATTTCCTATTCTATATCCAGTACGATGTCGTCTACACATGCTGTACTGTTAACACTTATATTTCCTATTCTATATCCTGTACGATGTCGTCTACACATGCTGTTTTGTTAACACTTATATTTCCTATTCTATATCCAGTACGATGTCGTCTACACATGCTGTACTGTTAACACTTATATTTCCTATTCTATATCCTGTACGATGTCGTCTACACATGCTGTACTGTTAACACTTATATTTCCTATTCTATATCCAGTACGATGTCGTCTACACATGCTGTACTGTTAACACTTATATTTCCTATTCTATATCCAGTACGATGTCGTCTACACATGCTGTACTGTTAACACTTATATTTCCTATTCTATATCCAGTACGATGTCGTCTACACATGCTGTACAGTACAATTAATACTTATATTTCCTATTCTATATCCAGTACGATGTCGTCTACACATGCTGTACTGTTAACACTTATATTTCCTATTCTATATCCAGTACGATGTCGTCTACACATGCTGTACTATTAATACTTATATTTCCTATTCTATATCCAGTACGATGTCGTCCACACATGCTGTACTGTTAACACTTATATTTCCTATTCTATGTGCAGTACGATGTCGTCTACACATGCTGTACTGTTAATACTTATATTTCCTATTCTATATCCAGTACGATGTCGTCTACACATGCTGTACAGTACTATTAATACTTATATTTCCTATTCTATATCCAGTACGATGTCGTCTACACATGCTGTACTGTTAACACTTATATTTCCTATTCTATATCCAGTACGATGTCGTCTACACATCCTGTACTGTTAACACTTATATTTCCTATTCTATATCCATTACGATGTCGTCTACACATGCTGTACTGTTAACACTTATATTTCCTATTCTATATCCAGTACGATGTCTTCTACCCATGCTGTACTGTTAACACTTATATTTCCTATTCTATATCCAGTACGATGTCGTCTACACATGCTGTACTATTAATACTTATATGTCCTATTCTATATCCAGTACGATGTCGTCTACACATGCTGCACTGTTAACACTTATATTTCCTATTCTATATCCAGTACAATGTCGTCTACACATGCTGTACTATTAATACTTATATTTCCTATTCTATATCCAGTACGATGTCGTCTACACATGCTGTACAGTACTATTAATACTTATATTTCCTATTCTATATCCAGTACGATGTCGTCTACACATGCTGTACTGTTAACACTTATATTTCCTATTCTATATCCAGTACGATGTCGTCTACACATGCTGTACTGTTAACACTTATATTTCCTATTCTATATCCAGTACGATGTCGTCTAGACATGCTGTACTGTTAACACTTATATTTCCTATTCTATATCCAGTACGATGTCGTCTACACATGCTGTACAGTACAATTAATACTTATATTTCCTATTCTATATCCAGTACGATGTCGTCTACACATGCTGTACTGTTAACACTTATATTTCCTATTCTATATCCAGTAGGATGTCGTCTACACATGCTGTACTATTAATACTTATATTTCCTATTCTATATCCAGTACGATGTCGTCCACACATGCTGTACTGTTAACACTTATATTTCCTATTCTATATGCAGTACGATTTCGTCTACACATGCTGTACTGTTAACACTTATATTTCCTATTCTATATCCAGTACGATGTCGTCTACACATGCTGTACAGTACTATTAATACTTATATTTCCTATTCTATATCCAGTACGATGTCGTCTACACATGCTGTACTGTTAACACTTATATTTCCTATTCTATATCCAGTACGATGTCGTCTACACATGCTGTACTGTTAACACTTATATTTCCTATTCTATATCCAGTACGATGTCGTCTACACATCCTGTACTGTTAACACTTATATTTCCTATTCTATATCCAGTACGATGTCGTCTACACATGCTGTACTGTTAACACTTATATTTCCTATTCTATATCCAGTACGATGTCTTCTACCCATGCTGTACTGTTAACACTTATATTTCCTATTCTATATCCAGTACGATGTCGTCTACACATGCTGTACTATTAATACTTATATGTCCTATTCTATATCCAGTACGATGTCGTCTACACATGCTGTACTATTAATACTTATATTTCCTATTCTATATCCAGTACGATGTCGTCTACACATGCTGTACAGTACTATTAATACTTATATTTCCTATTCTATATCCAGTACGATGTCGTCTACACATGCTGTACTGTTAACACTTATATTTCCTATTCTATATCCAGTACGATGTCGTCTACACATGCTGTACTGTTAACACTTATATTTCCTATTCTATATCCAGTACGATGTCGTCTACACATGCTGTACTGTTAACACTTATATTTCCTATTCTATATCCAGTACGATGTCGTCTACACATCCTGTACTGTTAACACTTATATTTCCTATTCTATATCCAGTACGATGTCGTCTACACATGCTGTACTGTTAACACTTATATTTCCTATTCTATATCCAGTACGATGTCGTCTACACATCCTGTACTGTTAACACTTATATTTCCTATTCTATATCCAGTACGATGTCGTCTACACATGCTGTACTGTTAACACTTATATTTCCTATTCTATATCCAGTACGATGTCGTCTACACATGCTGTACTATTAATACTTATATTTCCTATTCTATATCCAGTACGATGTCGTCTACACATGCTGTACAGTACTATTAATACTTATATTTCCTATTCTATATCCAGTACGATGTCGTCTACACATGCTGTACTGTTAACACTTATATTTCCTATTCTATATCCAGTACGATGTCGTCTACACATGCTGTACTGATAACACTTATATTTCTATTCTATATCCAGTACGATGTCGTCTACACATGCTGTACTGTTAACACTTATAGTTCCTATTCTATATCCAGTACGATGTCGTCTACACATGCTGTACAGTACTATTAATACTTATATTTCCTATTCTATATCCAGTACGATGTCGTCTACACATGCTGTACAGTACTATTAACACTTATATTTCCTATTCTATATCCAGTACGATGTCATCTACACATGCTGTACAGTACTATTAATACTTATATTTCCTATTCTATATTCAGTACGATGTCGTCTACACATGCTGTACTGTTAACACTTATATTTCCTATTATATGTCCAGTACGATGTCGTCTACACATGCTGTACTGTTAACACTTATATTTCCTATTCTATATCCAGTACGATGTCGTCTACACATGCTGTACTGTTAACACTTATATTTCCTATTCTATATCCAGTACGATGTCGTCTACACATGCTGTACTGTTAACACTTATATTTCCTATTCTATATCCAGTACGATGTCGTCTACACATGCTGTACTGTTAACACTTATATTTCCTATTCTATATCCAGTACGATGTCGTCTACACATGCTGTACTGTTAACACTTATATTTCCTATTCTATATCCAGTACGATGTCTTCTACCCATGCTGTACTGTTAACACTTATATTTCCTATTCTATATCCAGTACGATGTCATCTACACATGCTGTACTATTAATACTTATATGTCCTATTCTATATCCAGTACGATGTCGTCTACACGTGCTGCACTGTTAACACTTATATTTCCTATTCTATATCCAGTACAATGTCGTCTACACATGCTGTACTATTAATACTTATATTTCCTATTCTATATCCAGTACGATGTCGTCTACACATGCTGTACAGTACTATTAATACTTATATTTCCTATTCTATATCCAGTACGATGTCGTCTACACATGCTGTACTGTTAACACTTATATTTCCTATTCTATATCCAGTACGATGTCGTCTACACATGCTGTACTATTAATACTTATATTTCCTATTCTATATCCAGTACGATGTCGTCTACACATGCTGTACAGTACTATTAATACTTATATTTCCTATTCTATATCCAGTACGATGTCGTCTACACATGCTGTACTGTTAACACTTATATTTCCTATTCTATATCCAGTACGATGTCGTCTACACATGCTGTACTGATAACACTTATATTTCTATTCTATATCCAGTACGATGTCGTCTACACATGCTGTACTGTTAACACTTATAGTTCCTATTCTATATCCAGTACGATGTCGTCTACACATGCTGTACAGTACTATTAATACTTATATTTCCTATTCTATATCCAGTACGATGTCGTCTACACATGCTGTACAGTACTATTAACACTTATATTTCCTATTCTATATCCAGTACGATGTCATCTACACATGCTGTACAGTACTATTAATACTTATATTTCCTATTCTATATTCAGTACGATGTCGTCTACACATGCTGTACTGTTAACACTTATATTTCCTATTATATATCCAGTACGATGTCGTCTACACATGCTGTACTGTTAACACTTATATTTCCTATTCTATATCCAGTACGATGTCGTCTACACATGCTGTACTGTTAACACTTATATTTCCTATTCTATATCCAGTACGATGTCGTCTACACATGCTGTACTGTTAACACTTATATTTCCTATTCTATATCCAGTACGATGTCGTCTACACATGCTGTACTGTTAACACTTATATTTCCTATTCTATATCCAGTACGATGTCGTCTACACATGCTGTACTGTTAACACTTATATTTCCTATTCTATATCCAGTACGATGTCTTCTACCCATGCTGTACTGTTAACACTTATATTTCCTATTCTATATCCAGTACGATGTCATCTACACATGCTGTACTATTAATACTTATATGTCCTATTCTATATCCAGTACGATGTCGTCTACACATGCTGCACTGTTAACACTTATATTTCCTATTCTATATCCAGTACAATGTCGTCTACACATGCTGTACTATTAATACTTATATTTCCTATTCTATATCCAGTACGATGTCGTCTACACATGCTGTACAGTACTATTAATACTTATATTTCCTATTCTATATCCAGTACGATGTCGTCTACACATGCTGTACTGTTAACACTTATATTTCCTATTCTATATCCAGTACGATGTCGTCTACACATGCTGTACTGTTAACACTTATATTTCCTATTCTATATCCAGTACGATGTCGTCTACACATGCTGTACTGTTAACACTTATATTTCCTATTCTATATCCAGTACGATGTCGTCTACACATCCTGTACTGTTAACACTTATATTTCCTATTCTATATCCAGTACGATGTCGTCTACACATGCTGTACTGTTAACACTTATATTTCCTATTCTATATCCAGTACGATGTCGTCTACACATGCTGTAGTGTTAACACTTATATTTCTTATTCTATATCCAGTACGATGTCGTCTACACATGCTGTACTGTTAACACTTATATTTCCTATTCTATATCCAGTACGATGTCGTCTACACATGCTGTACTATTAATACTTATATTTCCTATTCTATATCCAGTACGATGTCGTCTACACATGCTGTACAGTACTATTAATACTTATATTTCCTATTATATATCCTGTACGATGTCGTCTACACATGCTGTACTGTTAACACTTATATTTCCTATTCTATATCCAGTACGATGTCGTCTACACATGCTGTACTGATAACACTTATATTTCTATTCTATATCCAGTACGATGTCGTCTACACATGCTGTACTGTTAACACTTATAGTTCCTATTCTATATCCAGTACGATGTCGTCTACACATGCTGTACAGTACTATTAATACTTATATTTCCTATTCTATATCCAGTACGATGTCGTCTACACATGCTGTACAGTACTATTAACACTTATATTTCCTATTCTATATCCAGTACGATGTCATCTACACATGCTGTACAGTACTATTAATACTTATATTTCCTATTCTATATTCAGTACGATGTCGTCTACACATGCTGTACTGTTAACACTTATATTTCCTATTATATATCCAGTACGATGTCGTCTACACATGCTGTACTGTTAACACTTATATTTCCTATTCTATATCCAGTACGATGTCGTCTACACATGCTGTACTGTTAACACTTATATTTCCTATTCTATATCCAGTACGATGTCGTCTACACATGCTGTACTGTTAACACTTATATTTCCTATTCTATATCCAGTACGATGTCGTCTACACATGCTGTACTGTTAACACTTATATTTCCTATTCTATATCCAGTACGATGTCGTCTACACATGCTGTACTGTTAACACTTATATTTCCTATTCTATATCCAGTATGATGTCGTCTACACATGCTGTACTATTAATACTTATATTTCCTATTATATATCCAGTGCGATGTCGTCTACACATGCTGTACTGTTAACATTTATATTTCCTATTCTATATCCAGTACGATGTCGTCTACACATGCTGTACTGTTAACACTTATATTTCCTATTCTATATCCTGTACCATGTCGTCTACACATGCTGTATTGTTAACACTTATATTTCCTATTCTATATCCAGTACGATGTCGTCTACACATGCTGTACTGTTAACACTTATATTTCCTATTCTATATCCTGTACGATGTCGTCTACACATGCTGTACTGTTAACACTTATATTTCCTATTCTATATCCAGTACGAAGTCGTCTACACATGCTGTACTGTTAACACTTATATTTCCTATTCTATATCCAGTACGATGTCGTCTACACATGCTGTACTGTTAACACTTATATTTCCTATTCTATATCCAGTGCGATGTCGTCTACACATGCTGTACAGTACAATTAATACTTATATTTCCTATTCTATATCCAGTACGATGTCGTCTACACATGCTGTACTGTTAACACTTATATTTCCTATTATATATCCAGTACGATGTCGTCTACACATGCTGTACTATTAATACTTATATTTCCTATTCTATATCCAGTACGATGTCGTCCACACATGCTGTACTGTTAACACTTATATTTCCTATTCTATATGCAGTACGATGTCGTCTACACATGCTGTACTGTTAACACTTATATTTCTTATTCTATATACAGTACGATGTCGTCTACACATGCTGTACAGTACTATTAATACTTATATTTCCTATTCTATATCCAGTACGATGTCGTCTACACATGCTGTACTGTTAACACTTATATTTCCTATTCTATATCCAGTACGATGTCGTCTACACATGCTGTACTGTTAACACTTATATTTCCTATTCTATATCCAGTACGATGTCGTCTACACATCCTGTACTGTTAACACTTATATTTCCTATTCTATATCCAGTACGATGTCGTCTACACATGCTGTACTGTTAACACTTATATTTCCTATTCTATATCCAGTACGATGTCTTCTACCCATGCTGTACTGTTAACACTTATATTTCCTATTCTATATCCAGTACGATGTCGTCTACACATGCTGTACTGTTAACACTTATATTTCCTATTCTATATCCAGTACGATGTCGTCCACACATGCTGTACTGTTAACACTTATATTTCCTATTCAATATACAGTACGATGTCGTCTACACATGCTGTACTGTTAACACTTATATTTCTTATTCTATATCCAGTACGATGTCGTCTACACATGCTGTACAGTACTATTAATACTTATATTTCCTATTCGATATCCAGTACGATGTCGTCTACACATGCTGTACTGTTAACACTTATATTTCCTATTCTATATCCAGTACGATGTCGTCTACACATCCTGTACTGTTAACACTTATATTTCCTATTCTATATCCAGTACGATGTCGTCTACACATGCTGTACTGTTAACACTTATATTTCCTATTCTATATCCAGTACGATGTCTTCTACCCATGCTGTACTGTTAACTCTTATATTTCCTATTCTATATCCAGTACGATGTCGTCTACACATGCTGTACTATTAATACTTATATGTCCTATTCTATATCCAGTACGATGTCGTCTACACATGCTGCACTGTTAACACTTATATTTCCTATTCTATATCCAGTACAATGTCGTCTACACATGCTGTACTATTAATACTTATATTTCCTATTCTATATCCAGTACGATGTCGTCTACACATGCTGTACAGTACTATTAATACTTATATTTCCTATTCTATATCCAGTACGATGTCGTCTACACATGCTGTACTGTTAACACTTATATTTCCTATTCTATATCCAGTACGATGTCGTCTACACATGCTGTACAATACTATTAATACTTATATTTCCTATTCTATATCCAGTACGATGTCGTCTACACATGCTGTACTGTTAGCACTTATATTTCCTATTCTATATCCAGTACGATGTCGTCTACACATGCTGTACTGTTAACACTTATATTTCCTATTCTATATCCAGTACGATGTCGTCTACACATCCTGTACTGTTAACACTTATATTTCCTATTCTATATCCAGTACGATGTCGTCTACACATGCTGTACTGTTAACACTTATATTTCCTATTCTATATCCAGTACGATGTCTTCTACCCATGCTGTACTGTTAACACTTATATTTCCTATTCTATATCCAGTACGATGTCGTCTACACATGCTGTACTATTAATACTTATATTTCCTATTCTATATCCAGTACGATGTCGTCTACACATGCTGTACTGTTAACACTTATATTTCCTATTCTATATCCAGTACGATGTCGTCTACACATGCTGTACTATTAATACTTTTATGTCCTATTCTATATCCAGTACAATGTCGTCTACACATGCTGTACTATTAATACTTATATTTCCTATTCTATATTCAGTACGATGTCGTCTACACATGCTGTACTGTTAACACTTATATTTCCTATTATATATCCAGTACGATGTCGTCTACACATGCTGTACTGTTAACACTTATATTTCCTATTCTATATCCAGTACGATGTCGTCTACACATGCTGTACTGTTAACACTTATATTTCCTATTCTATATCCAGTACGATGTCGTCTACACATGCTGTACTGTTAACACTTATATTTCCTATTCTATATCCAGTACGATGTCGTCTACACATGCTGTACTGTTAACACTTATATTTCCTATTCTATATCCAGTACGATGTCGTCTACACATGCTGTACTGTTAACACTTATATTTCCTATTCTATATCCAGTATGATGTCGTCTACACATGCTGTACTATTAATACTTATATTTCCTATTATATATCCAGTGCGATGTCGTCTACACATGCTGTACTGTTAACATTTATATTTCCTATTCTATATCCAGTACGATGTCGTCTACACATGCTGTACTGTTAACACTTATATTTCCTATTCTATATCCTGTACCATGTCGTCTACACATGCTGTATTGTTAACACTTATATTTCCTATTCTATATCCAGTACGATGTCGTCTACACATGCTGTACTGTTAACACTTATATTTCCTATTCTATATCCTGTACGATGTCGTCTACACATGCTGTACTGTTAACACTTATATTTCCTATTCTATATCCAGTACGAAGTCGTCTACACATGCTGTACTGTTAACACTTATATTTCCTATTCTATATCCAGTACGATGTCGTCTACACATGCTGTACTGTTAACACTTATATTTCCTATTCTATATCCAGTGCGATGTCGTCTACACATGCTGTACAGTACAATTAAAACTTATATTTCCTATTCTATATCCAGTACGATGTCGTCTACACATGCTGTACTGTTAACACTTATATTTCCTATTATATATCCAGTACGATGTCGTCTACACATGCTGTACTATTAATACTTATATTTCCTATTCTATATCCAGTACGATGTCGTCCACACATGCTGTACTGTTAACACTTATATTTCCTATTCTATATGCAGTACGATGTCGTCTACACATGCTGTACTGTTAACACTTATATTTCTTATTCTATATACAGTACGATGTCGTCTACACATGCTGTACAGTACTATTAATACTTATATTTCCTATTCTATATCCAGTACGATGTCGTCTACACATGCTGTACTGTTAACACTTATATTTCCTATTCTATATCCAGTACGATGTCGTCTACACATGCTGTACTGTTAACACTTATATTTCCTATTCTATATCCAGTACGATGTCGTCTACACATCCTGTACTGTTAACACTTATATTTCCTATTCTATATCCAGTACGATGTCGTCTACACATGCTGTACTGTTAACACTTATATTTCCTATTCTATATCCAGTACGATGTCTTCTACCCATGCTGTACTGTTAACACTTATATTTCCTATTCTATATCCAGTACGATGTCGTCTACACATGCTGTACTGTTAACACTTATATTTCCTATTCTATATCCAGTACGATGTCGTCCACACATGCTGTACTGTTAACACTTATATTTCCTATTCTATATACAGTACGATGTCGTCTACACATGCTGTACTGTTAACACTTATATTTCTTATTCTATATCCAGTACGATGTCGTCTACACATGCTGTACAGTACTATTAATACTTATATTTCCTATTCGATATCCAGTACGATGTCGTCTACACATGCTGTACTGTTAACACTTATATTTCCTATTCTATATCCAGTACGATGTCGTCTACACATGCTGTACTGTTAACACTTATATTTCCTATTCTATATCCAGTACGATGTCTTCTACCCATGCTGTACTGTTAACACTTATATTTCCTATTCTATATCCAGTACGATGTCGTCTACACATGCTGTACTGTTAACACTTATATTTCCTATTCTATATCCAGTACGATGTCGTCCACACATGCTGTACTGTTAACACTTATATTTCCTATTCAATATACAGTACGATGTCGTCTACACATGCTGTACTGTTAACACTTATATTTCTTATTCTATATCCAGTACGATGTCGTCTACACATGCTGTACAGTACTATTAATACTTATATTTCCTATTAGATATCCAGTACGATGTCGTCTACACATGCTGTACTGTTAACACTTATATTTCCTATTCTATATCCAGTACGATGTCGTCTACACATGCTGTACTGTTAACACTTATATTTCCTATTCTATATCCAGTACGATGTCGTCTACACATCCTGTACTGTTAACACTTATATTTCCTATTCTATATCCAGTACGATGTCGTCTACACATGCTGTACTGTTAACACTTATATTTCCTATTCTATATCCAGTACGATGTCTTCTACCCATGCTGTACTGTTAACACTTATATTTCCTATTCTATATCCAGTACGATGTCGTCTACACATGCTGTACTATTAATACTTATATGTCCTATTCTATATCCAGTACGATGTCGTCTACACATGCTGCACTGTTAACACTTATATTTCCTATTCTATATCCAGTACAATGTCGTCTACACATGCTGTACTATTAATACTTATATTTCCTATTCTATATCCAGTACGATGTCGTCTACACATGCTGTACAGTACTATTAATACTTATATTTCCTATTCTATATCCAGTACGATGTCGTCTACACATGCTGTACTGTTAACACTTATATTTCCTATTCTATATCCAGTACGATGTCGTCTACACATGCTGTACAATACTATTAATACTTATATTTCCTATTCTATATCCAGTACGATGTCGTCTACACATGCTGTACTGTTAGCACTTATATTTCCTATTCTATATCCAGTACGATGTCGTCTACACATGCTGTACTGTTAACACTTATATTTCCTATTCTATATCCAGTACGATGTCGTCTACACATCCTGTACTGTTAACACTTATATTTCCTATTCTATATCCAGTACGATGTCGTCTACACATGCTGTACTGTTAACACTTATATTTCCTATTCTATATCCAGTACGATGTCTTCTACCCATGCTGTACTGTTAACACTTATATTTCCTATTCTATATCCAGTACGATGTCGTCTACACATGCTGTACTATTAATACTTATATTTCCTATTCTATATCCAGTACGATGTCGTCTACACATGCTGTACTGTTAACACTTATATTTCCTATTCTATATCCAGTACGATGTCGTCTACACATGCTGTACTATTAATACTTTTATGTCCTATTCTATATCCAGTACAATGTCGTCTACACATGCTGTACTATTAATACTTATATTTCCTATTCTATATTCAGTACGATGTCGTCTACACATGCTGTACTGTTAACACTTATATTTCCTATTATATATCCAGTACGATGTCGTCTACACATGCTGTACTGTTAACACTTATATTTCCTATTCTATATCCAGTACGATGTCGTCTACACATGCTGTACTGTTAACACTTATATTTCCTGTTCTATATCCAGTACGATGTCGTCTACACATGCTGTACTGTTAACACTTATATTTCCTATTCTATATCCAGTACGATGTCGTCTACACATGCTGTACTGTTAACACTTATATTTCCTATTCTATATCCAGTACGATGTCGTCTACACATGCTGTACTGTTAACACTTATATTTCCTATTCTATATCCAGTATGATGTCGTCTACACATGCTGTACTATTAATACTTATATTTCCTATTATATATCCAGTGCGATGTCGTCTACACATGCTGTACTGTTAACATTTATATTTCCTATTCTATATCCAGTACGATGTCGTCTACACATGCTGTACTGTTAACACTTATATTTTCTATTCTATATCCTGTACCATGTCGTCTACACATGCTGTATTGTTAACACTTATATTTCCTATTCTATATCCAGTACGATGTCGTCTACACATGCTGTACTGTTAACACTTATATTTCCTATTCTATATCCTGTACGATGTCGTCTACACATGCTGTACTGTTAACACTTATATTTCCTATTCTATATCCAGTACGAAGTCGTCTACACATGCTGTACTGTTAACACTTATATTTCCTATTCTATATCCAGTACGATGTCGTCTACACATGCTGTACTGTTAACACTTATATTTCCTATTCTATATCCAGTGCGATGTCGTCTACACATGCTGTACAGTACAATTAATACTTATATTTCCTATTCTATATCCAGTACGATGTCGTCTACACATGCTGTACTGTTAACACTTATATTTCCTATTATATATCCAGTACGATGTCGTCTACACATGCTGTACTATTAATACTTATATTTCCTATTCTATATCCAGTACGATGTCGTCCACACATGCTGTACTGTTAACACTTATATTTCCTATTCTATATGCAGTACGATGTCGTCTACACATGCTGTACTGTTAACACTTATATTTCTTATGCTATATACAGTACGATGTCGTCTACACATGCTGTACAGTACTATTAATACTTATATTTCCTATTCTATATCCAGTACGATGTCGTCTACACATGCTGTACTGTTAACACTTATATTTCCTATTCTATATCCAGTACGATGTCGTCTACACATGCTGTACTGTTAACACTTATATTTCCTATTCTATATCCAGTACGATGTCGTCTACACATCCTGTACTGTTAACACTTATATTTCCTATTCTATATCCAGTACGATGTCGTCTACACATGCTGTACTGTTAACACTTATATTTCCTATTCTATATCCAGTACGATGTCTTCTACCCATGCTGTACTGTTAGCACTTATATTTCCTATTCTATATCCAGTACGATGTCGTCTACACATGCTGTACTGTTAACACTTATATTTCCTATTCTATATCCAGTACGATGTCGTCCACACATGCTGTACTGTTAACATTTATATTTCCTATTCTATATACAGTACGATGTCGTCTACACATGCTGTACTGTTAACACTTATATTTCTTATTCTATATCCAGTACGATGTCGTCTACACATGCTGTACAGTACTATTAATACTTATATTTCCTATTCGATATCCAGTACGATGTCGTCTACACATGCTGTACTGTTAACACTTATATTTCCTATTCTATATCCAGTACGATGTCGTCTACACATGCTGTACTGTTAACACTTATATTTCCTATTCTATATCCAGTACGATGTCGTCTACACATCCTGTACTGTTAACACTTATATTTCCTATTCTATATCCAGTACGATGTCGTCTACACATGCTGTACTGTTAACACTTATATTTCCTATTCTATATCCAGTACGATGTCTTCTACCCATGCTGTACTGTTAACACTTATATTTCCTATTCTATATCCAGTACGATGTCGTCTACACATGCTGTACTATTAATACTTATATGTCCTATTCTATATCCAGTACGATGTCGTCTACACATGCTGCACTGTTAACACTTATATTTCCTATTCTATATCCAGTACAATGTCGTCTACACATGCTGTACTATTAATACTTATATTTCCTATTCTATATCCAGTACGATGTCGTCTACACATGCTGTACAGTACTATTAATACTTATATTTCCTATTCTATATCCAGTACGATGTCGTCTACACATGCTGTACTGTTAACACTTATATTTCCTATTCTATATCCAGTACGATGTCGTCTACACATGCTGTACAGTAATATTAATACTTATATTTCCTATTCTATATCCAGTACGATGTCGTCTACACATGCTGTACTGTTAACACTTATATTTCCTATTCTATATCCAGTACGATGTCGTCTACACATGCTGTACTGTTAACACTTATATTTCCTATTCTATATCCAGTACGATGTCGTCTACACATCCTGTACTGTTAACACTTATATTTCCTATTCTATATCCAGTACGATGTCTTCTACCCATGCTGTACTGTTAACACTTATATTTCCTATTCTATATCCAGTACGATGTCGTCTACACATGCTGTACTATTAATACTTATATGTCCTATTCTATATCCAGTACGATGTCGTCTACACATGCTGTACTATTAATACTTATATTTCCTATTCTATATCCAGTACGATATCGTCTACACATGCTGTACAGTACTATTAATACTTATATTTCCTATTCTATATCCAGTACGATGTCGTCTACACATGCTGTACTGTTAACACTTATATTTCCTATTCTATATCCAGTACGATGTCGTCTACACATGCTGTACTGTTAACACTTATATTTCCTATTCTATATCCAGTACGATGTCGTCTACACATCCTGTACTGTTAACACTTATATTTCCTATTCTATATCCAGTACGATGTCGTCTACACATGCTGTACTGTTAACACTTATATTTCCTATTCTATATCCAGTACGATGTCGTCTACACATGCTGTACTATTAATACTTATATTTCCTATTCTATATCCAGTACGATGTCGTCTACACATGCTGTACAGTACTATTAATACTTATATTTCCTATTCTATATCCAGTACGATGTCGTCTACACATGCTGTACTGTTAACACTTATATTTCCTATTCTATATCCAGTACGATGTCGTCTACACATGCTGTACTGATAACACTTATATTTCTATTCTATATCCAGTACGATGTCGTCTACACATGCTGTACTGTTAACACTTATAGTTCCTATTCTATATCCAGTACGATGTCGTCTACACATGCTGTACAGTACTATTAATACTTATATTTCCTATTCTATATCCAGTACGATGTCGTCTACACATGCTGTACAGTACTATTAACACTTATATTTCCTATTCTATATCCAGTACGATGTCATCTACACATGCTGTACAGTACTATTAATACTTATATTTCCTATTCTATATTCAGTACGATGTCGTCTACACATGCTGTACTGTTAACACTTATATTTCCTATTATATATCCAGTACGATGTCGTCTACACATGCTGTACTGTTAACACTTATATTTCCTATTCTATATCCAGTACGATGTCGTCTACACATGCTGTACTGTTAACACTTATATTTCCTATTCTATATCCAGTACGATGTCGTCTACACATGCTGTACTGTTAACACTTATATTTCCTATTCTATATCCAGTACGATGTCGTCTACACATGCTGTACTGTTAACACTTATATTTCCTATTCTATATCCAGTACGATGTCGTCTACACATGCTGTACTGTTAACACTTATATTTCCTATTCTATATCCAGTACGATGTCTTCTACCCATGCTGTACTGTTAACACTTATATTTCCTATTCTATATCCAGTACGATGTCGTCTACACATGCTGTACTATTAATACTTATATGTCCTATTCTATATCCAGTACGATGTCGTCTACACATGCTGCACTGTTAACACTTATATTTCCTATTCTATATCCAGTACAATGTCGTCTACACATGCTGTACTATTAATACTTATATTTCCTATTCTATATCCAGTACGATGTCGTCTACACATGCTGTACAGTACTATTAATACTTATATTTCCTATTCTATATCCAGTACGATGTCGTCTACACATGCTGTACTGTTAACACTTATATTTCCTATTCTATATCCAGTACGATGTCGTCTACACATGCTGTACTGTTAACACTTATATTTCCTATTCTATATCCAGTACGATGTCGTCTACACATGCTGTACTGTTAACACTTATATTTCCTATTCTATATCCAGTAGGATGTCGTCTACACATCCTGTACTGTTAACACTTATATTTCCTATTCTATATCCAGTACGATGTCGTCTACACATGCTGTACTGTTAACACTTATATTTCCTATTCTATATCCAGTACGATGTCGTCTACACATCCTGTACTGTTAACACTTATATTTCCTATTCTATATCCAGTACGATGTCGTCTACACATGCTGTACTATTAATACTTATATTTCCTATTCTATATCCAGTACGATGTCGTCTACACATGCTGTACAGTACTATTAATACTTATATTTCCTATTATATATCCAGTACGATGTCGTCTACACATGCTGTACTGTTAACACTTATATTTCCTATTCTATATCCAGTACGATGTCGTCTACACATGCTGTACTGATAACACTTATATTTCTATTCTATATCCAGTACGATGTCGTCTACACATGCTGTACTGTTAACACTTATAGTTCCTATTCTATATCCAGTACGATGTCGTCTACACATGCTGTACAGTACTATTAATACTTATATTTCCTATTCTATATCCAGTACGATGTCGTCTACACATGCTGTACAGTACTATTAACACTTATATTTCCTATTCTATATCCAGTACGATGTCATCTACACATGCTGTACAGTACTATTAATACTTATATTTCCTATTCTATATTCAGTACGATGTCGTCTACACATGCTGTACTGTTAACACTTATATTTCCTATTATATATCCAGTACGATGTCGTCTACACATGCTGTACTGTTAACACTTATATTTCCTATTCTATATCCAGTACGATGTCGTCTACACATGCTGTACTGTTAACACTTATATTTCCTATTCTATATCCAGTACGATGTCGTCTACACATGCTGTACTGTTAACACTTATATTTCCTATTCTATATCCAGTACGATGTCGTCTACACATGCTGTACTGTTAACACTTATATTTCCTATTCTATATCCAGTACGATGTCGTCTACACATGCTGTACTGTTAACACTTATATTTCCTATTCTATATCCAGTATGATGTCGTCTACACATGCTGTACTATTAATACTTATATTTCCTATTATATATCCAGTGCGATGTCGTCTACACATGCTGTACTGTTAACATTTATATTTCCTATTCTATATCCAGTACGATGTCGTCTACACATGCTGTACTGTTAACACTTATATTTCCTATTCTATATCCTGTACCATGTCGTCTACACATGCTGTATTGTTAACACTTATATTTCCTATTCTATATCCAGTACGATGTCGTCTACACATGCTGTACTGTTAACACTTATATTTCCTATTCTATATCCTGTACGATGTCGTCTACACATGCTGTACTGTTAACACTTATATTTCCTATTCTATATCCAGTACGAAGTCGTCTACACATGCTGTACTGTTAACACTTATATTTCCTATTCTATATCCAGTACGATGTCGTCTACACATGCTGTACTGTTAACACTTATATTTCCTATTCTATATCCAGTGCGATGTCGTCTACACATGCTGTACAGTACAATTAATACTTATATTTCCTATTCTATATCCAGTACGATGTCGTCTACACATGCTGTACTGTTAACACTTATATTTCCTATTATATATCCAGTACGATGTCGTCTACACATGCTGTACTATTAATACTTATATTTCCTATTCTATATCCAGTACGATGTCGTCCACACATGCTGTACTGTTAACACTTATATTTCCTATTCTATATGCAGTACGATGTCGTCTACACATGCTGTACTGTTAACACTTATATTTCTTATTCTATATACAGTACGATGTCGTCTACACATGCTGTACAGTACTATTAATACTTATATTTCCTATTCTATATCCAGTACGATGTCGTCTACACATGCTGTACTGTTAACACTTATATTTCCTATTCTATATCCAGTACGATGTCGTCTACACATGCTGTACTGTTAACACTTATATTTCCTATTCTATATCCAGTACGATGTCGTCTACACATCCTGTACTGTTAACACTTATATTTCCTATTCTATATCCAGTACGATGTCGTCTACACATGCTGTACTGTTAACACTTATATTTCCTATTCTATATCCAGTACGATGTCTTCTACCCATGCTGTACTGTTAACACTTATATTTCCTATTCTATATCCAGTACGATGTCGTCTACACATGCTGTACTGTTAACACTTATATTTCCTATTCTATATCCAGTACGATGTCGTCCACACATGCTGTACTGTTAACACTTATATTTCCTATTCAATATACAGTACGATGTCGTCTACACATGCTGTACTGTTAACACTTATATTTCTTATTCTATATCCAGTACGATGTCGTCTACACATGCTGTACAGTACTATTAATACTTATATTTCCTATTCTATATCCAGTACGATGTCGTCTACACATGCTGTACTGTTAACACTTATATTTCCTATTCTATATCCAGTACGATGTCGTCTACACATGCTGTACAATACTATTAATACTTATATTTCCTATTCTATATCCAGTACGATGTCGTCTACACATGCTGTACTGTTAACACTTATATTTCCTATTCTATATCCAGTACGATGTCGTCTACACATCCTGTACTGTTAACACTTATATTTCCTATTCTATATCCAGTACGATGTCGTCTACACATGCTGTACTGTTAACACTTATATTTCCTATTCTATATCCAGTACGATGTCTTCTACCCATGCTGTACTGTTAACACTTATATTTCCTATTCTATATCCAGTACGATGTCGTCTACACATGCTGTACTATTAATACTTATATTTCCTATTCTATATCCAGTACGATGTCGTCTACACATGCTGTACTGTTAACACTTATATTTCCTATTCTATATCCAGTACGATGTCGTCTACACATGCTGTACTATTAATACTTTTATGTCCTATTCTATATCCAGTACAATGTCGTCTACACATGCTGTACTATTAATACTTATATTTCCTATTCTATATTCAGTACGATGTCGTCTACACATGCTGTACTGTTAACACTTATATTTCCTATTATATATCCAGTACGATGTCGTCTACACATGCTGTACTGTTAACACTTATATTTCCTATTCTATATCCAGTACGATGTCGTCTACACATGCTGTACTGTTAACACTTATATTTCCTATTCTATATCCAGTACGATGTCGTCTACACATGCTGTACTGTTAACACTTATATTTCCTATTCTATATCCAGTACGATGTCGTCTACACATGCTGTACTGTTAACACTTATATTTCCTATTCTATATCCAGTACGATGTCGTCTACACATGCTGTACTGTTAACACTTATATTTCCTATTCTATATCCAGTATGATGTCGTCTACACATGCTGTACTATTAATACTTATATTTCCTATTATATATCCAGTGCGATGTCGTCTACACATGCTGTACTGTTAACATTTATATTTCCTATTCTATATCCAGTACGATGTCGTCTACACATGCTGTACTGTTAACACTTATATTTCCTATTCTATATCCTGTACCATGTCGTCTACACATGCTGTATTGTTAACACTTATATTTCCTATTCTATATCCAGTACGATGTCGTCTACACATGCTGTTCTGTTAACACTTATATTTCCTATTCTATATCCTGTACGATGTCGTCTACACATGCTGTACTGTTAACACTTATATTTCCTATTCTATATCCAGTACGAAGTCGTCTACACATGCTGTACTGTTAACACTTATATTTCCTATTCTATATCCAGTGCGATGTCGTCTACACATGCTGTACAGTACAATTAATACTTATATTTCCTATTCTATATCCAGTACGATGTCGTCTACACATGCTGTACTGTTAACACTTATATTTCCTATTATATATCCAGTACGATGTCGTCTACACATGCTGTTCTATTAATACTTATATTTCCTATTCTATATCCAGTACGATGTCGTCCACACATGCTGTACTGTTAACACTTATATTTCCTATTCTATATGCAGTACGATGTCGTCTACACATGCTGTACTGTTAACACTTATATTTCTTATTCTATATACAGTACGATGTCGTCTACACATGCTGTACAGTACTATTAATACTTATATTTCCTATTCTATATCCAGTACGATGTCGTCTACACATGCTGTACTGTTAACACTTATATTTCCTATTCTATATCCAGTACGATGTCGTCTACACATGCTGTACTGTTAACACTTATATTTCCTATTCTATATCCAGTACGATGTCGTCTACACATCCTGTACTGTTAACACTTATATTTCCTATTCTATATCCAGTACGATGTCGTCTACACATGCTGTACTGTTAACACTTATATTTCCTATTCTATATCCAGTACGATGTCTTCTACCCATGCTGTACTGTTAACACTTATATTTCCTATTCTATATCCAGTACGATGTCGTCTACACATGCTGTACTGTTAACACTTATATTTCCTATTCTATATCCAGTACGATGTCGTCCACACATGCTGTACTGTTAACACTTATATTTCCTATTCTATATACAGTACGATGTCGTCTACACATGCTGTACTGTTAACACTTATATTTCTTATTCTATATCCAGTACGATGTCGTCTACACATGCTGTACAGTACTATTAATACTTATATTTCCTATTCGATATCCAGTACGATGTCGTCTACACATGCTGTACTGTTAACACTTATATTTCCTATTCTATATCCAGTACGATGTCGTCTACACATGCTGTACTGTTAACACTTATATTTCCTATTCTATATCCAGTACGATGTCGTCTACACATCCTGTACTGTTAACACTTATATTTCCTATTCTATATCCAGTACGATGTCGTCTACACATGCTGTACTGTTAACACTTATATTTCCTATTCTATATCCAGTACGATGTCTTCTACCCATGCTGTACTGTTAACACTTATATTTCCTATTCTATATCCAGTACGATGTCGTCTACACATGCTGTACTATTAATACTTATATGTCCTATTCTATATCCAGTACGATGTCGTCTACACATGCTGCACTGTTAACACTTATATTTCCTATTCTATATCCAGTACAATGTCGTCTACACATGCTGTACTATTAATACTTATATTTCCTATTCTATATCCAGTACGATGTCGTCTACACATGCTGTACAGTACTATTAATACTTATATTTCCTATTCTATATCCAGTACGATGTCGTCTACACATGCTGTACTGTTAACACTTATATTTCCTATTCTATATCCAGTACGATGTCGTCTACACATGCTGTACAGTACTATTAATACTTATATTTCCTATTCTATATCCAGTACGATGTCGTCTACACATGCTGTACTGTTAGCACTTATATTTCCTATTCTATATCCAGTACGATGTCGTCTACACATGCTGTACTGTTAACACTTATATTTCCTATTCTATATCCAGTACGATGTCGTCTACACATCCTGTACTGTTAACACTTATATTTCCTATTCTATATCCAGTACGATGTCGTCTACACATGCTGTACTGTTAACACTTATATTTCCTATTCTATATCCAGTACGATGTCTTCTACCCATGCTGTACTGTTAACACTTATATTTCCTATTCTATATCCAGTACGATGTCGTCTACACATGCTGTACTATTAATACTTATATTTCCTATTCTATATCCAGTACGATGTCGTCTACACATGCTGTACTGTTAACACTTATATTTCCTATTCTATATCCAGTACGATGTCGTCTACACATGCTGTACTGTTAACACTTATATTTCCTATTCTATATCCAGTACGATGTCGTCTACACATCCTGTACTGTTAACACTTATATTTCCTATTCTATATCCAGTACGATGTCGTCTACACATGCTGTACTGTTAACACTTATATTTCCTATTCTATATCCAGTACGATGTCTTCTACCCATGCTGTACTGTTAACACTTATATTTCCTATTCTATATCCAGTACGATGTCGTCTACACATGCTGTACTATTAATACTTATATGTCCTATTCTATATCCAGTACGATGTCGTCTACACATGCTGCACTGCTAACACTTATATTTCCTATTCTATATCCAGTACAATGTCGTCTACACATGCTGTACTATTAATACTTATATTTCCTATTCTATATCCAGTACGATGTCGTCTACACATGCTGTACAGTACTATTAATACTTATATTTCCTATTCTATATCCAGTACGATGTCGTCTACACATGCTGTTCTGTTAACACTTATATTTCCTATTCTATATCCAGTACGATGTCGTCTACACATGCTGTACAGTACTATTAATACTTATATTTCCTATTCTATATCCAGTACGATGTCGTCTACACATGCTGTACTGTTAGCACTTATATTTCCTATTCTATATCCAGTACGATGTCGTCTACACATGCTGTACTGTTAACACTTATATTTCCTATTCTATATCCAGTACGATGTCGTCTACACATCCTGTACTGTTAACACTTATATTTCCTATTCTATATCCAGTACGATGTCGTCTACACATGCTGTACTGTTAACACTTATATTTCCTATTCTATATCCAGTACGATGTCTTCTACCCATGCTGTACTGTTAACACTTATATTTCCTATTCTATATCCAGTACGATGTCGTCTACACATGCTGTACTATTAATACTTATATTTCCTATTCTATATCCAGTACGATGTCGTCTACACATGCTGTACTGTTAACACTTATATTTCCTATTCTATATCCAGTACGATGTCGTCTACACATGCTGTACTATTAATACTTTTATGTCCTATTCTATATCCAGTACAATGTCGTCTACACATGCTGTACTATTAATACTTATATTTCCTATTCTATATCCAGTATGATGACGTCTACACATGCTGTACAGTACTATTAATACTTATATTTCCTATTCTATATCCAGTACGATGTCGTCTACACATGCTGTACTGTTAACACTTATATTTCCTATTCTATATCCAGTACGATGTCGTCTACACATGCTGTACTGTTAACACTTATATTTCCTATTCTATATCCAGTACGATGTCGTCTACACATGCTGTACTGTTAACACTTATAGTTCCTATTCTATATCCAGTACGATGTCGTCTACACATGCTGTACAGTACTATTAATACTTATATTTCCTATTCTATATCCAGTACGATGTCGTCTACACATGCTGTACAGTACTATTAACACTTATATATCCTATTCTATATCCAGTACGATGTCATCTACACATGCTGTACAGTACTATTAATACTTATATTTCCTATTCTATATTCAGTACGATGTCGTCTACACATGCTGTACTGTTAACACTTATATTTCCTATTCTATATCCAGTACGATGTCGTCTACACATGCTGTACTGTTAACACTTATATTTCCTATTCTATATCCAGTACGATGTCGTCTACACATGCTGTACTGTTAACACTTATATTTCCTATTCTATATCCAGTACGATGTCATCTACACATGCTGTACAGTACTATTAATACTTATATTTCCTATTCTATATTCAGTACGATGTCGTCTACACATGCTGTACTGTTAACACTTATATTTCCTATTCTATATCCAGTACGATGTCGTCCACACATGCTGTACTGTTAACACTTATATTTCCTATTCTATATGCAGTACGATGTCGTCTACACATGCTGTACTGTTAACACTTATATTTCTTATTCTATATCCAGTACGATGTCGTCTACACATGCTGTACAGTACTATTAATACTTATATTTCCTATTCTATATCCAGTACGATGTCGTCTACACATGCTGTACTGTTAACACTTATATTTCCTATTCTATATCCAGTGCGATGTCGTCTACACATGCTGTACAGTACAATTAATACTTATATTTCCTATTCTATATCCAGTACGATGTCGTCTACACATGCTGTACTGTTAACACTTATATTTCCTATTATATATCCAGTACGATGTCGTCTACACATGCTGTTCTATTAATACTTATATTTCCTATTCTATATCCAGTACGATGTCGTCCACACATGCTGTACTGTTAACACTTATATTTCCTATTCTATATGCAGTACGATGTCGTCTACACATGCTGTACTGTTAACACTTATATTTCTTATTCTATATACAGTACGATGTCGTCTACACATGCTGTACAGTACTATTAATACTTATATTTCCTATTCTATATCCAGTACGATGTCGTCTACACATGCTGTACTGTTAACACTTATATTTCCTATTCTATATCCAGTACGATGTCGTCTACACATGCTGTACTGTTAACACTTATATTTCCTATTCTATATCCAGTACGATGTCGTCTACACATCCTGTACTGTTAACACTTATATTTCCTATTCTATATCCAGTACGATGTCGTCTACACATGCTGTACTGTTAACACTTATATTTCCTATTCTATATCCAGTACGATGTCTTCTACCCATGCTGTACTGTTAACACTTATATTTCCTATTCTATATCCAGTACGATGTCGTCTACACATGCTGTACTGTTAACACTTATATTTCCTATTCTATATCCAGTACGATGTCGTCCACACATGCTGTACTGTTAACACTTATATTTCCTATTCTATATACAGTACGATGTCGTCTACACATGCTGTACTGTTAACACTTATATTTCTTATTCTATATCCAGTACGATGTCGTCTACACATGCTGTACAGTACTATTAATACTTATATTTCCTATTCGATATCCAGTACGATGTCGTCTACACATGCTGTACTGTTAACACTTATATTTCCTATTCTATATCCAGTACGATGTCGTCTACACATGCTGTACTGTTAACACTTATATTTCCTATTCTATATCCAGTACGATGTCGTCTACACATCCTGTACTGTTAACACTTATATTTCCTATTCTATATCCAGTACGATGTCGTCTACACATGCTGTACTGTTAACACTTATATTTCCTATTCTATATCCAGTACGATGTCTTCTACCCATGCTGTACTGTTAACACTTATATTTCCTATTCTATATCCAGTACGATGTCGTCTACACATGCTGTACTATTAATACTTATATGTCCTATTCTATATCCAGTACGATGTCGTCTACACATGCTGCACTGTTAACACTTATATTTCCTATTCTATATCCAGTACAATGTCGTCTACACATGCTGTACTATTAATACTTATATTTCCTATTCTATATCCAGTACGATGTCGTCTACACATGCTGTACAGTACTATTAATACTTATATTTCCTATTCTATATCCAGTACGATGTCGTCTACACATGCTGTACTGTTAACACTTATATTTCCTATTCTATATCCAGTACGATGTCGTCTACACATGCTGTACAGTACTATTAATACTTATATTTCCTATTCTATATCCAGTACGATGTCGTCTACACATGCTGTACTGTTAGCACTTATATTTCCTATTCTATATCCAGTACGATGTCGTCTACACATGCTGTACTGTTAACACTTATATTTCCTATTCTATATCCAGTACGATGTCGTCTACACATCCTGTACTGTTAACACTTATATTTCCTATTCTATATCCAGTACGATGTCGTCTACACATGCTGTACTGTTAACACTTATATTTCCTATTCTATATCCAGTACGATGTCTTCTACCCATGCTGTACTGTTAACACTTATATTTCCTATTCTATATCCAGTACGATGTCGTCTACACATGCTGTACTATTAATACTTATATTTCCTATTCTATATCCAGTACGATGTCGTCTACACATGCTGTACTGTTAACACTTATATTTCCTATTCTATATCCAGTACGATGTCGTCTACACATGCTGTACTGTTAACACTTATATTTCCTATTCTATATCCAGTACGATGTCGTCTACACATCCTGTACTGTTAACACTTATATTTCCTATTCTATATCCAGTACGATGTCGTCTACACATGCTGTACTGTTAACACTTATATTTCCTATTCTATATCCAGTACGATGTCTTCTACCCATGCTGTACTGTTAACACTTATATTTCCTATTCTATATCCAGTACGATGTCGTCTACACATGCTGTACTATTAATACTTATATGTCCTATTCTATATCCAGTACGATGTCGTCTACACATGCTGCACTGCTAACACTTATATTTCCTATTCTATATCCAGTACAATGTCGTCTACACATGCTGTACTATTAATACTTATATTTCCTATTCTATATCCAGTACGATGTCGTCTACACATGCTGTACAGTACTATTAATACTTATATTTCCTATTCTATATCCAGTACGATGTCGTCTACACATGCTGTACTGTTAACACTTATATTTCCTATTCTATATCCAGTACGATGTCGTCTACACATGCTGTACAGTACTATTAATACTTATATTTCCTATTCTATATCCAGTACGATGTCGTCTACACATGCTGTACTGTTAGCACTTATATTTCCTATTCTATATCCAGTACGATGTCGTCTACACATGCTGTACTGTTAACACTTATATTTCCTATTCTATATCCAGTACGATGTCGTCTACACATCCTGTACTGTTAACACTTATATTTCCTATTCTATATCCAGTACGATGTCGTCTACACATGCTGTACTGTTAACACTTATATTTCCTATTCTATATCCAGTACGATGTCTTCTACCCATGCTGTACTGTTAACACTTATATTTCCTATTCTATATCCAGTACGATGTCGTCTACACATGCTGTACTATTAATACTTATATTTCCTATTCTATATCCAGTACGATGTCGTCTACACATGCTGTACTGTTAACACTTATATTTCCTATTCTATATCCAGTACGATGTCGTCTACACATGCTGTACTATTAATACTTTTATGTCCTATTCTATATCCAGTACAATGTCGTCTACACATGCTGTACTATTAATACTTATATTTCCTATTCTATATCCAGTATGATGACGTCTACACATGCTGTACAGTACTATTAATACTTATATTTCCTATTCTATATCCAGTACGATGTCGTCTACACATGCTGTACTGTTAACACTTATATTTCCTATTCTATATCCAGTACGATGTCGTCTACACATGCTGTACTGTTAACACTTATATTTCCTATTCTATATCCAGTACGATGTCGTCTACACATGCTGTACTGTTAACACTTATAGTTCCTATTCTATATCCAGTACGATGTCGTCTACACATGCTGTACAGTACTATTAATACTTATATTTCCTATTCTATATCCAGTACGATGTCGTCTACACATGCTGTACAGTACTATTAACACTTATATATCCTATTCTATATCCAGTACGATGTCATCTACACATGCTGTACAGTACTATTAATACTTATATTTCCTATTCTATATTCAGTACGATGTCGTCTACACATGCTGTACTGTTAACACTTATATTTCCTATTCTATATCCAGTACGATGTCGTCTACACATGCTGTACTGTTAACACTTATATTTCCTATTCTATATCCAGTACGATGTCGTCTACACATGCTGTACTGTTAACACTTATATTTCCTATTCTATATCCAGTACGATGTCATCTACACATGCTGTACAGTACTATTAATACTTATATTTCCTATTCTATATTCAGTACGATGTCGTCTACACATGCTGTACTGTTAACACTTATATTTCCTATTCTATATCCAGTACGATGTCGTCCACACATGCTGTACTGTTAACACTTATATTTCCTATTCTATATGCAGTACGATGTCGTCTACACATGCTGTACTGTTAACACTTATATTTCTTATTCTATATCCAGTACGATGTCGTCTACACATGCTGTACAGTACTATTAATACTTATATTTCCTATTCTATATCCAGTACGATGTCGTCTACACATGCTGTACTGTTAACACTTATATTTCCTATTCTATATCCAGTACGATGTCGTCTACACATGCTGTACTGTTAACACTTATATTTCCTATTCTATATCCAGTACGATGTCGTCTACACATCCTGTACTGTTAACACTTATATTTCCTATTCTATATCCAGTACGATGTCGTCTACACATGCTGTACTGTTAACACTTATATTTCCTATTCTATATCCAGTACGATGTCTTCTACCCATGCTGTACTGTTAACACTTATATTTCCTATTCTATATCCAGTACGATGTCGTCTACACATGCTGTACTATTAATACTTATATGTCCTATTCTATATCCAGTACGATGTCGTCTACACATGCTGCACTGTTAACACTTATATTTCCTATTCTATATCCAGTACAATGTCGTCTACACATACTGTACTATTAATACTTATATTTCCTATTCTATATCCAGTACGATGTCGTCTACACATGCTGTACAGTACTATTAATACTTATATTTCCTATTCTATATCCAGTACGATGTCGTCTACACATGCTGTACTGTTAACACTTATATTTCCTATTCTATATCCAGTACGATGTCGTCCACACATGCTGTACTGTTAACACTTATATTTCCTATTCTATATGCAGTACGATGTCGTCTACACATGCTGTACTGTTAACACTTATATTTCTTATTCTATATCCAGTACGATGTCGTCTACACATGCTGTACAGTACTATTAATACTTATATTTCCTATTCTATATCCAGTACGATGTCGTCTACACATGCTGTACTGTTAACACTTATATTTCCTATTCTATATCCAGTACGATGTCGTCTACACATGCTGTACTGTTAACACTTATATTTCCTATTCTATATCCAGTACGATGTCGTCTACACATCCTGTACTGTTAACACTTATATTTCCTATTCTATATCCAGTACGATGTCGTCTACACATGCTGTACTGTTAACACTTATATTTCCTATTCTATATCCAGTACGATGTCTTCTACCCATGCTGTACTGTTAACACTTATATTTCCTATTCTATATCCAGTACGATGTCGTCTACACATGCTGTACTATTAATACTTATATGTCCTATTCTATATCCAGTACGATGTCGTCTGCACATGCTGCACTGTTAACACTTATATTTCCTATTCTATATCCAGTACAATGTCGTCTACACATGCTGTACTATTAATACTTATATTTCCTATTCTATATCCAGTACGATGTCGTCTACACATGCTGTACAGTACTATTAATACTTATATTTCCTATTCTATATCCAGTACGATGTCGTCTACACATGCTGTACTGTTAACACTTATATTTCCTATTCTATATCCAGTACGATGTCGTCTACACATGCTGTACAGTACTATTAATACTTATATTTCCTATTCTATATCCAGTACGATGTCGTCTACACATGCTGTACTGTTAACACTTATATTTCCTATTCTATATCCAGTACGATGTCGTCTACACATGCTGTACTGTTAACACTTATATTTCCTATTCTATATCCAGTACGATGTCGTCTACACATCCTGTACTGTTAACACTTATATTTCCTATTCTATATCCAGTACGATGTCGTCTACACATGCTGTACTGTTAACACTTATATTTCCTATTCTATATCCAGTACGATGTCTTCTACCCATGCTGTACTGTTAACACTTATATTTCCTATTCTATATCCAGTACGATGTCGTCTACACATGCTGTACTATTAATACTTATATTTCCTATTCTATATCCAGTACGATGTCGTCTACACATGCTGTACTGTTAACACTTATATTTCCTATTCTATATCCAGTACGATGTCGTCTACACATGCTGTACTATTAATACTTTTATGTCCTATTCTATATCCAATACAATGTCGTCTACACATGCTGTACTATTAATACTTATATTTCCTATTCTATATCCAGTACGATGTCGTCTACACATGCTGTACAGTACTATTAATACTTATATTTCCTATTCTATATCCAGTACGATGTCGTCTACACATGCTGTACTGTTAACACTTATATTTCCTATTCTATGTCCAGTACGATGTCGTCTACACATGCTGTACTGTTAACACTTATATTTCCTATTCTATATCCAGTACGATGTCGTCTACACATGCTGTACTGTTAACACTTATAGTTCCTATTCTATATCCAGTACGATGTCGTCTACACATGCTGTACAGTACTATTAATACTTATATTTCCTATTCTATATCCAGTACGATGTCGTCTACACATGCTGTACAGTACTATTAACACTTATATTTCCTATTCTATATCCAGTACGATGTCATCTACACATGCTGTACAGTACTATTAATACTTATATTTCCTATTCTATATTCAGTACGATGTCGTCTACACATGCTGTACTGTTAACACTTATATTTCCTATTCTATATCCAGTACGATGTCGTCTACACATGCTGTACTGTTAACACTTATATTTCCTATTCTATATCCAGTACGATGTCGTCTACACATGCTGTACTGTTAACGCTTATATTTCCTATTCTATATCCAGTACGATGTCATCTACACATGCTGTACAGTACTATTAATACTTATATTTCCTATTCTATATTCAGTACGATGTCGTCTACACATGCTGTACTGTTAACACTTATATTTCCTATTCTATATCCAGTACGATGTCGTCTACACATGCTGTACTGTTAACACTTATATTTCCTATTCTATATCCAGTACGATGTCGTCTACACATGCTGTACTGTTAACACTTATATTTCTTATTCTATATCCAGTACGATGTCGTCTACACATGCTGTACTATTAATACTTATATTTCCTATTCTATATCCAGTACGATGTCGTCTACACATGCTGTACTGTTAACACTTATATTTCCTATTCTATATCCAGTACGATGTCGTCTACACATGCTGTACTGTTAACACTTATATTTCCTATTCTATATCCAGTACGATGTCGTCTACACATGCTGTACAGTACTATTAATACTTATATTTCCTATTCTATATCCAGTACGATGTCGTCTACACATGCTGTACTGTTAACACTTATATTTCCTATTCTATATCCAGTACGATGTCGTCTACACATGCTGTACTGTTAACACTTATATTTCCTATTCTATATCCAGTACGATGTCGTCTAAACATCCTGTACTGTTAACACTTATATTTCCTATTCTATATCCAGTACGATGTCGTCTACACATGCTGTACTGTTAACACTTATATTTCCTATTCTATATCCAGTACGATGTCTTCTACCCATGCTGTACTGTTAACACTTATATTTCCTATTCTATATCCAGTACGATGTCGTCTACACATGCTGTACTATTAATACTTATATTTCCTATTCTATATCCAGTACGATGTCGTCTACACATGCTGTACTGTTAACACTTATATTTCCTATTCTATATCCAGTACGATGTCGTCTACACATGCTGTACTATTAATACTTTTATGTCCTATTCTATATCCAGTACGATGTCGTCTTCACATGCTGCACGGTTAACACTTATATTTCCTATTCTATATCCAGTACAATGTCGTCTACACATGCTGTACTATTAATACTTATATTTCCTATTCTATATCCAGTACGATGTCGTCTACACATGCTGTACAGTACTATTAATACTTATATTTCCTATTCTATATCCAGTACGATGTCGTCTACACATGCTGTACTGTTAACACTTATATTTCCTATTCTATATCCAGTACGATGTCGTCTACACATGCTGTACTGTTAACACTTATATTTCCTATTCTATATCCAGTACGATGTCGTCTACACATGCTGTACTGTTAACACTTATAGTTCCTATTCTATATCCAGTACGATGTCGTCTACACATGCTGTACAGTACTATTAATACTTATATTTCCTATTCTATATCCAGTACGATGTCGTCTACACATGCTGTACAGTACTATTACCACTTATATTTCCTATTCTATATCCAGTACGATGTCGTCTACACATGCTGTACTGTTAACACTTATATTTCCTATTCTATATCCAGTACGATGTCGTCTACACATGCTGTACTATTAATACTTATATTTCCTATTCTATATCCAGTACGATGTCGTCTACACATGCTGTACTATTAATACTTATATTTCCTATTCTATATCCAGTGCGATGTCGTCTACACATGCTGTACTGTTAACACTTATATTTCCTATTCTATATCCAGTACGATGTCGTCTACACATGCTGTACTGTTAACACTTATATTTCCTATTCTATATCCAGTACGATGTCGTCTACACATGCTGTACTGGTAACACTTATATTTCCTATTCTATATCCAGTACGATGTCGTCTACACATGCTGTACTGTTAACACTTATATTTCCTATTCTATATCCAGTACGATGTCGTCTACACATGCTGTACTGTTAACACTTATATTTCCTATTCTATATCCAGTACGATGTCGTCTACACATGCTGTACTGTTAACACTTATATTTCCTATTCTATATCCAGTACGATGTCGTCTACACATGCTGTACTGTTAACACTTATATTTCCTATTCTATATCCAGTACGATGTCGTCTACACATGCTGTACAGTACTATTAATACTTATATTTCCTATTCTATTTCCAGTACGATGTCGTCTACACATGCTGTACTGTTAACACTTATATTTCCTATTTTATATCCAGTACGATGTCGTCTACACATGCTGTAATGTTAACACTTATATTTCCTATTCTCTATCCAGTACGATGTCGTCTACACATGCTGTACTGTTAACACTTATATTTCCTATTCTATATCCAGTACGATGTCGTCTACACATGCTGTACTGTTAACACTTATATTTCCTATTCTATATCCAGTACGATTTCGTCTACACATGCTGTACTGTTAACACTTATATTTCCTATTATATATCCAGTACGATGTCGTCTACACATGCTGTACTGTTAACACTTATATTTCCTATTCTATATCCAGTACGATGTCGTCTACACATGCTGTACTGTTAACACTTATATTTCCTATTCTATATCCAGTACGATGTCGTCTACACATGCTGTACTGTTAACACTTATATTTCCTATTCTATATCCAGTACGATGTCGTCTACACATGCTGTACAGTACTATTAATACTAATATTTCCTATTCTATATCCAGTACGATGTCGTCTACACATGCTGTACTGTTAACACTTATATTTCTTATTTTATATCCAGTACGATGTCGTCTACACATGCTGTACTGTTAACACTTATATTTCCTATTCTCTATCCAGTACGATGTCGTCTACACATGCTGTACTGTTAACACTTATATTTCCTATTCTATATGCAGTACGATGTCGTCTACACATGCTGTACTGTTAACACTTATATTTCCTATTCTATATCCAGTACGATGTCGTCTACACATGCTGTACAGTACTATTAATACTTATATTTCCTATTCGATATCCAGTACAATGTCGTCTACACATGCTGTACAGTACTATTAATACTTATATTTCCTATTCTATATCCAGTACGATGTCGTCTACACATGCTGTACTGTTAACACTTATATTTCCTATTTTATATCCAGTACGATGTCGTCTACACATGCTGTACTGTTAACACTTATATTTCGTATTCTATATCCAGTACGATGTCGTTTACACATGCTGTACTGTTAACACTTATATTTCCTATTCTATATCCAGTACGATGTCGTCTACACATGCTGTACAGTACTATTAATACTTATATTTCCTATTCTATATCCAGTACGATGTCGTCTACACATGCTGTACTGTTAACACTTATATTTCCTATTCTATATCCAGTACGATGTCGTCTACACATGCTGTACTGTTAATACTTATATTTCCTATTCTATATCCAGTACGATGTCGTCTACACATGCTGTACTGTTAACACTTATATTTCCTATTCTATATCCAGTACGATGTCGTCTACACATGCTGTACTGTTTACACTTATATTTCCTATTCTATATCCAGTACGATGTCGTCTACACATGCTGTACTGTTAACACTTATATTTCCTATTCTATATCCAGTACGATGTCGTCTACACATGCTGTACAGTACTATTAATACTTATATTTCCTATTCTCTATCCAGTACGATGTCGTCTACACATGCTGTACTGTTAACACTTATATTTCCTATTCTATATCCAGTACGATGTCGTCTACACATGCTGTACTGTTAACACTTATATTTCCTATTCTATATCCAGTACGATGTCGTCTACACATGCTGTACTGTTAACACTTATATTTCCTATTCTATATCCAGTACGATGTCGTCTACACATGTTGTACTGCTAACACTTATATTTCCTATTCTATATCCAGTACGATGTCGTCTACACATGCTGTACTGTTAACACTTATATTTCTTATTCTATATCCAGTACGATGTCGTCTACACATGCTGTACTGTTAACACTTATATTTCCTATTCTATATCCAGTACGATGTCGTCTACACATGCTGTACTATTAATACTTATATTTCCTATTATATATCCAGTGCGATGTCGTCTACACATGCTGTACTGTTAACACTTATATTTCCTATTCTATATCCAGTACGATGTCGTCTACACATGCTGTACTGTTAACACTTATATTTCCTATTATATATCCTGTACGATGTCGTCTACACATGCTGTATTGTTAACACTTATATTTCCTATTCTATATCCAGTACGATGTCGTCTACACATGCTGTACTGTTAACACTTATATTTCCTATTCTATATCCAGTACGATGTCGTCTACACATGCTGTACAGTACAATTAATACTTATATTTCCTATTCTATATCCAGTACGATGTCGTCTACACATGCTGTACTGTTAACACTTATATTTCCTATTCTATATCCAGTACGATGTCGTCTACACATGCTGTACTATTAATACTTATATTTCCTATTCTATATCCAGTACGATGTCGTCCACACATGCTGTACTGTTAATACTTATATTTCCTATTCTATATCCAGTACAATGTCGTCTACACATGCTGTACTGTTAACACTTATATTTCCTATTCTATATCCAGTACGATGTCGTCTACACATGCTGTACTGTTAACACTTATATTTCTTATTCTATATCCAGTACGATGTCGTCTACACATGCTGTACTGTTAACACTTATATTTCCTATTCTATATCCAGTACGATGTCGTCTACACATGCTGTACTATTAATACTTATATTTCCTATTATATATCCAGTGCGATGTCGTCTACACATGCTGTACTGTTAACACTTATATTTCCTATTCTATATCCAGTACGATGTCGTCTACACATGCTGTACTATTAATACTTATATTTCCTATTCTATATTCAGTACGATGTTGTCTACACATGCTGTATTGTTAACACTTATATTTCCTATTCTATATCCAGTACGATGTCGTCTACACATGCTGTACTGTTAACACTTATATTTCCTATTCTATATCCAGTACGATGTCGTCTACACATGCTGTACAGTACAATTAATACTTATATTTCCTATTCTATATCCAGTACGATGTCGTCTACACATGCTGTACTGTTAACACTTATATTTCCTATTCTATATCCAGTACGATGTCGTCTACACATGCTGTACTATTAATACTTATATTTCCTATTCTATATCCAGTACGATGTCGTCCACACATGCTGTACTGTTAACACTTATATTTCCTATTCTATATGCAGTACGATGTCGTCTACACATGCTGTACTGTTAACACTTATATTTCCTATTCTATATCCAGTACGATGTCGTCTACACATGCTGTACAGTACTATTAATACTTATATTTCCTATTCTATATCCAGTACGATGTCGTCTACACATGCTGTACTGTTAACACTTATATTTCCTATTCTATATCCAGTACGATGTCGTCTACACATGCTGTACTGTTAACACTTATATTTCCTATTCTATATCCAGTACGATGTCGTCTACACATCCTGTACTGTTAACACTTATATTTCCTATTCTATATCCAGTACGATGTTGTCTACACATGCTGTATTGTTAACACTTATATTTCCTATTCTATATCCAGTACGATGTCGTCTACACATGCTGTACTGTTAACACTTATATTTCCTATTCTATATCCAGTACGATGTCGTCTACACATGCTGTACTATTAATACTTATATTTCCTATTCTATATCCAGTACGATGTCGTCCACACATGCTGTACTGTTAACACTTATATTTCCTATTCTATATGCAGTACGATGTCGTCTACACATGCTGTACTGTTAACACTTATATTTCCTATTCTATATCCAGTACGATGTCGTCTACACATGCTGTACAGTACTATTAATACTTATATTTCCTATTCTATATCCAGTACGATGTCGTCTACACATGCTGTACTGTTAACACTTATATTTCCTATTCTATATCCAGTACGATGTCGTCTACACATGCTGTACTGTTAACACTTATATTTCTTATTCTATATCCAGTACGATGTCGTCTACACATGCTGTACTGTTAACACTTATATTTCCAATTCTATATTCAGTACGATGTCGTCTACACATGCTGTACTATTAATACTTATATTTCCTATTATATATCCAGTGCGATGTCGTCTACACATGCTGTACTGTTAACACTTATATTTCCTATTCTATATCCAGTACGATGTCGTCTACACATGCTGTACTATTAATACTTATATTTCCTATTCTATATCCAGTACGATGTTGTCTACACATGCTGTATTGTTAACACTTATATTTCCTATTCTATATCCAGTACGATGTCGTCTACACATGCTGTACAGTACAATTAATACTTATATTTCCTATTCTATATCCAGTACGATGTCGTCTACACATGCTGTACTGTTAACACTTATATTTCCTATTCTATATCCAGTACGATGTCGTCTACACATGCTGTACTATTAATACTTATATTTCCTATTCTATATCCAGTACGATGTCGTCCACACATGCTGTACTGTTAACACTTATATTTCCTATTCTATATGCAGTACGATGTCGTCTACACATGCTGTACTGTTAACACTTATATTTCCTATTCTATATCCAGTACGATGTCGTCTACACATGCTGTACAGTACTATTAATACTTATATTTCCTATTCTATATCCAGTACGATGTCGTCTACACATGCTGTACTGTTAACACTTATATTTCCTATTCTATATCCAGTACGATGTCGTCTACACATGCTGTACTGTTAACACTTATATTTCTTATTCTATATCCAGTACGATGTCGTCTACACATGCTGTACTGTTAACACTTATATTTCCTATTCTATATCCAGTACGATGTCGTCTACACATGCTGTACTATTAATACTTATATTTCCTATTATATATCCAGTGCGATGTCGTCTACACATGCTGTACTGTTAACACTTATATTTCCTATTCTATATCCAGTACGATGTCGTCTACACATGCTGTACTATTAATACTTATATTTCCTATTCTATATCCAGTACGATGTTGTCTACACATGCTGTATTGTTAACACTTATATTTCCTATTCTATATCCAGTACGATGTCGTCTACACATGCTGTACTGTTAACACTTATATTTCCTATTCTATATCCAGTACGATGTCGTCTACACATGCTGTACAGTACAATTAATACTTATATTTCCTATTCTATATCCAGTACGATGTCGTCTACACATGCTGTACTGTTAACACTTATATTTCCTATTCTATATCCAGTACGATGTCGTCTACACATGCTGTACTATTAATACTTATATTTCCTATTCTATATCCAGTACGATGTCGTCCACACATGCTGTACTGTTAACACTTATATTTCCTATTCTATATGCAGTACGATGTCGTCTACACATGCTGTACTGTTAACACTTATATTTCCTATTCTATATCCAGTACGATGTCGTCTACACATGCTGTACAGTACTATTAATACTTATATTTCCTATTCTATATCCAGTACGATGTCGTCTACACATGCTGTACTGTTAACACTTATATTTCCTATTCTATATCCAGTACGATGTCGTCTACACATGCTGTACTGTTAACACTTATATTTCTTATTCTATATCCAGTACGATGTCGTCTACACATGCTGTACTGTTAACACTTATATTTCCTATTCTATATTCAGTACGATGTCGTCTACACATGCTGTACTATTAATACTTATATTTCCTATTATATATCCAGTGCGATGTCGTCTACACATGCTGTACTGTTAACACTTATATTTCCTATTCTATATCCAGTACGATGTCGTCTACACATGCTGTACTATTAATACTTATATTTCCTATTCTATATCCAGTACGATGTTGTCTACACATGCTGTATTGTTAACACTTATATTTCCTATTCTATATCCAGTACGATGTCGTCTACACATGCTGTACAGTACAATTAATACTTATATTTCCTATTCTATATCCAGTACGATGTCGTCTACACATGCTGTACTGTTAACACTTATATTTCCTATTCTATATCCAGTACGATGTCGTCTACACATGCTGTACTATTAATACTTATATTTCCTATTCTATATCCAGTACGATGTCGTCCACACATGCTGTACTGTTAACACTTATATTTCCTATTCTATATGCAGTACGATGTCGTCTACACATGCTGTACTGTTAACACTTATATTTCCTATTCTATATCCAGTACGATGTCGTCTACACATGCTGTACAGTACTATTAATACTTATATTTCCTATTCTATATCCAGTACGATGTCGTCTACACATGCTGTACTGTTAACACTTATATTTCCTATTCTATATCCAGTACGATGTCGTCTACACATGCTGTACTGTTAACACTTATATTTCTTATTCTATATCCAGTACGATGTCGTCTACACATGCTGTACTGTTAACACTTATATTTCCTATTCTATATCCAGTACGATGTCGTCTACACATGCTGTACTATTAATACTTATATTTCCTATTATATATCCAGTGCGATGTCGTCTACACATGCTGTACTGTTAACACTTATATTTCCTATTCTATATCCAGTACGATGTCGTCTACACATGCTGTACTATTAATACTTATATTTCCTATTCTATATCCAGTACGATGTTGTCTACACATGCTGTATTGTTAACACTTATATTTCCTATTCTATATCCAGTACGATGTCGTCTACACATGCTGTACTGTTAACACTTATATTTCCTATTCTATATCCAGTACGATGTCGTCTACACATGCTGTACAGTACAATTAATACTTATATTTCCTATTCTATATCCAGTACGATGTCGTCTACACATGCTGTACTGTTAACACTTATATTTCCTATTCTATATCCAGTACGATGTCGTCTACACATGCTGTACTATTAATACTTATATTTCCTATTCTATATCCAGTACGATGTCGTCCACACATGCTGTACTGTTAACACTTATATTTCCTATTCTATATGCAGTACGATGTCGTCTACACATGCTGTACTGTTAACACTTATATTTCCTATTCTATATCCAGTACGATGTCGTCTACACATGCTGTACAGTACTATTAATACTTATATTTCCTATTCTAAATCCAGTACGATGTCGTCTACACATGCTGTACTGTTAACACTTATATTTCCTATTCTATATCCAGTACGATGTCGTCTACACATGCTGTACTGTTAACACTTATATTTCCTATTCTATATCCAGTACGATGTCGTCTACACATCCTGTACTGTTAACACTTATATTTCCTATTCTATATCCAGTACGATGTTGTCTACACATGCTGTATTGTTAACACTTATATTTCCTATTCTATATCCAGTACGATGTCGTCTACACATGCTGTACTGTTAACACTTATATTTCCTATTCTATATCCAGTACGATGTCGTCTACACATGCTGTACTATTAATACTTATATTTCCTATTCTATATCCAGTACGATGTCGTCCACACATGCTGTACTGTTAACACTTATATTTCCTATTCTATATGCAGTACGATGTCGTCTACACATGCTGTACTGTTAACACTTATATTTCCTATTCTATATCCAGTACGATGTCGTCTACACATGCTGTACAGTACTATTAATACTTATATTTCCTATTCTATATCCAGTACGATGTCGTCTACACATGCTGTACTGTTAACACTTATATTTCCTATTCTATATCCTGTACGATGTCGTCTACACATGCTGTACTGTTAACACTAATATTTCTTATTCTATATCCAGTACGATGTCGTCTACACATGCTGTATTGTTAACACTTATATTTCCTATTCTATATCCAGTACGATGTCGTCTACACATGCTGTACTATTAATACTTATATTTCCTATTATATATCCAGTGCGATGTCGTCTACACATGCTGTACTGTTAACACTTATATTTCCTATTCTATATCCAGTACGATGTCGTCTACACATGCTGTACTATTAATACTTATATTCCTATTCTATATCTAGTACGATGTTGTCTACACATGCTGTATTGTTAACACTTATATTTCCTATTCTATATCCAGTACGATGTCGTCTACACATGCTGTACTGTTAACACTTATATTTCCTATTCTATATCCAGTACGATGTCGTCTACACATGCTGTACAGTACAATTAATACTTATATTTCCTATTCTATATCCAGTACGATGTCGTCTACACAGGCTGTACTGTTAACACTTATATTTCCTATTCTATATCCAGTACGATGTCGTCTACACATGCTGTACTATTAATACTTATATTTCCTATTCTATATCCAGTACGATGTCGTCCACACATGCTGTACTGTTAACACTTATATTTCCTATTCTATATGCAGTACGACGTCGTCTACACATGCTGTACTGTTAACACTTATATTTCCTATTCTATATCCAGTACGATGTCGTCTACACATGCTGTACAGTACTATTAATGCTTATATTTCCTATTCTATATCCAGTACGATGTCGTCTACACATGCTGTACTGTTAACACTTATATTTCCTATTCTATATCCAGTACGATGTCGTCTACACATGCTGTACTGTTAACACTTATATTTCCTATTCTATAACCAGTACGATGTCGTCTACACATCCTGTACTGTTAACACTTATATTTCCTATTCTATATCCAGTACGATGTTGTCTACACATGCTGTATTGTTAACACTTATATTTCCTATTCTATATCCAGTACGATGTCGTCTACACATGCTGTATTGTTAACACTTATATTTCCTATTCTATATCCAGTACGATGTCGTCTACACATGCTGTACAGTACAATTAATACTTATATTTCCTATTCTATATCCAGTACGATGTCGTCTACACATGCTGTACTGTTAACACTTATATTTCCTATTCTATATCCAGTACGATGTCGTCTACACATGCTGTACTATTAATACTTATATTTCCTATTCTATATCCAGTACGATGTCGTCCACACATGCTGTACTGTTAACACTTATATTTCCTATTCTATATGCAGTACGATGTCGTCTACACATGCTGTACTGTTAACACTTATATTTCCTATTCGATATCCAGTACAATGTCGTCTACACATGCTGTACAGTACTATTAATACTTATATTTCCTATTCTATATCCAGTACGATGTCGTCTACACATGCTGTACTGTTAACACTTATATTTCCTATTCTATATCCAGTACGATGTCGTCTACACATGCTGTACTGTTAACACTTATATTTCCTATTCTATATCCAGTACGATGTCGTCTACACATCCTGTACTGTTAACACTTATATTTCCTATTCTATATCCAGTACGATGTCGTCTACACATGCTGTACTGTTAACACTTATATTTCCTATTCTATATCCAGTACGATGTCTTCTACCCATGCTGTACTGTTAACACTTATATTTCCTATTCTATATCCAGTACGATGTCGTCTACACATGCTGTACTATTAATACTTATATTTCCTATTCTATATCCAGTACGATGTCGTCTACACATGCTGTACTGTTAACACTTATATTTCCTATTCTATATCCAGTACGATGTCGTCTACACATGCTGTACTATTAATACTTATATTTCCTATTCTATATCCAGTACGATGTCGTCTACACATGCTGTACAGTACTATTAATACTTATATTTCCTATTCTATATCCAGTACGATGTCGTCTACACATGCTGTACTGTTAACACTTATATTTCCTATTCTATATCCAGTACGATGTCGTCTACACATGCTGTACTGTTAACACTTATATTTCCTATTCTATATCCAGTACGATGTCTTCTACCCATGCTGTACTGTTAACACTTATATTTCCTATTCTATATCCAGTACGATGTCGTCTACACATGCTGTACTATTAATACTTATATTTCCTATTCTATATCCAGTACGATGTCGTCTACACATGCTGTACTGTTAACACTTATATTTCCTATTCTATATCCAGTACGATGTCGTCTACACATGCTGTACTATTAATACTTATATTTCCTATTCTATATCCAGTACGATGTCGTCCACACATGCTGTACTGTTAACACTTATATTTCCTATTCTATATGCAGTACGATGTCGTCTACACATGCTGTACTGTTAACACTTATATTTCCTATTCTATATCCAGTACGATGTCGTCTACACATGCTGTACAGTACTATTAATGCTTATATTTCCTATTCTATATCCAGTACGATGTCGTCTACACATGCTGTACTGTTAACACTTATATTTCCTATTCTATATCCAGTACGATGTCGTCTACACATGCTGTACTGTTAACACTTATATTTCCTATTCTATATCCAGTACGATGTCGTCTACACATCCTGTACTGTTAACACTTATATTTCCTATTCTATATCCAGTACGATGTTGTCTACACATGCTGTATTGTTAACACTTATATTTCCTATTCTATATCCAGTACGATGTCGTCTACACATGCTGTACTGTTAACACTTATATTTCCTATTCTATATCCAGTACGATGTCGTCTACACATGCTGTACAGTACAATTAATACTTATATTTCCTATTCTATATCCAGTACGATGTCGTCTACACATGCTGTACTGTTAACACTTATATTTCCTATTCTATATCCAGTACGATGTCGTCTACACACGCTGTACTATTAATACTTATATTTCCTATTCTATATCCAGTACGATGTCGTCCACACATGCTGTACTGTTAACACTTATATTTCCTATTCTATATGCAGTACGATGTCGTCTACACATGCTGTACTGTTAACACTTATATTTCCTATTCGATATCCAGTACAATGTCGTCTACACATGCTGTACAGTACTATTAATACTTATATTTCCTATTCTATATCCAGTACGATGTCGTCTACACATGCTGTACTGTTAACACTTATATTTCCTATTCTATATCCAGTACGATGTCGTCTACACATGCTGTACTGTTAACACTTATATTTCCTATTCTATATCCAGTACGATGTCGTCTACACATCCTGTACTGTTAACACTTATATTTCCTATTCTATATCCAGTACGATGTCGTCTACACATGCTGTACTGTTAACACTTATATTTCCTATTCTATATCCAGTACGATGTCTTCTACCCATGCTGTACTGTTAACACTTATATTTCCTATTCTATATCCAGTACGATGTCGTCTACACATGCTGTACTATTAATACTTATATTTCCTATTCTATATCCAGTACGATGTCGTCTACACATGCTGTACTGTTAACACTTATATTTCCTATTCTATATCCAGTACGATGTCGTCTACACATGCTGTACTATTAATACTTATATTTCCTATTCTATATCCAGTACGATGTCGTCTACACATGCTGTACAGTACTATTAATACTTATATTTCCTATTCTATATCCAGTACGATGTCGTCTACACATGCTGTACTGTTAACACTTATATTTCCTATTCTATATCCAGTACGATGTCGTCTACACATGCTGTACTGTTAACACTTATATTTCCTATTCTATATCCAGTACGATGTCGTCTACACATGCTGTACTGTTAACACTTATAGTTCCTATTCTATATCCAGTACGATGTCGTCTACACATGCTGTACAGTACTATTAATACTTATATTTCCTATTCTATATCCAGTACGATGTCGTCTACACATGCTGTACAGTACTATTAACACTTATATTTCCTATTCTATATCCAGTACGATGTCGTCTACACATGCTGTACTGTTAACACTTATATTTCCTATTCTATATCCAGTACGATGTCGTCTACACATGCTGTACTATTAATACTTATATTTCCTATTCTATATCCAGTACGATGTCGTCTACACATGCTGTACTGTTAACACTTATATTTCCTATTCTATATCCAGTACGATGTCGTCTACACATGCTGTACTATTAATACTTATATTTCCTATTCTATATCCAGTACGATGTCGTCCACACATGCTGTACTGTTAACACTTATATTTCCTATTCTATATGCAGTACGATGTCGTCTACACATGCTGTACAGTACTATTAATACTTATATTTCCTATTCTATATCCAGTACGATGTCGTCTACACATGCTGTACTGTTAACACTTATATTTCCTATTCTATATCCAGTACGATGTCGTCTACACATGCTGTACTGTTAACACTTATATTTCCTATTCTATATCCAGTACGATGTCTTCTACCCATGCTGTACTGTTAACACTTATATTTCCTATTCTATATCCAGTACGATGTCGTCTACACATGCTGTACTATTAATACTTATATTTCCTATTCTATATCCAGTACGATGTCGTCTACACATGCTGTACTGTTAACACTTATATTTCCTATTCTATATCCAGTACGATGTCGTCTACACATGCTGTACTATTAATACTTATATTTCCTATTCTATATCCAGTACGATGTCGTCCACACATGCTGTACTGTTAACACTTATATTTCCTATTCTATATGCAGTACGATGTCGTCTACACATGCTGTACTGTTAACACTTATATTTCCTATTCTATATCCAGTACGATGTCGTCTACACATGCTGTACAGTACTATTAATGCTTATATTTCCTATTCTATATCCAGTACGATGTCGTCTACACATGCTGTACTGTTAACACTTATATTTCCTATTCTATATCCAGTACGATGTCGTCTACACATGCTGTACTGTTAACACTTATATTTCCTATTCTATATCCAGTACGATGTCGTCTACACATCCTGTACTGTTAACACTTATATTTCCTATTCTATATCCAGTACGATGTTGTCTACACATGCTGTATTGTTAACACTTATATTTCCTATTCTATATCCAGTACGATGTCGTCTACACATGCTGTACTGTTAACACTTATATTTCCTATTCTATATCCAGTACGATGTCGTCTACACATGCTGTACAGTACAATTAATACTTATATTTCCTATTCTATATCCAGTACGATGTCGTCTACACATGCTGTACTGTTAACACTTATATTTCCTATTCTATATCCAGTACGATGTCGTCTACACATGCTGTACTATTAATACTTATATTTCCTATTCTATATCCAGTACGATGTCGTCCACACATGCTGTACTGTTAACACTTATATTTCCTATTCTATATGCAGTACGATGTCGTCTACACATGCTGTACTGTTAACACTTATATTTCCTATTCGATATCCAGTACAATGTCGTCTACACATGCTGTACAGTACTATTAATACTTATATTTCCTATTCTATATCCAGTACGATGTCGTCTACACATGCTGTACTGTTAACACTTATATTTCCTATTCTATATCCAGTACGATGTCGTCTACACATGCTGTACTGTTAACACTTATATTTCCTATTCTATATCCAGTACGATGTCGTCTACACATCCTGTACTGTTAACACTTATATTTCCTATTCTATATCCAGTACGATGTCGTCTACACATGCTGTACTGTTAACACTTATATTTCCTATTCTATATCCAGTACGATGTCTTCTACCCATGCTGTACTGTTAACACTTATATTTCCTATTCTATATCCAGTACGATGTCGTCTACACATGCTGTACTATTAATACTTATATTTCCTATTCTATATCCAGTACGATGTCGTCTACACATGCTGTACTGTTAACACTTATATTTCCTATTCTATATCCAGTACGATGTCGTCTACACATGCTGTACTATTAATACTTATATTTCCTATTCTATATCCAGTACGATGTCGTCTACACATGCTGTACAGTACTATTAATACTTATATTTCCTATTCTATATCCAGTACGATGTCGTCTACACATGCTGTACTGTTAACACTTATATTTCCTATTCTATATCCAGTACGATGTCGTCTACACATGCTGTACTGTTAACACTTATATTTCCTATTCTATATCCAGTACGATGTCGTCTACACATGCTGTACTGTTAACACTTATAGTTCCTATTCTATATCCAGTACGATGTCGTCTACACATGCTGTACAGTACTATTAATACTTATATTTCCTATTCTATATCCAGTACGATGTCGTCTACACATGCTGTACAGTACTATTAACACTTATATTTCCTATTCTATATCCAGTACGATGTCGTCTACACATGCTGTACTGTTAACACTTATATTTCCTATTCTATATCCAGTACGATGTCGTCTACACATGCTGTACTGTTAATACTTATATTTCCTATTCTATATCCAGTACGATGTCGTCTACACATGCTGTACTGTTAACACTTATATTTCCTATTCTATATCCAGTACGATGTCGTCTACACATGCTGTACTGTTAACACTTATATTTCCTATTCTATATCCAGTACGATGTCGTCTACACATGCTGTACAGTACTATTAATACTTATATTTCCTATTCTATATCCAGTACGATGTCGTCTACACATGCTGTACTATTAATACTTATATTTCCTATTCTATATCCAGTGCGATGTCGTCTACACATGCTGTACTGTTAACACTTATATTTCCTATTCTATATCCAGTACGATGTCGTCTACACATGCTGTACTGTTAACACTTATATTTCCTATTCTATATCCAGTACGATGTCGTCTACACATGCTGTACTGTTAACACTTATATTTCCTATTCTATATCCAGTACGATGTCGTCTACACATGCTGTACTGTTAACACTTATATTTCCTATTCTATATCCAGTACGATGTCGTCTACACATGCTGTACTGTTAACACTTATATTTCCTATTCTATATCCAGTACGATGTCGTCTACACATGCTGTACTGTTAACACTTATATTTCCTATTCTATATCCAGAACGATGTCGTCTACACATGCTGTACTGTTAACACTTATATTTCCTATTCTATATCCAGTACGATGTCGTCTACACATGCTGTACAGTACTATTAATACTTATATTTCCTATTCTATTTCCAGTACGATGTCGTCTACACATGCTGTACTGTTAACACTTATATTTCCTATTTTATATCCAGTACGATGTCGTCTACACATGCTGTACTGTTAACACTTATATTTCCTATTCTCTATCCAGTACGATGTCGTCTACACATGCTGTACTGTTAACACTTATATTTCCTATTCTATATCCAGTACGATGTCGTCTACACATGCTGTACTGTTAACACTTATATTTCCTATTCTATATCCAGTACGATGTCGTCTACACATGCTGTACTGTTAACACTTATATTTCCTATTCTATATCCAGTACGATGTCGTCTACACATGCTGTACTGTTAACACTTATATTTCCTATTCGATATCCAGTACAATGTCGTCTACACATGCTGTACAGTACTATTAATACTTATATTTCCTATTCTATATCCAGTACGATGTCGTCTACACATGCTGTACTGTTAACACTTATATTTCCTATTTTATATCCAGTACGATGTCGTCTACACATGCTGTACTGTTAACACTTATATTTCCTATTCTATATCCAGTACGATGTCGTCTACACATGCTGTACTGTTAACACTTATATTTCCTATTCTATATCCAGTACGATGTCGTCTACACATGCTGTACAGTACTATTAATACTTATATTTCCTATTCTATATCCAGTACGATGTCGTCTACACATGCTGTACTGTTAACACTTATATTTCCTATTCTATTTCCAGTACGATGTCGTCTACACATGCTGTACTGTTAATACTTATATTTCCTATTCTATATCCAGTACGATGTCGTCTACACATGCTGTACTGTTAACACTTATATTTCCTATTCTATATCCAGTACGATGTCGTCTACACATGCTGTACTGTTTACACTTATATTTCCTATTCTATATCCAGTACGATGTCGTCTACACATGCTGTACTGTTAATACTTATATTTCCTATTCTATATCCAGTACGATGTCGTCTACAAATGCTGTACAGTACTATTAATACTTATATTTCCTATTCTATATCCAGTACGATGTCGTCTACACATTCTGTACTGTTAACACTTATATTTCCTATTATATATCCAGTACGATGTCGTCTACACATGCTGTACTGTTAACACTTATATTTCCTATTATATATCCAGTACGATGTCGTCTACACATGCTGTACAGTACTATTAATACTTATATTTCCTATTCTATATCCAGTACGATGTCGTCTACACATGCTGTACTGTTAACACTTATATTTCCTATTTTATATCCAGTACGATGTCGTCTACACATGCTGTACTGTTAACACTTATATTTCCTATTATCTATCCAGTACGATGTCGTCTACACATGCTGTACTGTTAACACTTATGTTTCCTATTCTATATCCAGGACGATGTCGTCTACACATGCTGTACTGTTAACACTTATATTTCCTATTCTATATCCAGTACGATGTCGTCTACACATTCTGTACTGTTAACACTTATATTTCCTATTATATATCCAGTACGATGTCGTCTACACATGCTGTACAGTACTATTAATACTTATATTTCCTTTTCTATATCCAGTACGATGTCGTCTACACATGCTGTACTGTTAACACTTATATTTCCTATTCTATATCCAGTACGATGTCGTCTACACATGCTGTACAGTACTATTAATACTTATATTTCCTATTCTATATCCAGTACGATGTCGTCTACACATGCTGTACTGTTAACACTTATATTTCCTATTCTATATCCAGTACGATGTCGTCTACACATCCTGTACTGTTAACACTTATATTTCCTATTCTATATCCAGTACGATGTCGTCTACACATGCTGTACTGTTAACACTTATATTTCCTATTCTATATCCAGTACGATGTCTTCTACCCATGCTGTACTGTTAACACTTATATTTCCTATTCTATATCCAGTACGATGTCGTCTACACATGCTGTACTGTTAACACTTATATTTCCTATTCTATATCCAGTACGATGTCGTCTACACATGCTGTACAGTACTATTAATACTTATATTTCCTATTCTATATCCAGTACGATGTCGTCTACACATGCTGTACTGTTAACACTTATATTTCCTATTCTATTTCCAGTACGATGTCGTCTACACATGCTGTACTGTTAATACTTATATTTCCTATTCTATATCCAGTACGATGTCGTCTACACATGCTGTACTGTTAACACTTATATTTCCTATTCTATATCCAGTACGATGTCGTCTACACATGCTGTACTGTTTACACTTATATTTCCTATTCTATATCCAGTACGATGTCGTCTACACATGCTGTACTGTTAATACTTATATTTCCTATTCTATATCCAGTACGATGTCGTCTACAAATGCTGTACAGTACTATTAATACTTATATTTCCTATTCTATATCCAGTACGATGTCGTCTACACATTCTGTACTGTTAACACTTATATTTCCTATTATATATCCAGTACGATGTCGTCTACACATGCTGTACTGTTAACACTTATATTTCCTATTATATATCCAGTACGATGTCGTCTACACATGCTGTACAGTACTATTAATACTTATATTTCCTATTCTATATCCAGTACGATGTCGTCTACACATGCTGTACTGTTAACACTTATATTTCCTATTTTATATCCAGTACGATGTCGTCTACACATGCTGTACTGTTAACACTTATATTTCCTATTATCTATCCAGTACGATGTCGTCTACACATGCTGTACTGTTAACACTTATGTTTCCTATTCTATATCCAGGACGATGTCGTCTACACATGCTGTACTGTTAACACTTATATTTCCTATTCTATATCCAGTACGATGTCGTCTACACATTCTGTACTGTTAACACTTATATTTCCTATTCTATATCCAGTACGATGTCGTCTACACATGCTGTACAGTACTATTAATACTTATATTTCCTTTTCTATATCCAGTACGATGTCGTCTACACATGCTGTACTGTTAACACTTATATTTCCTATTCTATATCCAGTACGATGTCGTCTACACATGCTGTACAGTACTATTAATACTTATATTTCCTATTCTATATCCAGTACGATGTCGTCTACACATGCGGTACTGTTAACACTTATATTTCCTATTCTATATCCAGTACGATGTCGTCTACACATGCTGTACTGTTAACACTTATATTTCCTATTCTATATCCAGTACGATGTCGTCTACACATCCTGTACTGTTAACACTTATATTTCCTATTCTATATCCAGTACGATGTCGTCTACACATGCTGTACTGTTAACACTTATATTTCCTATTCTATATCCAGTACGATGTCTTCTACCCATGCTGTACTGTTAACACTTATATTTCCTATTCTATATCCAGTACGATGTCGTCTACACATGCTGTACTATTAATACTTATATTTCCTATTCTATATCCAGTACGATGTCGTCTACACATGCTGTACTGTTAACACTTATAGTTCCTATTCTATATCCAGTACGATGTCGTCTACACTACACATGCTGTACTGTTAACACTTATATTTCCTATTCTATTTCCAGTACGATGTCGTCTACACATGCTGTACTGTTAATACTTATATTTCCTATTCTATATCCAGTACGATGTCGTCTACACATGCTGTACTGTTAACACTTATATTTCCTATTCTATATCCAGTACGATGTCGTCTACACATGCTGTACTGTTTACACTTATATTTCCTATTCTATATCCAGTACGATGTCGTCTACACATGCTCTACTGTTAATACTTATATTTCCTATTCTATATCCAGTACGATGTCGTCTACAAATGCTGTACAGTACTATTAATACTTATATTTCCTATTCTATATCCAGTACGATGTCGTCTACACATTCTGTACTGTTAACACTTATATTTCCTATTATATATCCAGTACGATGTCGTCTACACATGCTGTACTGTTAACACTTATATTTCCTATTATATATCCAGTACGATGTCGTCTACACATGCTGTACAGTACTATTAATACTTATATTTCCTATTCTATATCCAGTACGATGTCGTCTACACATGCTGTACTGTTAACACTTATATTTCCTATTTTATATCCAGTACGATGTCGTCTACACATGCTGTACTGTTAACACTTATATTTCCTATTCTATATCCAGTACGATGTCGTCTACACATGCTGTACTGTTAACACTTATATTTCCTATTCTATATCCAGTACGATGTCTTCTACCCATGCTGTACTGTTAACACTTATATTTCCTATTCTATATCCAGTACGATGTCGTCTACACATGCTGTACTGTTAACACTTATATTTCCTATTCTATATCCAGTACGATGTCGTCTACACATGCTGTACAGTACTATTAATACTTATATTTCCTATTCTATATCCAGTACGATGTCGTCTACACATGCTGTACTGTTAACACTTATATTTCCTATTCTATTTCCAGTACGATGTCGTCTACACATGCTGTACTGTTAATACTTATATTTCCTATTCTATATCCAGTACGATGTCGTCTACACATGCTGTACTGTTAACACTTATATTTCCTATTCTATATCCAGTACGATGTCTTCTACCCATGCTGTACTGTTAACACTTATATTTCCTATTCTATATCCAGTACGATGTCGTCTACACATGCTGTACTGTTAACACTTATATTTCCTATTCTATATCCAGTACGATGTCGTCTACACATGCTGTACAGTACTATTAATACTTATATTTCCTATTCTATATCCAGTACGATGTCGTCTACACATGCTGTACTGTTAACACTTATATTTCCTATTCTATTTCCAGTACGATGTCGTCTACACATGCTGTACTGTTAATACTTATATTTCCTATTCTATATCCAGTACGATGTCGTCTACACATGCTGTACTGTTAACACTTATATTTCCTATTCTATATCCAGTACGATGTCGTCTACACATGCTGTACTGTTTACACTTATATTTCCTATTCTATATCCAGTACGATGTCGTCTACACATGCTCTACTGTTAATACTTATATTTCCTATTCTATATCCAGTACGATGTCGTCTACAAATGCTGTACAGTACTATTAATACTTATATTTCCTATTCTATATCCAGTACGATGTCGTCTACACATTCTGTACTGTTAACACTTATATTTCCTATTATATATCCAGTACGATGTCGTCTACACATGCTGTACTGTTAACACTTATATTTCCTATTATATATCCAGTACGATGTCGTCTACACATGCTGTACAGTACTATTAATACTTATATTTCCTATTCTATATCCAGTACGATGTCGTCTACACATGCTGTACTGTTAACACTTATATTTCCTATTTTATATCCAGTACGATGTCGTCTACACATGCTGTACTGTTAACACTTATATTTCCTATTATCTATCCAGTACGATGTCGTCTACACATGCTGTACTGTTAACACTTATGTTTCCTATTCTATATCCAGGACGATGTCGTCTACACATGCTGTACTGTTAACACTTATATTTCCTATTCTATATCCAGTACGATGTCGTCTACACATGCTGTACTGTTAACACTTATATTTCCTATTCTATATCCAGTACGATGTCGTCTACACATGCTGTACAGTACTATTAATACTTATATTTCCTTTTCTATATCCAGTACGATGTCGTCTACACATGCTGTACTGTTAACACTTATATTTCCTATTCTATATCCAGTACGATGTCGTCTACACATGCTGTACAGTACTATTAATACTTATATTTCCTATTCTATATCCAGTACGATGTCGTCTACACATGCGGTACTGTTAACACTTATATTTCCTATTCTATATCCAGTACGATGTCGTCTACACATGCTGTACTGTTAACACTTATATTTCCTATTCTATATCCAGTACGATGTCGTCTACACATCCTGTACTGTTAACACTTATATTTCCTATTCTATATCCAGTACGATGTCGTCTACACATGCTGTACTGTTAACACTTATATTTCCTATTCTATATCCAGTACGATGTCTTCTACCCATGCTGTACTGTTAACACTTATATTTCCTATTCTATATCCAGTACGATGTCGTCTACACATGCTGTACTATTAATACTTATATTTCCTATTCTATATCCAGTACGATGTCGTCTACACATGCTGTACTGTTAACACTTATAGTTCCTATTCTATATCCAGTACGATGTCGTCTACACATGCTGTACAGTACTATTAATACTTATATTTCCTATTCTATATCCAGTACGATGTCGTCTACACATGCTGTACAGTACTATTAACACTTATATTTCCTATTCTATATCCAGTACGATGTCGTCTACACATGCTGTACTGTTAACACTTATATTTCCTATTCTATATCCAGTACGATGTCGTCTACACATGCTGTACTGTTAACACTTATATTTCCTATTCTATATCCAGTACGATGTCGTCTACACATGCTGTACTGTTAACACTTATATTTCCTATTCTATATCCAGTACGATGTCGTCTACACATGCTGTACTATTAATACTTATATTTCCTATTCTATATCCAGTACGATGTCGTCTACACATGCTGTACAGTACTATTAATACTTATATTTCCTATTCTATATCCAGTACGATGTCGTCTACACATGCTGTACTATTGATACTTATATTTCCTATTCTATATCCAGTGCGATGTCGTCTACACATGCTGTACTGTTAACACTTATATTTCCTATTCTATATCCAGTACGATGTCGTCTACACATGCTGTACTGTTAACACTTATATTTCCTATTCTATATCCAGTACGATGTCGTCTACACATGCTGTACTGTTAACACTTATATTTCCTATTCTATATCCAGTACGATGTCGTCTACACATGCTGTACTGTTAACACTTATATTTCCTATTCTATATCCAGTACGATGTCGTCTACACATGCTGTACTGTTAACACTTATATTTCCTATTCTATATCCAGTACGATGTCGTCTACACATGCCGTACTGTTAACACTTATATTTCCTATTCTATATCCAGTACGATGTCGTCTACACATGCTGTACTGTTAACACTTATATTTCCTATTCTATATCCAGTACGATGTCGTCTACACATGCTGTACAGTACTATTAATACTTATATTTCCTATTCTATATCCAGTACGATGTCGTCTACACATGCTGTACTGTTAACACTTATATTTCCTATTTTATATCCAGTACGATGTCGTCTACACATGCTGTACTGTTAACACTTATATTTCCTATTCTCTATCCAGTACGATGTCGTCTACACATGCTGTACTGTTAACACTTATATTTCCTATTCTATATCCAGTACGATGTCGTCTACACATGCTGTACTGTTAACACTTATATTTCCTATTCTATATCCAGTACGATGTCGTCTACACATGCTGTACTGTTAACACTTATATTTCCTATTCTATATCCAGTACGATGTCGTCTACACATGCTGTACTGTTAACACTTATATTTCCTATTCGATATCCAGTACAATGTCGTCTACACATGCTGTACAGTACTATTAATACTTATATTTCCTATTCTATATCCAGTACGATGTCGTCTACACATGCTGTACTGTTAACACTTATATTTCCTATTTTATATCCAGTACGATGTCGTCTACACATGCTGTACTGTTAACACTTATATTTCCTATTCTATATCCAGTACGATATCGTCTACACATGCTGTACTGTTAACACTTATATTTCCTATTCTATATCCAGTACGATGTCGTCTACACATGCTGTACAGTACTATTAATACTTATATTTCCTATTCTATATCCAGTACGATGTCGTCTACACATGCTGTACTGTTAACACTTATATTTCCTATTCTATATCCAGTACGATGTCGTCTACACATGCTGTACTGTTAACACTTATATTTCCTATTCTATATCCAGTACGATGTCGTCTACACATGCTGTACAGTACTATTAATACTTATATTTCCTATTCTATATCCAGTACGATGTCGTCTACACATGCTGTACTGTTAACACATATATTTCCTATTCTATTTCCAGTACGATGTCGTCTACACATGCTGTACTGTTAATACTTATATTTCCTATTCTATATCCAGTACGATGTCGTCTACACATGCTGTACTGTTAACACTTATATTTCCTATTCTATATCCAGTACGATGTCGTCTACACATGCTGTACTGTTTACACTTATATTTCCTATTCTATATCCAGTACGATGTCGTCTACACATGCTCTACTGTTAATACTTATATTTCCTATTCTATATCCAGTACGATGTCGTCTACAAATGCTGTACAGTACTATTAATACTTATATTTCCTATTCTATATCCAGTACGATGTCGTCTACACATTCTGTACTGTTAACACTTATATTTCCTATTATATATCCAGTACGATGTCGTCTACACATGCTGTACTGTTAACACTTATATTTCCTATTATATATCCAGTACGATGTCGTCTACACATGCTGTACAGTACTATTAATACTTATATTTCCTATTCTATATCCAGTACGATGTCGTCTACACATGCTGTACTGTTAACACTTATATTTCCTATTTTATATCCAGTACGATGTCGTCTACACATGCTGTACTGTTAACACTTATATTTCCTATTATCTATCCAGTACGATGTCGTCTACACATGCTGTACTGTTAACACTTATGTTTCCTATTCTATATCCAGGACGATGTCGTCTACACATGCTGTACTGTTAACACTTATATTTCCTATTCTATATCCAGTACGATGTCGTCTACACATTCTGTACTGTTAACACTTATATTTCCTATTCTATATCCAGTACGATGTCGTCTACACATGCTGTACAGTACTATTAATACTTATATTTCCTTTTCTATATCCAGTACGATGTCGTCTACACATGCTGTACTGTTAACACTTATATTTCCTATTCTATATCCAGTACGATGTCGTCTACACATGCTGTACAGTACTATTAATACTTATATTTCCTATTCTATATCCAGTACGATGTCGTCTACACATGCGGTACTGTTAACACTTATATTTCCTATTCTATATCCAGTACGATGTCGTCTACACATGCTGTACTGTTAACACTTATATTTCCTATTCTATATCCAGTACGATGTCGTCTACACATCCTGTACTGTTAACACTTATATTTCCTATTCTATATCCAGTACGATGTCGTCTACACATGCTGTACTGTTAACACTTATATTTCCTATTCTATATCCAGTACGATGTCTTCTACCCATGCTGTACTGTTAACACTTATATTTCCTATTCTATATCCAGTACGATGTCGTCTACACATGCTGTACTATTAATACTTATATTTCCTATTCTATATCCAGTACGATGTCGTCTACACATGCTGTACTGTTAACACTTATAGTTCCTATTCTATATCCAGTACGATGTCGTCTACACATGCTGTACAGTACTATTAATACTTATATTTCCTATTCTATATCCAGTACGATGTCGTCTACACATGCTGTACAGTACTATTAACACTTATATTTCCTATTCTATATCCAGTACGATGTCGTCTACACATGCTGTACTGTTAACACTTATATTTCCTATTCTATATCCAGTACGATGTCGTCTACACATGCTGTACTGTTAACACTTATATTTCCTATTCTATATCCAGTACGATGTCGTCTACACATGCTGTACTGTTAACACTTATATTTCCTATTCTATATCCAGTACGATGTCGTCTACACATGCTGTACTATTAATACTTATATTTCCTATTCTATATCCAGTACGATGTCGTCTACACATGCTGTACAGTACTATTAATACTTATATTTCCTATTCTATATCCAGTACGATGTCGTCTACACATGCTGTACTATTGATACTTATATTTCCTATTCTATATCCAGTGCGATGTCGTCTACACATGCTGTACTGTTAACACTTATATTTCCTATTCTATATCCAGTACGATGTCGTCTACACATGCTGTACTGTTAACACTTATATTTCCTATTCTATATCCAGTACGATGTCGTCTACACATGCTGTACTGTTAACACTTATATTTCCTATTCTATATCCAGTACGATGTCGTCTACACATGCTGTACTGTTAACACTTATATTTCCTATTCTATATCCAGTACGATGTCGTCTACACATGCTGTACTGTTAACACTTATATTTCCTATTCTATATCCAGTACGATGTCGTCTACACATGCCGTACTGTTAACACTTATATTTCCTATTCTATATCCAGTACGATGTCGTCTACACATGCTGTACTGTTAACACTTATATTTCCTATTCTATATCCAGTACGATGTCGTCTACACATGCTGTACAGTACTATTAATACTTATATTTCCTATTCTATATCCAGTACGATGTCGTCTACACATGCTGTACTGTTAACACTTATATTTCCTATTTTATATCCAGTACGATGTCGTCTACACATGCTGTACTGTTAACACTTATATTTCCTATTCTCTATCCAGTACGATGTCGTCTACACATGCTGTACTGTTAACACTTATATTTCCTATTCTATATCCAGTACGATGTCGTCTACACATGCTGTACTGTTAACACTTATATTTCCTATTCTATATCCAGTACGATGTCGTCTACACATGCTGTACTGTTAACACTTATATTTCCTATTCTATATCCAGTACGATGTCGTCTACACATGCTGTACTGTTAACACTTATATTTCCTATTCGATATCCAGTACAATGTCGTCTACACATGCTGTACAGTACTATTAATACTTATATTTCCTATTCTATATCCAGTACGATGTCGTCTACACATGCTGTACTGTTAACACTTATATTTCCTATTTTATATCCAGTACGATGTCGTCTACACATGCTGTACTGTTAACACTTATATTTCCTATTCTATATCCAGTACGATATCGTCTACACATGCTGTACTGTTAACGCTTATATTTCCTATTCTATATCCAGTACGATGTCGTCTACACATGCTGTACAGTACTATTAATACTTATATTTCCTATTCTATATCCAGTACGATGTCGTCTACACATGCTGTACTGTTAACACTTATATTTCCTATTCTATATCCAGTACGATGTCGTCTACACATGCTGTACTGTTAACACTTATATTTCCTATTCTATATCCAGTACGATGTCGTCTACACATGCTGTACTGTTAACACTTATATTTCCTATTCTATATCCAGTACGATGTCGTCTACACATGCTGTACTATTAATACTTATATTTCCTATTCTATATCCAGTACGATGTCGTCTACACATGCTGTACAGTACTATTAATACTTATATTTCCTATTCTATATCCAGTACGATGTCGTCTACACATGCTGTACTATTAATACTTATATTTCCTATTCTATATCCAGTGCGATGTCGTCTACACATGCTGTACTGTTAACACTTATATTTCCTATTCTATATCCAGTACGATGTCGTCTACACATGCTGTACTGTTAACACTTATATTTCCTATTCTATATCCAGTACGATGTCGTCTACACATGCTGTACTGTTAACACTTATATTTCCTATTCTATATCCAGTACGATGTCGTCTACACATGCTGTACTGTTAACACTTATATTTCCTATTCTATATCCAGTACGATGTCGTCTACACATGCTGTACTGTTAACACTTATATTTCCTATTCTATATCCAGTACGATGTCGTCTACACATGCTGTACTGTTAACACTTATATTTCCTATTCTATATCCAGTACGATGTCGTCTACACATGCTGTACTGTTAACACTTATATTTCCTATTCTATATCCAGTACGATGTCGTCTACACATGCTGTACTGTTAACACTTATATTTCCTATTCTATATCCAGTACGATGTCGTCTACACATGCTGTACTGTTAACACTTATATTTCCTATTCTATATCCAGTACGATGTCGTCTACACATGCTGTACAGTACTATTAATACTTATATTTCCTATTCTATATCCAGTACGATGTCGTCTACACATGCTGTACTGTTAACACTTATATTTCCTATTTTATATCCAGTACGATGTCGTCTACACATGCTGTACTGTTAACACTTATATTTCCTATTCTCTATCCAGTACGATGTCATCTACACATGCTGTACTGTTAACACTTATATTTCCTATTCTATATCCAGTACGATGTCGTCTACACATGCTGTACAGTACTATTAATACTTATATTTCCTATTCTATATCCAGTACGATGTCGTCTACACATGCTGTACTATTAATACTTATATTTCCTATTCTATATCCAGTGCGATGTCGTCTACACATGCTGTACTGTTAACACTTATATTTCCTATTCTATATCCAGTACGATGTCGTCTACACATGCTGTACTGTTAACACTTATATTTCCTATTCTATATCCAGTACGATGTCGTCTACACATGCTGTACTGTTAACACTTATATTTCCTATTCTATATCCAGTACGATGTCGTCTACACATGCTGTACTGTTAACACTTATATTTCCTATTCTATATCCAGTACGATGTCGTCTACACATGCTGTACTGTTAACACTTATATTTCCTATTCTATATCCAGTACGATGTCGTCTACACATGCTGTACTGTTAACACTTATATTTCCTATTCTATATCCAGTACGATGTCGTCTACACATGCTGTACTGTTAACACTTATATTTCCTATTCTATATCCAGTACGATGTCGTCTACACATGCTGTACTGTTAACACTTATATTTCCTATTCTATATCCAGTACGATGTCGTCTACACATGCTGTACTGTTAACACTTATATTTCCTATTCTATATCCAGTACGATGTCGTCTACACATGCTGTACAGTACTATTAATACTTATATTTCCTATTCTATATCCAGTACGATGTCGTCTACACATGCTGTACTGTTAACACTTATATTTCCTATTTTATATCCAGTACGATGTCGTCTACACATGCTGTACTGTTAACACTTATATTTCCTATTCTCTATCCAGTACGATGTCATCTACACATGCTGTACTGTTAACACTTATATTTCCTATTCTATATCCAGTACGATGTCGTCTACACATGCTGTACTGTTAACACTTATATTTCCTATTCTATATCCAGTACGATGTCGTCTACACATGCTGTACTGTTAACACTTATATTTCCTATTCTATATCCAGTACGATGTCGTCTACACATGCTGTACTGTTAACACTTATATTTCCTATTCGATATCCAGTACAATGTCGTCTACACATGCTGTACAGTACTATTAATACTTATATTTCCTATTCTATATCCAGTACGATGTCGTCTACACATGCTGTACTGTTAACACTTATATTTCCTATTTTATATCCAGTACGATGTCGTCTACACTTGCTGTACTGTTAACACTTATATTTCCTATTCTATATCCAGTACGATGTCGTCTACACATGCTGTACTGTTAACACTTATATTTCCTATTCTATATCCAGTACGATGTCGTCTACACATGCTGTACAGTACTATTAATACTTATATTTCCTATTCTATATCCAGGACGATGTCGTCTACACATGCTGTACTGTTAACACTTATATTTCCTATTCTATATCCAGTACGATGTCGTCTACACATGCTGTACTGTTAATACTTATATTTCCTATTCTATATCCAGTACGATGTCGTCTACACATGCTGTACTGTTAACACTTATATTTCCTATTCTATATCCAGTACGATGTCGTCTACACATGCTGTACTGTTTACACTTATATTTCCTATTCTATATCCAGTACGATGTCGTCTACACATGCTGTACTGTTAACACTTATATTTCCTATTCTATATCCAGTACGATGTCGTCTACACATGCTGTACAGTACTATTAATACTTATATTTCCTATTCTATATCCAGTACGATGTCGTCTACACATTCTGTACTGTTAACACTTATATTTCCTATTCTATATCCAGTACGATGTCGTCTACACATGCTGTACTGTTAACACTTATATTTCCTATTATATATCCAGTACGATGTCGTCTACACATGCTGTACATTACTATTAATACTTATATTTCCTATTCTATATCCAGTACGATGTCGTCTACACATGCTGTACTGTTAACACTTATATTTCCTATTTTATATCCAGTACGATGTCGTCTACACATGCTGTACTGTTAACACTTATATTTCCTATTATCTATCCAGTACGATGTCGTCTACACATGCTGTACTGTTAACACTTATGTTTCCTATTCTATATCCAGGACGATGTCGTCTACACATGCTGTACTGTTAACACTTATATTTCCTATTCTATATCCAGTACGATGTCGTCTACACATTCTGTACTGTTAACACTTATATTTCCTATTCTATATCCAGTACGATGTCGTCTACACATGCTGTACAGTACTATTAATACTTATATTTCCTATTCTATATCCAGTACGATGTCGTCTACACATGCTGTACTGTTAACACTTATATTTCCTATTCTATATCCAGTACGATGTCGTCTACACATCCTGTACTGTTAACACTTATATTTCCTATTTTATATCCAGTACGATGTCGTCTACACATGCTGTACTGTTAACACTTATATTTCCTATTCTCTATCCAGTACGATGTCGTCTACACATGCTGTACTGTTAACACTTATATTTCCTATTCTATATCCAGTACGATGTCGTCTACACATGCTGTACTGTTAACACTTATATTTCCTATTCTATATCCAGTACGATGTCGTCTACACATGCTGTACTGTTAACACTTATATTTCCTATTCTATATCCAGTACGATGTCGTCTACACATGCTGTACTGTTAACACTTATATTTCCTATTCGATATCCAGTACAATGTCGTCTACACATGCTGTACAGTACTATTAATACTTATATTTCCTATTCTATATCCAGTACGATGTCGTCTACACATGCTGTACTGTTAACACTTATATTTCCTATTTTATATCCAGTACGATGTCGTCTACACATGCTGTACTGTTAACACTTATATTTCCTATTCTATATCCAGTACGATATCGTCTACACATGCTGTACTGTTAACACTTATATTTCCTATTCTATATCCAGTACGATGTCGTCTACACATGCTGTACAGTACTATTAATACTTATATTTCCTATTCTATATCCAGTACGATGTCGTCTACACATGCTGTACTGTTAACACTTATATTTCCTATTCTATATCCAGTACGATGTCGTCTACACATGCTGTACTGTTAACACTTATATTTCCTATTCTATATCCAGTACGATGTCGTCTACACATGCTGTACTATTAATACTTATATTTCCTATTCTATATCCAGTACGATGTCGTCTACACATGCTGTACAGTACTATTAATACTTATATTTCCTATTCTATATCCAGTACGATGTCGTCTACACATGCTGTACTATTAATACTTATATTTCCTATTCTATATCCAGTGCGATGTCGTCTACACATGCTGTACTGTTAACACTTATATTTCCTATTCTATATCCAGTACGATGTCGTCTACACATGCTGTACTGTTAACACTTATATTTCCTATTCTATATCCAGTACGATGTCGTCTACACATGCTGTACTGTTAACACTTATATTTCCTATTCTATATCCAGTACGATGTCGTCTACACATGCTGTACTGTTAACACTTATATTTCCTATTCTATATCCAGTACGATGTCGTCTACACATGCTGTACTGTTAACACTTATATTTCCTATTCTATATCCAGTACGATGTCGTCTACACATGCTGTACTGTTAACACTTATATTTCCTATTCTATATCCAGTACGATGTCGTCTACACATGCTGTACAGTACTATTAATACTTATATTTCCTATTCTATATCCAGTACGATGTCGTCTACACATGCTGTACTGTTAACACTTATATTTCCTATTCTATATCCAGTACGATGTCGTCTACACATGCTGTACTGTTAACACTTATATTTCCTATTCTATATCCAGTACGATGTCGTCTACACATGCTGTACTGTTAACACTTATATTTCCTATTCTATATCCAGTACGATGTCGTCTACACATGCTGTACTATTAATACTTATATTTCCTATTCTATATCCAGTACGATGTCGTCTACACATGCTGTACAGTACTATTAATACTTATATTTCCTATTCTATATCCAGTACGATGTCGTCTACACATGCTGTACTATTAATACTTATATTTCCTATTCTATATCCAGTGCGATGTCGTCTACACATGCTGTACTGTTAACACTTATATTTCCTATTCTATATCCAGTACGATGTCGTCTACACATGCTGTACTGTTAACACTTATATTTCCTATTCTATATCCAGTACGATGTCGTCTACACATGCTGTACTGTTAACACTTATATTTCCTATTCTATATCCAGTACGATGTCGTCTACACATGCTGTACTGTTAACACTTATATTTCCTATTCTATATCCAGTACGATGTCGTCTACACATGCTGTACTGTTAACACTTATATTTCCTATTCTATATCCAGTACGATGTCGTCTACACATGCTGTACTGTTAACACTTATATTTCCTATTCTATATCCAGTACGATGTCGTCTACACATGCTGTACTGTTAACACTTATATTTCCTATTCTATATCCAGTACGATGTCGTCTACACATGCTGTACTGTTAACACTTATATTTCCTATTCTATATCCAGTACGATGTCGTCTACACATGCTGTACTGTTAACACCTATATTTCCTATTCTATATCCAGTACGATGTCGTCTACACATGCTGTACAGTACTATTAATACTTATATTTCCTATTCTATATCCAGTACGATGTCGTCTACACATGCTGTACTGTTAACACTTATATTTCCTATTTTATATCCAGTACGATGTCGTCTACACATGCTGTACTGTTAACACTTATATTTCCTATTCTCTATCCAGTACGATGTCATCTACACATGCTGTACTGTTAACACTTATATTTCCTATTCTATATCCAGTACGATGTCGTCTACACATGCTGTACTGTTAACACTTATATTTCCTATTCTATATCCAGTACGATGTCGTCTACACATGCTGTACTGTTAACACTTATATTTCCTATTCTATATCCAGTACGATGTCGTCTACACATGCTGTACTATTAATACTTATATTTCCTATTCTATATCCAGTACGATGTCGTCTACACATGCTGTACAGTACTATTAATACTTATATTTCCTATTCTATATCCAGTACGATGTCGTCTACACATGCTGTACTATTAATACTTATATTTCCTATTCTATATCCAGTGCGATGTCGTCTACACATGCTGTACTGTTAACACTTATATTTCCTATTCTATATCCAGTACGATGTCGTCTACACATGCTGTACTGTTAACACTTATATTTCCTATTCTATATCCAGTACGATGTCGTCTACACATGCTGTACTGTTAACACTTATATTTCCTATTCTATATCCAGTACGATGTCGTCTACACATGCTGTACTGTTAACACTTATATTTCCTATTCTATATCCAGTACGATGTCGTCTACACATGCTGTACTGTTAACACTTATATTTCCTATTCTATATCCAGTACGATGTCGTCTACACATGCTGTACTGTTAACACTTATATTTCCTATTCTATATCCAGTACGATGTCGTCTACACATGCTGTACTGTTAACACTTATATTTCCTATTCTATATCCAGTACGATGTCGTCTACACATGCTGTACTGTTAACACTTATATTTCCTATTCTATATCCAGTACGATGTCGTCTACACATGCTGTACTGTTAACACTTATATTTCCTATTCTATATCCAGTACGATGTCGTCTACACATGCTGTACAGTACTATTAATACTTATATTTCCTATTCTATATCCAGTACGATGTCGTCTACACATGCTGTACTGTTAACACTTATATTTCCTATTTTATATCCAGTACGATGTCGTCTACACATGCTGTACTGTTAACACTTATATTTCCTATTCTCTATCCAGTACGATGTCATCTACACATGCTGTACTGTTAACACTTATATTTCCTATTCTATATCCAGTACGATGTCGTCTACACATGCTGTACTGTTAACACTTATATTTCCTATTCTATATCCAGTACGATGTCGTCTACACATGCTGTACTGTTAACACTTATATTTCCTATTCTATATCCAGTACGATGTCGTCTACACATGCTGTACTGTTAACACTTATATTTCCTATTCGATATCCAGTACAATGTCGTCTACACATGCTGTACAGTACTATTAATACTTATATTTCCTATTCTATATCCAGTACGATGTCGTCTACACATGCTGTACTGTTAACACTTATATTTCCTATTTTATATCCAGTACGATGTCGTCTACACATGCTGTACTGTTAACACTTATATTTCCTATTCTATATCCAGTACGATGTCGTCTACACATGCTGTACTGTTAACACTTATATTTCCTATTCTATATCCAGTACGATGTCGTCTACACATGCTGTACAGTACTATTAATACTTATATTTCCTATTCTATATCCAGGACGATGTCGTCTACACATGCTGTACTGTTAACACTTATATTTCCTATTCTATATCCAGTACGATGTCGTCTACACATGCTGTACTGTTAATACTTATATTTCCTATTCTATATCCAGTACGATGTCGTCTACACATGCTGTACTGTTAACACTTATATTTCCTATTCTATATCCAGTACGATGTCGTCTACACATGCTGTACTGTTTACACTTATATTTCCTATTCTATATCCAGTACGATGTCGTCTACACATGCTGTACTGTTAACACTTATATTTCCTATTCTATATCCAGTACGATGTCGTCTACACATGCTGTACAGTACTATTAATACTTATATTTCCTATTCTATATCCAGTACGATGTCGTCTACACATTCTGTACTGTTAACACTTATATTTCCTATTCTATATCCAGTACGATGTCGTCTACACATGCTGTACTGTTAACACTTATATTTCCTATTATATATCCAGTACGATGTCGTCTACACATGCTGTACATTACTATTAATACTTATATTTCCTATTCTATATCCAGTACGATGTCGTCTACACATGCTGTACTGTTAACACTTATATTTCCTATTTTATATCCAGTACGATGTCGTCTACACATGCTGTACTGTTAACACTTATATTTCCTATTATCTATCCAGTACGATGTCGTCTACACATGCTGTACTGTTAACACTTATGTTTCCTATTCTATATCCAGGACGATGTCGTCTACACATGCTGTACTGTTAACACTTATATTTCCTATTCTATATCCAGTACGATGTCGTCTACACATTCTGTACTGTTAACACTTATATTTCCTATTCTATATCCAGTACGATGTCGTCTACACATGCTGTACAGTACTATTAATACTTATATTTCCTATTCTATATCCAGTACGATGTCGTCTACACATGCTGTACTGTTAACACTTATATTTCCTATTCTATATCCAGTACGATGTCGTCTACACATGCTGTACAGTACTATTAATACTTATATTTCCTATTCTATATCCAGTACGATGTCGTCTACACATGCTGTACTGTTAACACTTATATTTCCTATTCTATATCCAGTACGATGTCGTCTACACATGCTGTACTGTTAACACTTATATTTCCTATTCTATATCCAGTACGATGTCGTCTACACATGCTGTACTGTTAACACTTATATTTCCTATTCTATATCCAGTACGATGTCGTCTACACATGCTGTACTGTTAACACTTATATTTCCTATTCTATATCCAGTACGATGTCGTCTACACATGCTGTACTGTTAACACTTATATTTCCTATTCTATATCCAGTACGATGTCGTCTACACATGCTGTACTGTTAACACTTATATTTTCCATTCTATATCCAGTACGATGTCGTCTACACATGCTGTACTGTTAACACTTATATTTCCTATTCTATATCCAGTACGATGTCGTCTACACATGCTGTACAGTACTATTAATACTTATATTTCCTATTCTATATCCAGTACGATGTCGTCTACACATGCTGTACTGTTAACACTTATATTTCCTATTTTATATCCAGTACGATGTCGTCTACACATGCTGTACTGTTAACACTTATATTTCCTATTCTCTATCCAGTACGATGTCGTCTACACATGCTGTACTGTTAACACTTATATTTCCTATTCTATATCCAGTACGATGTCGTCTACACATGCTGTACTGTTAACACTTATATTTCCTATTCTATATCCAGTACGATGTCGTCTACACATGCTGTACTGTTAACACTTATATTTCCTATTCTATATCCAGTACGATGTCGTCTACACATGCTGTACTGTTAACACTTATATTTCCTATTCGATATCCAGTACAATGTCGTCTACACATGCTGTACAGTACTATTAATACTTATATTTCCTATTCTATATCCAGTACGATGTCGTCTACACATGCTGTACTGTTAACACTTATATTTCCTATTTTATATCCAGTACGATGTCGTCTACACATGCTGTACTGTTAACACTTATATTTCCTATTCTATATCCAGTACGATATCGTCTACACATGCTGTACTGTTAACACTTATATTTCCTATTCTATATCCAGTACGATGTCGTCTACACATGCTGTACAGTACTATTAATACTTATATTTCCTATTCTATATCCAGTACGATGTCGTCTACACATGCTGTACTGTTAACACTTATATTTCCTATTCTATATCCAGTACGATGTCGTCTACACATGCTGTACTGTTAACACTTATATTTCCTATTCTATATCCAGTACGATGTCGTCTACACATGCTGTACTGTTAACACTTATATTTCCTATTCTATATCCAGTACGATGTCGTCTACACATGCTGTACTATTAATACTTATATTTCCTATTCTATATCCAGTACGATGTCGTCTACACATGCTGTACAGTACTATTAATACTTATATTTCCTATTCTATATCCAGTACGATGTCGTCTACACATGCTGTACTATTAATACTTATATTTCCTATTCTATATCCAGTGCGATGTCGTCTACACATGCTGTACTGTTAACACTTATATTTCCTATTCTATATCCAGTACGATGTCGTCTACACATGCTGTACTGTTAACACTTATATTTCCTATTCTATATCCAGTACGATGTCGTCTACACATGCTGTACTGTTAACACTTATATTTCCTATTCTATATCCAGTACGATGTCGTCTACACATGCTGTACTGTTAACACTTATATTTCCTATTCTATATCCAGTACGATGTCGTCTACACATGCTGTACTGTTAACACTTATATTTCCTATTCTATATCCAGTACGATGTCGTCTACACATGCTGTACTGTTAACACTTATATTTCCTATTCTATATCCAGTACGATGTCGTCTACACATGCTGTACTGTTAACACTTATATTTCCTATTCTATATCCAGTACGATGTCGTCTACACATGCTGTACTGTTAACACTTATATTTCCTATTCTATATCCAGTACGATGTCGTCTACACATGCTGTACAGTACTATTAATACTTATATTTCCTATTCTATATCCAGTACGATGTCGTCTACACATGCTGTATTGTTAACACTTATATTTCCTATTCTATATCCAGTACGATGTCGTCTACACATGCTGTACTGTTAACACTTATATTTCCTATTCTATATCCAGTACGATGTCGTCTACACATGCTGTACTGTTAACACTTATATTTCCTATTCTATATCCAGTACGATGTCGTCTACACATGCTGTACAGTACTATTAATACTTATATTTCCTATTCTATATCCAGTACGATGTCGTCTACACATGCTGTACTGTTAACACTTATATTTCCTATTTTATATCCAGTACGATGTCGTCTACACATGCTGTACTGTTAACACTTATATTTCCTATTCTCTATCCAGTACGATGTCGTCTACACATGCTGTACTGTTAACACTTATATTTCCTATTCTATATCCAGTACGATGTCGTCTACACATGCTGTACTGTTAACCCTTATATTTCCTATTCTATATCCAGTACGATGTCGTCTACACATGCTGTACTGTTAACACTTATATTTCCTATTCTATATCCAGTACGATGTCGTCTACACATGCTGTACTGTTAACACTTATATTTCCTATTCGATATCCAGTACAATGTCGTCTACACATGCTGTACAGTACTATTAATACTTATATTTCCTATTCTATATCCAGTACGATGTCGTCTACACATGCTGTACTGTTAACACTTATATTTCCTATTTTATATCCAGTACGATGTCGTCTACACATGCTGTACTGTTAACACTTATATTTCCTATTCTATATCCAGTACGATGTCGTCTACACATGCTGTACTGTTAACACTTATATTTCCTATTCTATATCCAGTACGATGTCGTCTACACATGCTGTACAGTACTATTAATACTTATATTTCCTATTCTATATCCAGGACGATGTCGTCTACACATGCTGTACTGTTAACACTTATATTTCCTATTCTATATCCAGTACGATGTCGTCTACACATGCTGTACTGTTAATACTTATATTTCCTATTCTATATCCAGTACGATGTCGTCTACACATGCTGTACTGTTAACACTTATATTTCCTATTCTATATCCAGTACGATGTCGTCTACACATGCTGTACTGTTTACACTTATATTTCCTATTCTATATCCAGTACGATGTCGTCTACACATGCTGTACTGTTAACACTTATATTTCCTATTCTATATCCAGTACGATGTCGTCTACACATGCTGTACAGTACTATTAATACTTATATTTCCTATTCTATATCCAGTACGATGTCGTCTACACATTCTGTACTGTTAACACTTATATTTCCTATTCTATATCCAGTACGATGTCGTCTACACATGCTGTACTGTTAACACTTATATTTCCTATTATATATCCAGTACGATGTCGTCTACACATGCTGTACATTACTATTAATACTTATATTTCCTATTCTATATCCAGTACGATGTCGTCTACACATGCTGTACTGTTAACACTTATATTTCCTATTTTATATCCAGTACGATGTCGTCTACACATGCTGTACTGTTAACACTTATATTTCCTATTATCTATCCAGTACGATGTCGTCTACACATGCTGTACTGTTAACACTTATGTTTCCTATTCTATATCCAGGACGATGTCGTCTACACATGCTGTACTGTTAACACTTATATTTCCTATTCTATATCCAGTACGATGTCGTCTACACATTCTGTACTTTTAACACTTATATTTCCTATTCTATATCCAGTACGATGTCGTCTACACATGCTGTACAGTACTATTAATACTTATATTTCCTATTCTATATCCAGTACGATGTCGTCTACACATGCTGTACCTTAACACTTATATTTCCTATTCTATATCCAGTACGATGTCATCTACACATGCTGTACAGTACTATTAATACTTATATTTCCTATTCTATATCCAGTACGATGTCGTCTACACATGCTGTACTGTTAACACTTATATTTCCTATTCTATATCCAGTGCGATGTCGTCTACACATTCTGTACTGTTAACACTTATATTTCCTATTCTATATCCAGTACGATGTCGTCTACACATGCTGTACAGTACTATTAATACTTATATTTCCTATTCTATATCCAGTACGATGTCGTCTACACATGCTGTACTGTTAACACTTATATTTCCTATTTTATATCCAGTACGATGTCGTCTACACATGCTGTACTGTTAACACTTATATTTCCTATTCTCTATCCAGTACGATGTCGTCTACACATGCTGTACTGTTAACACTTATATTTCCTATTCTATATCCAGTACGATGTCGTCTACACATGCTGTACTGTTAACACTTATATTTCATATTCTATATCCAGTACGATGTCGTCTACACATGCTGTACTGTTAACACTTATATTTCCTATTCTATATCCAGTACGATGTCGTCTACACATGCTGTACTGTTAACACTTATATTTCCTATTCGATATCCAGTACAATGTCGTCTACACATGCTGTACAGTACTATTAATACTTATATTTCCTATTCTATATCCAGTACGATGTCGTCTACACATGCTGTACTGTTAACACTTATATTTCCTATTTTATATCCAGTACGATGTCGTCTACACATGCTGTACTGTTAACACTTATATTTCCTATTCTATATCCAGTACGATGTCGTCTACACATGCTGTACTGTTAACACTTATATTTCCTATTCTATATCCAGTACGATGTCGTCTACACATGCTGTACAGTACTATTAATACTTATATTTCCTATTCTATATCCAGGACGATGTCGTCTACACATGCTGTACTGTTAACACTTATATTTCCTATTCTATATCCAGTACGATGTCGTCTACACATGCTGTACTGTTAATACTTATATTTCCTATTCTATATCCAGTACGATGTCGTCTACACATGCTGTACTGTTAACACTTATATTTCCTATTCTATATCCAGTACGATGTCGTCTACACATGCTGTACTGTTAACACTTATATTTCCTATTCTATATCCAGTACGATGTCGTCTACACATGCTGTACAGTACTATTAATACTTATATTTCCTATTCTATATCCAGTACGATGTCGTCTACACATTCTGTACTGTTAACACTTATATTTCCTATTCTATATCCAGTACGATGTCGTCTACACATGCTGTACTGTTAACACTTATATTTCCTATTATATATCCAGTACGATGTCGTCTACACATGCTGTACATTACTATTAATACTTATATTTCCTATTCTATATCCAGTACGATGTCGTCTACACATGCTGTACTGTTAACACTTATATTTCCTATTTTATATCCAGTACGATGTCGTCTACACATGCTGTACTGTTAACACTTATATTTCCTATTATCTATCCAGTACGATGTCGTCTACACATGCTGTACTGTTAACACTTATGTTTCCTATTCTATATCCAGGACGATGTCGTCTACACATGCTGTACTGTTAACACTTATATTTCCTATTCTATATCCAGTACGATGTCGTCTACACATTCTGTACTGTTAACACTTATATTTCCTATTCTATATCCAGTACGATGTCGTCTACACATGCTGTACAGTACTATTAATACTTATATTTCCTATTCTATATCCAGTACGATGTCGTCTACACATGCTGTACTGTTAACACTTATATTTCCTATTCTATATCCAGTACGATGTCGTCTACACATGCTGTACAGTACTATTAATACTTATATTTCCTATTCTATATCCAGTACGATGTCGTCTACACATGCTGTACTGTTAACACTTATATTTCCTATTCTATATCCAGTACGATGTCGTCTACACATGCTGTACTGTTAACACTTATATTTCCTATTCTATATCCAGTACGATGTCGTCTACACATCCTGTACTGTTAACACTTATATTTCCTATTCTATATCCAGTACGATGTCGTCTACACATGCTGTACTGTTAACACTTATATTTCCTATTCTATATCCAGTACGATGTCTTCTACCCATGCTGTACTGTTAACACTTATATTTCCTATTCTATATCCAGTACGATGTCGTCTACACATGCTGTACTATTAATACTTATATTTCCTATTCTATATTCAGTACGATGTCGTCTACACATGCTGTACTGTTAACACTTATAGTTCCTATTCTATATCCAGTACGATGTCGTCTACACATGCTGTACAGTACTATTAATACTTATATTTCCTATTCTATATCCAGTACGATGTCGTCTACACATGCTGTACAGTACTATTAACACTTATATTTCCTATTCTATATCCAGTACGATGTCGTCTACACATGCTGTACTGTTAACACTTATATTTCCTATTCTATATCCAGTACGATGTCGTCTACACATGCTGTACTGTTAACACTTATATTTCCTATTCTATATCCAGTACGATGTCGTCTACACATGCTGTACTGTTAACACTTATATTTCCTATTCTATATCCAGTACGATGTCGTCTACACATGCTGTACTATTAATACTTATATTTCCTATTCTATATTCAGTACGATGTCGTCTACACATGCTGTACAGTACTATTAATACTTATATTTCCTATTCTATATCCAGTACGATGTCGTCTACACATGCTGTACTATTAATACTTATATTTCCTATTCTATATCCAGTGCGATGTCGTCTACACATGCTGTACTGTTAACACTTATATTTCCTATTCTATATCCAGTACGATGTCGTCTACACATGCTGTACTGTTAACACTTATATTTCCTATTCTATATCCAGTACGATGTCGTCTACACATGCTGTACTGTTAACACTTATATTTCCTATTCTATATCCAGTACGATGTCGTCTACACATGCTGTACTGTTAACACTTATATTTCCTATTCTATATCCAGTACGATGTCGTCTACACATGCTGTACTGTTAACACTTATATTTCCTATTCTATATCCAGTACGATGTCGTCTACACATGCTGTACTGTTAACACTTATATTTCCTATTCTATATCCAGTACGATGTCGTCTACACATGCTGTACTGTTAACACTTATATTTCCTATTCTATATCCAGTACGATGTCGTCTACACATGCTGTACAGTACTATTAATACTTATATTTCCTATTCTATATCCAGTACGATGTCGTCTACACATGCTGTACTGTAAACACTTATATTCCTATTTTATATCCAGTACGATGTCGTCTACACATGCTGTACTGTTAACACTTATATTTCCTATTCTCTATCCAGTACGATGTCGTCTACACATGCTGTACTGTTAACACTTATATTTCCTATTCTATATCCAGTACGATGTCGTCTACACATGCTGTACTGTTAACACTTATATCTCCTATTCTATATCCAGTACGATGTCGTCTACACATGCTGTACTGTTAACACTTATATTTCCTATTCTATATCCAGTACAATGTCGTCTACACATGCTGTACAGTACTATTAATACTTATATTTCCTATTCTATATCCAGTACGATGTCGTCTACACATGCTGTACTGTTAACACTTATATTTCCTATTTTATATCCAGTACGATGTCGTCTACACATGCTGTACTGTTAACACTTATATTTCCTATTCTATATCCAGTACGATGTCGTCTACACATGCTGTACTGTTAACACTTATATTTCCTATTCTATATCCAGTACGATGTCGTCTACACATGCTGTACAGTACTATTAATACTTATATTTCCTATTCTATATCCAGTACGATGTCGTCTACACATGCTGTACTGTTAACACTTATATTTCTATTCTATATCCAGTACGATGTCGTCTACACATGCTGTACTGTTAATACTTATATTTCCTATTCTATATCCAGTACGATGTCGTCTACACATGCTGTACTGTTAACACTTATATTTCCTATTCTATATCCAGTACGATGTCGTCTACACATGCTGTACTGTTTACACTTATATTTCCTATTCTATATCCAGTACGATGTCGTCTACACATGCTGTACTGTTAAAACTTATATTTCCTATTCTATATCCAGTACGATGTCGTCTACACATGCTGTACAGTACTATTAATACTTATATTTCCTATTCTATATCCAGTACGATGTCGTCTACACATGCTGTACTGTTAACACTTATATTTCCTATTCTATATCCAGTACGATGTCGTCTACACATGCTGTACTGTTAACACTTATATTTCCTATTCTATATCCAGTACGATGTCGTCTACACATGCTGTACTATTAATACTTATATTTCCTATTCTATATCCAGTACGATGTCGTCTACACATGCTGTACTGTTAACACTTATAGTTCCTATTCTATATCCAGTACGATGTCGTCTACACATGCTGTACAGTACTATTAATACTTATATTTCCTATTCTATATCCAGTACGATGTCGTCTACACATGCTGTACAGTACTATTAACACTTATATTTCCTATTCTATATCCAGTACGATGTCGTCTACACATGCTGTACTGTTAACACTTATATTTCCTATTCTATATCCAGTACGATGTCGTCTACACATGCTGTACTGTTAACACTTATATTTCCTATTCTATATCCAGTACGATGTCGTCTACACATGCTGTACTGTTAACACTTATATTTCCTATTCTATATCCAGTACGATGTCGTCTACACATGCTGTACTATTAATACTTATATTTCCTATTCTATATTCAGTACGATGTCGTCTACACATGCTGTACAGTACTATTAATACTTATATTTCCTATTCTATATCCAGTACGATGTCGTCTACACATGCTGTACTATTAATACTTATATTTCCTATTCTATATCCAGTGCGATGTCGTCTACACATGCTGTACTGTTAACACTTATATTTCCTATTCTATATCCAGTACGATGTCGTCTACACATGCTGTACTGTTAACACTTATATTTCCTATTCTATATCCAGTACGATGTCGTCTACACATGCTGTACTGTAACACTTATATTTCCTATTCTATATCCAGTACGATGTCGTCTACACATGCTGTACTGTTAACACTTATATTTCCTATTCTATATCCAGTACGATGTCGTCTACACATGCTGTACTGTTAACACTTATATTTCCTATTCTATATCCAGTACGATGTCGTCTACACATGCTGTACTGTTAACACTTATATTTCCTATTCTATATCCAGTACGATGTCGTCTACACATGCTGTACTGTTAACACTTATATTTCCTATTCTATATCCAGTACGATGTCGTCTACACATGCTGTACAGTACTATTAATACTTATATTTCCTATTCTATATCCAGTACGATGTCGTCTACACATGCTGTACTGTTAACACTTATATTTCCTATTCTATATCCAGTACGATGTCGTCTACACATGCTGTACTGTTAACACTTATATTTCCTATTCTCTATCCAGTACGATGTCGTCTACACATGCTGTACTGTTAACACTTATATTTCCTATTCTATATCCAGTACGATGTCGTCTACACATGCTGTACTGTTAACACTTATATTTCCTATTCTATATCCAGTACGATGTCGTCTACACATGCTGTACTGTGAACACTTATATTTCCTATTCTATATCCAGTACAATGTCGTCTACACATGCTGTACAGTACTATTAATACTTATATTTCCTATTCTATATCCAGTACGATGTCGTCTACACATGCTGTACTGTTAACACTTATATTTCCTATTTTATATCCAGTACGATGTCGTCTACACATGCTGTACTGTTAACACTTATATTTCCTATTCTATATCCAGTACGATGTCGTCTACACATGCTGTACTGTTAACACTTATATTTCCTATTCTATATCCAGTACGATGTCGTCTACACATGCTGTACAGTACTATTAATACTTATATTTCCTATTCTATATCCAGTACGATGTCGTCTACACATGCTGTACTGTTAACACTTATATTTCTATTCTATATCCAGTACGATGTCGTCTACACATGCTGTACTGTTAATACTTATATTTCCTATTCTATATCCAGTACGATGTCGTCTACACATCCTGTACTGTTAACACTTATATTTCCTATTCTATATCCAGTACGATGTCGTCTACACATGCTGTACTGTTTACACTTATATTTCCTATTCTATATCCAGTACGATGTCGTCTACACATGCTGTACTGTTAACACTTATATTTCCTATTCTATATCCAGTACGATGTCGTCTACACATGCTGTACAGTACTATTAATACTTATATTTCCTATTCTATATCCAGTACGATGTCGTCTACACATGCTGTACTGTTAACACTTATATTTCCTATTCTATATCCAGTACGATGTCTTCTACCCATGCTGTACTGTTAACACTTATATTTCCTATTCTATATCCAGTACGATGTCGTCTACACATGCTGTACTATTAATACTTATATTTCCTATTCTATATTCAGTACGATGTCGTCTACACATGCTGTACTGTTAACACTTATAGTTCCTATTCTATATCCAGTACGATGTCGTCTACACATGCTGTACAGTACTATTAATACTTATATTTCCTATTCTATATCCAGTACGATGTCGTCTACACAAGCTGTACAGTACTATTAACACTTATATTTCCTATTCTATATCCAGTACGATGTCGTCTACACATGCTGTACTGTTAACACTTATATTTCCTATTCTATATCCAGTACGATGTCGTCTACACATGCTGTACTGTTAACACTTATATTTCCTATTCTATATCCAGTACGATGTCGTCTACACATGCTGTACTGTTAACACTTATATTTCCTATTCTATATCCAGTACGATGTCGTCTACACATGCTGTACTATTAATACTTATATTTCCTATTCTATATTCAGTACGATGTCGTCTACACATGCTGTACAGTACTATTAATACTTATATTTCCTATTCTATATCCAGTACGATGTCGTCTACACATGCTGTACTATTAATACTTATATTTCCTATTCTATATCCAGTGCGATGTCGTCTACACATGCTGTACTGTTAACACTTATATTTCCTATTCTATATCCAGTACGATGTCGTCTACACATGCTGTACTATTAATACTTATATTTCCTATTCTATATTCAGTACGATGTCGTCTACACATGCTGTACAGTACTATTAATACTTATATTTCCTATTCTATATCCAGTACGATGTCGTCTACACATGCTGTACTATTAATACTTATATTTCCTATTCTATATCCAGTGCGATGTCGTCTACACATGCTGTACTGTTAACACTTATATTTCCTATTCTATATCCAGTACGATGTCGTCTACACATGCTGTACTGTTAACACTTATATTTCCTATTCTATATCCAGTACGATGTCGTCTACACATGCTGTACTGTTAACACTTATATTTCCTATTCTATATCCAGTACGATGTCGTCTACACATGCTGTACTGTTAACACTTATATTTCCTATTCTATATCCAGTACGATGTCGTCTACACATGCTGTACTGTTAACACTTATATTTCCTATTCTATATCCAGTACGATGTCGTCTACACATGCTGTACTGTTAACACTTATATTTCCTATTCTATATCCAGTACGATGTCGTCTACACATGCTGTACTGTTAACACTTATATTTCCTATTCTATATCCAGTACGATGTCGTCTACACATGCTGTACAGTACTATTAATACTTATATTTCCTATTCTATATCCAGTACGATGTCGTCTACACATGCTGTACTGTTAACACTTATATTTCCTATTTTATATCCAGTACGATGTCGTCTACACATGCTGTACTGTTAACACTTATATTTCCTATTCTCTATCCAGTACGATGTCGTCTACACATGCTGTACTGTTAACACTTATATTTCCTATTCTATATCCAGTACGATGTCGTCTACACATGCTGTACTGTTAACACTTATATTTCCTATTCTATATCCAGTACGATGTCGTCTACACATGCTGTACTGTGAACACTTATATTTCCTATTCTATATCCAGTACAATGTCGTCTACACATGCTGTACAGTACTATTAATACTTATATTTCCTATTCTATATCCAGTACGATGTCGTCTACACATGCTGTACTGTTAACACTTATATTTCCTATTTTATATCCAGTACGATGTCGTCTACACATGCTGTACTGTTAACACTTATATTTCCTATTCTATATCCAGTACGATGTCGTCTACACATGCTGTACTGTTAACACTTATATTTCCTATTCTATATCCAGTACGATGTCGTCTACACATGCTGTACAGTACTATTAATACTTATATTTCCTATTCTATATCCAGTACGATGTCGTCTACACATGCTGTACTGTTAACACTTATATTTCCTATTCTATATCCAGTACGATGTCTTCTACCCATGCTGTACTGTTAACACTTATATTTCCTATTCTATATCCAGTACGATGTCGTCTACACATGCTGTACTATTAATACTTATATTTCCTATTCTATATTCAGTACGATGTCGTCTACACATGCTGTACTGTTAACACTTATAGTTCCTATTCTATATCCAGTACGATGTCGTCTACACATGCTGTACAGTACTATTAATACTTATATTTCCTATTCTATATCCAGTACGATGTCGTCTACACAAGCTGTACAGTACTATTAACACTTATATTTCCTATTCTATATCCAGTACGATGTCGTCTACACATGCTGTACTGTTAACACTTATATTTCCTATTCTATATCCAGTACGATGTCGTCTACACATGCTGTACTGTTAACACTTATATTTCCTATTCTATATCCAGTACGATGTCGTCTACACATGCTGTACTGTTAACACTTATATTTCCTATTCTATATCCAGTACGATGTCGTCTACACATGCTGTACTATTAATACTTATATTTCCTATTCTATATTCAGTACGATGTCGTCTACACATGCTGTACAGTACTATTAATACTTATATTTCCTATTCTATATCCAGTACGATGTCGTCTACACATGCTGTACTATTAATACTTATATTTCCTATTCTATATCCAGTGCGATGTCGTCTACACATGCTGTACTGTTAACACTTATATTTCCTATTCTATATCCAGTACGATGTCGTCTACACATGCTGTACTGTTAACACTTATATTTCCTATTCTATATCCAGTACGATGTCGTCTACACATGCTGTACTGTTAACACTTATATTTCCTATTCTATATCCAGTACGATGTCGTCTACACATGCTGTACTGTTAACACTTATATTTCCTATTCTATATCCAGTACGATGTCGTCTACACATGCTGTACTGTTAACACTTATATTTCCTATTCTATATCCAGTACGATGTCGTCTACACATGCTGTACTGTTAACACTTATATTTCCTATTCTATATCCAGTACGATGTCGTCTACACATGCTGTACTGTTAACACTTATATTTCCTATTCTATATCCAGTACGATGTCGTCTACACATGCTGTACTGTTAACACTTATATTTCCTATTCTATATCCAGTACGATGTCGTCTACACATGCTGTACAGTACTATTAATACTTATATTTCCTATTCTATATCCAGTACGATGTCGTCTACACCATGCTGTACTGTTAACACTTATATTTCCTATTTTATATCCAGTACGATGTCGTCTACACATGCTGTACTGTTAACACTTATATTTCCTATTCTCTATCCAGTACGATGTCGTCTACACATGCTGTACTGTTAACACTTATATTTCCTATTCTATATCCAGTACGATGTCGTCTACACATGCTGTACTGTTAACACTTATATTTCCTATTCTATATCCAGTACGATGTCGTCTACACATGCTGTACTGTTAACACTTATATTTCCTAATCTATATCCAGTACAATGTCGTCTACACATGCTGTACAGTACTATTAATACTTATATTTCCTATTCTATATCCAGTACGATGTCGTCTACACATGCTGTACTGTTAACACTTATATTTCCTATTTTATATCCAGTACGATGTCGTCTACACATGCTGTACTGTTAACACTTATATTTCCTATTCTATATCCAGTACGATGTCGTCTACACATGCTGTACTGTTAACACTTATATTTCCTATTCTATATCCAGTACGATGTCGTCTACACATGCTGTACAGTACTATTAATACTTATATTTCCTATTCTATATCCAGTACGATGTCGTCTACACATGCTGTACTGTTAACACTTATATTTCCTATTCTATATCCAGTACGATGTCGTCTACACATGCTGTACTGTTAATACTTATATTTCCTATTCTATATCCAGTACGATGTCGTCTACACATGCTGTACTGTTAACACTTATATTTCCTATTATATATCCAGTACGATGTCGTCTACACATGCTGTACTGTTTACACTTATATTTCCTATTCTATATCCAGTACGATGTCGTCTACACATGCTGTACTGTTAACACTTATATTTCCTATTCTATTCCTCTACACATGCTGTACTATTAATACTTATATTTCCTATTCTATATCCAGTACGATGTCGTCTACAAATGCTGTACTGTTAACACTTATAGTTCCTATTCTATATCCAGTACGATGTCGTCTACACATGCTGTACAGTACTATTAATACTTATATTTCCTATTCTATATCCAGTACGATGTCGTCTACACATGCTGTACAGTACTATTAACACTTATATTTCCTATTCTATATCCAGTACGATGTCGTCTACACATGCTGTACTGTTAACACTTATATTTCCTATTCTATATCCAGTACGATGTCGTCTACACATGCTGTACTGTTAACACTTATATTTCCTATTCTATATCCAGTACGATGTCGTCTACACATGCTGTACTGTTAACACTTATATTTCCTATTCTATATCCAGTACGATGTCGTCTACACATGCTGTACTATTAATACTTATATTTCCTATTCTATATTCAGTACGATGTCGTCTACACATGCTGTACAGTACTATTAATACTTATATTTCCTATTCTATATCCAGTACGATGTCGTCTACACATGCTGTACTATTAATACTTATATTTCCTATTCTATATCCAGTGCGATGTCGTCTACACATGCTGTACTGTTAACACTTATATTTCCTATTCTATATCCAGTACGATGTCGTCTACACATGCTGTACTGTTAACACTTATATTTCCTATTCTATATCCAGTACGATGTCGTCTACACATGCTGTACTGTTAACACTTATATTTCCTATTCTATATCCAGTACGATGTCGTCTACACATGCTGTACTGTTAACACTTATATTTCCTATTCTATATCCAGTACGATGTCGTCTACACATGCTGTACTGTTAACACTTATATTTCCTATTCTATATCCAGTACGATGTCGTCTACACATGCTGTACTGTTAACACTTATATTTCCTATTCTATATCCAGTACGATGTCGTCTACACATGCTGTACTGTTAACACTTATATTTCCTATTCTATATCCAGTACGATGTCGTCTACACATGCTGTACTGTTTAACACTTATATTTCCTATTCTATATCCAGTACGATGTCGTCTACACATGCTGTACAGTACTATTAATACTTATATTTCCTATTCTATATCCAGTACGATGTCGTCTACACATGCTGTACTGTTAACACTTATATTTCCTATTTATATCCAGTACGATGTCGTCTACACATGCTGTACTGTTAACACTTATATTTCCTATTCTCTATCCAGTACGATGTCGTCTACACATGCTGTACTGTTAACACTTATATTTCCTATTCTATATCCCAGTACGATGTCGTCTACACATGCTGTACTGTTAACACTTATATTTCCTATTCTATATCCAGTACGATGTCGTCTACACATGCTGTACTGTGAACACTTATATTTCCTATTCTATATCCAGTACAATGTCGTCTACACATGCTGTACAGTACTATTAATACTTATATTTCCTATTCTATATCCAGTACGATGTCGTCTACACATGCTGTACTGTTAACTACTTATATTTCCTATTTATATCCAGTACGATGTCGTCTACACATGCTGTACTGTTAACACTTATATTTCCTATTCTATATCCAGTACGATGTCGTCTACACATGCTGTACTGTTAACACTTATATTTCCTATTCTATATCCAGTACGATGTCGTCTACACATGCTGTACAGTACTATTAACACTTATATTTCCTATTCTATATCCAGTACGATGTCGTCTACACATGCTGTACTGTTAACACTTATATTTCCTATTCTATATCCAGTACGATGTCGTCTACACATGCTGTACTGTTAACACTTATATTTCCTATTCTATATCCAGTACGATGTCGTCTACACATGCTGTACTGTTAACACTTATATTTCCTATTCTATATCCAGTACGATGTCGTCTACACATGCTGTACAGTACTATAATACTTATATTTCCTATTCTATATCCAGTACGATGTCGTCTACACATGCTGTACTGTTAACACTTATATTTCCTATTCTATATCCAGTACGATGTCGTCTACACATTGCTGTACTGTTAACACTTATATTTCCTATTCTAAATCCAGTACGATGTCGTCTACACATGCTGTACTGTTAATACTTATATTTCCTATTCTATAATCCAGTACTATGTCGTCTACAATGCTGTACTGTTAACACTTATAGTTTCCTATTCTATATCCAGTACGATGTCGGCTACACATGCTGTACAGTACATTAATACTTATATTTCCTATTCTATATCCAGTACGATGTCGTCTACACATGCTGTACAGTACTATTAACACTTATATTTCCTATACTATTCCAGTACGATCGTCTACTCATGCTGTACTGTTAACACTTATATTTCCTATTCTATATCCAGTAGATGTCGTCTACACATGCTGTACTGTTAACACTTATATTTCCTAATTCTATATCCAGTACGATGTCGTCTACACATGCTGTACTGTAATTAACACTTATATTTCCTATTCTATATCCAGTACGATGTCGTCTACACATGCTGTACTATTAATACTTATATTTCCTATTCTATATCCAGTACGATGTCGTCTACACATGCTGTACAGTACTATTAATACTTATATTTCCTATTCTATATCCAGTACGATGTCGTCTACACATGCTGTACTATTAATACTTATATTTCCTATTCTATATCCAGTGCGATGTCGTCTACACATGCTGTACTGTTAACACTTATATTTCCTATTCTATATCCAGTACGATGTCGTCTACACATGCTGTACTGTTAACACTTATATTTCCTATTCTATATCCAGTACGATGTCGTCTACACATGCTGTACTGTTAACACTTATATTTCCTATTCTATATCCAGTACGATGTCGTCTACACATGCTGTACTGTTAACACTTATATTTCCTATTCTATATCCAGTACGATGTCGTCTACACATGCTGTACTGTTAACACTTATATTTCCTATTCTATATCCAGTACGATGTCGTCTACACATGCTGTACTGTTAACACTTATATTTCCTATTCTATATCCAGTACGATGTCGTCTACACATGCTGTACTGTTAACACTTATATTTCCTATTCTATATCCAGTACGATGTCATCTACACATGCTGTACAGTACTATTAATACTTATATTTCCTATTCTATATCCAGTACGATGTCGTCTACACATGCTGTACTGTTAACACTTATATTTCCTATTTTATATCCAGTACGATGTCGTCTACACATGCTGTACTGTTAACACTTATATTTCCTATTCTCTATCCAGTACGATGTCGTCTACACATGCTGTACTGTTAACAATTATATTTCCTATTCTATATCCAGTACGATGTCGTCTACACATGCTGTACTGTTAACACTTATATTTCCTATTCTATATCCAGTACGATGTCGTCTACACATGCTGTACTGTTAACACTTATATTTCCTATTCTATATCCAGTACGATGTCGTCTACACATGCTGTACTGTTAACACTTATATTTCCTATTCTATATCCAGTACAATGTCGTCTACACATGCTGTACAGTACTATTAATACTTATATTTCCTATTCTATATCCAGTACGATGTCGTCTACACATGCTGTACTGTTAACACTTATATTTCCTATTTTATATCCAGTACGATGTCGTTTACACATGCTGTACTGTTAACACTTATATTTCCTATTCTATATCCAGTACGATGTCGTCTACACATGCTGTACAGTACTATTAATACTTATATTTCCTATTCTATATCCAGTACGATGTCGTCTACACATGCTGTACTGTTAACACTTATATTTCCTATTCTATATCCAGTACGATGTCGTCTACACATGCTGTACTGTTTACACTTATATTTCCTATTCTATATCCAGTACGATGTCGTCTACACATGCTGTACTGTTAACACTTATATTTCCTATTCTATATCCAGTACGATGTCGTCTACACATGCTGTACAGTACTATTAATACTTATATTTCCTATTCTATATCCAGTACGATGTCGTCTACACATGCTGTACTGTTAACACTTATATTTCCTATTTTATATCCAGTACGATGTCGTCTACACATGCTGTACTGTTAACACTTATATTTCCTATTATCTATCCAGTACGATGTCGTCTACACATGCTGTACTGTTAACACTTATGTTTCCTATTCTATATCCAGGACGATGTCGTCTACACATGCTGTACTGTTAACACTTATATTTCCTATTCTATATCCAGTACGATGTCGTCTACACATTCTGTACTGTTAACACTTATATTTCCTATTCTATATCCAGTACGATGTCGTCTACACATGCTGTACAGTACTATTAATACTTATATTTCCTATTCTATATCCAGTACGATGTCGTCTACACATGCTGTACTGTTAACACTTATATTTCCTATTCTATATCCAGTACGATGTCGTCTACACATGCTGTACAGTACTATTAATACTTATATTTCCTATTCTATATCCAGTACGATGTCGTCTACACATGCTGTACTGTTTACACTTATATTTCCTATTCTATATCCAGTACGATGTCGTCTACACATGCTGTACTGTTAACACTTATATTTCTTATTCTATATCCAGTACGATGTCGTCTACACATCCTGTACTGTTAACACTTATATTTCCTATTCTATATCCAGTACGATGTCGTCTACACATGCTGTACTGTTAACACTTATATTTCCTATTCTATATCCAGTACGATGTCTTCTACCCATGCTGTACTGTTAACACTTATATTTCCTATTCTATATCCAGTACGATGTCGTCTACACATGCTGTACTATTAATACTTATATTTCCTATTCTATATTCAGTACGATGTCGTCTACACATGCTGTACTGTTAACACTTATAGTTCCTATTCTATATCCAGTACGATGTCGTCTACACATGCTGTACAGTACTATTAATACTTATATTTCCTATTCTATATCCAGTACGATGTCGTCTACACATGCTGTACAGTACTATTAACACTTATATTTCCTATTCTATATCCAGTACGATGTCGTCTACACATGCTGTACTGTTAACACTTATATTTCCTATTCTATATCCAGTACGATGTCGTCTACACATGCTGTACAGTACTATTAATACTTATATTTCCTATTCTATATCCAGTACGATGTCGTCTACACATGCTGTACTGTTAACACTTATATTTCCTATTCTATATCCAGTACGATGTCGTCTACACATGCTGTACTATTAATACTTATATTTCCTATTCTATATTCAGTACGATGTCGTCTACACATGCTGTACAGTACTATTAATACTTATATTTCCTATTCTATATCCAGTACGATGTCGTCTACACATGCTGTACTATTAATACTTATATTTCCTATTCTATATCCAGTGCGATGTCGTCTACACATGCTGTACTGTTAACACTTATATTTCCTATTCTATATCCAGTACGATGTCGTCTACACATGCTGTACAGTACTATTAATACTTATATTTCCTATTCTATATCCAGTACGATGTCGTCTACACATTCTGTACTGTTAACACTTATATTTCCTATTCTATATCCAGTACGATGTCGTCTACACATGCTGTACTGTTAACACTTATATTTCCTATTATATATCCAGTACGATGTCGTCTACACATGCTGTACATTACTATTAATACTTATATTTCCTATTCTATATCCAGTACGATGTCGTCTACACATGCTGTACTGTTAACACTTATATTTCCTATTTTATATCCAGTACGATGTCGTCTACACATGCTGTACTGTTAACACTTATATTTCCTATTATCTATCCAGTACGATGTCGTCTACACATGCTGTACTGTTAACACTTATGTTTCCTATTCTATATCCAGGACGATGTCGTCTACACATGCTGTACTGTTAACACTTATATTTCCTATTCTATATCCAGTACGATGTCGTCTACACATTCTGTACTGTTAACACTTATATTTCCTATTCTATATCCAGTACGATGTCGTCTACACATGCTGTACAGTACTATTAATACTTATATTTCCTATTCTATATCCAGTACGATGTCGTCTACACATGCTGTACTGTTAACACTTATATTTCCTATTCTATATCCAGTACGATGTCGTCTACACATGCTGTACAGTACTATTAATACTTATATTTCCTATTCTATATCCAGTACGATGTCGTCTACACATGCTGTACTGTTAACACTTATATTTCCTATTCTATATCCAGTACGATGTCGTCTACACATGCTGTACTGTTAACACTTATATTTCCTATTCTATATCCAGTACGATGTCGTCTACACATCTGTACTGTTAACACTTATATTTCCTATTCTATATCCAGTACGATGTCGTCTACACATGCTGTACTGTTAACACTTATATTTCCTATTCTATATCCAGTACGATGTCTTCTACCCATGCTGTACTGTTAACACTTATATTTCCTATTCTATATCCAGTACGATGTCGTCTACACATGCTGTACTATTAATACTTATATTTCCTATTCTATATTCAGTACGATGTCGTCTACACATGCTGTACTGTTAACACTTATAGTTCCTATTCTATATCCAGTACGATGTCGTCTACACATGCTGTACAGTACTATTAATACTTATATTTCCTATTCTATATCCAGTACGATGTCGTCTACACATGCTGTACAGTACTATTAACACTTATATTTCCTATTCTATATCCAGTACGATGTCGTCTACACATGCTGTACTGTTAACACTTATATTTCCTATTCTATATCCAGTACGATGTCGTCTACACATGCTGTACTGTTAACACTTATATTTCCTATTCTATATCCAGTACGATGTCGTCTACACATGCTGTACTGTTAACACTTATATTTCCTATTCTATATCCAGTACGATGTCGTCTACACATGCTGTACTATTAATACTTATATTTCCTATTCTATATTCAGTACGATGTCGTCTACACATGCTGTACAGTACTATTAATACTTATATTTCCTATTCTATATCCAGTACGATGTCGTCTACACATGCTGTACTATTAATACTTATATTTCCTATTCTATATCCAGTGCGATGTCGTCTACACATGCTGTACTGTTAACACTTATATTTCCTATTCTATATCCAGTACGATGTCGTCTACACATGCTGTACTGTTAACACTTATATTTCCTATTCTATATCCAGTACGATGTCGTCTACACATGCTGTACTGTTAACACTTATATTTCCTATTCTATATCCAGTACGATGTCGTCTACACATGCTGTACTGTTAACACTTATATTTCCTATTCTATATCCAGTACGATGTCGTCTACACATGCTGTACTGTTAACACTTATATTTCCTATTCTATATCCAGTACGATGTCGTCTACACATGCTGTACTGTTAACACTTATATTTCCTATTCTATATCCAGTACGATGTCGTCTACACATGCTGTACTGTTAACACTTATATTTCCTATTCTATATCCAGTACGATGTCGTCTACACATGCTGTACTGTTAACACTTATATTTCCTATTCTATATCCAGTACGATGTCGTCTACACATGCTGTACAGTACTATTAATACTTATATTTCCTATTCTATATCCAGTACGATGTCGTCTACACATGCTGTACTGTTAACACTTATATTTCCTATTTTATATCCAGTACGATGTCGTCTACACATGCTGTACTGTTAACACTTATATTTCCTATTCTCTATCCAGTACGATGTCGTCTACACATGCTGTACTGTTAACACTTATATTTCCTATTCTATATCCAGTACGATGTCGTCTACACATGCTGTACTGTTAACACTTATATTTCCTATTCTATATCCAGTACGATGTCGTATACACATGCTGTACTGTTAACACTTATATTTCCTATTCTATATCCAGTACAATGTCGTCTACACATGCTGTACAGTACTATTAATACTTATATTTCCTATTCTATATCCAGTACGATGTCGTCTACACATGCTGTACTGTTAACACTTATATTTCCTATTTTATATCCAGTACGATGTCGTCTACACATGCTGTACTGTTAACACTTATATTTCCTATTCTATATCCAGTACGATGTCGTCTACACATGCTGTACTGTTAACACTTATATTTCCTATTCTATATCCAGTACGATGTCGTCTACACATGCTGTACAGTACTATTAATACTTATATTTCCTATTCTATATCCAGTACGATGTCGTCTACACATGCTGTACTGTTAACACTTATATTTCTATTCTATATCCAGTACGATGTCGTCTACACATGCTGTACTGTTAATACTTATATTTCCTATTCTATATCCAGTACGATGTCGTCTACACATGCTGTACTGTTAACACTTATATTTCCTATTATATATCCAGTACGATGTCGTCTACACATGCTGTACTGTTTACACTTATATTTCCTATTCTATATCCAGTACGATGTCGTCTACACATGCTGTACTGTTAACACTTATATTTCCTATTCTATATCCAGTACGATGTCGTCTACACATGCTGTACAGTACTATTAATACTTATATTTCCTATTCTATATCCAGTACGATGTCGTCTACACATGCTGTACTGTTAACACTTATATTTCCTATTCTATATCCAGTACGATGTCGTCTACACATGCTGTACTGTTAACACTTATATTTCCTATTCTATATCCAGTACGATGTCGTCTACACATGCTGTACTATTAATACTTATATTTCCTATTCTATATCCAGTACGATGTCGTCTACACATGCTGTACTGTTAACACTTATAGTTCCTATTCTATATCCAGTACGATGTCGTCTACACATGCTGTACAGTACTATTAATACTTATATTTCCTATTCTATATCCAGTACGATGTCGTCTACACATGCTGTACAGTACTATTAACACTTATATTTCCTATTCTATATCCAGTACGATGTCGTCTACACATGCTGTACTGTTAACACTTATATTTCCTATTCTATATCCAGTACGATGTCGTCTACACATGCTGTACTGTTAACACTTATATTTCCTATTCTATATCCAGTACGATGTCGTCTACACATGCTGTACTGTTAACACTTATATTTCCTATTCTATATCCAGTACGATGTCGTCTACACATGCTGTACTATTAATACTTATATTTCCTATTCTATATTCAGTACGATGTCGTCTACACATGCTGTACAGTACTATTAATACTTATATTTCCTATTCTATATCCAGTACGATGTCGTCTACACATGCTGTACTATTAATACTTATATTTCCTATTCTATATCCAGTGCGATGTCGTCTACACATGCTGTACTGTTAACACTTATATTTCCTATTCTATATCCAGTACGATGTCGTCTACACATGCTGTACTGTTAACACTTATATTTCCTATTCTATATCCAGTACGATGTCGTCTACACATGCTGTACTGTTAACACTTATATTTCCTATTCTATATCCAGTACGATGTCGTCTACACATGCTGTACTGTTAACACTTATATTTCCTATTCTATATCCAGTACGATGTCGTCTACACATGCTGTACTGTTAACACTTATATTTCCTATTCTATATCCAGTACGATGTCGTATACACATGCTGTACTGTTAACACTTATATTTCCTATTCTATATCCAGTACGATGTCGTCTACACATGCTGTACAGTACTATTAATACTTATATTTCCTATTCTATATCCAGTACGATGTCGTCTACACATGCTGTACTGTTAACACTTATATTTCCTATTCTATATCCAGTACGATGTCGTCTACACATGCTGTACTGTTAACACTTATATTTCCTATTCTATATCCAGTACGATGTCGTCTACACATGCTGTACAGTACTATTAATACTTATATTTCCTATTCTATATCCAGTACGATGTCGTCTACACATGCTGTACTGTTAACACTTATATTTCCTATTTTATATCCAGTACGATGTCGTCTACACATGCTGTACTGTTAACACTTATATTTCCTATTCTCTATCCAGTACGATGTCGTCTACACATGCTGTACTGTTAACACTTATATTTCCTATTCTATATCCAGTACGATGTCGTCTACACATGCTGTACTGTTAACACTTATATTTCCTATTCTATATCCAGTACGATGTCGTCTACACATGCTGTACTGTTAACACTTATATTTCCTATTCTATATCCAGTACAATGTCGTTTACACATGCTGTACAGTACTATTAATACTTATATTTCCTATTCTATATTCAGTACGATGTCGTCTACACATGCTGTACTGTTAACACTTATATTTCCTATTTTATATCCAGTACGATGTCGTCTACACATGCTGTACTGTTAACACTTATATTTCCTATTCTATATCCAGTACGATGTCGTCTACACATGCTGTACTGTTAACACTTATATTTCCTATTCTATATCCAGTACGATGTCGTCTACACATGCTGTACAGTACTATTAATACTTATATTTCCTATTCTATATCCAGTACGATGTCGTCTACACATGCTGTACTGTTAATACTTATATTTCCTATTCTATATCCAGTACGATGTCGTCTACACATCCTGTACTGTTAACACTTATATTTCCTATTCTATATCCAGTACGATGTCGTCTACACATGCTGTACTGTTAACACTTATATTTCCTATTCTATATCCAGTACGATGTCGTCTACACATGCTGTACTATTAATACTTATATTTCCTATTCTATATCCAGTACGATGTCGTCTACACATGCTGTACTGTTAACACTTATATTTCCTATTTTATATCCAGTACGATGTCGTCTACACATGCTGTACTGTTAACACTTATATTTCCTATTCTATATCCAGTACGATGTCGTCTACACATGCTGTACTGTTAACACTTATATTTCCTATTCTATATCCAGTACGATGTCGTCTACACATGCTGTACAGTACTATTAATACTTATATTTCCTATTCTATATCCAGTACGATGTCGTCTACACATGCTGTACTGTTAATACTTATATTTCCTATTCTATATCCAGTACGATGTCGTCTACACATGCTGTACTGTTAACACTTATATTTCCTATTCTATATCCAGTACGATGTCGTCTACACATGCTGTACTGTTAACACTTATATTTCCTATTCTATATCCAGTACGATGTCGTCTACACATGCTGTACTGTTAACACTTATATTTCCTATTCTATATCCAGTACGATGTCGTCTACACATGCTGTACAGTACTATTAATACTTATATTTCCTATTCTATATCCAGTACGATGTCGTCTACACATGCTGTACTGTTAACACTTATATTTCCTATTTTATATCCAGTACGATGTCGTCTACACATGCTGTACTGTTAACACTTATATTTCCTATTCTCTATCCAGTACGATGTCGTCTACACATGCTGTACTGTTAACACTTATAGTTCCTATTCTATATCCAGTACGATGTCGTCTACACATGCTGTACAGTACTATTAATACTTATATTTCCTATTCTATATCCAGTACGATGTCGTCTACACATGCTGTACAGTACTATTAACACTTATATTTCCTATTCTATATCCAGTACGATGTCGTCTACACATGCTGTACTGTTAACACTTATATTTCCTATTCTATATCCAGTACGATGTCGTCTACACATGCTGTACTGTTAACACTTATATTTCCTATTCTATATCCAGTACGATGTCGTCTACACATGCTGTACTGTTAACACTTATATTTCCTATTCTATATCCAGTACGATGTCGTCTACACATGCTGTACTATTAATACTTATATTTCCTATTCTATATTCAGTACGATGTCGTCTACACATGCTGTACAGTACTATTAATACTTATATTTCCTATTCTATATCCAGTACGATGTCGTCTACACATGCTGTACTATTAATACTTATATTTCCTATTCTATATCCAGTGCGATGTCGTCTACACATGCTGTACTGTTAACACTTATATTTCCTATTCTATATCCAGTACGATGTCGTCTACACATGCTGTACTGTTAACACTTATATTTCCTATTCTATATCCAGTACGATGTCGTCTACACATGCTGTACTGTTAACACTTATATTTCCTATTCTATATCCAGTACGATGTCGTCTACACATGCTGTACTGTTAACACTTATATTTCCTATTCTATATCCAGTACGATGTCGTCTACACATGCTGTACTGTTAACACTTATATTTCCTATTCTATATCCAGTACGATGTCGTCTACACATGCTGTACTGTTAACACTTATATTTCCTATTCTATATCCAGTACGATGTCGTCTACACATGCTGTACTGTTAACACTTATATTTCCTATTCTATATCCAGTACGATGTCGTCTACACATGCTGTACTGTTAACACTTATATTTCCTATTCTATATCCAGTACGATGTCGTCTACACATGCTGTACAGTACTATTAATACTTATATTTCCTATTCTATATCCAGTACGATGTCGTCTACACATGCTGTACTGTTAACACTTATATTTCCTATTTTATATCCAGTACGATGTCGTCTACACATGCTGTACTGTTAACACTTATATTTCCTATTCTCTATCCAGTACGATGTCGTCTACACATGCTGTACTGTTAACACTTATATTTCCTATTCTATATCCAGTACGATGTCGTCTACACATGCTGTACTGTTAACACTTATATTTCCTATTCTATATCCAGTACGATGTCGTCTACACATGCTGTACTGTTAACACTTATATTTCCTAATCTATATCCAGTACAATGTCGTCTACACATGCTGTACAGTACTATTAATACTTATATTTCCTATTCTATATCCAGTACGATGTCGTCTACACATGCTGTACTGTTAACACTTATATTTCCTATTTTATATCCAGTACGATGTCGTCTACACATGCTGTACTGTTAACACTTATATTTCCTATTCTATATCCAGTACGATGTCGTCTACACATGCTGTACTGTTAACACTTATATTTCCTATTCTATATCCAGTACGATGCCGTCTACACATGCTGTACAGTACTATTAATACTTATATTTCCTATTCTATATCCAGTACGATGTCGTCTACACATGCTGTACTGTTAACACTTATATTTCTATTCTATATCCAGTACGATGTCGTCTACACATGCTGTACTGTTAATACTTATATTTCCTATTCTATATCCAGTACGATGTCGTCTACACATGCTGTACTGTTAACACTTATATTTCCTATTATATATCCAGTACGATGTCGTCTACACATGCTGTACTGTTTACACTTATATTTCCTATTCTATATCCAGTACGATGTCGTCTACACATGCTGTACTGTTAACACTTATATTTCCTATTCTATATCCAGTACGATGTCGTCTACACATGCTGTACTATTAATACTTATATTTCCTATTCTATATCCAGTACGATGTCGTCTACAAATGCTGTACTGTTAACACTTATAGTTCCTATTCTATATCCAGTACGATGTCGTCTACACATGCTGTACAGTACTATTAATACTTATATTTCCTATTCTATATCCAGTACGATGTCGTCTACACATGCTGTACAGTACTATTAACACTTATATTTCCTATTCTATATCCAGTACGATGTCGTCTACACATGCTGTACTGTTAACACTTATATTTCCTATTCTATATCCAGTACGATGTCGTCTACACATGCTGTACTGTTAACACTTATATTTCCTATTCTATATCCAGTACGATGTCGTCTACACATGCTGTACTGTTAACACTTATATTTCCTATTCTATATCCAGTACGATGTCGTCTACACATGCTGTACTATTAATACTTATATTTCCTATTCTATATTCAGTACGATGTCGTCTACACATGCTGTACAGTACTATTAATACTTATATTTCCTATTCTATATCCAGTACGATGTCGTCTACACATGCTGTACTATTAATACTTATATTTCCTATTCTATATCCAGTGCGATGTCGTCTACACATGCTGTACTGTTAACACTTATATTTCCTATTCTATATCCAGTACGATGTCGTCTACACATGCTGTACTGTTAACACTTATATTTCCTATTCTATATCCAGTACGATGTCGTCTACACATGCTGTACTGTTAACACTTATATTTCCTATTCTATATCCAGTACGATGTCGTCTACACATGCTGTACTGTTAACACTTATATTTCCTATTCTATATCCAGTACGATGTCGTCTACACATGCTGTACTGTTAACACTTATATTTCCTATTCTATATCCAGTACGATGTCGTCTACACATGCTGTACTGTTAACACTTATATTTCCTATTCTATATCCAGTACGATGTCGTCTACACATGCTGTACTGTTAACACTTATATTTCCTATTCTATATCCAGTACGATGTCGTCTACACATGCTGTACTGTTAACACTTATATTTCCTATTCTATATCCAGTACGATGTCGTCTACACATGCTGTACAGTACTATTAATACTTATATTTCCTATTCTATATCCAGTACGATGTCGTCTACACATGCTGTACTGTTAACACTTATATTTCCTATTTTATATCCAGTACGATGTCGTCTACACATGCTGTACTGTTAACACTTATATTTCCTATTCTCTATCCAGTACGATGTCGTCTACACATGCTGTACTGTTAACACTTATATTTCCTATTCTATATCCAGTACGATGTCGTCTACACATGCTGTACTGTTAACACTTATATTTCCTATTCTATATCCAGTACGATGTCGTCTACACATGCTGTACTGTTAACACTTATATTTCCTATTCTATATCCAGTACAATGTCGTCTACACATGCTGTACAGTACTATTAATACTTATATTTCCTATTCTATATCCAGTACGATGTCGTCTACACATGCTGTACTGTTAACACTTATATTTCCTATTTTATATCCAGTACGATGTCGTCTACACATGCTGTACTGTTAACACTTATATTTCCTATTCTATATCCAGTACGATGTCGTCTACACATGCTGTACTGTTAACACTTATATTTCCTATTCTATATCCAGTACGATGTCGTCTACACATGCTGTACAGTACTATTAATACTTATATTTCCTATTCTATATCCAGTACGATGTCGTCTACACATGCTGTACTGTTAACACTTATATTTCCTATTATATATCCAGTACGATGTCGTCTACACATGCTGTACTGTTTACACTTATATTTCCTATTCTATATCCAGTACGATGTCGTCTACACATGCTGTACTGTTAACACTTATATTTCCTATTCTATATCCAGTACGATGTCGTCTACACATGCTGTACAGTACTATTAATACTTATATTTCCTATTCTATATCCAGTACGATGTCGTCTACACATGCTGTACTGTTAACACTTATATTTCCTATTCTATATCCAGTACGATGTCGTCTACACATGCTGTACTGTTAACACTTATATTTCCTATTCTATATCCAGTACGATGTCGTCTACACATGCTGTACTATTAATACTTATATTTCCTATTCTATATCCAGTACGATGTCGTCTACACATGCTGTACTGTTAACACTTATAGTTCCTATTCTATATCCAGTACGATGTCGTCTACACATGCTGTACAGTACTATTAATACTTATATTTCCTATTCTATATCCAGTACGATGTCGTCTACACATGCTGTACAGTACTATTAACACTTATATTTCCTATACTATATCCAGTACGATGTCGTCTACACATGCTGTACTGTTAACACTTATATTTCCTATTCTATATCCAGTACGATGTCGTCTACACATGCTGTACTGTTAACACTTATATTTCCTATTCTATATCCAGTACGATGTCGTCTACACATGCTGTACTGTTAACACTTATATTTCCTATTCTATATCCAGTACGATGTCGTCTACACATGCTGTACTATTAATACTTATATTTCCTATTCTATATCCAGTACGATGTCGTCTACACATGCTGTACAGTACTATTAATACTTATATTTCCTATTCTATATCCAGTACGATGTCGTCTACACATGCTGTACTATTAATACTTATATTTCCTATTCTATATCCAGTGCGATGTCGTCTACACATGCTGTACTGTTAACACTTATATTTCCTATTCTATATCCAGTACGATGTCGTCTACACATGCTGTACTGTTAACACTTATATTTCCTATTCTATATCCAGTACGATGTCGTCTACACATGCTGTACTGTTAACACTTATATTTCCTATTCTATATCCAGTACGATGTCGTCTACACATGCTGTACTGTTAACACTTATATTTCCTATTCTATATCCAGTACGATGTCGTCTACACATGCTGTACTGTTAACACTTATATTTCCTATTCTATATCCAGTACGATGTCGTCTACACATGCTGTACTGTTAACACTTATATTTCCTATTCTATATCCAGTACGATGTCGTCTACACATGCTGTACTGTTAACACTTATATTTCCTATTCTATATCCAGTACGATGTCATCTACACATGCTGTACAGTACTATTAATACTTATATTTCCTATTCTATATCCAGTACGATGTCGTCTACACATGCTGTACTGTTAACACTTATATTTCCTATTTTATATCCAGTACGATGTCGTCTACACATGCTGTACTGTTAACACTTATATTTCCTATTCTCTATCCAGTACGATGTCGTCTACACATGCTGTACTGTTAACAATTATATTTCCTATTCTATATCCAGTACGATGTCGTCTACACATGCTGTACTGTTAACACTTATATTTCCTATTCTATATCCAGTACGATGTCGTCTACACATGCTGTACTGTTAACACTTATATTTCCTATTCTATATCCAGTACGATGTCGTCTACACATGCTGTACTGTTAACACTTATATTTCCTATTCTATATCCAGTACAATGTCGTCTACACATGCTGTACAGTACTATTAATACTTATATTTCCTATTCTATATCCAGTACGATGTCGTCTACACATGCTGTACTGTTAACACTTATATTTCCTATTTATATCCAGTACGATGTCGTTTACACATGCTGTACTGTTAACACTTATATTTCCTATTCTATATCCAGTACGATGTCGTCTACACATGCTGTACAGTACTATTAATACTTATATTTCCTATTCTATATCCAGTACGATGTCGTCTACACATGCTGTACTGTTAACACTTATATTTCCTATTCTATATCCAGTACGATGTCGTCTACACATGCTGTACTGTTTACACTTATATTTCCTATTCTATATCCAGTACGATGTCGTCTACACATGCTGTACTGTTAACACTTATATTTCCTATTCTATATCCAGTACGATGTCGTCTACACATGCTGTACAGTACTATTAATACTTATATTTCCTATTCTATATCCAGTACGATGTCGTCTACACATGCTGTACTGTTAACACTTATATTTCCTATTTTATATCCAGTACGATGTCGTCTACACATGCTGTACTGTTAACACTTATATTTCCTATTATCTATCCAGTACGATGTCGTCTACACATGCTGTACTGTTAACACTTATGTTTCCTATTCTATATCCAGGACGATGTCGTCTACACATGCTGTACTGTTAACACTTATATTTCCTATTCTATATCCAGTACGATGTCGTCTACACATTCTGTACTGTTAACACTTATATTTCCTATTCTATATCCAGTACGATGTCGTCTACACATGCTGTACAGTACTATTAATACTTATATTTCCTATTCTATATCCAGTACGATGTCGTCTACACATGCTGTACTGTTAACACTTATATTTCCTATTCTATATCCAGTACGATGTCGTCTACACATGCTGTACAGTACTATTAATACTTATATTTCCTATTCTATATCCAGTACGATGTCGTCTACACATGCTGTACTGTTTACACTTATATTTCCTATTCTATATCCAGTACGATGTCGTCTACACATGCTGTACTGTTAACACTTATATTTCTTATTCTATATCCAGTACGATGTCGTCTACACATCCTGTACTGTTAACACTTATATTTCCTATTCTATATCCAGTACGATGTCGTCTACACATGCTGTACTGTTAACACTTATATTTCCTATTCTATATCCAGTACGATGTCTTCTACCCATGCTGTACTGTTAACACTTATATTTCCTATTCTATATCCAGTACGATGTCGTCTACACATGCTGTACTATTAATACTTATATTTCCTATTCTATATTCAGTACGATGTCGTCTACACATGCTGTACTGTTAACACTTATAGTTCCTATTCTATATCCAGTACGATGTCGTCTACACATGCTGTACAGTACTATTAATACTTATATTTCCTATTCTATATCCAGTACGATGTCGTCTACACATGCTGTACAGTACTATTAACACTTATATTTCCTATTCTATATCCAGTACGATGTCGTCTACACATGCTGTACTGTTAACACTTATATTTCCTATTCTATATCCAGTACGATGTCGTCTACACATGCTGTACTGTTAACACTTATATTTCCTATTCTATATCCAGTACGATGTCGTCTACACATGCTGTACTGTTAACACTTATATTTCCTATTCTATATCCAGTACGATGTCGTCTACACATGCTGTACTATTAATACTTATATTTCCTATTCTATATTCAGTACGATGTCGTCTACACATGCTGTACAGTACTATTAATACTTATATTTCCTATTCTATATCCAGTACGATGTCGTCTACACATGCTGTACTATTAATACTTATATTTCCTATTCTATATTCAGTACGATGTCGTCTACACATGCTGTACTGTTAACACTTATAGTTCCTATTCTATATCCAGTACGATGTCGTCTACACATGCTGTACAGTACTATTAATACTTATATTTCCTATTCTATATCCAGTACGATGTCGTCTACACATGCTGTACAGTACTATTAACACTTATATTTCCTATTCTATATCCAGTACGATGTCGTCTACACATGCTGTACTGTTAACACTTATATTTCCTATTCTATATCCAGTACGATGTCGTCTACACATGCTGTACTGTTAACACTTATATTTCCTATTCTATATCCAGTACGATGTCGTCTACACATGCTGTACTGTTAACACTTATATTTCCTATTCTATATCCAGTACGATGTCGTCTACACATGCTGTACTATTAATACTTATATTTCCTATTCTATATTCAGTACGATGTCGTCTACACATGCTGTACAGTACTATTAATACTTATATTTCCTATTCTATATCCAGTACGATGTCGTCTACACATGCTGTACTATTAATACTTATATTTCCTATTCTATATCCAGTGCGATGTCGTCTACACATGCTGTACTGTTAACACTTATATTTCCTATTCTATATCCAGTACGATGTCGTCTACACATGCTGTACAGTACTATTAATACTTATATTTCCTATTCTATATCCAGTACGATGTCGTCTACACATTCTGTACTGTTAACACTTATATTTCCTATTCTATATCCAGTACGATGTCGTCTACACATGCTGTACTGTTAACACTTATATTTCCTATTATATATTCAGTACGATGTCGTCTACACATGCTGTACATTACTATTAATACTTATATTTCCTATTCTATATCCAGTACGATGTCGTCTACACATGCTGTACTGTTAACACTTATATTTCCTATTTTATATCCAGTACGATGTCGTCTACACATGCTGTACTGTTAACACTTATATTTCCTATTATCTATCCAGTACGATGTCGTCTACACATGCTGTACTGTTAACACTTATGTTTCCTATTCTATATCCAGGACGATGTCGTCTACACATGCTGTACTGTTAACACTTATATTTCCTATTCTATATCCAGTACGATGTCGTCTACACATTCTGTACTGTTAACACTTATATTTCCTATTCTATATCCAGTACGATGTCGTCTACACATGCTGTACAGTACTATTAATACTTATATTTCCTATTCTATATCCAGTACGATGTCGTCTACACATGCTGTACTGTTAACACTTATATTTCCTATTCTATATCCAGTACGATGTCGTCTACACATGCTGTACAGTACTATTAATACTTATATTTCCTATTCTATATCCAGTACGATGTCGTCTACACATGCTGTACTGTTAACACTTATATTTCCTATTCTATATCCAGTACGATGTCGTCTACACATGCTGTACTGTTAACACTTATATTTCCTATTCTATATCCAGTACGATGTCGTCTACACATCCTGTACTGTTAACACTTATATTTCCTATTCTATATCCAGTACGATGTCGTCTACACATGCTGTACTGTTAACACTTATATTTCCTATTCTATATCCAGTACGATGTCTTCTACCCATGCTGTACTGTTAACACTTATATTTCCTATTCTATATCCAGTACGATGTCGTCTACACATGCTGTACTATTAATACTTATATTTCCTATTCTATATTCAGTACGATGTCGTCTACACATGCTGTACTGTTAACACTTATAGTTCCTATTCTATATCCAGTACGATGTCGTCTACACATGCTGTACAGTACTATTAATACTTATATTTCCTATTCTATATCCAGTACGATGTCGTCTACACATGCTGTACAGTACTATTAACACTTATATTTCCTATTCTATATCCAGTACGATGTCGTCTACACATGCTGTACTGTTAACACTTATATTTCCTATTCTATATCCAGTACGATGTCGTCTACACATGCTGTACTGTTAACACTTATATTTCCTATTCTATATCCAGTACGATGTCGTCTACACATGCTGTACTGTTAACACTTATATTTCCTATTCTATATCCAGTACGATGTCGTCTACACATGCTGTACTATTAATACTTATATTTCCTATTCTATATTCAGTACGATGTCGTCTACACATGCTGTACAGTACTATTAATACTTATATTTCCTATTCTATATCCAGTACGATGTCGTCTACACATGCTGTACTATTAATACTTATATTTCCTATTCTATATCCAGTGCGATGTCGTCTACACATGCTGTACTGTTAACACTTATATTTCCTATTCTATATCCAGTACGATGTCGTCTACACATGCTGTACTGTTAACACTTATATTTCCTATTCTATATCCAGTACGATGTCGTCTACACATGCTGTACTGTTAACACTTATATTTCCTATTCTATATCCAGTACAATGTCGTCTACACATGCTGTACAGTACTATTAATACTTATATTTCCTATTCTATATCCAGTACGATGTCGTCTACACATGCTGTACTGTTAACACTTATATTTCCTATTTTATATCCAGTACGATGTCGTTTACACATGCTGTACTGTTAACACTTATATTTCCTATTCTATATCCAGTACGATGTCGTCTACACATGCTGTACAGTACTATTAATACTTATATTTCCTATTCTATATCCAGTACGATGTCGTCTACACATGCTGTACTGTTAACACTTATATTTCCTATTCTATATCCAGTACGATGTCGTCTACACATGCTGTACTGTTTACACTTATATTTCCTATTCTATATCCAGTACGATGTCGTCTACACATGCTGTACTGTTAACACTTATATTTCCTATTCTATATCCAGTACGATGTCGTCTACACATGCTGTACAGTACTATTAATACTTATATTTCCTATTCTATATCCAGTACGATGTCGTCTACACATGCTGTACTGTTAACACTTATATTTCCTATTTTATATCCAGTACGATGTCGTCTACACATGCTGTACTGTTAACACTTATATTTCCTATTATCTATCCAGTACGATGTCGTCTACACATGCTGTACTGTTAACACTTATGTTTCCTATTCTATATCCAGGACGATGTCGTCTACACATGCTGTACTGTTAACACTTATATTTCCTATTCTATATCCAGTACGATGTCGTCTACACATTCTGTACTGTTAACACTTATATTTCCTATTCTATATCCAGTACGATGTCGTCTACACATGCTGTACAGTACTATTAATACTTATATTTCCTATTCTATATCCAGTACGATGTCGTCTACACATGCTGTACTGTTAACACTTATATTTCCTATTCTATATCCAGTACGATGTCGTCTACACATGCTGTACAGTACTATTAATACTTATATTTCCTATTCTATATCCAGTACGATGTCGTCTACACATGCTGTACTGTTTACACTTATATTTCCTATTCTATATCCAGTACGATGTCGTCTACACATGCTGTACTGTTAACACTTATATTTCTTATTCTATATCCAGTACGATGTCGTCTACACATCCTGTACTGTTAACACTTATATTTCCTATTCTATATCCAGTACGATGTCGTCTACACATGCTGTACTGTTAACACTTATATTTCCTATTCTATATCCAGTACGATGTCTTCTACCCATGCTGTACTGTTAACACTTATATTTCCTATTCTATATCCAGTACGATGTCGTCTACACATGCTGTACTATTAATACTTATATTTCCTATTCTATATTCAGTACGATGTCGTCTACACATGCTGTACTGTTAACACTTATAGTTCCTATTCTATATCCAGTACGATGTCGTCTACACATGCTGTACAGTACTATTAATACTTATATTTCCTATTCTATATCCAGTACGATGTCGTCTACACATGCTGTACAGTACTATTAACACTTATATTTCCTATTCTATATCCAGTACGATGTCGTCTACACATGCTGTACTGTTAACACTTATATTTCCTATTCTATATCCAGTACGATGTCGTCTACACATGCTGTACTGTTAACACTTATATTTCCTATTCTATATCCAGTACGATGTCGTCTACACATGCTGTACTGTTAACACTTATATTTCCTATTCTATATCCAGTACGATGTCGTCTACACATGCTGTACTATTAATACTTATATTTCCTATTCTATATTCAGTACGATGTCGTCTACACATGCTGTACAGTACTATTAATACTTATATTTCCTATTCTATATCCAGTACGATGTCGTCTACACATGCTGTACTATTAATACTTATATTTCCTATTCTATATTCAGTACGATGTCGTCTACACATGCTGTACTGTTAACACTTATAGTTCCTATTCTATATCCAGTACGATGTCGTCTACACATGCTGTACAGTACTATTAATACTTATATTTCCTATTCTATATCCAGTACGATGTCGTCTACACATGCTGTACAGTACTATTAACACTTATATTTCCTATTCTATATCCAGTACGATGTCGTCTACACATGCTGTACTGTTAACACTTATATTTCCTATTCTATATCCAGTACGATGTCGTCTACACATGCTGTACTGTTAACACTTATATTTCCTATTCTATATCCAGTACGATGTCGTCTACACATGCTGTACTGTTAACACTTATATTTCCTATTCTATATCCAGTACGATGTCGTCTACACATGCTGTACTATTAATACTTATATTTCCTATTCTATATTCAGTACGATGTCGTCTACACATGCTGTACAGTACTATTAATACTTATATTTCCTATTCTATATCCAGTACGATGTCGTCTACACATGCTGTACTATTAATACTTATATTTCCTATTCTATATCCAGTGCGATGTCGTCTACACATGCTGTACTGTTAACACTTATATTTCCTATTCTATATCCAGTACGATGTCGTCTACACATGCTGTACAGTACTATTAATACTTATATTTCCTATTCTATATCCAGTACGATGTCGTCTACACATTCTGTACTGTTAACACTTATATTTCCTATTCTATATCCAGTACGATGTCGTCTACACATGCTGTACTGTTAACACTTATATTTCCTATTATATATTCAGTACGATGTCGTCTACACATGCTGTACATTACTATTAATACTTATATTTCCTATTCTATATCCAGTACGATGTCGTCTACACATGCTGTACTGTTAACACTTATATTTCCTATTTTATATCCAGTACGATGTCGTCTACACATGCTGTACTGTTAACACTTATATTTCCTATTATCTATCCAGTACGATGTCGTCTACACATGCTGTACTGTTAACACTTATGTTTCCTATTCTATATCCAGGACGATGTCGTCTACACATGCTGTACTGTTAACACTTATATTTCCTATTCTATATCCAGTACGATGTCGTCTACACATTCTGTACTGTTAACACTTATATTTCCTATTCTATATCCAGTACGATGTCGTCTACACATGCTGTACAGTACTATTAATACTTATATTTCCTATTCTATATCCAGTACGATGTCGTCTACACATGCTGTACTGTTAACACTTATATTTCCTATTCTATATCCAGTACGATGTCGTCTACACATGCTGTACAGTACTATTAATACTTATATTTCCTATTCTATATCCAGTACGATGTCGTCTACACATGCTGTACTGTTAACACTTATATTTCCTATTCTATATCCAGTACGATGTCGTCTACACATGCTGTACTGTTAACACTTATATTTCCTATTCTATATCCAGTACGATGTCGTCTACACATCCTGTACTGTTAACACTTATATTTCCTATTCTATATCCAGTACGATGTCGTCTACACATGCTGTACTGTTAACACTTATATTTCCTATTCTATATCCAGTACGATGTCTTCTACCCATGCTGTACTGTTAACACTTATATTTCCTATTCTATATCCAGTACGATGTCGTCTACACATGCTGTACTATTAATACTTATATTTCCTATTCTATATTCAGTACGATGTCGTCTACACATGCTGTACTGTTAACACTTATAGTTCCTATTCTATATCCAGTACGATGTCGTCTACACATGCTGTACAGTACTATTAATACTTATATTTCCTATTCTATATCCAGTACGATGTCGTCTACACATGCTGTACAGTACTATTAACACTTATATTTCCTATTCTATATCCAGTACGATGTCGTCTACACATGCTGTACTGTTAACACTTATATTTCCTATTCTATATCCAGTACGATGTCGTCTACACATGCTGTACTGTTAACACTTATATTTCCTATTCTATATCCAGTACGATGTCGTCTACACATGCTGTACTGTTAACACTTATATTTCCTATTCTATATCCAGTACGATGTCGTCTACACATGCTGTACTATTAATACTTATATTTCCTATTCTATATTCAGTACGATGTCGTCTACACATGCTGTACAGTACTATTAATACTTATATTTCCTATTCTATATCCAGTACGATGTCGTCTACACATGCTGTACTATTAATACTTATATTTCCTATTCTATATCCAGTGCGATGTCGTCTACACATGCTGTACTGTTAACACTTATATTTCCTATTCTATATCCAGTACGATGTCGTCTACACATGCTGTACTGTTAACACTTATATTTCCTATTCTATATCCAGTACGATGTCGTCTACACATGCTGTACTGTTAACACTTATATTTCCTATTCTATATCCAGTACGATGTCGTCTACACATGCTGTACTGTTAACACTTATATTTCCTATTCTATATCCAGTACGATGTCGTCTACACATGCTGTACTGTTAACACTTATATTTCCTATTCTATATCCAGTACGATGTCGTCTACACATGCTGTACTGTTAACACTTATATTTCCTATTCTATATCCAGTACGATGTCGTCTACACATGCTGTACTGTTAACACTTATATTTCCTATTCTATATCCAGTACGATGTCGTCTACACATGCTGTACTGTTAACACTTATATTTCCTATTCTATATCCAGTACGATGTCGTCTACACATGCTGTACAGTACTATTAATACTTATATTTCCTATTCTATATCCAGTACGATGTCGTCTACACATGCTGTACTGTTAACACTTATATTTCCTATTTTATATCCAGTACGATGTCGTCTACACATGCTGTACTGTTAACACTTATATTTCCTATTCTCTATCCAGTACGATGTCGTCTACACATGCTGTACTGTTAACACTTATATTTCCTATTCTATATCCAGTACGATGTCGTCTACACATGCTGTACTGTTAACACTTATATTTCCTATTCTATATCCAGTACGATGTCGTATACACATGCTGTACTGTTAACACTTATATTTCCTATTCTATATCCAGTACAATGTCGTCTACACATGCTGTACAGTACTATTAATACTTATATTTCCTATTCTATATCCAGTACGATGTCGTCTACACATGCTGTACTGTTAACACTTATATTTCCTATTTTATATCCAGTACGATGTCGTCTACACATGCTGTACTGTTAACACTTATATTTCCTATTCTATATCCAGTACGATGTCGTCTACACATGCTGTACTGTTAACACTTATATTTCCTATTCTATATCCAGTACGATGTCGTCTACACATGCTGTACAGTACTATTAATACTTATATTTCCTATTCTATATCCAGTACGATGTCGTCTACACATGCTGTACTGTTAACACTTATATTTCTATTCTATATCCAGTACGATGTCGTCTACACATGCTGTACTGTTAATACTTATATTTCCTATTCTATATCCAGTACGATGTCGTCTACACATGCTGTACTGTTAACACTTATATTTCCTATTATATATCCAGTACGATGTCGTCTACACATGCTGTACTGTTTACACTTATATTTCCTATTCTATATCCAGTACGATGTCGTCTACACATGCTGTACTGTTAACACTTATATTTCCTATTCTATATCCAGTACGATGTCGTCTACACATGCTGTACAGTACTATTAATACTTATATTTCCTATTCTATATCCAGTACGATGTCGTCTACACATGCTGTACTGTTAACACTTATATTTCCTATTCTATATCCAGTACGATGTCGTCTACACATGCTGTACTGTTAACACTTATATTTCCTATTCTATATCCAGTACGATGTCGTCTACACATGCTGTACTATTAATACTTATATTTCCTATTCTATATCCAGTACGATGTCGTCTACACATGCTGTACTGTTAACACTTATAGTTCCTATTCTATATCCAGTACGATGTCGTCTACACATGCTGTACAGTACTATTAATACTTATATTTCCTATTCTATATCCAGTACGATGTCGTCTACACATGCTGTACAGTACTATTAACACTTATATTTCCTATTCTATATCCAGTACGATGTCGTCTACACATGCTGTACTGTTAACACTTATATTTCCTATTCTATATCCAGTACGATGTCGTCTACACATGCTGTACTGTTAACACTTATATTTCCTATTCTATATCCAGTACGATGTCGTCTACACATGCTGTACTGTTAACACTTATATTTCCTATTCTATATCCAGTACGATGTCGTCTACACATGCTGTACTATTAATACTTATATTTCCTATTCTATATTCAGTACGATGTCGTCTACACATGCTGTACAGTACTATTAATACTTATATTTCCTATTCTATATCCAGTACGATGTCGTCTACACATGCTGTACTATTAATACTTATATTTCCTATTCTATATCCAGTGCGATGTCGTCTACACATGCTGTACTGTTAACACTTATATTTCCTATTCTATATCCAGTACGATGTCGTCTACACATGCTGTACTGTTAACACTTATATTTCCTATTCTATATCCAGTACGATGTCGTCTACACATGCTGTACTGTTAACACTTATATTTCCTATTCTATATCCAGTACGATGTCGTCTACACATCCTGTACTGTTAACACTTATATTTCCTATTCTATATCCAGTACGATGTCGTCTACACATGCTGTACTGTTAACACTTATATTTCCTATTCTATATCCAGTACGATGTCTTCTACCCATGCTGTACTGTTAACACTTATATTTCCTATTCTATATCCAGTACGATGTCGTCTACACATGCTGTACTATTAATACTTATATTTCCTATTCTATATTCAGTACGATGTCGTCTACACATGCTGTACTGTTAACACTTATAGTTCCTATTCTATATCCAGTACGATGTCGTCTACACATGCTGTACAGTACTATTAATACTTATATTTCCTATTCTATATCCAGTACGATGTCGTCTACACATGCTGTACAGTACTATTAACACTTATATTTCCTATTCTATATCCAGTACGATGTCGTCTACACATGCTGTACTGTTAACACTTATATTTCCTATTCTATATCCAGTACGATGTCGTCTACACATGCTGTACTGTTAACACTTATATTTCCTATTCTATATCCAGTACGATGTCGTCTACACATGCTGTACTGTTAACACTTATATTTCCTATTCTATATCCAGTACGATGTCGTCTACACATGCTGTACTATTAATACTTATATTTCCTATTCTATATTCAGTACGATGTCGTCTACACATGCTGTACAGTACTATTAATACTTATATTTCCTATTCTATATCCAGTACGATGTCGTCTACACATGCTGTACTATTAATACTTATATTTCCTATTCTATATCCAGTGCGATGTCGTCTACACATGCTGTACTGTTAACACTTATATTTCCTATTCTATATCCAGTACGATGTCGTCTACACATGCTGTACTGTTAACACTTATATTTCCTATTCTATATCCAGTACGATGTCGTCTACACATGCTGTACTGTTAACACTTATATTTCCTATTCTATATCCAGTACGATGTCGTCTACACATGCTGTACTGTTAACACTTATATTTCCTATTCTATATCCAGTACGATGTCGTCTACACATGCTGTACTGTTAACACTTATATTTCCTATTCTATATCCAGTACGATGTCGTCTACACATGCTGTACTGTTAACACTTATATTTCCTATTCTATATCCAGTACGATGTCGTCTACACATGCTGTACTGTTAACACTTATATTTCCTATTCTATATCCAGTACGATGTCGTCTACACATGCTGTACTGTTAACACTTATATTTCCTATTCTATATCCAGTACGATGTCGTCTACACATGCTGTACAGTACTATTAATACTTATATTTCCTATTCTATATCCAGTACGATGTCGTCTACACATGCTGTACTGTTAACACTTATATTTCCTATTTTATATCCAGTACGATGTCGTCTACACATGCTGTACTGTTAACACTTATATTTCCTATTCTCTATCCAGTACGATGTCGTCTACACATGCTGTACTGTTAACACTTATATTTCCTATTCTATATCCAGTACGATGTCGTCTACACATGCTGTACTGTTAACACTTATATTTCCTATTCTATATCCAGTACGATGTCGTATACACATGCTGTACTGTTAACACTTATATTTCCTATTCTATATCCAGTACAATGTCGTCTACACATGCTGTACAGTACTATTAATACTTATATTTCCTATTCTATATCCAGTACGATGTCGTCTACACATGCTGTACTGTTAACACTTATATTTCCTATTTTATATCCAGTACGATGTCGTCTACACATGCTGTACTGTTAACACTTATATTTCCTATTCTATATCCAGTACGATGTCGTCTACACATGCTGTACTGTTAACACTTATATTTCCTATTCTATATCCAGTACGATGTCGTCTACACATGCTGTACAGTACTATTAATACTTATATTTCCTATTCTATATCCAGTACGATGTCGTCTACACATGCTGTACTGTTAACACTTATATTTCTATTCTATATCCAGTACGATGTCGTCTACACATGCTGTACTGTTAATACTTATATTTCCTATTCTATATCCAGTACGATGTCGTCTACACATGCTGTACTGTTAACACTTATATTTCCTATTATATATCCAGTACGATGTCGTCTACACATGCTGTACTGTTTACACTTATATTTCCTATTCTATATCCAGTACGATGTCGTCTACACATGCTGTACTGTTAACACTTATATTTCCTATTCTATATCCAGTACGATGTCGTCTACACATGCTGTACAGTACTATTAATACTTATATTTCCTATTCTATATCCAGTACGATGTCGTCTACACATGCTGTACTGTTAACACTTATATTTCCTATTCTATATCCAGTACGATGTCGTCTACACATGCTGTACTGTTAACACTTATATTTCCTATTCTATATCCAGTACGATGTCGTCTACACATGCTGTACTATTAATACTTATATTTCCTATTCTATATCCAGTACGATGTCGTCTACACATGCTGTACTGTTAACACTTATAGTTCCTATTCTATATCCAGTACGATGTCGTCTACACATGCTGTACAGTACTATTAATACTTATATTTCCTATTCTATATCCAGTACGATGTCGTCTACACATGCTGTACAGTACTATTAACACTTATATTTCCTATTCTATATCCAGTACGATGTCGTCTACACATGCTGTACTGTTAACACTTATATTTCCTATTCTATATCCAGTACGATGTCGTCTACACATGCTGTACTGTTAACACTTATATTTCCTATTCTATATCCAGTACGATGTCGTCTACACATGCTGTACTGTTAACACTTATATTTCCTATTCTATATCCAGTACGATGTCGTCTACACATGCTGTACTATTAATACTTATATTTCCTATTCTATATTCAGTACGATGTCGTCTACACATGCTGTACAGTACTATTAATACTTATATTTCCTATTCTATATCCAGTACGATGTCGTCTACACATGCTGTACTATTAATACTTATATTTCCTATTCTATATCCAGTGCGATGTCGTCTACACATGCTGTACTGTTAACACTTATATTTCCTATTCTATATCCAGTACGATGTCGTCTACACATGCTGTACTGTTAACACTTATATTTCCTATTCTATATCCAGTACGATGTCGTCTACACATGCTGTACTGTTAACACTTATATTTCCTATTCTATATCCAGTACGATGTCGTCTACACATGCTGTACTGTTAACACTTATATTTCCTATTCTATATCCAGTACGATGTCGTCTACACATGCTGTACTGTTAACACTTATATTTCCTATTCTATATCCAGTACGATGTCGTATACACATGCTGTACTGTTAACACTTATATTTCCTATTCTATATCCAGTACGATGTCGTCTACACATGCTGTACAGTACTATTAATACTTATATTTCCTATTCTATATCCAGTACGATGTCGTCTACACATGCTGTACTGTTAACACTTATATTTCCTATTCTATATCCAGTACGATGTCGTCTACACATGCTGTACTGTTAACACTTATATTTCCTATTCTATATCCAGTACGATGTCGTCTACACATGCTGTACAGTACTATTAATACTTATATTTCCTATTCTATATCCAGTACGATGTCGTCTACACATGCTGTACTGTTAACACTTATATTTCCTATTTTATATCCAGTACGATGTCGTCTACACATGCTGTACTGTTAACACTTATATTTCCTATTCTCTATCCAGTACGATGTCGTCTACACATGCTGTACTGTTAACACTTATATTTCCTATTCTATATCCAGTACGATGTCGTCTACACATGCTGTACTGTTAACACTTATATTTCCTATTCTATATCCAGTACGATGTCGTCTACACATGCTGTACTGTTAACACTTATATTTCCTATTCTATATCCAGTACAATGTCGTTTACACATGCTGTACAGTACTATTAATACTTATATTTCCTATTCTATATTCAGTACGATGTCGTCTACACATGCTGTACTGTTAACACTTATATTTCCTATTTTATATCCAGTACGATGTCGTCTACACATGCTGTACTGTTAACACTTATATTTCCTATTCTATATCCAGTACGATGTCGTCTACACATGCTGTACTGTTAACACTTATATTTCCTATTATATATCCAGTACGATGTCGTCTACACATGCTGTACAGTACTATTAATACTTATATTTCCTATTCTATATCCAGTACGATGTCGTCTACACATGCTGTACTGTTAATACTTATATTTCCTATTCTATATCCAGTACGATGTCGTCTACACATCCTGTACTGTTAACACTTATATTTCCTATTCTATATCCAGTACGATGTCGTCTACACATGCTGTACTGTTAACACTTATATTTCCTATTCTATATCCAGTACGATGTCGTCTACACATGCTGTACTATTAATACTTATATTTCCTATTCTATATCCAGTACGATGTCGTCTACACATGCTGTACTGTTAACACTTATATTTCCTATTTTATATCCAGTACGATGTCGTCTACACATGCTGTACTGTTAACACTTATATTTCCTATTCTATATCCAGTACGATGTCGTCTACACATGCTGTACTGTTAACACTTATATTTCCTATTCTATATCCAGTACGATGTCGTCTACACATGCTGTACAGTACTATTAATACTTATATTTCCTATTCTATATCCAGTACGATGTCGTCTACACATGCTGTACTGTTAATACTTATATTTCCTATTCTATATCCAGTACGATGTCGTCTACACATGCTGTACTGTTAACACTTATATTTCCTATTCTATATCCAGTACGATGTCGTCTACACATGCTGTACTGTTAACACTTATATTTCCTATTCTATATCCAGTACGATGTCGTCTACACATGCTGTACTGTTAACACTTATATTTCCTATTCTATATCCAGTACGATGTCGTCTACACATGCTGTACAGTACTATTAATACTTATATTTCCTATTCTATATCCAGTACGATGTCGTCTACACATGCTGTACTGTTAACACTTATATTTCCTATTTTATATCCAGTACGATGTCGTCTACACATGCTGTACTGTTAACACTTATATTTCCTATTCTCTATCCAGTACGATGTCGTCTACACATGCTGTACTGTTAACACTTATAGTTCCTATTCTATATCCAGTACGATGTCGTCTACACATGCTGTACAGTACTATTAATACTTATATTTCCTATTCTATATCCAGTACGATGTCGTCTACACATGCTGTACAGTACTATTAACACTTATATTTCCTATTCTATATCCAGTACGATGTCGTCTACACATGCTGTACTGTTAACACTTATATTTCCTATTCTATATCCAGTACGATGTCGTCTACACATGCTGTACTGTTAACACTTATATTTCCTATTCTATATCCAGTACGATGTCGTCTACACATGCTGTACTGTTAACACTTATATTTCCTATTCTATATCCAGTACGATGTCGTCTACACATGCTGTACTATTAATACTTATATTTCCTATTCTATATTCAGTACGATGTCGTCTACACATGCTGTACAGTACTATTAATACTTATATTTCCTATTCTATATCCAGTACGATGTCGTCTACACATGCTGTACTATTAATACTTATATTTCCTATTCTATATCCAGTGCGATGTCGTCTACACATGCTGTACTGTTAACACTTATATTTCCTATTCTATATCCAGTACGATGTCGTCTACACATGCTGTACTGTTAACACTTATATTTCCTATTCTATATCCAGTACGATGTCGTCTACACATGCTGTACTGTTAATACTTATATTTCCTATTCTATATCCAGTACGATGTCGTCTACACATGCTGTACTGTTAACACTTATATTTCCTATTCTATATCCAGTACGATGTCGTCTACACATGCTGTACTGTTAACACTTATATTTCCTATTCTATATCCAGTACGATGTCGTCTACACATGCTGTACTGTTAACACTTATATTTCCTATTCTATATCCAGTACGATGTCGTCTACACATGCTGTACTGTTAACACTTATATTTCCTATTCTATATCCAGTACGATGTCGTCTACACATGCTGTACTGTTAACACTTATATTTCCTATTCTATATCCAGTACGATGTCGTCTACACATGCTGTACAGTACTATTAATACTTATATTTCCTATTCTATATCCAGTACGATGTCGTCTACACATGCTGTACTGTTAACACTTATATTTCCTATTTTATATCCAGTACGATGTCGTCTACACATGCTGTACTGTTAACACTTATATTTCCTATTCTCTATCCAGTACGATGTCGTCTACACATGCTGTACTGTTAACACTTATATTTCCTATTCTATATCCAGTACGATGTCGTCTACACATGCTGTACTGTTAACACTTATATTTCCTATTCTATATCCAGTACGATGTCGTCTACACATGCTGTACTGTTAACACTTATATTTCCTAATCTATATCCAGTACAATGTCGTCTACACATGCTGTACAGTACTATTAATACTTATATTTCCTATTCTATATCCAGTACGATGTCGTCTACACATGCTGTACTGTTAACACTTATATTTCCTATTTTATATCCAGTACGATGTCGTCTACACATGCTGTACTGTTAACACTTATATTTCCTATTCTATATCCAGTACGATGTCGTCTACACATGCTGTACTGTTAACACTTATATTTCCTATTCTATATCCAGTACGATGCCGTCTACACATGCTGTACAGTACTATTAATACTTATATTTCCTATTCTATATCCAGTACGATGTCGTCTACACATGCTGTACTGTTAACACTTATATTTCTATTCTATATCCAGTACGATGTCGTCTACACATGCTGTACTGTTAATACTTATATTTCCTATTCTATATCCAGTACGATGTCGTCTACACATGCTGTACTGTTAACACTTATATTTCCTATTATATATCCAGTACGATGTCGTCTACACATGCTGTACTGTTTACACTTATATTTCCTATTCTATATCCAGTACGATGTCGTCTACACATGCTGTACTGTTAACACTTATATTTCCTATTCTATATCCAGTACGATGTCGTCTACACATGCTGTACAGTACTATTAATACTTATATTTCCTATTCTATATCCAGTACGATGTCGTCTACACATGCTGTACTGTTAACACTTATATTTCCTATTCTATATCCAGTACGATGTCGTCTACACATGCTGTACTGTTAACACTTATATTTCCTATTCTATATCCAGTACGATGTCGTCTACACATGCTGTACTATTAATACTTATATTTCCTATTCTATATCCAGTACGATGTCGTCTACACATGCTGTACTGTTAACACTTATAGTTCCTATTCTATATCCAGTACGATGTCGTCTACACATGCTGTACAGTACTATTAATACTTATATTTCCTATTCTATATCCAGTACGATGTCGTCTACACATGCTGTACAGTACTATTAACACTTATATTTCCTATTCTATATCCAGTACGATGTCGTCTACACATGCTGTACTGTTAACACTTATATTTCCTATTCTATATCCAGTACGATGTCGTCTACCCATGCTGTACTGTTAACACTTATATTTCCTATTCTATATCCAGTACGATGTCGTCTACACATGCTGTACTGTTAATACTTATATTTCCTATTCTATATCCAGTACGATGTCGTCTACACATCCTGTACTGTTAACACTTATATTTCCTATTCTATATCCAGTACGATGTCGTCTACACATGCTGTACTGTTAACACTTATATTTCCTATTCTATATCCAGTACGATGTCGTCTACACATGCTGTACTATTAATACTTATATTTCCTATTCTATATCCAGTACGATGTCGTCTACACATGCTGTACTGTTAACACTTATATTTCCTATTCTATATCCAGTACGATGTCGTCTACACATGCTGTACTGTTAATACTTATATTTCCTATTCTATATCCAGTACGATGTCGTCTACACATGCTGTACTGTTAACACTTATATTTCCTATTCTATATCCAGTACGATGTCGTCTACACATGCTGTACAGTACTAACACTTATATTTCCTATTCTATATCCAGTACGATGTCGTCTACACATGCTGTACTATTAATACTTATATTTCCTATTCTATATCCAGTACGATGTCGTCTACACATGCTGTACTGTTAACACTTATATTTCCTATTCTATATCCAGTACGATGTCGTCTACACATGCTGTACTGTTAACACTTATATTTCCTATTCTATATCCAGTACGATGTCGTCTACACATGCTGTACAGTACTATTAATACTTATATTTCCTATTCTATATCCAGTACGATGTCGTCTACACATGCTGTACTGTTAACACTTATATTTCCTATTCTATATCCAGTACGATGTCGTCTACACATGCTGTACTGTTAACACTTATATTTCCTATTCTATATCCAGTACGATGTCGTCTACACATGCTGTACTATTAATACTTATATTTCCTATTCTATATCCAGTACGATGTCGTCTACACATGCTGTACTGTTAACACTTATAGTTCCTATTCTATATCCAGTACGATGTCGTCTACACATGCTGTACATGCTGTACTATTAATACTTATATTTCCTATTCTATATCCAGTACGATGTCGTCTACACATGCTGTACAGTACTATTAATCACTTATATTTCCTATTCTATATCCAGTACGATGTCGTCTACACATGCTGTACTGTTAACACTTATATTTCCTATTCTATATCCAGTACGATGTCGTCTACACATGCTGTACTGTTAACACTTATATTTCCTATTCTATATCCAGTACGATGTCGTCTACACATGCTGTACTGTTAACACTTATATTTCCTATTCTATATCCAGTACGATGTCGTCTACACATGCTGTACTGTTAATACTTATATTTTCCTATTCTATATTCAGTACGATGTCGTCTACACATGCTGTACAGTACTATTAATACTTATATTTCCTATTCTATATCCAGTACGATGTCGTCTACACATGCTGTACTGTTAACACTTATATTTCCTATTCTATATCCAGTACGATGTCGTCTACACATGCTGTACTGTTAACACTTATATTTCCTATTCTATATCCAGTACGATGTCGTCTACACATGCTGTACTGTTAACACTTATATTTCCTATTCTATATCCAGTACGATGTCGTCTACACATGCTGTACTGTTAACACTTATATTTCCTATTCTATATCCAGTACGATGTCGTCTACACATGCTGTACTGTTAACACTTATATTTCCTATTCTATATCCAGTACGATGTCGTCTACACATGCTGTACTGTTAACACTTATATTTCCTATTCTATATCCAGTACGATGTCGTATGCACATGCTGTACTGTTAACACTTATATTTCCTATTCTATATCCAGTACGATGTCGTCTACACATGCTGTACAGTACTATTAATACTTATATTTCCTATTCTATATCCAGTACGATGTCGTCTACACATGCTGTACTGTTAACACTTATATTTCCTATTCTATATCCAGTACGATGTCGTCTACACATGCTGTACTGTTAACACTTATATTTCCTATTCTATATCCAGTACGATGTCGTCTACACATGCTGTACAGTACTATTAATACTTATATTTCCTATTCTATATCCAGTACGATGTCGTCTACACATGCTGTACTGTTAACACTTATATTTCCTATTCTATATCCAGTACGATGTCGTCTACACATGCTGTACTGTTAACACTTATATTTCCTATTCTATATCCAGTACGATGTCGTCTACACATGCTGTACTGTTAACACTTATATTTCCTATTCTATATCCAGTACGATGTCGTCTACACATGCTGTACTGTTAACACTTATATTTCCTATTCTATATCCAGTACGATGTCGTCTACACATGCTGTACTGTTAACACTTATATTTCCTATTCTATATCCAGTACAATGTCGTCTACACATGCTGTACAGTACTATTAATACTTATATTTTCCTATTCTATATTCAGTACGATGTCGTCTACACATGCTGTACTGTTAACACTTATATTTCCTATTTTATATCCAGTACGATGTCGTCTACACATGCTGTACTGTTAACACTTATATTTCCTATTCTATATCCAGTACGATGTCGTCTACACATGCTGTACTGTTAACACTTATATTTCCTATTATATATCCAGTACGATGTCGTCTACACATGCTGTACAGTACTATTAATACTTATATTTCCTATTCTATATCCAGTACGATGTCGTCTACACATGCTGTACTGTTAATACTTATATTTCCTATTCTATATCCAGTACGATGTCGTCTACACATCCTGTACTGTTAACACTTATATTTCCTATTCTCCAGTACGATGTCGTCTACACATGCTGTACTGTTAACACTTATATTTCCTATTCTATATCCAGTACGATGTCGTCTACACATGCTGTACTATTAATACTTATATTTCCTATTCTATATCCAGTACGATGTCGTCTACACATGCTGTACTGTTAACACTTATATTTCCTATTTTATATCCAGTACGATGTCGTCTACACATGCTGTACTGTTAACACTTATATTTCCTATTCTATATCCAGTACGATGTCGTCTACACATGCTGTACTGTTAACACTTATATTTCCTATTCTATATCCAGTACGATGTCGTCTACACATGCTGTACAGTACTATTAATACTTATATTTCCTATTCTATATCCAGTACGATGTCGTCTACACATGCTGTACTGTTAATACTTATATTTCCTATTCTATATCCAGTACGATGTCGTCTACACATGCTGTACTGTTAACACTTATATTTCCTATTCTATATCCAGTACGATGTCGTCTACACATGCTGTACTGTTAACACTTATATTTCCTATTCTATATCCAGTACGATGTCGTCTACACATGCTGTACTGTTAACACTTATATTTCCTATTCTATATCCAGTACGATGTCGTCTACACATGCTGTACAGTACTATTAATACTTATATTTCCTATTCTATATCCAGTACGATGTCGTCTACACATGCTGTACTGTTAACACTTATATTTCCTATTTTATATCCAGTACGATGTCGTCTACACATGCTGTACTGTTAACACTTATATTTCCTATTCTCTATCCAGTACGATGTCGTCTACACATGCTGTACTGTTAACACTTATAGTTCCTATTCTATATCCAGTACGATGTCGTCTACACATGCTGTACAGTACTATTAATACTTATATTTCCTATTCTATATCCAGTACGATGTCGTCTACACATGCTGTACAGTACTATTAACACTTATATTTCCTATTCTATATCCAGTACGATGTCGTCTACACATGCTGTACTGTTAACACTTATATTTCCTATTCTATATCCAGTACGATGTCGTCTACACATGCTGTACTGTTAACACTTATATTTCCTATTCTATATCCAGTACGATGTCGTCTACACATGCTGTACTGTTAACACTTATATTTCCTATTCTATATCCAGTACGATGTCGTCTACACATGCTGTACTATTAATACTTATATTTCCTATTCTATATTCAGTACGATGTCGTCTACACATGCTGTACAGTACTATTAATACTTATATTTCCTATTCTATATCCAGTACGATGTCGTCTACACATGCTGTACTATTAATACTTATATTTCCTATTCTATATCCAGTGCGATGTCGTCTACACATGCTGTACTGTTAACACTTATATTTCCTATTCTATATCCAGTACGATGTCGTCTACACATGCTGTACTGTTAACACTTATATTTCCTATTCTATATCCAGTACGATGTCGTCTACACATGCTGTACTGTTAACACTTATATTTCCTATTCTATATCCAGTACGATGTCGTCTACACATGCTGTACTGTTAACACTTATATTTCCTATTCTATATCCAGTACGATGTCGTCTACACATGCTGTACTGTTAACACTTATATTTCCTATTCTATATCCAGTACGATGTCGTCTACACATGCTGTACTGTTAACACTTATATTTCCTATTCTATATCCAGTACGATGTCGTCTACACATGCTGTACTGTTAACACTTATATTTCCTATTCTATATCCAGTACGATGTCGTCTACACATGCTGTACTGTTAACACTTATATTTCCTATTCTATATCCAGTACGATGTCGTCTACACATGCTGTACAGTACTATTAATACTTATATTTCCTATTCTATATCCAGTACGATGTCGTCTACACATGCTGTACTGTTAACACTTATATTTCCTATTTTATATCCAGTACGATGTCGTCTACACATGCTGTACTGTTAACACTTATATTTCCTATTCTCTATCCAGTACGATGTCGTCTACACATGCTGTACTGTTAACACTTATATTTCCTATTCTATATCCAGTACGATGTCGTCTACACATGCTGTACTGTTAACACTTATATTTCCTATTCTATATCCAGTACGATGTCGTCTACACATGCTGTACTGTTAACACTTATATTTCCTAATCTATATCCAGTACAATGTCGTCTACACATGCTGTACAGTACTATTAATACTTATATTTCCTATTCTATATCCAGTACGATGTCGTCTACACATGCTGTACTGTTAACACTTATATTTCCTATTTTATATCCAGTACGATGTCGTCTACACATGCTGTACTGTTAACACTTATATTTCCTATTCTATATCCAGTACGATGTCGTCTACACATGCTGTACTGTTAACACTTATATTTCCTATTCTATATCCAGTACGATGCCGTCTACACATGCTGTACAGTACTATTAATACTTATATTTCCTATTCTATATCCAGTACGATGTCGTCTACACATGCTGTACTGTTAACACTTATATTTCTATTCTATATCCAGTACGATGTCGTCTACACATGCTGTACTGTTAATACTTATATTTCCTATTCTATATCCAGTACGATGTCGTCTACACATGCTGTACTGTTAACACTTATATTTCCTATTATATATCCAGTACGATGTCGTCTACACATGCTGTACTGTTTACACTTATATTTCCTATTCTATATCCAGTACGATGTCGTCTACACATGCTGTACTGTTAACACTTATATTTCCTATTCTATATCCAGTACGATGTCGTCTACACATGCTGTACAGTACTATTAATACTTATATTTCCTATTCTATATCCAGTACGATGTCGTCTACACATGCTGTACTGTTAACACTTATATTTCCTATTCTATATCCAGTACGATGTCGTCTACACATGCTGTACTGTTAACACTTATATTTCCTATTCTATATCCAGTACGATGTCGTCTACACATGCTGTACTATTAATACTTATATTTCCTATTCTATATCCAGTACGATGTCGTCTACACATGCTGTACTGTTAACACTTATAGTTCCTATTCTATATCCAGTACGATGTCGTCTACACATGCTGTACAGTACTATTAATACTTATATTTCCTATTCTATATCCAGTACGATGTCGTCTACACATGCTGTACAGTACTATTAACACTTATATTTCCTATTCTATATCCAGTACGATGTCGTCTACACATGCTGTACTGTTAACACTTATATTTCCTATTCTATATCCAGTACGATGTCGTCTACCCATGCTGTACTGTTAACACTTATATTTCCTATTCTATATCCAGTACGATGTCGTCTACACATGCTGTACTGTTAACACTTATATTTCCTATTCTATATCCAGTACGATGTCGTCTACACATGCTGTACTATTAATACTTATATTTCCTATTCTATATTCAGTACGATGTCGTCTACACATGCTGTACAGTACTATTAATACTTATATTTCCTATTCTATATCCAGTACGATGTCGTCTACACATGCTGTACTATTAATACTTATATTTCCTATTCTATATCCAGTGCGATGTCGTCTACACATGCTGTACTGTTAACACTTATATTTCCTATTCTATATCCAGTACGATGTCGTCTACACATGCTGTACTGTTAACACTTATATTTCCTATTCTATATCCAGTACGATGTCGTCTACACATGCTGTACTGTTAACACTTATATTTCCTATTCTATATCCAGTACGATGTCGTCTACACATGCTGTACTGTTAACACTTATATTTCCTATTCTATATCCAGTACGATGTCGTCTACACATGCTGTACTGTTAACACTTATATTTCCTATTCTATATCCAGTACGATGTCGTCTACACATGCTGTACTGTTAACACTTATATTTCCTATTCTATATCCAGTACGATGTCGTCTACACATGCTGTACTGTTAACACTTATATTTCCTATTCTATATCCAGTACGATGTCGTCTACACATGCTGTACAGTACTATTAATACTTATATTTCCTATTCTATATCCAGTACGATGTCGTCTACACATGCTGTACTGTTAACACTTATATTTCCTATTTTATATCCAGTACGATGTCGTCTACACATGCTGTACTGTTAACACTTATATTTCCTATTCTCTATCCAGTACGATGTCGTCTACACATGCTGTACTGTTAACACTTATATTTCCTATTCTATATCCAGTACGATGTCGTCTACACATGCTGTACTGTTAACACTTATATTTCCTATTCTATATCCAGTACGATGTCGTCTACACATGCTGTACTGTGAACACTTATATTTCCTATTCTATATCCAGTACAATGTCGTCTACACATGCTGTACAGTACTATTAATACTTATATTTCCTATTCTATATCCAGTACGATGTCGTCTACACATGCTGTACTGTTAACACTTATATTTCCTATTTTATATCCAGTACGATGTCGTCTACACATGCTGTACTGTTAACACTTATATTTCCTATTCTATATCCAGTACGATGTCGTCTACACATGCTGTACTGTTAACACTTATATTTCCTATTCTATATCCAGTACGATGTCGTCTACACATGCTGTACAGTACTATTAATACTTATATTTCCTATTCTATATCCAGTACGATGTCGTCTACACATGCTGTACTGTTAACACTTATATTTCCTATTCTATATCCAGTACGATGTCGTCTACACATGCTGTACTGTTTACACTTATATTTCCTATTCTATATCCAGTACGATGTCGTCTACACATGCTGTACTGTTAACACTTATATTTCCTATTCTATATCCAGTACGATGTCGTCTACACATGCTGTACAGTACTATTAATACTTATATTTCCTATTCTATATCCAGTACGATGTCGTCTACACATGCTGTACTGTTAACACTTATATTTCCTATTCTATATCCAGTACGATGTCGTCTACACATGCTGTACTGTTAACACTTATATTTCCTATTCTATATCCAGTACGATGTCGTCTACACATGCTGTACTATTAATACTTATATTTCCTATTCTATATCCAGTACGATGTCGTCTACACATGCTGTACTGTTAACACTTATAGTTCCTATTCTATATCCAGTACGATGTCGTCTACACATGCTGTACAGTACTATTAATACTTATATTTCCTATTCTATATCCAGTACGATGTCGTCTACACATGCTGTACAGTACTATTAACACTTATATTTCCTATACTATATCCAGTACGATGTCGTCTACACATGCTGTACTGTTAACACTTATATTTCCTATTCTATATCCAGTACGATGTCGTCTACACATGCTGTACTGTTAACACTTATATTTCCTATTCTATATCCAGTACGATGTCGTCTACACATGCTGTACTGTTAACACTTATATTTCCTATTCTATATCCAGTACGATGTCGTCTACACATGCTGTACTATTAATACTTATATTTCCTATTCTATATCCAGTACGATGTCGTCTACACATGCTGTACAGTACTATTAATACTTATATTTCCTATTCTATATCCAGTACGATGTCGTCTACACATGCTGTACTATTAATACTTATATTTCCTATTCTATATCCAGTGCGATGTCGTCTACACATGCTGTACTGTTAACACTTATATTTCCTATTCTATATCCAGTACGATGTCGTCTACACATGCTGTACTGTTAACACTTATATTTCCTATTCTATATCCAGTACGATGTCGTCTACACATGCTGTACTGTTAACACTTATATTTCCTATTCTATATCCAGTACGATGTCGTCTACACATGCTGTACTGTTAACACTTATATTTCCTATTCTATATCCAGTACGATGTCGTCTACACATGCTGTACTGTTAACACTTATATTTCCTATTCTATATCCAGTACGATGTCGTCTACACATGCTGTACTGTTAACACTTATATTTCCTATTCTATATCCAGTACGATGTCGTCTACACATGCTGTACTGTTAACACTTATATTTCCTATTCTATATCCAGTACGATGTCATCTACACATGCTGTACAGTACTATTAATACTTATATTTCCTATTCTATATCCAGTACGATGTCGTCTACACATGCTGTACTGTTAACACTTATATTTCCTATTTTATATCCAGTACGATGTCGTCTACACATGCTGTACTGTTAACACTTATATTTCCTATTCTCTATCCAGTACGATGTCGTCTACACATGCTGTACTGTTAACAATTATATTTCCTATTCTATATCCAGTACGATGTCGTCTACACATGCTGTACTGTTAACACTTATATTTCCTATTCTATATCCAGTACGATGTCGTCTACACATGCTGTACTGTTAACACTTATATTTCCTATTCTATATCCAGTACGATGTCGTCTACACATGCTGTACTGTTAACACTTATATTTCCTATTCTATATCCAGTACAATGTCGTCTACACATGCTGTACAGTACTATTAATACTTATATTTCCTATTCTATATCCAGTACGATGTCGTCTACACATGCTGTACTGTTAACACTTATATTTCCTATTTTATATCCAGTACGATGTCGTCTACACATGCTGTACTGTTAACACTTATATTTCCTATTCTATATCCAGTACGATGTCGTCTACACATGCTGTACAGTACTATTAATACTTATATTTCCTATTCTATATCCAGTACGATGTCGTCTACACATGCTGTACTGTTAACACTTATATTTCCTATTCTATATCCAGTACGATGTCGTCTACACATGCTGTACTGTTTACACTTATATTTCCTATTCTATATCCAGTACGATGTCGTCTACACATGCTGTACTGTTAACACTTATATTTCCTATTCTATATCCAGTACGATGTCGTCTACACATGCTGTACAGTACTATTAATACTTATATTTCCTATTCTATATCCAGTACGATGTCGTCTACACATTCTGTACTGTTAACACTTATATTTCCTATTCTATATCCAGTACGATGTCGTCTACACATGCTGTACTGTTAACACTTATATTTCCTATTATATATCCAGTACGATGTCGTCTACACATGCTGTACATTACTATTAATACTTATATTTCCTATTCTATATCCAGTACGATGTCGTCTACACATGCTGTACTGTTAACACTTATATTTCCTATTTTATATCCAGTACGATGTCGTCTACACATGCTGTACTGTTAACACTTATATTTCCTATTATCTATCCAGTACGATGTCGTCTACACATGCTGTACTGTTAACACTTATATTTCCTATTCTATATCCAGTACGATGTCGTCTACACATGCTGTACAGTACTATTAATACTTATATTTCCTATTCTATATCCAGTACGATGTCGTCTACACATGCTGTACTGTTAACACTTATATTTCCTATTCTATATCCAGTACGATGTCGTCTACACATGCTGTACAGTACTATTAATACTTATATTTCCTATTCTATATCCAGTACGATGTCGTCTACACATGCTGTACTGTTTACACTTATATTTCCTATTCTATATCCAGTACGATGTCGCCTACACATTTTGTACTGTTAACACTTATATTTCTTATTCTATATCCAGTACGATGTCGTCTACACATCCTGTACTGTTAACACTTATATTTCCTATTCTATATCCAGTACGATGTCGTCTACACATGCTGTACTGTTAACACTTATATTTCCTATTCTATATCCAGTACGATGTCTTCTACCCATGCTGTACTGTTAACACTTATATTTCCTATTCTATATCCAGTACGATGTCGTCTACACATGCTGTACTATTAATACTTATATTTCCTATTTTATATTCAGTACGATGTCGTCTACACATGCTGTACTGTTAACACTTATAGTTCCTATTCTATATCCAGTACGATGTCGTCTACACATGCTGTACAGTACTATTAATACTTATATTTCCTATTCTATATCCAGTACGATGTCGTCTACACATGCTGTACAGTACTATTAACACTTATATTTCCTATTCTATATCCAGTACGATGTCGTCTACACATGCTGTACTGTTAACACTTATATTTCCTATTCTATATCCAGTACGATGTCGTCTACACATGCTGTACTGTTAACACTTATATTTCCTATTCTATATCCAGTACGATGTCGTCTACACATGCTGTACTGTTAACACTTATATTTCCTATTCTATATCCAGTACGATGTCGTCTACACATGCTGTACTATTAATACTTATATTTCCTATTCTATATTCAGTACGATGTCGTCTACACATGCTGTACAGTACTATTAATACTTATATTTCCTATTCTATATCCAGTACGATGTCGTCTACACATGCTGTACTATTAATACTTATATTTCCTATTCTATATCCAGTGCGATGTCGTCTACACATGCTGTACTGTTAACACTTATATTTCCTATTCTATATCCAGTACGATGTCGTCTACACATGCTGTACAGTACTATTAATACTTATATTTCCTATTCTATATCCAGTACGATGTCGTCTACACATTCTGTACTGTTAACACTTATATTTCCTATTCTATATCCAGTACGATGTCGTCTACACATGCTGTACTGTTAACACTTATATTTCCTATTATATATCCAGTACGATGTCGTCTACACATGCTGTACATTACTATTAATACTTATATTTCCTATTCTATATCCAGTACGATGTCGTCTACACATGCTGTACTGTTAACACTTATATTTCCTATTTTATATCCAGTACGATGTCGTCTACACATGCTGTACTGTTAACACTTATATTTCCTATTATCTATCCAGTACGATGTCGTCTACACATGCTGTACTGTTAACACTTATGTTTCCTATTCTATATCCAGGACGATGTCGTCTACACATGCTGTACTGTTAACACTTATATTTCCTATTCTATATCCAGTACGATGTCGTCTACACATTCTGTACTGTTAACACTTATATTTCCTATTCTATATCCAGTACGATGTCGTCTACACATGCTGTACAGTACTATTAATACTTATATTTCCTATTCTATATCCAGTACGATGTCGTCTACACATGCTGTACTGTTAACACTTATATTTCCTATTCTATATCCAGTACGATGTCGTCTACACATGCTGTACAGTACTATTAATACTTATATTTCCTATTCTATATCCAGTACGATGTCGTCTACACATGCTGTACTGTTAACACTTATATTTCCTATTCTATATCCAGTACGATGTCGTCTACACATGCTGTACTGTTAACACTTATATTTCCTATTCTATATCCAGTACGATGTCGTCTACACATCCTGTACTGTTAACACTTATATTTCCTATTCTATATCCAGTACGATGTCGTCTACACATGCTGTACTGTTAACACTTATATTTCCTATTCTATATCCAGTACGATGTCTTCTACCCATGCTGTACTGTTAACACTTATATTTCCTATTCTATATCCAGTACGATGTCGTCTACACATGCTGTACTATTAATACTTATATTTCCTATTCTATATTCAGTACGATGTCGTCTACACATGCTGTACTGTTAACACTTATAGTTCCTATTCTATATCCAGTACGATGTCGTCTACACATGCTGTACAGTACTATTAATACTTATATTTCCTATTCTATATCCAGTACGATGTCGTCTACACATGCTGTACAGTACTATTAACACTTATATTTCCTATTCTATATCCAGTACGATGTCGTCTACACATGCTGTACTGTTAACACTTATATTTCCTATTCTATATCCAGTACGATGTCGTCTACACATGCTGTACTGTTAACACTTATATTTCCTATTCTATATCCAGTACGATGTCGTCTACACATGCTGTACTGTTAACACTTATATTTCCTATTCTATATCCAGTACGATGTCGTCTACACATGCTGTACTATTAATACTTATATTTCCTATTCTATATTCAGTACGATGTCGTCTACACATGCTGTACAGTACTATTAATACTTATATTTCCTATTCTATATCCAGTACGATGTCGTCTACACATGCTGTACTATTAATACTTATATTTCCTATTCTATATCCAGTGCGATGTCGTCTACACATGCTGTACTGTTAACACTTATATTTCCTATTCTATATCCAGTACGATGTCGTCTACACATGCTGTACTGTTAACACTTATATTTCCTATTCTATATCCAGTACGATGTCGTCTACACATGCTGTACTGTTAACACTTATATTTCCTATTCTATATCCAGTACGATGTCGTCAACACATGCTGTACTGTTAACACTTATATTTCCTATTCTATATCCAGTACGATGTCGTCTACACATGCTGTACTGTTAACACTTATATTTCCTATTCTATATCCAGTACGATGTCGTCTACACATGCTGTACTGTTAACACTTATATTTCCTATTCTATATCCAGTACGATGTCGTCTACACATGCTGTACTGTTAACACTTATATTTCCTATTCTATATCCAGTACGATGTCGTCTACACATGCTGTACTGTTAACACTTATATTTCCTATTCTATATCCAGTACGATGTCGTCTACACATGCTGTACAGTACTATTAATACTTATATTTCCTATTCTATATCCAGTACGATGTCGTCTACACATGCTGTACTGTTAACACTTATATTTCCTATTTTATATCCAGTACGATGTCGTCTACACATGCTGTACTGTTAACACTTATATTTCCTATTCTCTATCCAGTACGATGTCGTCTACACATGCTGTACTGTTAACACTTATATTTCCTATTCTATATCCAGTACGATGTCGTCTACACATGCTGTACTGTTAACACTTATATTTCCTATTCTATATCCAGTACGATGTCGTATACACATGCTGTACTGTTAACACTTATATTTCCTATTCTATATCCAGTACAATGTCGTCTACACATGCTGTACAGTACTATTAATACTTATATTTCCTATTCTATATCCAGTACGATGTCGTCTACACATGCTGTACTGTTAACACTTATATTTCCTATTTTATATCCAGTACGATGTCGTCTACACATGCTGTACTGTTAACACTTATATTTCCTATTCTATATCCAGTACGATGTCGTCTACACATGCTGTACTGTTAACACTTATATTTCCTATTCTATATCCAGTACGATGTCGTCTACACATGCTGTACAGTACTATTAATACTTATATTTCCTATTCTATATCCAGTACGATGTCGTCTACACATGCTGTACTGTTAACACTTATATTTCTATTCTATATCCAGTACGATGTCGTCTACACATGCTGTACTGTTAATACTTATATTTCCTATTCTATATCCAGTACGATGTCGTCTACACATGCTGTACTGTTAACACTTATATTTCCTATTATATATCCAGTACGATGTCGTCTACACATGCTGTACTGTTTACACTTATATTTCCTATTCTATATCCAGTACGATGTCGTCTACACATGCTGTACTGTTAACACTTATATTTCCTATTCTATATCCAGTACGATGTCGTCTACACATGCTGTACAGTACTATTAATACTTATATTTCCTATTCTATATCCAGTACGATGTCGTCTACACATGCTGTACTGTTAACACTTATATTTCCTATTCTATATCCAGTACGATGTCGTCTACACATGCTGTACTGTTAACACTTATATTTCCTATTCTATATCCAGTACGATGTCGTCTACACATGCTGTACTATTAATACTTATATTTCCTATTCTATATCCAGTACGATGTCGTCTACACATGCTGTACTGTTAACACTTATAGTTCCTATTCTATATCCAGTACGATGTCGTCTACACATGCTGTACAGTACTATTAATACTTATATTTCCTATTCTATATCCAGTACGATGTCGTCTACACATGCTGTACAGTACTATTAACACTTATATTTCCTATTCTATATCCAGTACGATGTCGTCTACACATGCTGTACTGTTAACACTTATATTTCCTATTCTATATCCAGTACGATGTCGTCTACACATGCTGTACTGTTAACACTTATATTTACTATTCTATATCCAGTACGATGTCGTCTACACATGCTGTACTGTTAACACTTATATTTCCTATTCTATATCCAGTACGATGTCGTCTACACATGCTGTACTATTAATACTTATATTTCCTATTCTATATTCAGTACGATGTCGTCTACACATGCTGTACAGTACTATTAATACTTATATTTCCTATTCTATATCCAGTACGATGTCGTCTACACATGCTGTACTATTAATACTTATATTTCCTATTCTATATCCAGTGCGATGTCGTCTACACATGCTGTACTGTTAACACTTATATTTCCTATTCTATATCCAGTACGATGTCGTCTACACATGCTGTACTGTTAACACTTATATTTCCTATTCTATATCCAGTACGATGTCGTCTACACATGCTGTACTATTAACACTTATATTTCCTATTCTATATCCAGTACGATGTCGTCTACACATGCTGTACTGTTAACACTTATATTTCCTATTCTATATCCAGTACGATGTCGTCTACACATGCTGTACTGTTAACACTTATATTTCCTATTCTATATCCAGTACGATGTCGTATACACATGCTGTACTGTTAACACTTATATTTCCTATTCTATATCCAGTACGATGTCGTCTACACATGCTGTACAGTACTATTAATACTTATATTTCCTATTCTATATCCAGTACGATGTCGTCTACACATGCTGTACTGTTAACACTTATATTTCCTATTCTATATCCAGTACGATGTCGTCTACACATGCTGTACTGTTAACACTTATATTTCCTATTCTATATCCAGTACGATGTCGTCTACACATGCTGTACAGTACTATTAATACTTATATTTCCTATTCTATATCCAGTACGATGTCGTCTACACATGCTGTACTGTTAACACTTATATTTCCTATTTTATATCCAGTACGATGTCGTCTACACATGCTGTACTGTTAACACTTATATTTCCTATTCTCTATCCAGTACGATGTCGTCTACACATGCTGTACTGTTAACACTTATATTTCCTATTCTATATCCAGTACGATGTCGTCTACACATGCTGTACTGTTAACACTTATATTTCCTATTCTATATCCAGTACGATGTCGTCTACACATGCTGTACTGTTAACACTTATATTTCCTATTCTATATCCAGTACAATGTCGTTTACACATGCTGTACAGTACTATTAATACTTATATTTCCTATTCTATATTCAGTACGATGTCGTCTACACATGCTGTACTGTTAACACTTATATTTCCTATTTTATATCCAGTACGATGTCGTCTACACATGCTGTACTGTTAACACTTATATTTCCTATTCTATATCCAGTACGATGTCGTCTACACATGCTGTACTGTTAACACTTATATTTCCTATTCTATATCCAGTACGATGTCGTCTACACATGCTGTACAGTACTATTAATACTTATATTTCCTATTCTATATCCAGTACGATGTCGTCTACACATGCTGTACTGTTAATACTTATATTTCCTATTCTATATCCAGTACGATGTCGTCTACACATCCTGTACTGTTAACACTTATATTTCCTATTCTATATCCAGTACGATGTCGTCTACACATGCTGTACTGTTAACACTTATATTTCCTATTCTATATCCAGTACGATGTCGTCTACACATGCTGTACTATTAATACTTATATTTCCTATTCTATATCCAGTACGATGTCGTCTACACATGCTGTACTGTTAACACTTATAGTTCCTATTCTATATCCAGTACGATGTCGTCTACACATGCTGTACAGTACTATTAATACTTATATTTCCTATTCTATATCCAGTACGATGTCGTCTACACATGCTGTACAGTACTATTAACACTTATATTTCCTATTCTATATCCAGTACGATGTCGTCTACACATGCTGTACTGTTTACACTTATATTTCCTATTCTATATCCAGTACGATGTCGTCTACACATGCTGTACTGTTAACACTTATATTTCCTATTCTATATCCAGTACGATGTCGTATACACATGCTGTACTGTTAACACTTATATTTCCTATTCTATATCCAGTACAATGTCGTCTACACATGCTGTACAGTACTATTAATACTTATATTTCCTATTCTATATCCAGTACGATGTCGTCTACACATGCTGTACTGTTAACACTTATATTTCCTATTTTATATCCAGTACGATGTCGTCTACACATGCTGTACTGTTAACACTTATATTTCCTATTCTATATCCAGTACGATGTCGTCTACACATGCTGTACTGTTAACACTTATATTTCCTATTCTATATCCAGTACGATGTCGTCTACACATGCTGTACAGTACTATTAATACTTATATTTCCTATTCTATATCCAGTACGATGTCGTCTACACATGCTGTACTGTTAACACTTATATTTCTATTCTATATCCAGTACGATGTCGTCTACACATGCTGTACTGTTAATACTTATATTTCCTATTCTATATCCAGTACGATGTCGTCTACACATGCTGTACTGTTAACACTTATATTTCCTATTATATATCCAGTACGATGTCGTCTACACATGCTGTACTGTTTACACTTATATTTCCTATTCTATATCCAGTACGATGTCGTCTACACATGCTGTACTGTTAACACTTATATTTCCTATTCTATATCCAGTACGATGTCGTCTACACATGCTGTACAGTACTATTAATACTTATATTTCCTATTCTATATCCAGTACGATGTCGTCTACACATGCTGTACTGTTAACACTTATATTTCCTATTCTATATCCAGTACGATGTCGTCTACACATGCTGTACTGTTAACACTTATATTTCCTATTCTATATCCAGTACGATGTCGTCTACACATGCTGTACTATTAATACTTATATTTCCTATTCTATATCCAGTACGATGTCGTCTACACATGCTGTACTGTTAACACTTATAGTTCCTATTCTATATCCAGTACGATGTCGTCTACACATGCTGTACAGTACTATTAATACTTATATTTCCTATTCTATATCCAGTACGATGTCGTCTACACATGCTGTACAGTACTATTAACACTTATATTTCCTATTCTATATCCAGTACGATGTCGTCTACACATGCTGTACTGTTAACACTTATATTTCCTATTCTATATCCAGTACGATGTCGTCTACACATGCTGTACTGTTAACACTTATATTTACTATTCTATATCCAGTACGATGTCGTCTACACATGCTGTACTGTTAACACTTATATTTCCTATTCTATATCCAGTACGATGTCGTCTACACATGCTGTACTATTAATACTTATATTTCCTATTCTATATTCAGTACGATGTCGTCTACACATGCTGTACAGTACTATTAATACTTATATTTCCTATTCTATATCCAGTACGATGTCGTCTACACATGCTGTACTATTAATACTTATATTTCCTATTCTATATCCAGTGCGATGTCGTCTACACATGCTGTACTGTTAACACTTATATTTCCTATTCTATATCCAGTACGATGTCGTCTACACATGCTGTACTGTTAACACTTATATTTCCTATTCTATATCCAGTACGATGTCGTCTACACATGCTGTACTATTAACACTTATATTTCCTATTCTATATCCAGTACGATGTCGTCTACACATGCTGTACTGTTAACACTTATATTTCCTATTCTATATCCAGTACGATGTCGTCTACACATGCTGTACTGTTAACACTTATATTTCCTATTCTATATCCAGTACGATGTCGTATACACATGCTGTACTGTTAACACTTATATTTCCTATTCTATATCCAGTACGATGTCGTCTACACATGCTGTACAGTACTATTAATACTTATATTTCCTATTCTATATCCAGTACGATGTCGTCTACACATGCTGTACTGTTAACACTTATATTTCCTATTCTATATCCAGTACGATGTCGTCTACACATGCTGTACTGTTAACACTTATATTTCCTATTCTATATCCAGTACGATGTCGTCTACACATGCTGTACAGTACTATTAATACTTATATTTCCTATTCTATATCCAGTACGATGTCGTCTACACATGCTGTACTGTTAACACTTATATTTCCTATTTTATATCCAGTACGATGTCGTCTACACATGCTGTACTGTTAACACTTATATTTCCTATTCTCTATCCAGTACGATGTCGTCTACACATGCTGTACTGTTAACACTTATATTTCCTATTCTATATCCAGTACGATGTCGTCTACACATGCTGTACTGTTAACACTTATATTTCCTATTCTATATCCAGTACGATGTCGTCTACACATGCTGTACTGTTAACACTTATATTTCCTATTCTATATCCAGTACAATGTCGTTTACACATGCTGTACAGTACTATTAATACTTATATTTCCTATTCTATATTCAGTACGATGTCGTCTACACATGCTGTACTGTTAACACTTATATTTCCTATTTTATATCCAGTACGATGTCGTCTACACATGCTGTACTGTTAACACTTATATTTCCTATTCTATATCCAGTACGATGTCGTCTACACATGCTGTACTGTTAACACTTATATTTCCTATTCTATATCCAGTACGATGTCGTCTACACATGCTGTACAGTACTATTAATACTTATATTTCCTATTCTATATCCAGTACGATGTCGTCTACACATGCTGTACTGTTAATACTTATATTTCCTATTCTATATCCAGTACGATGTCGTCTACACATCCTGTACTGTTAACACTTATATTTCCTATTCTATATCCAGTACGATGTCGTCTACACATGCTGTACTGTTAACACTTATATTTCCTATTCTATATCCAGTACGATGTCGTCTACACATGCTGTACTATTAATACTTATATTTCCTATTCTATATCCAGTACGATGTCGTCTACACATGCTGTACTGTTAACACTTATAGTTCCTATTCTATATCCAGTACGATGTCGTCTACACATGCTGTACAGTACTATTAATACTTATATTTCCTATTCTATATCCAGTACGATGTCGTCTACACATGCTGTACAGTACTATTAACACTTATATTTCCTATTCTATATCCAGTACGATGTCGTCTACACATGCTGTACTGTTAACACTTATATTTCCTATTCTATATCCAGTACGATGTCGTCTACACATGCTGTACTGTTAACACTTATATTTCCTATTCTATATCCAGTACGATGTCGTCTACACATGCTGTACTGTTAACACTTATAGTTCCTATTCTATATCCAGTACGATGTCGTCTACACATGCTGTACAGTACTATTAACACTTATATTTCCTATTCTATATCCAGTACGATGTCGTCTACACATGCTGTACTGTTAACACTTATATTTCCTATTCTATATCCAGTACGATGTCGTCTACACATGCTGTACTATTAATACTTATATTTCCTATTCTATATCCAGTACGATGTCGTCTACACATGCTGTACTGTTAACACTTATAGTTCCTATTCTATATCCAGTACGATGTCGTCTACACATGCTGTACAGTACTATTAATACTTATATTTCCTATTCTATATCCAGTACGATGTCGTCTACACATGCTGTACAGTACTATTAACACTTATATTTCCTATTCTATATCCAGTACGATGTCGTCTACACATGCTGTACTATTAATACTTATATTTCCTATTCTATATCCAGTACGATGTCGTCTACACATGCTGTACAGTACTATTAATACTTATATTTCCTATTCTATATCCAGTACGATGTCGTCTACACATGCTGTACTGTTAACACTTATATTTCCTATTCTATATCCAGTACGATGTCGTCTACACATGCTGTACTGTTAACACTTATATTTCCTATTCTCTATCCAGTACGATGTCGTCTACACATGCTGTACTGTTAACACTTATATTTCCTATTCTATATCCAGTACGATGTCGTCTACACATGCTGTACTGTTAACACTTATATTTCCTATTCTATATCCAGTACGATGTCGTCTACACATGCTGTACTGTTAACACTTATATTTCCTATTCTATATCCAGTACGATGTCGTCTACACATGCTGTACTGTTAACACTTATATTTCCTATTCTATATCCAGTACGATGTCGTCTACACATGCTGTACTATTAATACTTATATTTCCTATTCTATATCCAGTACGATGTCGTCTACACATGCTGTACTGTTAACACTTATATTTCCTATTTTATATCCAGTACGATGTCGTCTACACATGCTGTACTGTTAACACTTATATTTCCTATTCTCTATCCAGTACGATGTCGTCTACACATGCTGTACTGTTAACAATTATATTTCCTATTCTATATCCAGTACGATGTCGTCTACACATGCTGTACTGTTAACACTTATATTTCCTATTCTATATCCAGTACGATGTCGTCTACACATGCTGTACTGTTAACACTTATATTTCCTATTCTATATCCAGTACGATGTCGTCTACACATGCTGTACTGTTAACACTTATATTTCCTATTCTATATCCAGTACAATGTCGTCTACACATGCTGTACAGTACTATTAATACTTATATTTCCTATTCTATATCCAGTACGATGTCGTCTACACATGCTGTACTGTTAACACTTATATTTCCTATTTTATATCCAGTACGATGTCGTCTACACATGTTGTACTGTTAACACTTATATTTCCTATTCTATATCCAGTACGATGTCGTCTACACATGCTGTACAGTACTATTAATACTTATATTTCCTATTCTATATCCAGTACGATGTCGTCTGCACATGATGTACTGTTAACACTTATATTTCTATTCTATATCCAGTACGATGTCGTCTACACATGCTGTACTGTTAATACTTATATTTCCTATTCTATATCCAGTACGATGTCGTCTACACATGCTGTACTGTTAACACTTATATTTCCTATTCTATATCCAGTACGATGTCGTCTACACATGCTGTACTGTTTACACTTATATTTCCTATTCTATATCCAGTACGATGTCGTCTACACATGCTGTACTGTTAACACTTATAGTTCCTATTCTATATCCAGTACGATGTCGTCTACACATGCTGTACAGTACTATTAATACTTATATTTCCTATTCTATATCCAGTACGATGTCGTCTACACATGCTGTACAGTACTATTAACACTTATATTTCCGATTCTATATCCAGTACGATGTCGTCTACACATGCTGTACTGTTAACACTTATATTTCCTATTCTATATCCAGTACGATGTCGTCTACACATGCTGTACTGTTAACACTTATATTTCCTATTCTATATCCAGTACGATGTCGTCTACACATGCTGTACTGTTAACACTTATATTTCCTATTCTATATCCAGTACGATGTCGTCTACACATGCTGTACTATTAATACTTATATTTCCTATTCTATATCCAGTACGATGTCGTCTACACATGCTGTACTGTTAACACTTATAGTTCCTATTCTATATCCAGTACGATGTCGTCTACACATGCTGTACAGTACTATTAATACTTATATTTCCTATTCTATATCCAGTACGATGTCGTCTACACATGCTGTACAGTACTATTAACACTTATATTTCCTATTCTATATCCAGTACGATGTCGTCTACACATGCTGTACTGTTAACACTTATATTTCCTATTCTATATCCAGTACGATGTCGTCTACACATGCTGTACTGTTAACACTTATATTTCCTATTCTATATCCAGTACGATGTCGTCTACACATGCTGTACTGTTAACACTTATAGTTCCTATTCTATATCCAGTACGATGTCGTCTACACATGCTGTACTGTTAACACTTATATTTCCTATTCTATATCCAGTACGATGTCGTCTACACATGCTGTACTGTTAACACTTATATTTCCTATTCTATATCCAGTACGATGTCGTCTACACATGCTGTACAGTACTATTAATACTTATATTTCCTATTCTATATCCAGTACGATGTCGTCTACACATGCTGTACTGTTAACACTTATATTTCCTATTTTATATCCAGTACGATGTCGTCTACACATGCTGTACTGTTAACACTTATATTTCCTATTCTCTATCCAGTACGATGTCGTCTACACATGCTGTACTGTTAACACTTATATTTCCTATTTTATATCCAGTACGATGTCGTCTTCACATGCTGTACTGTTAACACTTATATTTCCTATTCTATATCCAGTACGATGTCGTCTACACATGCTGTACTGTTAACACTTATATTTCCTATTCTATATCCAGTACGATGTCGTCTACACATGCTGTACAGTACTATTAATACTTATATTTCCTATTCTATATCCAGTACGATGTCGTCTACACATGCTGTACTGTTAACACTTATATTTCTATTCTATATCCAGTACGATGTCGTCTACACATGCTGTACTGTTAATACTTATATTTCCTATTCTATATCCAGTACGATGTCGTCTACACATGCTGTACTGTTAACACTTATATTTCCTATTCTATATCCAGTACGATGTCGTCTACACATGCTGTACTGTTTACACTTATATTTCCTATTCTATATCCAGTACGATGTCGTCTACACATGCTGTACTGTTAACACTTATATTTCCTATTCTATATCCAGTACGATGTCGTCTACACATGCTGTACAGTACTATTAATACTTATATTTCCTATTCTATATCCAGTACGATGTCGTCTACACATGCTGTACTGTTAACACTTATATTTCCTATTCTATATCCAGTACGATGTCGTCTACACATGCTGTACTGTTAACACTTATATTTCCTATTCTATATCCAGTACGATGTCGTCTACACATGCTGTACTATTAATACTTATATTTCCTATTCTATATCCAGTACGATGTCGTCTACACATGCTGTAATGTTAACACTTATAGTTCCTATTCTATATCCAGTACGATGTCGTCTACACATGCTGTACAGTACTATTAATACTTATATTTCCTATTCTATATCCAGTACGATGTCGTCTACACATGCTGTACAGTACTATTAACACTTATATTTCCTATTCTATATCCAGTACGATGTCGTCTACACATGCTGTACTGTTAACACTTATATTTCCTATTCTATATCCAGTACGATGTCGTCTACACAGGCTGTACTGTTAACACTTATATTTCCTATTCTATATCCAGTACGATGTCGTCTACACATGCTGTACTGTTAACACTTATATTTCCTATTCTATATCCAGTACGATGTCGTCTACACATGCTGTACTATTAATACTTATATTTCCTATTCTATATCCAGTACGATGTCGTCTACACATGCTGTACAGTACTATTAATACTTATATTTCCTATTCTATATCCAGTACGATGTCGTCTACACATGCTGTACTATTAATACTTATATTTCCTATTCTATATCCAGTGCGATGTCGTCTACACATGCTGTACTGTTAACACTTATATTTCCTATTCTATATCCAGTACGATGTCGTCTACACATGCTGTACTGTTAACACTTATATTTCCTATTCTATATCCAGTACGATGTCGTCTACACATGCTGTACTGTTAACACTTATATTTCCTATTCTATATCCAGTACGATGTCGTCTACACATGCTGTACAGTACTATTAATACTTATATTTCCTATTCTATATCCAGTACGATGCCGTCTACACATGCTGTACTGTTAACACTTATATTTCTATTCTATATCCAGTACGATGTCGTCTACACATGCTGTACTGTTAATACTTATATTTCCTATTCTATATCCAGTACGATGTCGTCTACACATGCTGTACTGTTAACACTTATATTTCCTATTCTATATCCAGTACGATGTCGTCTACACATGCTGTACTGTTTACACTTATATTTCCTATTCTATATCCAGTACGATGTCGTCTACACATGCTGTACTGTTAACACTTATATTTCCTATTCTATATCCAGTACGATGTCGTCTACACATGCTGTACAGTACTATTAATACTTATATTTCCTATTCTATATCCAGTACGATGTCGTCTACACATGCTGTACTGTTAACACTTATATTTCCTATTCTATATCCAGTACGATGTCGTCTACACATGCTGTACTGTTAACACTTATATTTCCTATTCTATATCCAGTACGATGTCGTCTACACATGCTGTACTATTAATACTTATATTTCCTATTCTATATCCAGTACGATGTCGTCTACACATGCTGTAATGTTAACACTTATAGTTCCTATTCTATATCCAGTACGATGTCGTCTACACATGCTGTACAGTACTATTAATACTTATATTTCCTATTCTATATCCAGTACGATGTCGTCTACACATGCTGTACAGTACTATTAACACTTATATTTCCTATTCTATATCCAGTACGATGTCGTCTACACATGCTGTACTGTTAACACTTATATTTCCTATTCTATATCCAGTACGATGTCGTCTACACAGGCTGTACTGTTAACACTTATATTTCCTATTCTATATCCAGTACGATGTCGTCTACACATGCTGTACTGTTAACACTTATATTTCCTATTCTATATCCAGTACGATGTCGTCTACACATGCTGTACTATTAATACTTATATTTCCTATTCTATATCCAGTACGATGTCGTCTACACATGCTGTACAGTACTATTAATACTTATATTTCCTATTCTATATCCAGTACGATGTCGTCTACACATGCTGTACTATTAATACTTATATTTCCTATTCTATATCCAGTGCGATGTCGTCTACACATGCTGTACTGTTAACACTTATATTTCCTATTCTATTTCCAGTACGATGTCGTCTACACATGCTGTACTGTTAACACTTATATTTCCTATTCTATATCCAGTACGATGTCGTCTACACATGCTGTACTGTTAACACTTATATTTCCTATTCTATATCCAGTACGATGTCGTCTACACATGCTGTACTGTTAACACTTATATTTCCTATTCTATATCCAGTACGATGTCGTCTACACATGCTGTACTGTTAACACTTATATTTCCTATTCTATATCCAGTACGATGTCGTCTACACATGCTGTACTGTTAACACTTATATTTCCTATTCTATATCCAGTACGATGTCGTCTACACATGCTGTACTGTTAACACTTATATTTCCTATTCTATATCCAGTACGATGTCGTCTACACATGCTGTACAGTACTATTAATACTTATATTTCCTATTCTATATCCAGTACGATGTCGTCTACACATGCTGTACTGTAAACACTTATATTTCCTATTTTATATCCAGTACGATGTCGTCTACACATGCTGTACTGTTAACACTTATATTTCCTATTCTCTATCCAGTACGATGTCGTCTACACATGCTGTACTGTTAACACTTATATTTCCTATTCTATATCCAGTACGATGTCGTCTACACATGCTGTACTGTTAACACTTATATTTCCTATTCTATATCCAGTACGATGTCGTCTACACATGCTGTACTGTTAACACTTATATTTCCTATTCTATATCCAGTACGATGTCGTCTACACATGCTGTACTGTTAACACTTATATTTCCTATTCTATATCCAGTACAATGTCGTCTACACATGCTGTACAGTACTATTAATACTTATATTTCCTATTCTATATCCAGTACGATGTCGTCTACACATGCTGTACTGTTAACACTTATATTTCCTATTTTATATCCAGTACGATGTCGTCTACACATGCTGTACTGTTAACACTTATATTTCCTATTCTATATCCAGTACGATGTCGTCTACACATGCTGTACTGTTAACACTTATATTTCCTATTCTATATCCAGTACGATGTCGTCTACACATGCTGTACAGTACTATTAATACTTATATTTCCTATTCTATATCCAGTACGATGTCGTCTACACATGCTGTACTGTTAACACTTATATTTCTATTCTATATCCAGTACGATGTCGTCTACACATGCTGTACTGTTAATACTTATATTTCCTATTCTATATCCAGTACGATGTCGTCTACACATGCTGTACTGTTAACACTTATATTTCCTATTCTATATCCAGTACGATGTCGTCTACACATGCTGTACTGTTTACACTTATATTTCCTATTCTATATCCAGTACGATGTCGTCTACACATGCTGTACTGTTAACACTTATATTTCCTATTCTATATCCAGTACGATGTCGTCTACACATGCTGTACAGTACTATTAATACTTATATTTCCTATTCTATATCCAGTACGATGTCGTCTACACATGCTGTACTGTTAACACTTATATTTCCTATTCTATATCCAGTACGATGTCGTCTACACATGCTGTACTGTTAACACTTATATTTCCTATTATATATCCAGTACGATGTCGTCTACACATGCTGTACAGTACTATTAATACTTATATTTCCTATTCTATATCCAGTACGATGTCGTCTACACATGCTGTACTGTTAACACTTATATTTCCTATTTTATATCCAGTACGATGTCGTCTACACATGCTGTACTGTTAACACTTATATTTCCTATTATCTATCCAGTACGATGTCGTCTACACATGCTGTACTGTTAACACTTATGTTTCCTATTCTATATCCAGGACGATGTCGTCTACACATGCTGTACTGTTAACACTTATATTTCCTATTCTATATCCAGTACGATGTCGTCTACACATTCTGTACTGTTAACACTTATATTTCCTATTCTATATCCAGTACGATGTCGTCTACACATGCTGTACAGTACTATTAATACTTATATTTCCTATTCTATATCCAGTACGATGTCGTCTACACATGCTGTACTGTTAACACTTATATTTCCTATTCTATATCCAGTACGATGTCGTCTACACATGCTGTACAGTACTATTAATACTTATATTTCCTATTCTATATCCAGTACGATGTCGTCTACACATGCTGTACTGTTAACACTTATATTTCCTATTCTATATCCAGTACGATGTCGTCTACACATGCTGTACTGTTAACACTTATATTTCCTATTCTATATCCAGTACGATGTCGTCTACACATCCTGTACTGTTAACACTTATATTTCCTATTCTATATCCAGTACGATGTCGTCTACACATGCTGTACTGTTAACACTTATATTTCCTATTCTATATCCAGTACGATGTCTTCTACCCATGCTGTACTGTTAACACTTATATTTCCTATTCTATATCCAGTACGATGTCGTCTACACATGCTGTACTATTAATACTTATATTTCCTATTCTATATCCAGTACGATGTCGTCTACACATGCTGTACTGTTAACACTTATATTTCCTATTCTATATCCAGTACGATGTCGTCTACACATGCTGTACTATTAATACTTATATGTCCTATTCTATATCCAGTACGATGTCGTCTACACATGCTGCACTGTTAACACTTATATATCCTATTCTATATCCAGTACAATGTCGTCTACACATGCTGTACTATTAATACTTATATTTCCTATTCTATATCCAGTACGATGTCGTCTACACATGCTGTACAGTACTATTAATACTTATATTTCCTATTCTATATCCAGTACGATGTCGTCTACACATGCTGTACTGTTAACACTTATATTTCCTATTCTATATCCAGTACGATGTCGTCTACACATGCTGTACTGTTAACACTTATATTTCCTATTCTATATCCAGTACGATGTCGTCTACACATGCTGTACTGTTAACACTTATAGTTCCTATTCTATATCCAGTACGATGTCGTCTACACATGCTGTACAGTACTATTAATACTTATATTTCCTATTCTATATCCAGTACGATGTCGTCTACACATGCTGTACAGTACTATTAACACTTATATTTCCTATTCTATATCCAGTACGATGTCGTCTACACATGCTGTACTGTTAACACTTATATTTCCTATTCTGTATCCAGTACGATGTCGTCTACACATGCTGTACTGTTAACACTTATATTTCCTATTCTATATCCAGTACGATGTCGTCTACACATGCTGTACTGTTAACACTTATATTTCCTATTCTATATCCAGTACGATGTCGTCTACACATGCTGTACTATTAATACTTATATTTCCTATTCTATATCCAGTACGATGTCGTCTACACATGCTGTACAGTACTATTAATACTTATATTTCCTATTCTATATCCAGTACGATGTCGTCTACACATGCTGTACTATTAATACTTATATTTCCTATTCTATATCCAGTGCGATGTCGTCTACACATGCTGTACTGTTAACACTTATATTTCCTATTCTATATCCAGTACGATGTCGTCTACACATGCTGTACTGTTAACACTTATATTTCCTATTCTATATTTAGTACGATGTCGTCTACACATGCTGTACTGTTAACACTTATATTTCCTATTCTATATCCAGTACGATGTCGTCTACACATGCTGTACTGTTAACATTTATATTTCCTATTCTATATCCAGTACGATGTCGTCTACACAAGCTGTACTGTTAACACTTATATTTCCTATTCTATATCCAGTACGATGTCGTCTACACATGCTGTACTGTTAACACTTATATTTCCTATTCTATATCCAGTACGATGTCGTCTACACATGCTGTACTGTTAACACTTATATTTCCTATTCTATATCCAGTACGATGTCGTCTACACATGCTGTACAGTACTATTAATACTTATATTTCTTATTCTATATCCAGTACGATGTCGTCTACACATGCTGTACTGTTAACACTTATATTTCCTATTTTATATCCAGTACGATGTCGTCTACACATGCTGTACTGTTAACACTTATATTTCCTATTCTCTATCCAGTACGATGTCGTCTACACATGCTGTACTGTTAACACTTATATTTCCTATTCTATATCCAGTACGATGTCGTCTACACATGCTGTACTGTTAACACTTATATTTCCTATTCTATATCCAGTACGATGTCGTCTACACATGCTGTACTGTTAACACTTATATTTCCTATTCTATATCCAGTACGATGTCGTCTACACATGCTGTACTGTTAACACTTATATTTACTATTCTATATCCAGTACAATGTCGTCTACACATGCTGTACAGTACTATTAATACTTATATTTCCTATTCTATATCCAGTACGATGTCGTCTACACATGCTGTACTGTTAACACTTATATTTCCTATTTTATATCCAGTACGATGTCGTCTACACATGCTGTACTGATAACACTTATATTTCCTATTCTATATCCAGTACGATGTCGTCTACACATGCTGTACTGTTAACACTTATATTTCCTATTCTATATCCAGTACGATGTCGTCTACACATGCTGTACAGTAGTATTAATACTTATATTTCCTATTCTATATCCAGTACGATGTCGTCTACACATGCTGTACTGTTAACACTTATATTTCCTATTCTATATCCAGTACGATGTCGTCTACACATGCTGTACTGTTAACACTTATATTTCCTATTCTATATCCAGTACGATGTCGTCTACACATGCTGTACTGTTAACACTTATATTTCCTATTCTATATCCAGTACGATATCGTCTACACATGCTGTACTGTTTACACTTATATTTCCTATTCTATATCCAGTACGATGTCGTCTACACATCCTGTACTGTTAACACTTATATTTCCTATTCTATATCCAGTACGATGTCGTCTACACATACTGTACAGTACTATTAATACTTATATTTCCTATTCTATATCCAGTACGATGTCGTTTACACATGCTGTACTGTTAACACTTATATTTCCTATTCTATATCCAGTACGATGTCGTCTACACATGCTGTACTGTTAACACTTATATTTCCTATTATATATCCAGTACGATGTCGTCTACACATGCTGTACATTACTATTAATACTTATATTTCCTATTCTATATCCAGTACGATGTCGTCTACACATGCTGTACTGTTAACACTTATATTTCCTATTTTATATCCAGTACGATGTCGTCTACACATGCTGTACTGTTAACACTTATATTTCCTATTATCTATCCAGTACGATGTCGTCTACACATGCTGTACTGTTAACACTTATGTTTCCTATTCTATATCCAGGACGATGTCGTCTACACATGCTGTACTGTTAACACTTATATTTCCTATTCTATATCCAGTACGATGTCGTCTACACATGCTGTACTGTTAACACTTATATTTCCTATTCTATATCCAGTACGATGTCGTCTACACATGCTGTACAGTACTATTAATACTTATATTTCCTATTCTATATTCAGTACGATGTCGTCTACACATGCTGTACTGTTAACACTTATATTTCCTATTCTATATCCAGTACGATGTCGTCTACACATGCTGTACAGTACTATTAATACTTATATTTCCTATTCTATATCCAGTACGATGTCGTCTACACATGCTGTACTGTTAACACTTATATTTCCTATTCTATATCCAGTACGATGTCTTCTACCCATGCTGTACTGTTAACACTTATAATTCCTATTCTATATCCAGTACGATGTCGTCTACACATGCTGTACTATTAATACTTATATTTCCTATTCTATATCCAGTACGATGTCGTCTACACATGCTGTACTGTTAACACTTATATTTCCTATTCTATATCCAGTACGATGTCGTCTACACATGCTGTACTATTAATACTTATATGTCCTATTCTATATCCAGTACGATGTCGTCTACACATGCTGCACTGTTAACACTTATATTTCCTATTCTATATCCAGTACAATGTCGTCTACACATGTTGTACTATTAATACTTATATTTCCTATTCTATATCCAGTACGATGTCGTCTACACATGCTGTACAGTACTATTAATACTTATATTTCCTATTCTATATCCAGTACGATGTCGTCTACACATGCTGTACTGTTAACACTTATATTTCCTATTCTATATCCAGTACGATGTCGTCTACACATGCTGTACTGTTAACACTTATATTTCCTATTCTATATCCAGTACGATGTCGTCTACACATGCTGTACTGTTAACACTTATAGTTCCTATTCTATATCCAGTACGATGTCGTCTACACATGCTGTACAGTACTATTAATACTTATATTTCCTATTCTATATCCAGTATGATGTCGTCTACACATGCTGTACAGTACTATTAACACTTATATTTCCTATTCTATATCCAGTACGATATCGTCTACACATGCTGTACTGTTAACACTTATATTTCCTATTCTATATCCAGTACGATGTCGTCTACACATGCTGTACTGTTAACACTTATATTTCCTATTCTATATCCAGTACGATGTCGTCTACACATGCTGTACTGTTAACACTTATATTTCCTATTCTATATCCAGTACGATGTCGTCTACACATGCTGTACTATTAATACTTATATTTCCTATTCTATATCCAGTACGATGTCGTCTACACATGCTTTACAGTACTATTAATACTTATATTTCCTATTCTATATCCAGTATGATGTCGTCTACACATGCTGTACAGTACTATTAACACTTATATTTCCTATTCTATATCCAGTACGATGGCGTCTACACATGCTGTACTGTTAACACTTATATTTCCTATTCTATATCCAGTACGATGTCGTCTACACATGCTGTACTGTTAACACTTATATTTCCTATTCTATATCCAGTACGATGTCGTCTACACATGCTGTACTGTTAACACTTATATTTCCTATTCTATATCCAGTACGATGTCGTATACACATGCTGTACTATTAATACTTATATTTCCTATTCTATATCCAGTGCGATGTCGTCTACACATGCTGTACTGTTAACACTTATATTTCCTATTCTATATCCAGTACGATGTCGTCTACACATGCTGTACTGTTAACACTTATATTTCCTATTCTATATCCAGTACGATGTCGTCTACACATGCTGTACTGTTAACACTTATATTTCCTATTCTATATCCAGTACGATGTCGTCTACACATGCTGTACTGTTAACACTTATATTTCCTATTCTATATCCAGTACGATGTCGTCTACACAAGCTGTACTGTTAACACTTATATTTCCTATTCTATATCCAGTACGATGTCGTCTACACATGCTGTACTGTTAACACTTATATTTCCTATTCTATATCCAGTACGATGTCGTCTACACATGTGTACTGTTAACACTTATATTTCCTATTCTATATCCAGTACGATGTCGTCTACACATGCTGTACAGTACTATTAATACTTATATTTCCTATTCTATATCCAGTACGATGTCGTCTACACATGCTGTACTGTTAACACTTATATTTCCTATTTTATATCCAGTACGATGTCGTCTACACATGCTGTACTGTTAACACTTATATTTCCTATTCTCTATCCAGTACAATGTCGTCTACACATGCTGTACTGTTAACACTTATATTTCCTATTCTATATCCAGTACGATGTCGTCTACACATGCTGTACTGTTAACACTTATATTTCTTTTTCTATATCCAGTACGATGTCGTCTACACATGCTGTACAGTACTATTAATACTTATATGTCCTATTCTATATCCAGTACGATGTCGTCTACACATGCTGCACTGTTAACACTTATATTTCCTATTCTATATCCAGCACAATGTCGTCTACACATGCTGTACTATTAATACTTATATTTCCTATTCTATATCCAGTACGATGTCGTCTACACATGCTGTACAGTACTATTAATACTTATATTTCCTATTCTATATCCAGTACGATGTCCTCTACACATGCTGTACTGTTAACACTTATATTTCCTATTCTATATCCAGTACGATGTCGTCTACACATGCTGTACTGTTAACACTTATATTTCCTATTCTATATCCAGTACGATGTCGTCTACACATGCTGTACTGTTAACACTTATAGTTCCTATTCTATATCCAGTACGATGTCGTCTACACATGCTGTACAGTACTATTAATACTTATATTTCCTATTCTATATCCAGTATGATGTCGTCTACACATGCTGTACAGTACTATTAACACTTATATTTCCTATTCTATATCCAGTACGATGTCGTCTACACATGCTGTACTGTTAACACTTATATTTCCTATTCTATATCCAGTACGATGTCGTCTACACATGCTGCACTGTTAACACTTATATTTCCTATTCTATATCCAGTACGATGTCGTCTACACATGCTGTACTGTTAACACTTATATTTCCTATTCTATATCCAGTACGATGTCGTCTACACATGCTGTACTATTAATACTTATATTTCCTATTCTATATCCAGTACGATGTCGTCTACACATGCTGTACAGTACTATTAATACTTATATTTCCTATTCTATATCCAGTATGATGTCGTCTACACATGCTGTACAGTACTATTAACACTTATATTTCCTATTCTATATCCAGTACGATGTCGTCTACACATGCTGTACTGTTAACACTTATATTTCCTATTCTATATCCAGTACGATGTCGTCTACACATGCTATACTGTTAACACTTATATTTCCTATTCTATATCCAGTACGATGTCGTCTACACATGCTGTACTGTTAACACTTATATTTCCTATTCTATATCCAGTACGATGTCGTCTACACAAGCTGTACTGTTAACACTTATATTTCCTATTCTATATCCAGTACGATGTCGTCTACACATGCTGTACTGTTAACACTTATATTTCCTATTCTATATCCAGTACGATGTCGTCTACACATGTGTACTGTTAACACTTATATTTCCTATTCTATATCCAGTACGATGTCGTCTACACATGCTGTACAGTACTATTAATACTTATATTTCCTATTCTATATCCAGTACGATGTCGTCTACACATGCTGTACTGTTAACACTTATATTTCCTATTTTATATCCAGTACGATGTCGTCTACACATGCTGTACTGTTAACACTTATATTTCCTATTCTCTATCCAGTACAATGTCGTCTACACATGCTGTACTGTTAGCACTTATATTTCCTATTCTATATCCAGTACGATGTCGTCTACACATGCTGTACTGTTAACACTTATATTTCGTTTTCTATATCCAGTACGATGTCGTCTACACATGCTGTACTGTTAACACTTATATTTCCTATTCTATATCCAGTACGATGTCGTCTACACATGCTGTACAGTACTATTAATACTTATATGTCCTATTCTATATCCAGTACGATGTCGTCTACACATGCTGCACTGTTAACACTTATATTTCCTATTCTATATCCAGTACAATGTCGTCTACACATGCTATGCTATTAATACTTATATTTCCTATTCTATATCCAGTACGATGTCGTCTACACATGCTGTACAGTACTATTAATACTTATATTTCCTATTCTATATCCAGTACGATGTCGTCTACACATGCTGTACTGTTAACACTTATATTTCCTATTCTATATCCAGTACGATGTCGTCTACACATGCTGTACTGTTAACACTTATATTTCCTATTCTATATCCAGTACGATGTCGTCTACACATGCTGTACTGTTAACACTTATATTTCCTATTCTATATCCAGTACGATGTCGTCTACACATGCTGTACTGTTAACACTTATATTTCCTATTCTATATCCAGTACGATGTCGTCTACACATGCTGTACTGTTAACACTTATATTTCCTATTCTATATCCAGTACGATGTCGTCTACACATGCTGTACTATTAATACTTATATTTCCTATTCTATATCCAGTACGATGTCGTCTACACATGCTGTACAGTACTATTAATACTTATATTTCCTATTCTATATCCAGTATGATGTCGTCTACACATGCTGTACAGTACTATTAACACTTATATTTCCTATTCTATATCCAGTACGATGTCGTCTACACATGCTGTACTGTTAACACTTATATTTCCTATTCTATATCCAGTACGATGTCGTCTACACATGCTGTACTGTTAACACTTATATTTCCTATTCTATATCCAGTACGATGTCGTCTACACATGCTGTACTGTTAACACTTATATTTCCTATTCTATATCCAGTGCGATGTCGTCTACACATGCTGTACTATTAATACTTATATTTCCTATTCTATATCCAGTGCGATGTCGTCTACACATGCTGTACTGTTAACACTTATATTTCCTATTCTATATCCAGTACGATGTCGTCTACACATGCTGTACTGTTAACACTTATATTTCCTATTCTATATCCAGTACGATGTCGTCTACACATGCTGTACTGTTAACACTTATATTTCCTATTCTATATCCAGTACGATGTCGTCTACACATGCTGTACTGTTAACACTTATATTTCCTATTCTATATCCAGTACGATGTCGTCTACACAAGCTGTACTGTTAACACTTATATTTCCTATTCTATATCCAGTACGATGTCGTCTACACATGCTGTACTGTTAACACTTATATTTCCTATTCTATATCCAGTACGATGTCGTCTACACATGTGTACTGTTAACACTTATATTTCCTATTCTATATCCAGTACGATGTCGTCTACACATGCTGTACAGTACTATTAATACTTATATTTCCTATTCTATATCCAGTACGATGTCGTCTACACATGCTGTACTGTTAACACTTATATTTCCTATTCTCTATCCAGTACAATGTCGTCTACACATTCTGTACTGTTAACACTTATATTTCCTATTCTATATCCAGTACGATGTCGTCTACACATGCTGTACTGTTAACACTTATATTTCTTTTTCTATATCCAGTACGATGTCGTCTACACATGCTGTACTGTTAACACTTATATTTCCTATTCTATATCCAGTACGATGTCGTCTACACATGCTGTACTGTTAACACTTATATTTCCTATTCTATATCCAGTACGATGTCGTCTACACATGCTGTGCTGTTAGCACTTATATTTCCTATTATATATCCAGTACGATGTCGTCTACACATGCTGTACTGTTAACACTTATATTTCCTATTCTATATCCAGTACGATGTCGTCTACACATGCTGTACTGTTAACACTTATATTTCCTATTCTATATCCAGTACGATGTCGTCTACACATGCTGTACAGTACTATTAATACTTATATTTCCTATTCTATATCCAGTACGATGTCGTCTACACATGCTGTACTGTTTACACTTATATTTCCTATTCTATATCCAGTACGATGTCGTCTACACATGCTGTACTGTTAACACTTATATTTCCTATTCTATATCCAGTACGATGTCGTCTACACATGCTGTACAGTACTATTAATACTTATATTTCCTATTCTATATCCAGTACGATGTCGTCTACACATGCTGTACTGTTAACACTTATATTTCCTATTCTATATCCAGTACGATGTCGTCTACACATGCTGTACTGTTAACACTTATATTTCCTATTCTATATCCAGTACGATGTCGTCTACACATGCTGTACTGTTTACACTTATATTTCCTATTCTATATCCAGTACGATGTCGTCTACACATGCTGTACAGTACTGTTAATACTTATATTTCCTATTCTATATCCAGTACGATGTCGTCTACACATGCTGTACAGTACTATTAATACTTATATTTCCTATTCTATATCCAATACGATGTCGTCTACACATGCTGTACTGTTAACACTTATATTTCCTATTCTATATCCAGTACGATGTCGTCTACACATGCTGTACTGTTAACACTTATATTTCCTATTATATATCCAGTACGATGTCGTCTACACATGCTGTACAGTACTATTAATACTTATATTTCCTATTCTATATCCAGTACGATGTCGTCTACACATGCTGTACTGTTAACACTTATATTTCCTATTTTATATCCAGTACGATGTCGTCTACACATGCTGTACTGTTAACACTTATATTTCCTATTATCTATCCAGTACGATGTCGTCTACACATGCTGTACTGTTAACACTTATGTTTCATATTCTATATCCAGGACGATGTCGTCTACACATGCTGTACTGTTAACACTTATATTTCCTATTCTATATCCAGTACGATGTCGTCTACACATGCTGTACTGTTAACACTTATATTTCCTATTCTATATCCAGTACGATGTCATCTACACATGCTGTACAGTACTATTAATACTTATATTTCCTATTCTATATCCAGTACGATGTCGTCTACACATGCTGTACTGTTAACACTTATATTTCCTATTCTATATCCAGTACGATGTCGTCTACACATGCTGTACAGTACTATTAATACTTATATTTCCTATTCTATATCCAGTACGATGTCGTCTACACATGCTGTACTGTTAACACTTATATTTCCTATTCTATATCCAGTACGATGTCGTCTACACATGCTGTACTGTTAACACTTATATTTCCTATTCTATATCCAGTACGATGTCGTCTACACATGCTGTGCTGTTAGCACTTATATTTCCTATTATATATCCAGTACGATGTCGTCTACACATGCTGTACTGTTAACACTTATATTTCCTATTCTATATCCAGTACGATGTCGTCTACACATGCTGTACTGTTAACACTTATATTTCCTATTCTATATCCAGTACGATGTCGTCTACACATGCTGTACAGTACTATTAATACTTATATTTCCTATTCTATATCCAGTACGATGTCGTCTACACATGCTGTACTGTTTACACTTATATTTCCTATTCTATATCCAGTACGATGTCGTCTACACATGCTGTACTGTTAACACTTATATTTCCTATTCTATATCCAGTACGATGTCGTCTACACATGCTGTACAGTACTATTAATACTTATATTTCCTATTCTATATCCAGTACGATGTCGTCTACACATGCTGTACTGTTAACACTTATATTTCCTATTCTATATCCAGTACGATGTCGTCTACACATGCTGTACTGTTAACACTTATATTTCCTATTCTATATCCAGTACGATGTCGTCTACACATGCTGTACTGTTTACACTTATATTTCCTATTCTATATCCAGTACGATGTCGTCTACACATGCTGTACAGTACTGTTAATACTTATATTTCCTATTCTATATCCAGTACGATGTCGTCTACACATGCTGTACAGTACTATTAATACTTATATTTCCTATTCTATATCCAATACGATGTCGTCTACACATGCTGTACTGTTAACACTTATATTTCCTATTCTATATCCAGTACGATGTCGTCTACACATGCTGTACTGTTAACACTTATATTTCCTATTATATATCCAGTACGATGTCGTCTACACATGCTGTACAGTACTATTAATACTTATATTTCCTATTCTATATCCAGTACGATGTCGTCTACACATGCTGTACTGTTAACACTTATATTTCCTATTTTATATCCAGTACGATGTCGTCTACACATGCTGTACTGTTAACACTTATATTTCCTATTATCTATCCAGTACGATGTCGTCTACACATGCTGTACTGTTAACACTTATGTTTCATATTCTATATCCAGGACGATGTCGTCTACACATGCTGTACTGTTAACACTTATATTTCCTATTCTATATCCAGTACGATGTCGTCTACACATGCTGTACTGTTAACACTTATATTTCCTATTCTATATCCAGTACGATGTCGTCTACACATGCTGTACAGTACTATTAATACTTATATTTCCTATTCTATATCCAGTACGATGTCGTCTACACATGCTGTACTGTTAACACTTATATTTCCTATTCTATATCCAGTACGATGTCGTCTACACATGCTGTACAGTACTATTAATACTTATATTTCCTATTCTATATCCAGTACGATGTCGTCTACACATGCTGTACTGTTAACACTTATATTTCCTATTCTATATCCAGTACGATGTCGTCTACACATGCTGTACTGTTAACACTTATATTTCCTATTCTATATCCAGTACGATGTCGTCTACACATCCTGTACTGTTAACACTTATATTTCCTATTCTATATCCAGTACGATGTCGTCTACACATGCTGTACTGTTAACACTTATATTTCCTATTCTATATCCAGTACGATGTCTTCTACCCATGCTGTACTGTTAACACTTATATTTCCTATTCTATATCCAGTACGATGTCGTCTACACATGCTGAACTGTTAACACTTATATTTCCTATTCTATATCCAGTACGATGTCGTCTACACATGCTGTACTGTTAACACTTATATTTCCTATTCTATATCCAGTACGATGTCGTCTACACATGCTGTACTGTTAACACTTATATTTCCTATTCTATATCCAGTACGATGTCGTCTACACAAGCTGTACTGTTAACACTTATATTTCCTATTCTATATCCAGTACGATGTCGTCTACACATGCTGTACTGTTAACACTTATATTTCCTATTCTATATCCAGTACGATGTCGTCTACACATGTGTACTGTTAACACTTATATTTCCTATTCTATATCCAGTACGATGTCGTCTACACATGCTGTACAGTACTATTAATACTTATATTTCCTATTCTATATCCAGTACGATGTCGTCTACACATGCTGTACTGTTAACACTTATATTTCCTATTCTCTATCCAGTACAATGTCGTCTACACATGCTGTACTGTTAACACTTATATTTCCTATTCTATATCCAGTACGATGTCGTCTACACATGCTGTACTGTTAACACTTATATTTCTTTTTCTATATCCAGTACGATGTCGTCTACACATGCTGTACTGTTAACACTTATATTTCCTATTCTATATCCAGTACGATGTCGTCTACACATGCTGTACTGTTAACACTTATATTTCCTATTCTATATCCAGTACGATGTCGTCTACACATGCTGTGCTGTTAGCACTTATATTTCCTATTATATATCCAGTACGATGTCGTCTACACATGCTGTACTGTTAACACTTATATTTCCTATTCTATATCCAGTACGATGTCGTCTACACATGCTGTACTGTTAACACTTATATTTCCTATTCTATATCCAGTACGATGTCGTCTACACATGCTGTACAGTACTATTAATACTTATATTTCCTATTCTATATCCAGTACGATGTCGTCTACACATGCTGTACTGTTTACACTTATATTTCCTATTCTATATCCAGTACGATGTCGTCTACACATGCTGTACTGTTAACACTTATATTTCCTATTCTATATCCAGTACGATGTCGTCTACACATGCTGTACAGTACTATTAATACTTATATTTCCTATTCTATATCCAGTACGATGTCGTCTACACATGCTGTACTGTTAACACTTATATTTCCTATTCTATATCCAGTACGATGTCGTCTACACATGCTGTACTGTTAACACTTATATTTCCTATTCTATATCCAGTACGATGTCGTCTACACATGCTGTACTGTTTACACTTATATTTCCTATTCTATATCCAGTACGATGTCGTCTACACATGCTGTACAGTACTGTTAATACTAATATTTCCTATTCTATATCCAGTACGATGTCGTCTACACATGCTGTACAGTACTATTAATACTTATATTTCCTATTCTATATCCAATACGATGTCGTCTACACATGCTGTACTGTTAACACTTATATTTCCTATTCTATATCCAGTACGATGTCGTCTACACATGCTGTACTGTTAACACTTATATTTCCTATTATATATCCAGTACGATGTCGTCTACACATGCTGTACAGTACTATTAATACTTATATTTCCTATTCTATATCCAGTACGATGTCGTCTACACATGCTGTACTGTTAACACTTATATTTCCTATTTTATATCCAGTACGATGTCGTCTACACATGCTGTACTGTTAACACTTATATTTCCTATTATCTATCCAGTACGATGTCGTCTACACATGCTGTACTGTTAACACTTATGTTTCCTATTCTATATCCAGGACGATGTCGTCTACACATGCTGTACTGTTAACACTTATATTTCCTATTCTATATCCAGTACGATGTCGTCTACACATGCTGTACTGTTAACACTTATATTTCCTATTCTATATCCAGTACGATGTCGTCTACACATGCTGTACAGTACTATTAATACTTATATTTCCTATTCTATATCCAGTACGATGTCGTCTACACATGCTGTACTGTTAACACTTATATTTCCTATTCTATATCCAGTACGATGTCGTCTACACATGCTGTACAGTACTATTAATACTTATATTTCCTATTCTATATCCAGTACGATGTCGTCTACACATGCTGTACTGTTAACACTTATATTTCCTATTCTATATCCAGTACGATGTCGTCTACACATGCTGTACTGTTAACACTTATATTTCCTATTCTATATCCAGTACGATGTCGTCTACACATCCTGTACTGTTAACACTTATATTTCCTATTCTATATCCAGTACGATGTCGTCTACACATGCTGTACTGTTAACACTTATATTTCCTATTCTATATCCAGTACGATGTCTTCTACCCATGCTGTACTGTTAACACTTATATTTCCTATTCTATATCCAGTACGATGTCGTCTACACATGCTGTACTATTAATACTTATATTTCCTATTCTATATCCAGTACGATGTCGTCTAAACATGCTGTACTGTTAACACTTATATTTCCTATTCTATATCCAGTACGATGTCGTCTACACATGCTGTACTATTAATACTTATATGTCCTATTCTATATCCAGTACGATGTCGTCTACACATGCTGCACTGTTAACACTTATATTTCCTATTCTATATCCAGTACAATGTCGTCTACACATGCTGTACTATTAATACTTATATTTCCTATTCTATATCCAGTACGATGTCGTCTACACATGCTGTACAGTACTATTAATACTTATATTTCCTATTCTATATCCAGTACGATGTCGTCTACACATGCTGTACTGTTAACATTTATATTTCCTATTCTATATCCAGTACGATGTCGTCTACACATGCTGTACTGTTAACACTTATATTTCCTATTCTATATCCAGTACGATGTCGTCTACACATGCTGTACTGTTAACACTTATATTTCCTATTCTATATCCAGTACGATGTCGTCTACACATGCTGTACAGTACTATTGATACTTATATTTCCTATTCTATATCCAGTATGATGTCGTCTACACATGCTGTACAGTACTATTAACACTTATATTTCCTATTTTATATCCAGTACGATGTCGTCTACACATGCTGTACTGTTAACACTTATATTTCCTATTCTATATCCAGTACGATGTCGTCTACACATGCTGTACTGTTAACACTTATATTTCCTATTCTATATCCAGTACGATGTCGTCTACACATGCTGTACTGTTAACACTTATATTTCCTATTCTAAATCCAGTACGATGTCGTCTACACATGCTGTACTATTAATACTTATATTTCCTATTCTATATCCAGTACGATGTCGTCTACACATGCTGTACAGTACTATTAATACTTATATTTCCTATTCTATATCCAGTACGATGTCGTCTACACATGCTGTACTATTAATACTTATATTTCCTATTCTATATCCAGTGCGATGTCGTCTACACATGTTGTACTGTTAACACTTATATTTCCTATTCTATATCCAGTACGATGTCGTCTACACATGCTGTACTGTTAACACTTATATTTCCTATTCTATATCCAGTACGATGTCGTCTACACATGCTGTACTGTTAACACTTATATTTCCTATTCTATATCCAGTACGATGTCGTCTACACATGCTGTACTGTTAACACTTATATTTCCTATTCTATATCCAGTACGATGTCGTCTACACAAGCTGTACTGTTAACACTTATATTTCCTATTCTATATCCAGTACGATGTCGTCTACACATGCTGTACTGTTAACACTTATATTTCCTATTCTATATCCAGTACGATGTCGTCTACACATGCTGTACTGTTAACACTTATATTTCCTATTCTATATCCAGTACGATGTCGTCTACACATGCTGTACAGTACTATTAATACTTATATTTCCTATTCTATATCCAGTACGATGTCGTCTACACATGCTGTACTGTTAACACTTATATTTCCTATTCTATATCCAGTACGATGTCGTCTACACATGCTGTACTGTTAACACTTATATTTCCTATTCTATATCCAGTACGATGTCGTCTACACATTCTGTACTGTTAACACTTATATTTCCTATTCTATATCCAGTACGATGTCGTCTACACATGCTGTACAGTACTATTAATACTTATATTTCCTATTCTATATCCAGTACGATGTCGTCTACACATGCTGTACTGTTTACACTTATATTTCCTATTCTATATCCAGTACGATGTCTTCTACACATGCTGTATTGTTAACACTTATATTTCCTATTCTATATCCAGTACGATGTCGTCTACGCATGCTGTACAGTACTATTAATACTTATATTTCCTATTCTATATCCAGTACGATGTCGTCTACACATGCTGTACTGTTTACACTTATATTTCCTATTCTATATCCAGTACGATGTCGTCTACACATGCTGTACTGTTAACACTTATATTTCCTATTCTATATCCAGTACGATGTCGTCTACACATGCTGTACTGTTAACACTTATATTTCCTATTCTATATCCAGTACGATGTCGTCTACACATGCTGTACAGTACTATTAATACTTATATTTCCTATTCTATATCCAGTACGATGTCGTCTACACATGCTGTACTGTTAACACTTATATTTCCTATGCTATATCCAGTACGATGTCGTCTACACATGCTGTACTGTTAACACTTATATTTCCTATTCTATATCTAGTACGATGTCGTCTACACATGCTGTACTGTTTACACTTATATTTCCTATTCTATATCCGGTACGATGTCGTCTACACATGCTGTACAGTACTGTTAATACTTATATTTCCTATTCTATATCCAGTACGATGTCGTCTACACATGATGTACTGTTAACACTTATATTTCCTATTTTATATCCAGTACGATGTCGTCTACACATGCTGTACTGTTAACACTTATATTTCCTATTCTCTATCCAGTACGATGTCGTCTACACATGCTGTACTGTTAACACTTATATTTCCTATTCTATATCCAGTACGATGTCGTCTACACATGCTGTACTGTTAACACTTATATTTCCTATTCTATATCCAGTACGATGTCGTCTACACATGCTGTACTGTTAACACTTATATTTCCTATTCTATATCCAGTACGATGTCGTCTACACATGCTGTACAGTACTATTAATACTTATATTTCCTATTCTATATCCAGTACGATGTCGTCTACACATGCTGTACTGTTAACACTTATATTTCCTATTCTCTATCCAGTACGATGTCGTCTACACATGCTGTACTGTTAACACTTATATTTCCTATTCTATATCCAGTACGATGTCGTCTACACATGCTGTACTGTTAACACTTATATTTCCTATTCTATATCCAGTACGATGTCGTCTACACATGCTGTACAGTACTATTGATACTTATATTTCCTATTCTATATCCAGTATGATGTCGTCTACACATGCTGTACAGTACTATTAACACTTATATTTCCTATTCTATATCCAGTACGATGTCGTCTACACATGCTGTACTGTTAACACTTATATTTCCTATTCTATATCCAGTACGATGTCGTCTACACATGCTGTACTGTTAACACTTATATTTCCTATTCTATATCCAGTACGATGTCGTCTACACATGCTGTACTGTTAACACTTATATTTCCTATTCTAAATCCAGTACGATGTCGTCTACACATGCTGTACTATTAATACTTATATTTCCTATTCTATATCCAGTACGATGTCGTCTACACATGCTGTACAGTACTATTAATACTTATATTTCCTATTCTATATCCAGTACGATGTCGTCTACACATGCTGTACTATTAATACTTATATTTCCTATTCTATATCCAGTGCGATGTCGTCTACACATGTTGTACTGTTAACACTTATATTTCCTATTCTATATCCAGTACGATGTCGTCTACACATGCTGTACTGTTAACACTTATATTTCCTATTCTATATCCAGTACGATGTCGTCTACACATGCTGTACTGTTAACACTTATATTTCCTATTCTATATCCAGTACGATGTCGTCTACACATGCTGTACTGTTAACACTTATATTTCCTATTCTATATCCAGTACGATGTCGTCTACACAAGCTGTACTGTTAACACTTATATTTCCTATTCTATATCCAGTACGATGTCGTCTACACATGCTGTACTGTTAACACTTATATTTCCTATTCTATATCCAGTACGATGTCGTCTACACATGCTGTACTGTTAACACTTATATTTCCTATTCTATATCCAGTACGATGTCGTCTACACATGCTGTACAGTACTATTAATACTTATATTTCCTATTCTATATCCAGTACGATGTCGTCTACACATGCTGTACTGTTAACACTTATATTTCCTATTCTATATCCAGTACGATGTCGTCTACACATGCTGTACTGTTAACACTTATATTTCCTATTCTATATCCAGTACGATGTCGTCTACACATGCTGTACTGTTAACACTTATATTTCCTATTCTATATCCAGTACGATGTCGTCTACACATGCTGTACAGTACTATTAATACTTATATTTCCTATTCTATATCCAGTACGATGTCGTCTACACATGCTGTACTGTTTACACTTATATTTCCTATTCTATATCCAGTACGATGTCTTCTACACATGCTGTATTGTTAACACTTATATTTCCTATTCTATATCCAGTACGATGTCGTCTACGCATGCTGTACAGTACTATTAATACTTATATTTCCTATTCTATATCCAGTACGATGTCGTCTACACATGCTGTACTGTTTACACTTATATTTCCTATTCTATATCCAGTACGATGTCGTCTACACATGCTGTACTGTTAACACTTATATTTCCTATTCTATATCCAGTACGATGTCGTCTACACATGCTGTACTGTTAACACTTATATTTCCTATTCTATATCCAGTACGATGTCGTCTACACATGCTGTACAGTACTAATAATACTTATATTTCCTATTCTATATCCAGTACGATGTCGTCTACACATGCTGTACTGTTAACACTTATATTTCCTATGCTATATCCAGTACGATGTCGTCTACACATGCTGTACTGTTAACACTTATATTTCCTATTCTATATCCAGTACGATGTCGTCTACACATGCTGTACTGTTTACACTTATATTTCCTATTCTATATCCAGTACGATGTCGTCTACACATGCTGTACAGTACTGTTAATACTTATATTTCCTATTCTATATCCAGTACGATGTCGTCTACACATGATGTACTGTTAACACTTATATTTCCTATTTTATATCCAGTACGATGTCGTCTACACATGCTGTACTGTTAACACTTATATTTCCTATTCTCTATCCAGTACGATGTCGTCTACACATGCTGTACTGTTAACACTTATATTTCCTATTCTATATCCAGTACGATGTCGTCTACACATGCTGTACTGTTAACACTTATATTTCCTATTCTATATCCAGTACGATGTCGTCTACACATGCTGTACTGTTAACACTTATATTTCCTATTCTATATCCAGTACGATGTCGTCTACACATGCTGTACAGTACTATTAATACTTATATTTCCTATTCTATATCCAGTACGATGTCGTCTACACATGCTGTACTGTTAACACTTATATTTCCTATTCTCTATCCAGTACGATGTCGTCTACACATGCTGTACTGTTAACACTTATATTTCCTATTCTATATCCAGTACGATGTCGTCTACACATGCTGTACTGTTAACACTTATATTTCCTATTCTATATCCAGTACGATGTCGTCTACACATGCTGTACTGTTAACACTTATATTTCCTATTCTATATCCAGTACGATGTCGTCTACACATGCTGTACTGTTAACACTTATATTTCCTATTCTATATCCAGTACGATGTCGTCTACACATGCTGTACAGTACTATTAATACTTATATTTCCTATTCTATATCCAGTACGATGTCGTCTACACATGCTGTACTGCTAACACTTATATTTCCTATTCTATATCCAGTACGATGTCGTCTACACATGCTGTACTGTTAACACTTATATTTCCTATTCTATATCCAGTACGATGTCGTCTACACATGCTGTACTGTTAACACTTATATTTCCTATTCTATATCCAGTACGATGTCGTCTACACATGCTGTACAGTACTATTAATACTTATATTTCCTATTCTATATCCAGTACGATGTCGTCTACACATGCTGTACTGTTAACACTTATATTTCCTATTTTATATCCAGTACGATGTCGTCTACACATGCTGTACTATTAACACTTATATTTCCTATTCTCTATCCAGTACGATGTCGTCTACACATGCTGTACTGTTAACACTTATATTTCCTTTTCTATATCCAGTACGATGTCGTCTACACATGCTGTACTGTTAACACTTATATTTCCTATTCTATATCCAGTACGATGTCGTCTACACATGCTGTACTGTTAACACTTATATTTCCTATTCTATATCCAGTACGATGTCGTCTACACATGCTGTACAGTACTATTAATACTTATATTTCCTATTCTATATCCAGTACGATGTCGTCTACACATGCTGTACTGTTAACACTTATATTTCCTATTTTATATCCAGTACGATGTCGTCTACACATGCTGTACTGTTAACACTTATATTTCCTATTCTATATCCAGTACGATGTCGTCTACACATGCTGTACTGTTAACACTTATATTTCCTATTCTATATCCAGTACGATGTCGTCTAAACATGCTGTACAGTACTATTAATACTTATATTTCCTATTCTATATCCAGTACGATGTCGTCTACACATGCTGTACTGTTAACACTTATATTTCCTATTCTATATCCAGTACGATGTCGTCTACACATGCTGTACTGTTAATACTTATATTTCCTATTCTATATCCAGTACGATGTCGTCTACACATGCTGTACAGTACTATTAATACTTATATTTCCTATTCTATATCCAGTACGATGTCGTCTACACATGCTGTACAGTACTATTAATACATATATTTCCTATTCTATATCCATTACGATGTCGTCTACACATGCTGTACTATTAATACTTATATTTCCTATTCTATATCCAGTACGATGTCGTCTACACATGCTGTACAGTACTATTAATACTTATATTTCCTATTCTATATCCAGTACGATGTCGTCTACACATGCTGTACAGTACTATTAATACATATATTTCCTATTCTATATCCATTACGATGTCGTCTACACATGCTGTACTATTAATACTTATATTTCCTATTCTCTATCCAGTACGATGTCGTCTACACATGCTGTACTGTTAACACTTATATTTCCTATTCTATATCCAGTACGATGTCGTCTACACATGCTGTACTGTTAACACTTATATTTCCTATTCTATATCCAGTACGATGTCGTCTACACATGCTGTACTGTTAACACTTATATTTCCTATTCTATATCCAGTACGATGTCGTCTACACATGCTGTACTGTTAACACTTATATTTCCTATTCTATATCCAGTACGATGTCGTCTACACATGCTGTACAGTACTATTAATACTTATATTTCCTATTCTATATCCAGTACGATGTCGTCTACACATGCTGTACTGTTAACACTTATATTTCCTATTCTATATCCAGTACGATGTCGTCTACACATGCTGTACTGTTAACACTTATATTTCCTATTCTATATCCAGTACGATGTCGTCTACACATGCTGTACTGTTAACACTTATATTTCCTATTCTATATCCAGTACGATGTCGTCTACACATGCTGTACTGTTAACACTTATATTTCCTATTCTATATCCAGTACGATGTCGTCTACACATGCTGTACTGTTAACACTTATATTTCCTATTCTATATCCAGTACGATGTCGTCTACACATGCTGTACTGTTAACACTTATATTTCCTATTCTATATCCAGTACGATGTCGTCTACACATGCTGTACTGTTAACACTTATATTTCCTATTCTATATCCAGTACGATGTCGTCTACACATGCTGTACTGTTAACACTTATATTTCTTATTCTATATCCAGTACGATGTCGTCTACACATGCTGTACAGTACTATTAATACTTATATTTCCTATTCGATATCCAGTACGATGTCGTCTACACATGCTGTACTGTTAACACTTATATTTCCTATTCTATATCCAGTACGATGTCGTCTACACATGCTGTACTGTTAACACTTATATTTCCTATTCTATATCCAGTACGATGTCGTCTACACATGCTGTACTGTTAACACTTATATTTCCTATTCTATATCCAGTACGATGTCGTCTACACATGCTGTACTGTTAACACTTATATTTCCTATTCTCTATCCAGTACGATGTCGTCTACACATGCTGTACTGTTAACACTTATATTTCCTATTCTATATCCAGTACGATGTCGTCTACACATGCTGTACTGTTAACACTTATATTTCCTATTCTCTATCCAGTACGATGTCGTCTACACATGCTGTACTGTTAACACTTATATTTCCTATTCTATATCCAGTACGATGTCGTCTACACATGCTGTACTGTTAACACTTATATTTCCTATTCTATATCCAGTACGATGTCGTCTACACATGCTGTACTGTTAACACTTATATTTCCTATTCTATATCCAGTACGATGTCGTCTACACATGCTGTACTGTTAACACTTATATTTCCTATTCTATATCCAGTACGATGTCGTCTACACATGCTGTACAGTACTATTAATACTTATATTTCCTATTCTATATCCAGTACGATGTCGTCTACACATGCTGTACTGTTAACACTTATATTTCCTATTTTATATCCAGTACGATGTCGTCTACACATGCTGTACTGTTAACACTTATATTTCCTATTCTATATCCAGTACGATGTCGTCTACACATGTTGTACTGTTAACACTTATATTTCCTATTCTATATCCAGTACGATGTCGTCTACACATGCTGTACAGTACTATTAATACTTATATTTCCTATTCTATATCCAGTACGATGTCGTCTACACATGCTGTACTGTTAACACTTATATTTCCTATTCTATATCCAGTACGATGTCGTCTACACATGCTGTACTGTTAACACTTATATTTCCTATTCTATATCCAGTACGATGTCGTCTACACATGCTGTACAGTACTATTAATACTTATATTTCCTATTCTATATCCAGTACGATGTCGTCTACACATGCTGTACAGTACTATTAATACATATATTTCCTATTCTATATCCATTACGATGTCGTCTACACATGCTGTACTGTTAACACTTATATTTCCTATTCTATATCCAGTACGATGTCGTCTACACATGCTGTACTATTAATACTTATATTTCCTATTCTATATCCAGTACGATGTCGTCTACACATGCTGTACAGTACTATTAATACTTATATTTCCTATTCTATATCCAGTACGATGTAGTCTACACATGCTGTACTGTTAACACTTATATTTCCTATTCTATATCCAGTACGATGTCGTCTACACATGCTGTACTGTTAACACTTATATTTCCTATTCTATATCCAGTACGATGTCGTCTACACATGCTGTACTGTTAACACTTATATTTCCTATTCTATATCCAGTACGATGTCGTCTACACATGCTGTACTGTTAACACTTATATTTCCTATTCTATATCCAGTACGATGTCGTCTACACATGCTGTACAGTACTATTAATACTTATATTTCCTATTCTATATCCAGTACGATGTCGTCTACACATGCTGTATTGTTAACACTTATATTTCCTATTCTATATCCAGTACGATGTCGTCTACACATGCTGTACAGTACTATTAATACTTATATTTCCTATTCTATATCCAGTACGATGTCGTCTACACATGCTGTACTGTTAACACTTATATTTCCTATTTTATATCCAGTACGATGTCGTCTACACATGTTGTACTGTTAACACTTATATTTCCTATTCTATATCCAGTACGATGTCGTCTACACATGCTGTACTGTTAACACTTATATTTCCTATTCTATATCCAGTACGATGTCGTCTACACATGCTGTACAGTACTATTAATACTTATATTTCCTATTCTATATCCAGTACGATGTCGTCTACACATGCTGTACTGTTAACACTTATATTTCCTATTCTATATCCAGTACGATGTCGTCTACACATGCTGTACTGTTAACACTTATATTTCCTATTCTATATCCAGTACGATGTCGTCTACACATGCTGTACAGTACTATTAATACTTATATTTCCTATTCTATATCCAGTACGATGTCGTCTACACATGCTGTACAGTACTATTAATACATATATTTCCTATTCTATATCCATTACGATGTCGTCTACACATGCTGTACTGTTAACACTTATATTTCCTATTCTATATCCAGTACGATGTCGTCTACACATGCTGTACTATTAATACTTATATTTCCTATTCTATATCCAGTACGATGTCGTCTACACATGCTGTACAGTACTATTAATACTTATATTTCCTATTCTATATCCAGTACGATGTAGTCTACACATGCTGTACTGTTAACACTTATATTTCCTATTCTATATCCAGTACGATGTCGTCTACACATGCTGTACAGTACTATTAATACATATATTTCCTATTCTATATCCATTACGATGTCGTCTACACATGCTGTACTGTTAACACTTATATTTCCTATTCTATATCCAGTACGATGTCGTCTACACATGCTGTACTATTAATACTTATATTTCCTATTCTATATCCAGTACGATGTCGTCTACACATGCTGTACAGTACTATTAATACTTATATTTCCTATTCTATATCCAGTACGATGTAGTCTACACATGCTGTACTGTTAACACTTATATTTCCTATTCTATATCCAGTACGATGTCGTCTACACATGCTGTACTGTTAACACTTATATTTCCTATTCTATATCCAGTACGATGTCGTCTACACATGCTGTACTGTTAACACTTATATTTCCTATTCTATATCCAGTACGATGTCGTCTACACATGCTGTACTGTTAACACTTATATTTCCTATTCTATATCCAGTACGATGTCGTCTACACATGCTGTACAGTACTATTAATACTTATATTTCCTATTCTATATCCAGTACGATGTCGTCTACACATGCTGTATTGTTAACACTTATATTTCCTATTCTATATCCAGTACGATGTCGTCTACACATGCTGTACAGTACTATTAATACTTATATTTCCTATTCTATATCCAGTACGATGTCGTCTACACATGCTGTACTGTTAACACTTATATTTCCTATTTTATATCCAGTACGATGTCGTCTACACATGTTGTACTGTTAACACTTATATTTCCTATTCTATATCCAGTACGATGTCGTCTACACATGCTGTACTGTTAACACTTATATTTCCTATTCTATATCCAGTACGATGTCGTCTACACATGCTGTACAGTACTATTAATACTTATATTTCCTATTCTATATCCAGTACGATGTCGTCTACACATGCTGTACTGTTAACACTTATATTTCCTATTCTATATCCAGTACGATGTCGTCTACACATGCTGTACTGTTAACACTTATATTTCCTATTCTATATCCAGTACGATGTCGTCTACACATGCTGTACAGTACTATTAATACTTATATTTCCTATTCTATATCCAGTACGATGTCGTCTACACATGCTGTACAGTACTATTAATACATATATTTCCTATTCTATATCCATTACGATGTCGTCTACACATGCTGTACTGTTAACACTTATATTTCCTATTCTATATCCAGTACGATGTCGTCTACACATGCTGTACTATTAATACTTATATTTCCTATTCTATATCCAGTACGATGTCGTCTACACATGCTGTACAGTACTATTAATACTTATATTTCCTATTCTATATCCAGTACGATGTAGTCTACACATGCTGTACTGTTAACACTTATATTTCCTATTCTATATCCAGTACGATGTCGTCTACACATGCTGTACTGTTAACACTTATATTTCCTATTCTATATCCAGTACGATGTCGTCTACACATGCTGTACTGTTAACACTTATATTTCCTATTCTATATCCAGTACGATGTCGTCTACACATGCTGTACTGTTAACACTTATATTTCCTATTCTATATCCAGTACGATGTCGTCTACACATGCTGTACAGTACTATTAATACTTATATTTCCTATTCTATATCCAGTACGATGTCGTCTACACATGCTGTATTGTTAACACTTATATTTCCTATTCTATATCCAGTACGATGTCGTCTACACATGCTGTACTGTTAACACTTATATTTCCTATTCTGTATCCAATCCCAGTTGTTTAGTACATATTAAGAAGTCGATTGATGTAGAGTTTGTATAGGTTAGTACTAAGTATACCACCTTGTTGGTCTCCTTGGTTAACTTGGAATGGTTGTGATAAATGTCCTTCCCATTTGATTACACTTTTGGCATTTTCGTGCCGGTCTTTAATCAATCCCCAATGTCCATCCTCAATACCCGCCATACTTCGTAACATATGGCTATGTATGACTGTGTCAAATGGCGCTCTCGCATCCAGAAGTACCAGGTGCAGGCTTGCATTGTTGTCTTTCGATTCCCTATAACTTTCTTCTATTGGTAAGGCTGAGTTCATTGGAGATGACCCTGCTGTGAAGCCTCTTTGTCTCTTATTTTGTGTTTTAAGTACACCATTATTCGTTCTGCATTTGATGACAGTTTCCATGATCTTGCCTATAATTGGCAATACAGTTATCCCCCTGTATTTGATAGCTTGCTGTCTTGTTCCCTTATTTTTAAATACAGGTGTTAAAAGGCCCATCTTCAGTGATTCCGATATTCTTCCGTCTTGAAAGATGCATCGTACTAGTACAACAAGTAGTTTCTCTATATCAGATTCTGCGTAGATGATATGCTCTATCGTTAGCCCATGGTAGTCTGCTGACTTTCCTTTGTTTATGGAACGGATAGCGTTTGTTATTTCGTCAGAGGTTACGCTTTTAATGTTGTTATGCTGAACTAGCTTATCTATTATATGAATATCGTCTTCAACCAAGTTGTGGTATGTGCTATCTTTACGTGTTTTCTGGTTGAATGTGGCAAAACTGCTAGTGTTCTTGAAATCCATTAATGATGTTTTCATTCTCAGTGTAGTTTTTCCCATTGACTTCTAATTCCATGATCATGTCATTACCATGTCTCCTGTTTTTATGTACCAGTTTATGAAACATGTTGGTATCTTTTATCCTTGTTTCTAATATATTTTCCTTTACCTTATTTCTCGGTTTAGCTATCTCAATTCGTACTGTACGTCTGAATTCCTTTTTTGCTTGCTTTTTCTCCCTAATCATTATGTTGCTTTTGTCGTTAGGTTTCCCATGGTCTTTCCATACTTTATGTTTTTGCCTTACCGTTTTTATTGATAGCCGAATTTCAGGTGTCCATACTTTTAATTGTGGATGGGCATTGAGGGACCGACCATTTAACTTGAAAGGGGGGGGGGGGGGTATGGTTTTTAGTTTCGTTCAGAATTATTTTTTTTCGGACAACACAAGAGTTAGAATATTTATTTTTTTTGTCGCGTAATGCGCGAAGTTTTTTTTCCCGAATTTAACATTAGGTTATATAACAAAAACTCTGAATCAGATTTTTTTTTTTCCTCCACCAAAATCTGAATAATTTTTTCAGCAACATTGGGAATCAGCATATTTTTTTAGAAAAAAACATACCCCCCCTCTTGAAGTTAAATGGTTGTTCCCTAAAATGTTGTCTTTGCTGATGAGATGAGGGTAGCTGTCTCACATAATTTTAATATGGCTTGTTCTATTGCTGTTTCTTCCCTATTTTCGTTTATTTGGAGACTTTCTATATGTGTACAGATGTGGACGGAATACCATTCTTTGTCTACCTTATCCCAATTGATCTTTTTTGCTATCCTGCTATCATTTTGCTTGCGGTGGACTTCTACATTTTTATGCTTGAATTTGATGCTCATACGGATTGGATGGTGATCGGACGTATTCTCTGGCATAACGTGTAATACTTGTTTTCTTTGGAACTCCCCGTCTGTCAGATTGTGCAGAAAATAATCAATTTCCGATGATTCTTGTCCTAGTGAGTTAACAAAAGTTTTTGCCTTATTGTCATACTTTAGGCAGCACTCGTTTATGAAATCTCGCAGGTAAAGATTGCGTTTTGTGCTTGTTGGTTCATTCAGATCTTCGTCGATATCTCCTCCTATGATAATTTTATGGGTTTCATTATATTTTTGATGAAGCTCATATAATTGGTCAATTGCTTCTTGGTATTCTGTGAGATGGTTTTTACTCCCTTTTGCTGGTAGGTATACAGATGTTAATATTATTCATGGGTTACAGCTTTGCTTTATCTCTACGCACTGTATCCTTTCTGACCCTAACTATTGGTTTTGTCATATGGTCAATATTTTTTTCCTCTTCCGTATCCTCGAGGCATGCATATTGGCAGAATCGGATCATATATACGTCTCTGCGCTATCATTAACACACGCGTGGTTTGACCTACTAAAATCAGAAGATCGCCATTGTTTTTACTTGTATGAAGTCGTGACTGTACCCTTGCAACCGAATATCCAATTATAACAGCGAAAAGTGTTGATAAAAACTGTGTCAAAAGATAACGAAACTTGTCCCAATATGTGATATATACCTTTTATGCACCAAAATCCTGCAGAAGTTCAAAAATTCTTTCCACCGATAAACATTAACTTTTGCATCAATTAATCCAAAAGGCACCCTCTGATTAAAACAACAAAGGCGGATAACCCTGTATTTGCATCTTAGCTTCTTTATTGCTTCACATTGCGATAAAATTTCTTTATCTTGATTATTACCAAAAAACGACCGTTTGCCAAAAAATAAATTATTAAAATAAATTTTCCTTTATGGAAAACTAGTTACATTCTCGTTTGGATCAAGAATGGCTGGATGAAACCTGGGAGTAATAAAACAATACCAGAAATATACCTCTCCCTTTGTTAGTGGTATATTAATCCCAGATGAAATTCAAGTTCAAGGGGGTAATGGTGTTTAACAATATTTCAGTTATATCGTGGAGGTTCAAGCACAGCAGGGACATATACTAGTAATTAAATATCTCATTGTACAGTAATCAATTGTTAACAGACGACGGACGAGTCGATCCACAGTACCATTTTTACGATAGTATATTAAGCAGAAATTAGATGGAAGTTGATTTTTCTCCATCTTCACAAAAATCACACTTTCATTGTCGTACGAAGGACGTTGGAGATCCTTTTGAATACTGCTATAATAAACGTGGGAATTAAACATTATTTGGATTCACTCTGGTAAAACCGTCAAAGATAAACCAATAAAGTTGTTCAGCTCTAAACTATCAACACTTATACATGATGTAGTTGACGGTAGACAGTAAATCATACAGAACACTTGTTTGTTCTATTGTATTATCTGAGAGAGAGATTTTAACCCAAGTCACTTTTATAGTTAGAATTCCTGCAAGATGAAGACAGCTCTTGTAATTCGTCATTCAGTCTAATAGAACGTGCACTCGGAGCAACAGATGGCGCCCATCGTCATCAACATTTCATATTTAAATATTCTCTTCTGAAGCCACTAGCTATAGGACAATGTTAATCAACTGTCGCGGGGTGATCTCCCTTAAGGTAGCACTATGCAAAAATTGATATTTTTTCATCAAAATTTTTTTTAATCAATTTTTTATTTTATTATAATATTCTTGATACACAGGTGAAACAATAATTCAGATATGATGTACCATTAATGAGCATTACCTTTAGTTAGTTTTGTAAACAAACACATGTGCTTGAATCAGAGATGACAAAAACAAGTGGGCGGTCCTTAATTGTTTATCGTGACCACTGACCAGTAATACTTGAGATAAGAGAAGATTCCATTAAATGAATTAACTTTTAATCAATACCAAAAGAAATAAATTAGTTATTTGCAATGGAATTTATTTCAAAATATCTAATGTATAATTTTCATTTAGTAAAATCCAACTAAAAGGGAAGAATACACATGAGCAAACTAAGGTTCCGGGCGATTCCTGTTATCGTTAGTGGTTCACGTGTGGTTAGTGGAGGTGGAGTTTTGACCTAATCAGTAGGCAGTTAACCTCAAGCTAGGTCAGAGTGATGTAACTTCTCCCCCAATTGCATGTGTTTACTGCACCGGGTATGCATTTTTCAGCTATATTTAGAGTTTAAGTGAAGAAATTCTATCTTTCTGATCAAATCATTGTTGATTTATGATTCAAGGTCAATCCTGAAGTGTTCCCATGGCACATTTGTGACTTCTATTCAAGAAAATTGGGTACCAAGAGGAAAATTATAACTTTTGGTATTTTTCCACTACAATTTTTGACATAAAAAATGTCGACTTTGAATGAAATTAGCTCCTGCATTGGTACCCCTAGAGGTTTGGTTTTGGTATATGTTGTTCTTAGACCTATTATCTGCAAAAGTTTGTCTCGGATTTCTGATAGAATTAATAGAACAAATTCTACACACAATTAAATTTGGTGAAATTTTATGAAGTCAGGCTGTATACACATAATGGGGCTTTAAGAGAGATTGAAACATCACAGGAAAAATCTTGAGACACGGCTTTGGAGGTCACGCTGTGTTGATAAAGAAATTGTAAAATGTTTTACCATTTGATAAACATGAAACAGCTATTTTTGGTCAAGTGCACACACCAAGATTTTGCAACTAATTGCATAATAATTAATTATGTAATTGTTGCATAATCATAATATTATAATCAGTGGAAAGATATATCTTTCTTCATTCAAATGGTACCTCATTTGTTAATTTTGATGCAATATTAAGAAAGTTACAGCTGTTTTCAGATGGAAGATTGGAGGACAAAAATCTGTGTATAGTGCTACCTTAAAGTATTGTATCTGATCAAACAAGCTAACATTAATCCGTACGTGGTGACCACTGCTAGTAAAAATAGAAATATGTTTTCTATAATCTAAGCCCGCCAGGATATAACTGAAATATTGTTGAAAGTGGCGTTAAACACCTTAAGGTGAAAATAAATCAAATATTTAAACTAAAAATACTTCAAAACACATTTAAATCATACATGACTGGAACTGTTCCTTTCATAAAATAAAACTGCACTCAACCACTACATCTTCAATTCATAATGACAACCGTTACTTAAAATTGTATGGCTTCTGTTTATGCCTTTGCTATCTTCAAACATTTTTCGACAACTGTTATGTAGCAATAAAGGAAACTTTATTATGACAGGGATAACTGACGAAGACAATACTACTGTATACTACGCCATAAGAGAGTGATTATTATTTAATGGCAAATGGTCAATTTTTCAGTTATATCATGGCCAGAACAAATAACATATTGATGAGATGATGATGTCCTCTTTGTACTAGACCGATGTCCATAGTTGGATTTTTATAGTGCTATCTCATTGCATTTTTCCCTTCAAATAAATTAATACTTTTCTATATCATTACTTCTTTAATTGAAATTAACATATGCAACTGTCCACATGTAGACATGTAACTCCACTCAGACACATTATTCTGATTCTGAGCCAGTCTTTACTCTTACAACTGTCCACATGTAGACATGTAACTCCACTCAGACACATTATTCTGATTCTGAGCCAGTCTTTACTCTTACAACTGTCCACATGTAGACATGTAACTCCACTCAGACACATTATTCTGATTCTGAGCCAACCAGTCTTTGCTCTTATTACTCCTTTCCCGATCTTGAAATGTTGCTAAGCACACACGTGACACAGTATAAACTGTGTGCTTAGCAGTATTTCAAGATTTTTATTAGTACACTCAGACACATGAAAATGTGCAACATGAGGTCATATTACATGTACAAATATAAAGATAAACATGACAACATTGAACATGGGATTACAATTGCAAAATACAGAAATTCAATAATACAATATATATTGGTACACTGGCGATTAATGACAAAACAATTTCTATGAGAACAAGAAAAACATAATTTAGAAAAAACCCACAAGTTTACTTATAAATAACAATATATTTTTAAGAAGTGGCACATTACAGAGTGAAAGTAATCCTTTCATCTTATGGGTGATAGGATTTGAGGTGTAATATTTTGGGATAAATTTTGATCTTAAAGCAGCGATTAATTCATATTTGCATATAAACAAGTAATGAAACTCATCTCCAATATTCTCTCTACAGAAAGTACACATTCTGTCATTCCTAGCAATATTTTGCCATCTTCCTGTCTCTCTGGGGAATTTCACATTTGAACATCTAAATTTTGATAAATTAATCCTATTTTTGACTGATAATTTTGATAAGTATTTTTCAAATCCAAATTCGAAGATCGAGTAAAATTCACCACGAGATGAGTTTTCACCATCTGTGAACCATCGTTGAATAAAGTGATCATGTAAGTGTTCTTTTAAAATAGATTTCAGTAAATGTATATTAATATTCAATTGATTGGCAAAAATTATATAGCTAAGACCAGTATTATCAAAAATTGACATGACAAAAGATATCCATTTAAAATCATGATTTCCACTTTGATGAATTTGTAACATAAGTCTATAAAGGATACTACTGAGTTTGTTCTCGCTCTGAATAAGTTTCGTCCAAAACGAAAACGAGACCATTCTCAGCTTAACCCTGATTTCTAGTGGATATCTACCCAATTCACCATAGACCATATAATTTGGCATAGTTAATCTCACATTTAAAATTCTCTTACACAATTTTAGATGTATTTTTTCCATGATTTGTATATTTTCAAAACCCCAAACGTCTGAACCATAGAGTATAATTGCGGTTCTACTAAAGAATCAAACAATTTCAGTTGCAAATCTATTGGTATATTTTGGTTTCTGATTTTTTTGTAGATGGCAAAAAGTGACTTTTGAGCATGCTCTACAAGTCTCTTTCTGGAATCCACAAACGAACCATTGTATTTTAAGGTAATACCAAGATATATGTAAGAATCTATTATATCCAGATTTTCACCGTTTAATGTAAAATCAAAATTTTGTTGACATTTTCTCTTACTGAAAACTAGGACTTTGGTTTTGTTAACTTTGACAGTTAATTTCCATTTATCACAATATGACTGAAATATATTTATTGCTGATTGCATACCCTCCTTTGATTCTGAAAATATTACAGTGTCATCTGCATATAATAAGACAAAAATCTCAATAAATATATGAAGATTAGCCTCAAGTTTTTCCTTTACAATTTCAAGTGGACACCCTGCTAAATTTTTAAAATGGTCTTCTAAATCGTTTAAAAACACAGAAAATAAAAAGGGTGACAAGTTGTCAGAGCAGAGAAGCAACAAATATCACTGTTATATAGTCGTTGGTTTGAATGACTCACGATCAAGTCAGCACTCAAGACAACAACACCAAAACCAGTACACCACTTGAGAGACGAGCACACCAAACCATTACACATTATTATGACAGTTTAAACAGAAGAAATATGTAACTTTGTATACTTTGTACATCTTTATTCATAAAAATTAATATAAATAGAAAAAAGATGAATGTTGAGTAACCGTTTCTGTGACAAATCTATTATGTCTGATTAATCAATCTCAGCAAATAATCTGAATATACATTTTAAGTATTTCTTTAAAATATTATCAAGTAAATCTCAATACATTTAGGAGTTTAAACCAGTATTTTCACAATAAAAACAAATCTAAATAATAATTAGCCAGATTCTATGTGTACAAATAATTCTATAAATAGTAGGTAGTACTGTCTACAGAGTTGTATAATTCTATAAATAGTAGGTAGTACTGTCTACAGAGTTGTATAATTCTATAAATAGTAGGTAGTACTGTCTACAGAGTTGTATTACATCATTTCAGTAAATACATTCTCTCTTTATAACTGACAAGATAACAACCCAGCAACTTAATACATCTAGGACGTTAACCAACACAAGGACATCAGGGTCTTCTGACTCGTTCCCAATGCAGGGAACTTTACTAGTTTAAAAATGCATTGATTCTCTAAATCAGTCCACAAGAAAATTAACTCCAGTTAAGTGAACCGTACAGACTTGGTATAATGTGTGTCAAGTTAAGATCTTGTGTGACATAGCAATAAGATTATCTGTATCTTTAAGGGGAACTCCATGTCTATCTCCCTAAAGTGTCGGAATACAAAACATTAGATCATTGTTACCTACTATATTTACATCTTGACAACTAATGTCTATAAAAACTACTGTTATCACATAAATATTTATAATACTCATTAAGGCACTCAAAACATACAAATCATTCCATACACAGAAAAAGATCAATTATTAATGACGTCGCCTTGGTCAAAACTCTGACATGACGATGTCATATTAGGACTGGGTTGTACAAACCTCAATTAAATTTAAGTATAAATTAAACCTTAAGTGTAAATTAATTTCATGTACATTTCAAGCAAATTTAATAAAGTGTCAATTGAGCTTAAATTGACACTTAAATTTAATTGAGGTTTGTACAACCCAGACCTGGATTCAAGCAGATTAAATTCATTGACTGTGTTTCTACGATTTTTCTATAAGATTTTAGAATTTTTCTCACAGTGTAGTATTGTTCTATAGGATTTTAGAATTGTTCTCACAGTGTAGTATTTTTCTATAAGATTTTAGAATTGTTCTCACAGTGTAGTATTTTTCTATAAGATTTTAGAATTGTTCTCACAGTGTAGTATTTTTCTATAGGATTTTAGAATTGTTCTCACAGTGTAGTATTTTTCTATAAGATTTTAGAATTGTTCTCACAGTGTAGTATTTTTCTATAGGATTTTAGAATTGTTCTCACAGTGTAGTATTGTTCTATAAGATTTTTGAATTGTTCTCACAGTGTAGTATTTTTCTGTAAGATTTTAGAATTTTTCTCACAGTGTAGTATTGTTCTATAAGATTTTAGAATTGTTCTCACAGTGTAGTATTTTTCTATAAGATTTTAGAATTGTTCTCACAGTGTAGTATTTGTTATCAGATTTTAGAATTGTTCTTACAGTGTAGTATTTTTCTATAAGATTTTAGAATTGCTCTCAGTGTAGTGTTTTTCTATAAGATTTTAGAATTGTTCTTACAGTGTAGTATTTTTCTATTAAGATTTTAGAATTGTTCTCACAGTGTAGTATTTTTCTATAAGATTTTAGAATTGTTCTCACAGTGTAGTATTTTTCTATAGGATTTTAGAATTGTTCTCACAGTGCAGTATTTTTCTATAAGATTTTAGAATTGTTCTCACAGTGTAGTATTTTTCTATAAGATTTTAGAATTGTTCTCAGTGTATTTTTTTTTCTATAAGATTTTAGAATTGTTCTCACAGTGTAGTATTTTTCTATAAGATTTTTGAATTGTTCTCACAGTGTAGTATTTTTCTATAAGATTTTAGAATTGTTCTCACAGTGTAGTATTTTTCTATAGGATTTTAGAATTGTTCTCACAGTGTAGTATTTTTCTATAAGATTTTAGAATTGTTCTCACAGTGTAGTATTTTTCTATAGGATTTTAGAATTGTTCTCACAGTGTAGTATTGTTCTATAAGATTTTTGAATTGTTCTCACAGTGTAGTATTTTTCTGTAAGATTTTAGAATTGTTCTCACAGTGTAGTATTGTTCTATAAGATTTTAGAATTGTTCTCACAGTGTAGTATTTTTCTATAAGATTTTAGAATTGTTCTCACAGTGTAGTATTTGTTATCAGATTTTAGAATTGTTCTTACAGTGTAGTATTTTTCTATAAGATTTTAGAATTGCTCTCAGTGTAGTGTTTTTCTATAAGATTTTAGAATTGTTCTCACAGTGTAGTATTTTTCTATAAGATTTTAGAATTGTTCTCACAGTGTAGTATTGTTCTATAAGATTTTAGAATTGTTCTCACAGTGTAGTATTTTTCTATAAGATTTTAGAATTGTTCTCAGTGTAGTATTTTTCTATTAAGATTTTAGAATTGTTCTCACAGTGTAGTATTTGTTATCAGATTTTAGAATTGTTCTTACAGTGTAGTATTTTTCTATAAGATTTTAGAATTGCTCTCAGTGTAGTGTTTTTCTATAAGATTTTAGAATTGTTCTCACAGTGTAGTATTTTTCTATAAGATTTTAGAATTGTTCTCACAGTGTAGTATTGTTCTATAAGATTTTAGAATTGTTCTCACAGTGTAGTATTGTTCTATAAGATTTTAGAATTGTTCTTACAGTGTAGTATTTTTCTATTAAGATTTTAGAATTGTTCTCACAGTGTAGTATTTTTCTATAAGATTTTAGAATTGTTCTCACAGTGTAGTATTTTTCTATCAGATTTTAGAATTGTTCTCACAGTGTAGTATTTTTCTATAAGATTTTAGAATTGTTCTCACAGTGTAGTATTTTTCTATAAGATTTTAGAATTGTTCTCACAGTGTAGTATTGTTCTATAAGATTTTAGAATTGTTCTTACAGTGTAGTATTTTTCTATTAAGATTTTAGAATTGTTCTCACAGTGTAGTATTGTTCTATAAGATTTTAGAATTGTTCTTACAGTGTAGTATTTTTCTATTAAGATTTTAGAATTGTTCTCACAGTGTAGTATTGTTCTATAAGATTTTAGAATTGTTCTTATAGTGTAGTATTTTTCTATTAAGATTTTAGAATTGTTCTCACAGTGTAGTATTTTTCTATAAGATTTTAGAATTGTTCTTACTGTGTAGTATTTTTCTATTAAGATTTTAGAATTGTTCTCACAGTGTAGTATTGTTCTATAAGATTTTAGAATTGTTCTTACAGTGTAGTATTTTTCTATTAAGATTTTAGAATTGTTCTCACAGTGTAGTATTTTTCTATAAGATTTTAGAATTGTTCTCACAGTGTAGTATTTTTCTATAAGATTTTAGAATTGTTCTCACAGTGTAGTATTGTTCTATAAGATTTTAGAATTGTTCTCACAGTGTAGTATTTTTCTATAAGATTTTAGAATTGTTCTCACAGTGTAGTATTTTTCTATAACATTTTAGAATTGTTCTCACAGTGTAGTATTTTTCTATAAGATTTTAGAATTGTTCTCACAGTGTAGTATTGTTCTATAAGATTTTAGAATTGTTCTCACAGTGTAGTATTGTTCTATAAGATTTTAGAATTGTTCTCACAGTGTAGTATTTTTCTATAACATTTTAGAATTGTTCTCACAGTGTAGTATTTTTCTATAAGATTTTAGAATTGTTCTCACAGTGTAGTATTTTTCTATAAGATTTTAGAATTGTTCTCACAGTGTAGTATTGTTCTATAAGATTTTAGAATTGTTCTCACAGTGTAGTATTTTTCTATAACATTTTAGAATTGTTCTCACAGTGTAGTATTTTTCTATAAGATTTTAGAATTGTTCTCACAGTGTAGTATTTTTCTATAAGATTTTAGAATTGTTCTCACAGTGTAGTATTTTTCTATAAGATTTTAGAATTGTTCTCAGTGTAGTATTTTGTTTTTGATTTTAACAATGCACAAAAACATAATATTGATGTGTTACTATAAATAACTTATCTGTTGTTGTGTTACTATAAATAACTTATCTGTTGTGTTAATTTCAAAGGAAAACGTAGATAATGTTAGATAAAAATTATTAATCCTATCAAATGTAATATGTATCAATTAAAAGTTATGATTATTCAAACAACTTAGTAGATACAAGTACAAACACCAATACCGGTATCCATGACAACATGCTTAATATCAATTATTATGCAATTTTGAGTATGTCAAATAAAATATAACTTGTAAGAGTATATCTACTTACAGAGATGAGAATAAGTTTATCAGTCATATTAAAAGTTTATACTAAAATATTGTATGAAAAGTTGAGCCACTTGAGAGCATTTACACTTCAACAGATCTGTCTTTAATACATAACTATGTACATGTATAATTAAAAACTAGAGGCTCAGTGGGCCGAGCCTGTGTCGCTCACCTTTCATTCTGCTTTGAGGAAACTTAATACAGAACCTTCCATACATGTAGATGATTCCTACCAAGTTTTGGTTCATATGATTAAGCAGTTTCAAAGGAGAAGTTTTTTAGAAATCGACCAATCAGAAACAAGAATTGCATGTGGTGGCCATGTTTGCTAACCGATCGTGACGAAATGAGCAATCTTCATAGAGGACATTCCACAAATGATTCCTACAAAGTTTCGGTGGTAGCCATGTTTGCTAACCGATCGGGACGAAATGAGCAATCTTCATAGAGGACATTCCATAGATGATTCCTATCAAGTTTCGGTGGTAGCCATGTTTGTTAACTGATCGGGACGAAATGAGCAATCGTCATAGAAGACATTCCATAGATGCTTCCTATCAAGTTTCAGTTCATTTGGCCATGCGGTTTCAGAGGAGAAGATTTTTAAAAATCGGCCAATCAGAAATAAGAATTGCCTGTGGCGGCCATGTTTGGCTATGGATTATAACAAAATGTGCACTCTTTAGAGAGGACCTTCCATAGATGCTTACTACCAAGTTTCACTTGGCAGAGGGTTTTCAGAGCAGAAGTTTAAAATGTGAAAAGTAAACGGATGACAGATGACGGACACCAAGTGATGGCAAAATCTCATATTGCCTTTGGCAAGGTTTGTTAAAAAGAATATTAAAATGTGAATACCTACTTGTAATGTATAGAATAAACATGTTACACTATATCAGCATCAGTTAAGGGAGATAATTGCAAGAGTTATCTTTCTTTTAGCAGCTTAGGCAAGAGTTATCTTTCTTTTAGCAGTTTCATAGATCATCCTACCATGCAAGGTTTCGTTCATTTGGCCAAACGGTTTCAGAGGAGAAGAATTTTAAAAATCAGCCAATCAGAAACAAGAGACGCCTGTGGCGGTCATGTTTGTTAACGGATCCGGGCGAAATGAGCAATCTTTACAAAGGACCTTCCATAGATGCTTACTACCAAGTTTTGGTTCATTTGGCCAAGCGGTTTCAGAGGAGAAGATTTTTAAAAAATCGGCCAATCAGAAACAAGAATTGCCTGTGGTGGCCATGTTTGTTAACCGATCGGAACAAAATGAGCAATTTTTATAGAAGACCTTCCATAGATGCTTCCTACCAAGTTTCGGTTTATTTGGCCAAGCGATTTCAGAGGAGAAGATTTTTAAAAATCAGCCAATGAGAAACAAGAGTCGCCTGTAGCGGTCATGTTTGTTAACGGATCGGGACGAAATGAGCAATCTTTACAAAGGACCTTCCATAGATGCTTCCTACCAAGTTTCGGTTCATTTGGTCAAGTGGTTTCAGAGGAGAAGATTTTTAAAAATCGGCCAACCAGAAACAAGAAAATTGCTTGTGGCGGCCTTGTTTCTTGATGGATCGGGACGAAATGAGCAATCTTTATAGAGGACCTTCCATAGATGCTTCCTACCAAATTTCAGTTCATTTGGCTGAGTGAGGGGTTTCAGAGGATAAGATTAGAATGTGAAAAGTTAACAGACGACGGACGCCAAGTGATGGCAAAAGCTGACATTGCCTTTGGCAAGGTGAGCTAAAAAAGTACATTCTAACATAAAAAAAATTATTTTATACTGGATGTATACAGTACAGAATTATACCACGATTATAAAACAGTACACAATTATACCACGATTATAAAACAGTACACAATTATACCACGATTATAAAACAGTACACAATTATATCACGATTATAAAACAGTACATAATTATACAACGATTATAAAACAGTACAGAATTATACCACAATTAAATAATATATATAAAAAATATACAAAGGTTCAAAATATGATTGCATATGGAATATGAAGTATTTAAGATAACAAGTTATGTACAATTTTACCTGACATTTTTTTTATATATGTTTTCCTCATTCCTTTGGACAGCTTATATAGTTACCAATATAACATGAACTATCTTAATCCAATTAAAATAAAAATTGTCAACCTATATTTCTGTTTTTGGAGGATGAAATTATTTTTTGTAGATTTGAATGAAGAAATGTAGAAATGTATGATAAAGTATACTTTGTAGCTTAATATTATTCAGCATTTAAATGTATGTATATGGCACACAATGATTTATAATACAAATGAAATATACACATTATTGTACACATAATTTACATATGTATTAGGTATAGACAATTATATAAAGTGTTATGTATTATACAATGTAACAAGTTTTATAACGAGCATTGTAAAGTTCTCCAAATTAAAATAATAAATGTACATTCATTTCTTTTATAAATTCTCTTATAAATTTGTATATGTGCAATTTTTATCTGACTTGCATGACAGATATGAAACTCCAAGTGTTTATCTAAAACACTTTTTTATAATGGAAGAAAGAAAAAGACCAAATAAAAATGTAAGGAAGGAGAGCTGACTAACAGGTGATCCATTCTCGTAGACGGAAATTGATGGACAGTTCTGACCTTGACATTCCATAGTTTCTGTGAAAGAAAATATTAGATAATTTTCAAATGTAATAAAAATTAGTTTATTACATATAACTTATGTTTACTTACTCTGTACTTCTGTGTTTCTCCTTCTTACAAAAATTTATATGGCAGCTTGATATATATTATAATTCAAGCTATAAAAGATTGTTTACTGTTTTCATGTTTACAGAGATTGTGTCAAATATTATAGCTTGGTGTCATGTTTACAGAGATTGTGTCAAATAATATAGATGTGTGTCATGCTTACAGAGATGGTGTCAAATATTATAGCTTGGTGTCATGTTTACAGAGATTGTGTCAAATAATATAGATGTGTGTCATGTTTACAGAGATTGTGTCAAATAATATAGATGGGCGTCATGTTTACAGAGATTGTGTCAAATATCTACAGCTTGGTGTCATGTTTACAGAGATTGTGTCAAATAATATAGATGGGTGTCATGTTTACAGAGATTGTGTCAAATATCTACAGCTTGGTGTCATGTTTACAGAGATTGTGTCAAATATCTACAGCTTGGTGTCATGTTTACAGAGATTGTGTCAAATATCTATAGCTTGGTGTCATGTTTAGAGATTGTGTCAAATATCTACAGCTTGGTGTCATGTTTACAGAGATTGTGTCAAATATTATAGCTTGGTGTCATGTTTACAGAGATTGTGTCAAATATCTATAGCTTGGTGTCATGTTTAGAGATTGTGTCAAATATTATAGATGTGTGTCATGTTTACAGAGATTGTGTCAAATATCTATAGCTTGGTGTCATGTTTAGAGATTGTGTCAAATATTATAGCTTGGTGTCATGTTTACAGAGATTGTGTCAAATATTATAGCTTGGTGTCATGTTTACAGAGATTGTGTCAAATATCTACAGCTTTATGTCATGTTTACAGAGATTGTGTCAAATATTATAGCTTGGTGTCATGTTTACAGAGATTGTGTCAAATATCTATAGCTTGGTGTCATGTTTACAGAGATTGTGTCAAATATCTACAGCTTGGTGTCATGTTTACAGAGATTGTGTCAAATATCTATAGCTTGGTGTCATGTTTACAGAGATTGTGTCAAATATCTATAGCTTGGTGTCATGTTTACAGAGATTGTGTCAAATATCTACAGCTTGGTGTCATGTTTACAGAGATTGTGTCAAATAATATAGATGGGTGTTATGTTTACAGAGATTGTGTCAAATATCTACAGCTTGGTGTCATGTTTACAGAGATTGTGTCAAATATCTACAGCTTGGTGTCATGTTTACAGAGATTGTGTCAAATATCTATAGCTTGGTGTCATGTTTAGAGATTGTGTCAAATATCTACAGCTTGGTGTCATGTTTACAGAGATTGTGTCAAATATTATAGCTTGGTGTCATGTTTACAGAGATTGTGTCAAATATCTATAGCTTGGTGTCATGTTTAGAGATTGTGTCAAATATTATAGCTTGGTGTCATGTTTACAGAGATTGTGTCAAATATCTATAGCTGGTGTCATGTTTAGAGATTGTGTCAAATATTATAGCTTGGTGTCATGTTTACAGAGATTGTGTCAAATATTATAGCTTGGTGTCATGTTTACAGAGATTGTGTCAAATATCTACAGCTTTATGTCATGTTTACAGAGATTGTGTCAAATATTATAGCTTGGTGTCATGTTTACAGAGATTGTGTCAAATATCTATAGCTTGGTGTCATGTTTAGAGATTGTGTCAAATATCTACAGCTTGGTGTCATGTTTACAGAGATTGTGTCAAATATCTATAGCTTGGTGTCATGTTTACAGAGATTGTGTCAAATATCTATAGCTTGGTGTCATGTTTACAGAGATTGTGTCAAATATCTACAGCTTGGTGTCATGTTTACAGAGATTGTGTCAAATATCTATAGCTTGGTGTCATGCTTAGAGATTGTGTCAAATATTATAGCTTGGTGTCATGTTTACAGAGATTGTGTCAAATATCTATAGCTTGGTGTCATGTTTAGAGATTGTGTCAAATATTATAGCTTGGTGTCATGTTTACAGAGATTGTGTCAAATATTATAGCTTGGTGTCATGTTTACAGAGATTGTGTCAAATATCTATAGTTTGGTGTCATGTTTACAGAGATTGTGTCAAATATCTATAGCTTGGTGTCATGTTTACAGAGATTGTGTCAAATATCTATAGCTTGGTGTCATGTTTACAGAGATTGTGTCAAATATCTACAGCTTGGTGTCATGTTTACAGAGATTGTGTCAAATATCTATAGCTTGGTGTCATGTTTACAGAGATTGTGTCAAATATCTACAGCTTGGTGTCATGTTTACAGAGATTGTGTCTAATATTATAGCTTTTTGTCATGTTAACAGCATCTTCGCTAGCCAAGGGTTACGATCCACTCCTCTCCTCTCCACCCTTGGCAGATTAAGTCAGAATTTTGTAATTCCCGCGTATCGCCCTCTAGCGGATTTTTGAAGTTCAGTCCATTTGTATTACATCATTATCAACCAATGAGAACGGTTGTACTATTACCTGTTCGAAGGGACTTCAGTTAATTGAGCAAATACTTTAAAAGTTTCTGTAAATATCGTTCTTCTGTGTTTGGGGGGGGCAAAGATTCATGACAGTCTACAGTTTTCTCCACATGTTGCCATTGTTTACATTTTTCTTTCTCTACATGTGATCGTTGCGTGATCTTTTGTGAGACACATTTTGATTGGACGCAGCCACCCACTGCTGCATCGAATAGAAAACAATACCGTGAGGACCCGAAATTCCGACTTAATCTGCCAAGGGTGGAGAGGAGAGGATCGTAACCCATGGCTAGTGAAGATGTGTTTACAGAGATTGTGTCAAATATTTAGCTTCAGGGGTGTGGAAATACTGAAATCTTCTACTTGTCCACGAGCAAGTAATCTCAAAAAAGTTATTTGTCCTGTTTTTTGTGTGAAAACATTTGATACTTGCAAACGCAGTTGCTAAATTGAACTTTGTCTATTATATCATTGCGTAAAATTTGAAATATAGTTTTAATAAAGTTAACACAAACATCCCTGTCTAAGTGATCACTGCCCAAATGAACGCCATTTTAAATTTGGATTTCAGATAGGAATGTGCAGTCAGAGAATAGCCAGTTGTTATTACAGTGTAGATACAGAATATACTGTGTTGAAAAATATTCTCATATCAATAAAGTTCATTTTGAATTTGATTAACCTTGGCAATGGCCTTATCCATCAAACCAGCCACGTATTTAGTTTTAGTGGCGTCTTCATACTTCGCTTTGATTTTTTTACTGGTGGGATGACAAGTATCCATTCTGTCCACGATTTTGCCAATAAACATTAATGATTTCTGCAGATATTGCAATACGAGACATTATCAGAATCCAGCATTAAATATAAGAAATCGGCTAGCCCATTGGACTGAACAGTCCGTTGGGTGTTTTTCCTCGAATTATGGTCCTTTTCTGCTAGAGTTTGTCGTTTGTTAACTTTCTCGTGATGTTCATTGTGGCCAGAATCTTTCTCAGTCTTTTTTATTATTAAATATTTGTCCATTGCAACGACTGCAACCCGATTTGTATCATATGTTCACGGATGTTAGGTCATGTTTGTTTACGAAAAGTATGGACAAGCAAGGAAACGTCACATTCGGAACTCCAATAAAAACCTGTTACACGATCCCGGTTATCGTTAAGTAAATGCAGTACAATTATCATTGCAATCGGGTTGTAATACTCAACTTAGAACATGTACAATTCTGGTTATTTTTAGCTGCTTTCGGAACACCACTAACACGATCGCTTCCAATATAAAAAAAACCCAAAACATTTATCTCTATAACCGTCAATATTTACGATATATTATCACTTGAGGAATTGTCTTTTCAGAGTACTTTAAACAGAAATTATTTTTATTTGTTTATCTTTACTTGTCCCCGGACAAGCTAGCCAGGAAAATCTACTTGTCCGGCAGGTTCTATGTACGAGTCGGGCATGACAATTCCACACCTCTGAGCTTTATGTCATGTTTACAGAGATTGTGTCAAATATTATAGATTGGTGTTATGTTTACAGAGATTGTGTCAAATATCTATAGCTTGGTGTCATGTTTACAGAGATTGTGTCAAATATTATATCTTGGTGTCATGTTTACAGAGATTGTGTCAAATATTATAGCTTGGTGTCATGTTTACAGAGATTGCGTCAAATATCTATAGCTTAGTGTGATGTTTACAGAAATTGTGTCAAATATTATATCTTGGTGTCATGTTTACAGAGATTGTGTCAAATATTATAGATTGGTGTTATGTTTACAGAGATTGTGTCAAATATCTATAGCTTGGTGTCATGTTTACAGAGATTGTGTCAAATATTATATCTTGGTGTCATGTTTACAGAGATTGTGTCAAATATTATAGATTGGTGTTATGTTTACAGAGATTGTGTCAAATATCTATAGCTTGGTGTCATGTTTACAGAGATTGCATCAAATATCTATAGCTTGGTGTCATGTTTACAGAGATTGTGTCAAATATTATAGCTTGGTGACATGTTTACAGAGATTGTGTCAAATATTATATCTTGGTGTCATGTTTAGAGATTGTGTCAAATATTATATCTTGGTGTCATGTTTACAGAGATTGTGTCAAATATTATAGCTTGGTGTCATGTTTACAGAGATTGTGTCAAATATCTATAGCTTGGTGTCATGTTTAGAGATTGTGTCAAATATTATAGCTTGGTATCATGTATACAGAGATTGTGTCATATATTATAGCTTGGTGGCATGTTTACAGAGATTGTGTCAAATGTTATAGCTTGATGTCATGTTTACAGAGATTGTGTCAAATATTATATCTTGGTGTCATGCTTACAGAGATTGTGTCAAATATTATAGCTTGGTGTCATGTTTACAGAGATTGTGTCAAATATTATAGCTTGGTGTCATGTTTACAGAAATATGTTAGAGATTATATCTTGGTGTAGTTTTTTCAGAGACTGTGTCGGATGTTTCTTGATGTCATGTTTTCAGAGATTGTGTCATATATCTGGTTGTTCAGTTTTCAGATATTGTGTCATATATCTGGTTGTCCAGTTTTCAGAGATTGTTTTTATTGTCAAAGATATATCTTTGTGTCATGTTTTCAGAGATTGCTTTTGTTGTCAAAGATATATCTTTGTGTCATGTTTTCAGAGATTGTGCCCAAGATATATCTTGGTGTTGTGTTTTCAGAGATTGTGTTAAAGATATATCTGGTTGTCCAGTTTTCAGAGACTGTGTCAAAGATATATCTTGGTGTCTTGTTTTCAGAAATTGTGTCAAAGATATATCTTTGTGTCATGTTTTCAGAGATTGTGTCAAAGATATATCTTGGTGTCATGTTTTCAGAAACTGTCAAAAATATATCTTGGTGTTGTGTTTTCAGAGATTGTGTCAAAGATATATCTGGTTGTCCAGTTTTCAGAGACTGTGTCAAAGGTATATCTTGGTGTCTTGTTTTCAGAGATTGTGTCAAAGATATAGCTTGTTGTCCAGTTTTCAGATTGTTTTTGTTGTCATGTCTTCAGAGATTGTGTCAAAGATATATCTTGTTTTCATTTTTAAGTATGATATAAAACTTACCAAATAGTGTAAATTTTGCAGATCTCGTTCCAAACTCATTAGTTCCTGTACAATAATAATCTCCATAGTCATTACCCTGAACGTTTTGTATTAACACAGAATACCACTTCTCATCAGCTTTCAATCTTTGATCGTCCTGTAGATTTAAGTCATATTTATCATTATCTTGAATTTGTTCTCTTTCTCGAGTTGCTTTATTTTCTTTATACCATATGACCTCTGCCCTTGGATTACCTGAAATAAATAGAACAAAACAAGAATGAGTGAGGGATCGTTGTTTAATGCCAAGTGGGAAAATGTTCAGCTACATCATGTCCAGAACAAGTTAAGTTTCAATGAAATGATGATGTTCTCTTTGTACTAGACCAACACCCTTAGCTGGATTTTTAATGTGCAAGCTCACTGAAACAACAGTCCGTGGGTCGACATGCCACTCCACCCTGACACATCTTGATTCTGAGCTAACCCGTACTTGCTCTTACTTCTTAATGCTGCGTAATCAGCAGAGAAGCAATAAATACCAATTTATTTTCTTTCGCTTGACCCGATCAGAACTTAAACTTGTAACAACCTACTACACTTGTGGTGAATACACTAACCATATTACACAACCCATGTGACTGAACCATACAAAATAAATGAAGGATTATAAACATGATATATGACATAAATCATACTGTTTGGTTAAGGTCATTGACTTCTCACCACAAGCTTTAACTACTTCCATAACAAGTCTTGTGGTTACAATACAGCTTGAGAAAATGCTAACAAGTCAAACTAGAGGCTCAGTGGACTGAGCCTGTGTCGCTTACCTTTCATTCTGCTTTGAGGAAACTTAATACAGAATCTACCATAGGTGCTTCCCACCAAGTTTTGGTCATTTGGCTAAACAGTTACAAAGAAGAAGATATTTAGAAATCGATCAATCAGAAACAAGAATGGCCTGTGGTGGGCATGTTTATTGATGGATCGGAACTAAATGAGCATTCTTTATAGATGACCATCCAAGGATGCTTCCTACCAAGTTTCGATTTATTTGGCAAAGCGGTTTCAGAGAAGAAGATTTTTTAGAAATCAACCAATCAGAAACAAGAATTGCCTGTGGCGGCCATGTTTGTTAACGGATTGGAACTAAATGAGCAATCTTTATAGAGGACCTGCCATAGATGCTTCCTACCAAATTTTGATTCATTTGGCCAAGTGGTTACAGAGGAGATGATTTATTAGAAATCAACCAATCAGAAACAATAATTTTCTGTGGTGGCCATGTTTGATAACGGATCGGGACGAAATGAGCAATCTTTATAGAGGACCTGCCATATATGCTTCCTACCAAGTTTCGGTTCATTTGGCCATGTGGTTTCAGAGAAGAAGATTTTTTTAAATCGGCCAATCAGAAACAAGAATTGCCTATGGCGGCCATGTTTGTAAACGAATCGGAACTAAATGAGCATTCTTAATAGAGGACCTTCCAAGGATGCTTCCTACCAAGTTTCGGTTCATTTGGCAAAGAGGTTTCACAGGAGAAGATTTTTTTAGAAATCAACCAATCAGAAACAAGAATTGTCTGTGGCAGCCATGTTTGTTAACGAATTGGAACTAAATGAGAACTCTTTATAGAGGACCTTCCAAGGATGCTTCCTACCAAGTTTCGGTTCATTTGGCAAAGCGGCTTCAGAGGAGAAGATTTTTTTAGAAATCAACCAATCAGAAACAAGAATTGCCTATGGAGGCCATGTTTGCTAACGAATCAGAACTAAATGAGCAATCTTTATAGAGAACCTTCCAAGGATGCTTCCTACCAAGTTTTGATTCATTTGGCCAAGCAGTTTCAGAGGAGAAGATTTTTTTAGAAATCAACCAATCAGAAACAAGAATTGCCTGTGGTGACCATGTTTGTTAACGGAGCAGGACGAAATGAGCAATCTTTATAGAGGACATGCCATAGATGCTTCCTACCAAGTTTCAGAGGAGAAGATTTTTAAAAATCGGCCAATCATAAACAAGAATTGCTTATGACGGCCATGTTTGTTAATGGATCAGCAAACTTTAGAGAGGACCTTCCATAGATGCTTCCTACCAAGTTTCACTTCATTTGGCTGAGGGGTTTCAGAGGAGAAGATTAAAATGTGAAAAGTTAACGGACGACGGACAAAAGCTCACATTGCCTTTGGCAAGGTGAGCTAAATACATACATAATAATAACAAAACATTTGCTTGGAAAATTGTGTATATATGTCAACAGAAAATTTGAACAACATTCATACAGCAAAAATGATTTGATATCTACAATATTGGTAAGCTTTACCTGCCACGAGACAGTCTAGTTTGGCATGAAATCTTCTATTCTGTGCTTGTCCCACAGTGTCCTGTACAGCAATACAATATGGTTTAAATCTGACCTCAAGTTGTACTGTATAATCAGCTGGTGGTTTGACATTGTTGTCAGCGATACAAATAAATTGCCCTCTATCTGTAGCATGGATTCCAAGCATATTATATATACCTCCCTAAATAGAAACAAGAAAGTAATTAGAAACTGTCGCTTGAAATCATTGAAATACATACCAATTATATACATAGTGTATTGGTACATGACTTTGTATCAGGTCAAGCTTGTTGTGTGAACTAGTATCAATATGAGTCATGATAGCAACAGTGTGTTGGTACAAGACTGTGTAGCAGGTCAAGCTTGTTGTGTGAACCAGTATCAATATGAGTAATGATAACGACAGTGTGTTGGTACAAGACTTTGTAGCAGGTCAAGCTTGTTGTGTGAACCAGTATCAATATCAGTCATGATAGCAACAGTGTGTTGGTACAAGACTTTGTAGCAGGTCAAGCTTGTTGTGTGAACTAGTATCAATATCAGTCATGATAGCAACAGTGTGTTGGTACAAGACTTTGTAGCAGGTCAAGCTTGTTGTGTGACCTAGTATCAATATGAGTCATGATAGCAACAGTGTGTTGGTACAAGACTTTGTAGCAGGTCAAGCTTGTTGTGTGAACCAGTATCAATATGAGTCATGATAGCAACAGTGTGTTGGTACAAGACTTTGTAGCAGGTCAAGCTTGTTGTGTGAACCAGTATCAATATGAGTAATGATAACGACAGGTTGTGATGTGGCTAGTTTATATGATGACGAGAGCTGATACAAAGTCACAAAATAGAAAATTGTTTAAAAAAATAATAACTTTTTCTTAACCTAAGAGAAATACGAAAGTTTTCTGATCTCAGCAACAAATATTAATGATAATCATGCTCCCCTAAAACAACAAATAATAATGATAATCATGCTCCCTAAAACAACAAATAATAATGATAATCATGCTCTCTAAAACAACAAATAATAATGATAATCATGCTCCCCTAAAACAACAAATAATAATGATAATCATGCTCCCCTAAAATAACAAATAATAATGATAATCATGCTCCCTAAAACAACAAATAATAATGATAATCATGCTCCCTAAAACAACAAATAATAATGATAATCATGCTCTCTAAAACAACAAATAATAATGATAATCATGTTCTCCTAAAAACAACAAATAATAATGATAATCATGCTCCTAAAACAACAAATAATAATGATAATCATGCTCTCTAAAACAACAAATATTAATGATAATCATGCTCCCCTAAAACAACAAATAATAATGATAATCATGGTCCCCTAAAACAACAAATATTAATGATAATCATGCCCCCCTAAAACAACAAATAATAATGATAATCATGCTCCCCTAAAACAACAAATAATAATGATAATCATGCTCCCTAAAACAACAAATAATAATGATAATCATGCTCCCCTAAAACAACAAATAATAATGATAATCATGCTCCCTAAAACAACAAATAATAATGATAATCATGCTCCCCCAATAACAAGAAATAATAATGATAATCATGCTCCCCTAAAACAACAAATAATAATGATAATCATGCTCTCTAAAACAACAAATAATAATGATAATCATGCTCCCCCAATAACAAGAAATAATAATGATAATCATGCTCCCCTAAAATAACAAATAATAATGATAATCATGCTCCTAAAACAACAAATATTAATAATAATCATGCTTCCCTAAAACAACAAATAATAATGATAATCATGCTTCCCTAAAACAACAAATAATAATGATAATCATGCTCTCTAAAACAACAAATATTAATGATAATCATGCTCTCTAAAACAACAACACAAGAAGCCTACATTGTACCTACCTTATGTTGAAAACCACCTCCTGGTAATGGAAATCCATCCCCCCTTTTCCATGTGACATTAGGACTAGGAATACCATTAGCTTCACATGTCAAAGAGATATTTTCTCCTTCTTCAACTGTTATACTTGCGGCACTGTTTGCTTTAATAGTTGGTGCAACTGTCAATTTAAATAAAAATATAATTGAACAATTCCATCATTATTGTTTAACATCCAGCAAGTAGAATTAAATATTTCAGCTATAATATTCAGGACAAGAACAAATACATCGATACTTAAAAATAATATACAGAAATGAAGGAGCAATGGAACAATTGTCCCTTTAACTGTACAAGGGGTTACTCTCGTGTGTCCTCCATTTTATGTATATAAATGACTCAATTTCTTATTATTTTGTTTTATTACCAATATGAAAAATGTAGAGTTTACCAAATGAGTATAAACAAATTTAAAAACAGGATCTTTTTAAAAGTTGAATAAAATTGCATGAATCTTCAGTCAATTATGATTCTAAAGTTTAAATATATCCTCTAAATTGGTGGGAGAAAATGTTTGAACTCTTGATAAATATTTTGTTTCTGCTCAATTTTTTTTATCGTCTACTGTAAAAAGAGAGACAACTAACTCCATTATCATGAGATGTACAGGAGAGACAACTAACTCCATTATCATGAGATGTACAGGAGAGAAAACTAACTCCATTATCATGAGATGTACAAGAGAGACAACTAACTCCATTATCATGAGATGTACAAGAGAGACAACTAACTCCATTATCATGAGATGTACAATAGAGACAACTAACTCCATTACCATGAGATGTACAAGAGAGACAACTAACTCCATTATCATGAGATGTATAAGAGAGACAACTAACTCCATTATCATGAGATGTACAAGAGAGACAACTAACTCCATTATCATGAGATGTACAAGAGAGACAACTAACTCCATTATCATGAGATGTATAAGAGAGACAACTAACTCCATTATCATGAGATGTACAAGAGAGACAACTAACTCCATTATCATGAGATGTACAGGAGAGACAACTAACTCCATTATCATGAGATGTACAGGAGAGAAAACTAACTCCATTATCATGAGATGTACAGGAGAGACAACTAACTCCATTATCATGAGATGTACAGGAATGACAACTAACTCCATTATCATGAGATGTACAGGAGAGACAACTAACTCCATTATCATGAGATGTACAGGAGAGAAAACTAACTCCATTATCATGAGATGTACAGGAGAGACAACTAACTCCATTATCATGAGATGTACAGGAGAGAAAACTAACTCCATTATCATGAGATGTACAGGAGAGAAAACTAACTCCATTATCATGAGATGTACAGGAGAGAAAACTAACTCCATTATCATGAGATGTACAGGAGAGACAACTAACTCCATTATCATGAGATGTACAGGAGAGACAACTAACTCCATTATCATGAGATGTACAGGAGAGACAACTAACTCCATTATCATGAGATGTACAGGAGAGACAACTAACTCCATTATCATGAGATGTACAAGAGAGACAACTAACTCCATTATCATGAGATGTACAAGAGAGACAACTAACTCCATTATCATGAGATGTACAGGAGAGACAACTAACTCCATTATCATGAGATGTACAGGAGAGACAACTAACTCCATTATCATGAGATGTACAGGAGAGACAACTAACTCCATTATCATGAGATGTACAGGAGAGACAACTAACTCCATTATCATGAGATGTACAGGAGAGACAACTAACTCCATTATCATGAGATGTACAGGAGAGACAACTAACTCCATTACCATGAGATGTACAGGAGAGACAACTAACTCCATTACCATGAGATGTACAGGAGAGACAACTAACTCCATTATCATGAGATGTACAGGAGAGACAACTAACTCCATTATCATGAGATGTACAGGAGAGACAACTAGCTCCATTATTATGAGATGTACAGGAGAGACAACTAACTCCATTATCATGAGATGTACAGGGTAGACAACTAACTCCATTATCATCAGATGTACAAGAGAGACAACTAACTCCATTATCATGAGATGTACAGGAGAGACAACTAACTCCATTATCACGAGATGTACAGGAGAGACAACTAACTCCATTATCATGAGATGTACAGGAGAGACAACTAACTCCATTATCATGAGATGTACAGGAGAGACAACTAACTCCATTATCATGAGCTGTACAAGAGAGTCAACTAACTCCATTATCATGAGATGTACAGGAGAGACAACTAACTCCATTATCATGAGATGTACAGGAGAGAAAACTAACTCCATTATCATGAGATGTACAGGAGAGACAACTAACTCCATTACCATGAGATGTACAGGAGAGACAACTAACTCCATTACCATGAGATGTACAGGAGAGACAACTAACTCCCTTATCATGAGATGTACAGGAGAGACAACTAACTCCATTATCATGAGATGTACAGGAGAGACAACTAGCTCCATTATTATGAGATGTACAGGAGAGACAACTAACTCCATTATCATGAGATGTACAGGGTAGACAACTAACTCCATTATCATCTGATGTACAAGAGAGACAACTAACTCCATTATCATCAGATGTACAGGAGAGACAACTAACTCCATTATCACGAGATGTAGAGGAGAGACAACTAACTCCATTATCATGAGATGTACAGGAGAGACAACTAACTCCATTATCATGAGATGTACAGGAGAGACAACTAACTCCATTATCATGAGATGTACAAGAGAGACAACTAACTCCATTACCATGAGATGTACAGGAGAGACAACTAACTCCATTACCATGAGATGTACAGGAGAGACAACTAACTCCATTATCATGAGATGTACAGGAGAGACAACTAACTCCATTATCATGAGATGTACAGGAGAGACAACTAGCTCCATTATTATGAGATGTACAGGAGAGACAACTAACTCCATTATCATGAGATGTACAGGGGAGACAACTAACTCCATTATCATCAGATGTATAAGAGAGACAACTAACTCCATTATCATGAGATGTACAGGAGAGACAACTAACTCCATTATCACGAGATGTACAGGAGAAACAACTAACTCCATTATCATGAGATGTACAAGAGAGACAACTAACTCCATTATCATGAGATGTACAAGAGAGACAATTAACTCCATTATCATGAGATGTACAAGAGAGACAACTAACTCCATTATCATGAGATGTACAATAGAGACAACTAACTCCATTACCATGAGATGTACAAGAGAGACAACTAACTCCATTATCATGAGATGTATAAGAGAGACAACTAACTCCATTATCATGAGATGTACAAGAGAGACAACTAACTCCATTATCATGAGATGTACAAGAGAGACAACTAACTCCATTATCATGAGATGTATAAGAGAGACAACTAACTCCATTATCATGAGATGTACAAGAGAGACAACTAACTCCATTATCATGAGATGTACAGGAGAGACAACTAACTCCATTATCATGAGATGTACAGGAGAGAAAACTAACTCCATTATCATGAGATGTACAGGAGAGACAACTAACTCCATTATCATGAGATGTACAGGAATGACAACTAACTCCATTATCATGAGATGTACAGGAGAGACAACTAACTCCATTACCATGAGATGTACAGGAGAGACAACTAACTCCATTACCATGAGATGTACAGGAGAGACAACTAACTCCATTACCATGAGATGTACAGGAGAGACAACTAACTCCATTATCATGAGATGTACAGGAGAGACAACTAACTCCATTATCATGAGATGTACAGGAGAGACAACTAGCTCCATTATTATGAGATGTACAGGAGAGACAACTAACTCCATTATCATGAGATGTACAGGGTAGACAACTAACTCCATTATCATCAGATGTACAAGAGAGACAACTAACTCCATTATCATGAGATGTACAGGAGAGACAACTAACTCCATTATCACGAGATGTACAGGAGAGACAACTAACTCCATTATCATGAGATGTACAGGAGAGACAACTAACTCCATTATCATGAGATGTACAGGAGAGACAACTAACTCCATTATCATGAGCTGTACAAGAGAGACAACTAACTCCATTATCATGAGATGTACAGGAGAGACCACTAACTCCATTATCATGAGATGTACAGGAGAGACAACTAACTCCATTATCATGAGATGTACAGGAGAGACAACTAACTCCATTACCATGAGATGTACAGGAGAGACAACTAACTCCATTACCATGAGATGTACAGGAGAGACAACTAACTCCCTTATCATGAGATGTACAGGAGAGACAACTAACTCCATTATCATGAGATGTACAGGAGAGACAACTAGCTCCATTATTATGAGATGTACAGGAGAGACAACTAACTCCATTATCATGAGATGTACAGGGTAGACAACTAACTCCATTATCATCTGATGTACAAGAGAGACAACTAACTCCATTATCATCAGATGTACAGGAGAGACAACTAACTCCATTATCACGAGATGTACAGGAGAGACAACTAACTCCATTATCATGAGATGTACAGGAGAGACAACTAACTCCATTATCATGAGATGTACAGGAGAGACAACTAACTCCATTATCATGAGATGTACAAGAGAGACAACTAACTCCATTATCATGAGATGTACAAGAGAGACAACTAACTCCATTATCATGAGATGTACAAGAGAGACAACTAACTCCATTATCATGAGATGTACAGGAGAGAAAACTAACTCCATTATCATGAGATGTACAGGAGAGACAACTAACTCCATTATCATGAGATGTACAAGAGAGACAACTAACTCCATTACCATGAGATGTACAGGAGAGACAACTAACTCCATTACCATGAGATGTACAGGAGAGACAACTAACTCCATTATCATGAGATGTACAGGAGAGACAACTAACTCCATTATCATGAGATGTACAGGAGAGACAACTAGCTCCATTATTATGAGATGTACAGGAGAGACAACTAACTCCATTATCATGAGATGTACAGGGGAGACAACTAACTCCATTATCATCAGATGTATAAGAGAGACAACTAACTCCATTATCATGAGATGTACAGGAGAGACAACTAACTCCATTATCACGAGATGTACAGGAGAAACAACTAACTCCATTATCATGAGATGTACAAGAGAGACAACTAACTCCATTATCATGAGATGTACAAGAGAGACAATTAACTCCATTATCATGAGATGTACAAGAGAGACAACTAACTCCATTATCATGAGATGTACAGGAGAGACAACTAACTCCATTATCATGAGATGTACAGGAGAGACAACTAACTCCATTATCATGAGATGTACAGGAGAGACAACTAACTCCATTATCACGAGATGTACAGGAGAGACAACTAACTCCATTATCATGAGATGTACAGGAGAGACAACTAACTCCATTATCATGAGATGTACAGGAGAGACAACTAACTCCATTATCATGAGATGTACAAGAGAGACAACTAACTCCATTATCATGAGATGTACAAGAGAGACAACTAACTCCATTATCATGAGATGTACAAGAGAGACAACTAACTCCATTATCATGAGATGTACAGGAGAGACAACTAACTCCATTATCATGAGATGTACAGGAGAGACAACTAACTCCATTATCATGAGATGTACAAGAGAGACAACTAACTCCATTACCATGAGATGTACAGGAGAGACAACTAACTCCATTACCATGAGATGTACAGGAGAGACAACTAACTCCATTATCATGAGATGTACAGGAGAGACAACTAACTCCATTATCATGAGATGTACAGGAGAGACAACTAGCTCCATTATTATGAGATGTACAGGAGAGACAACTAACTCCATTATCATGAGATGTACAGGGGAGACATCAAACTCCATTATCATCAGATGTACAAGAGAGACAACTAACTCCATTATCATGAGATGTACAGGAGAGACAACTAACTCCATTATCACGAGATGTACAGGAGAGACAACTAACTCCATTATCATGAGATGTACAGGAGAGACAACTAACTCTATTATCATGAAATGTACAGGAGAGACAACTAACTCCATTATCATGAGATGTACAAGAGAGACAACTAACTCCATTATCATGAGATGTACAAGAGAGACAATTAACTCCATTATCATGAGATGTACAAGAGAGACAACTAACTCCATTATCATGAGATGTACAGGAGAGAAAACTAACTCCATTATCATGAGATGTACAGGAGAGACAACTAACTCCATTATCATGAGATGTACAAGAGAGACAACTAACTCCATTATCATGAGATGTACAAGAGAGACAACTAACTCCATTATCATGAGATGTATAAGAGAGACAACTAACTCCATTATCATGAGATGTACAAGAGAGACAACTAACTCCATTATCATGAGATGTACAGGAGAGACAACTAACTCCATTATCATGAGATGTACAGGAGAGACAACTAACTCCATTATCATGAGATGTACAGGAGAGACAACTAACTCCATTATCATGAGATGTACAGGAGAGACAACTAACTCCATTATCATGAGATGTACAAGAGAGACAACTAACTCCATTATCATGAGATGTATAAGAGAGACAACTAACTCCATTATCATGAGATGTATAAGAGAGACAACTAACTCCATTATCATGAGATGTACAGGAGAGACAACTAACTCCATTATCATGAGATGTACAGGAGAGACAACTAACTCCATTATCATGAGATGTACAGGAGAGACAACTAACTCCATTATCATGAGATGTACAGGAGAGACAACTAGCTCCATTATCATGAGATGTACAGGAGAGACAACTAACTCCATTATCATGAGATGTACAGGAGAGACAACTAACTCCATTATCATGAGATGTACAGGAGAGACAACTAACTCCATTATCATGAGATGTACAGGAGAGACAACTAACTCCATTATCATGAGATGTACAGGAGAGACAACTAACTCCATTATCATGAGATGTACAGGAGAGACAACTAACTCCATTATCATGAGATGTACAAGAGAGACAACTAACTCCATTATCATGAGATGTATAAGAGAGACAACTAACTCCATTATCATGAGATGTACAGGAGAGACAACTAACTCCATTATCATGAGATGTACAGGAGAGACAACTAACTCCATTATCATGAGATGTACAGGAGAGACAACAAACTCCATTATCATGGGATGTACAGGAGAGACAACTAACTCCATTATCATGAGATGTACAGGAGAGACAACTAACTCCATTATCATGAGATGTACAGGAGAGACAACTAACTCCATTATCATGAGATGTACAAGAGAGACAACTAACTCCATTATCATGAGATGTATAAGAGAGACAACTAACTCCATTATCATGAGATGTACAGGAGAGAAAACTAACTCCATTATCATGAAATGTACAGGAGAGACAACTAACTCCATTATCATGAGATGTATAAGAGAGACAACTAACTCCATTATCATGAGATGTATAAGAGAGACAACTAACTCCATTATCATGAGATGTACAGGAGAGACAACTAACTCCATTATCATGAGATGTACAGGAGAGACAACTAACTCCATTATCATGAGATGTACAGGAGAGACAACTAACTCCATTATCATGGGATGTACAGGAGAGACAACTAACTCCATTATCATGAGATGTATAAGAGAGACAACTAACTCCATTATCATGAGATGTACAGGAGAGAAAACTAACTCCATTATCATGAGATGTACAGGAGAGACAACTAACTCCATTATCATGAGATGTATAAGAGAGACAACTAACTCCATTATCATGAGATGTACAAGAGAGACAACTAACTCCATTATCATGAGATGTACAGGAGAGACAACTAACTCCATTATCATGAGATGTACAGGAGAGACAACTAACTCCATTATCATGAGATGTACAGGAGAGACAACTAACTCCATTATCATGAGATGTACAAGAGAGACAACTAACTCCATTATCATGAGATGTACAAGAGAGACAACTAACTCCATTATCATGAGATGTACAAGAGAGACAACTAACTCCATTATCATGAGATGTACAGGAGAGAAAACTAACTCCATTATCATGAGATGTACAGGAGAGACAACTAACTCCATTATCATGAGATGTACAAGAGAGACAACTAACTCCATTACCATGAGATGTACAGGAGAGACAACTAACTCCATTACCATGAGATGTACAGGAGAGACAACTAACTCCATTATCATGAGATGTACAGGAGAGACAACTAACTCCATTATCATGAGATGTACAGGAGCGACAACTAGCTCCATTATTATGAGATGTACAGGAGAGACAACTAACTCCATTATCATGAGATGTACAGGGGAGACAACTAACTCCATTATCATCAGATGTATAAGAGAGACAACTAACTCCATTATCATGAGATGTACAGGAGAGACAACTAACTCCATTATCACGAGATGTACAGGAGAAACAACTAACTCCATTATCATGAGATGTACAAGAGAGACAACTAACTCCATTATCATGAGATGTACAGGAGAGACAACTAACTCCATTATCATGAGATGTACAGGAGAGACAACTAACTCCATTATCATGAGATGTACAGGAGAGACAACTAACTCCATTATCATGAGATGTACAGGAGAGACAACTAACTCCATTATCATGAGATGTACAGGAGAGACAACTAACTCCATTATCATGAGATGTACAGGAGAGACAACTAACTCCATTATCATGAGATGTACAAGAGAGACAACTAACTCCATTATCATGAGATGTATAAGAGAGACAACTAACTCCATTATCATGAGATGTACAGGAGAGACAACTAACTCCATTATCATGAGATGTACAGGAGAGACAACTAACTCCATTATCATGAGATGTACAGGAGAGACAACTAACTCCATTATCATGGGATGTACAGGAGAGACAACTAACTCCATTATCATGAGATGTATAAGAGAGACAACTAACTCCATTATCATGAGATGTACAGGAGAGACAACTAACTCCATTATCATGAGATGTATAAGAGAGACAACTAACTCCATTATCATGAGATGTACAAGAGAGACAACTAACTCCATTATCATGAGATGTACAGGAGAGACAACTAACTCCATTATCATGAGATGTACAGGAGAGACAACTAACTCCATTATCATGAGATGTACAGGAGAGACAACTAACTCCATTATCATGAGATGTACAAGAGAGACAACTAACTCCATTATCATGAGATGTACAAGAGAGACAACTAACTCCATTATCATGAGATGTACAAGAGAGACAACTAACTCCATTATCATGAGATGTACAGGAGAGAAAACTAACTCCATTATCATGAGATGTACAGGAGAGACAACTAACTCCATTATCATGAGATGTACAAGAGAGACAACTAACTCCATTACCATGAGATGTACAGGAGAGACAACTAACTCCATTACCATGAGATGTACAGGAGAGACAACTAACTCCATTATCATGAGATGTACAGGAGAGACAACTAACTCCATTATCATGAGATGTACAGGAGCGACAACTAGCTCCATTATTATGAGATGTACAGGAGAGACAACTAACTCCATTATCATGAGATGTACAGGGGAGACAACTAACTCCATTATCATCAGATGTATAAGAGAGACAACTAACTCCATTATCATGAGATGTACAGGAGAGACAACTAACTCCATTATCACGAGATGTACAGGAGAAACAACTAACTCCATTATCATGAGATGTACAAGAGAGACAACTAACTCCATTATCATGAGATGTACAGGAGAGACAACTAACTCCATTATCATGAGATGTACAGGAGAGACAACTAACTCCATTATCATGAGATGTACAGGAGAGACAACTAACTCCATTATCATGAGATGTACAGGAGAGACAACTAACTCCATTATCATGAGATGTACAGGAGAGACAACTAACTCCATTATCATGAGATGTACAGGAGAGACAACTAACTCCATTATCATGAGATGTACAAGAGAGACAACTAACTCCATTATCATGAGATGTATAAGAGAGACAACTAACTCCATTATCATGAGATGTACAGGAGAGACAACTAACTCCATTATCATGAGATGTACAGGAGAGACAACTAACTCCATTATCATGAGATGTACAGGAGAGACAACTAACTCCATTATCATGGGATGTACAGGAGAGACAACTAACTCCATTATCATGAGATGTATAAGAGAGACAACTAACTCCATTATCATGAGATGTACAGGAGAGAAAACTAACTCCATTATCATGAAATGTACAGGAGAGACAACTAACTCCATTATCATGAGATGTATAAGAGAGACAACTAACTCCATTATCATGAGATGTATAAGAGAGACAACTAACTCCATTATCATGAGATGTACAGGAGAGACAACTAACTCCATTATCATGAGATGTACAGGAGAGACAACTAACTCCATTATCATGAGATGTACAGGAGAGACAACTAACTCCATTATCATGGGATGTACAGGAGAGACAACTAACTCCATTATCATGAGATGTATAAGAGAGACAACTAACTCCATTATCATGAGATGTACAGGAGAGAAAACTAACTCCATTATCATGAGATGTACAGGAGAGACAACTAACTCCATTATCATGAGATGTATAAGAGAGACAACTAACTCCATTATCATGAGATGTACAAGAGAGACAACTAACTCCATTATCATGAGATGTACAGGAGAGACAACTAACTCCATTATCATGAGATGTACAGGAGAGACAACTAACTCCATTACCATGAGATGTACAGGAGAGACAACTAACTCCATTATCATGAGATGTACAGGAGAGACAACTAACTCCATTATCATGAGATGTACAGGAGCGACAACTAGCTCCATTATTATGAGATGTACAGGAGAGACAACTAACTCCATTATCATGAGATGTACAGGGGAGACAACTAACTCCATTATCATCAGATGTATAAGAGAGACAACTAACTCCATTATCATGAGATGTACAGGAGAGACAACTAACTCCATTATCACGAGATGTACAGGAGAAACAACTAACTCCATTATCATGAGATGTACAAGAGAGACAACTAACTCCATTATCATGAGATGTACAAGAGAGACAATTAACTCCATTATCATGAGATGTACAAGAGAGACAACTAACTCCATTATCATGAGATGTACAGGAGAGACAACTAACTCCATTATCAGGAGATGTACAGGAGAGACAACTAACTCCATTATCATGAGATGTACAGGAGAGACAACTAACTCCATTATCACGAGATGTACAGGAGAGACAACTAACTCCATTATCATGAGATGTACAGGAGAGACAACTAACTCCATTATCATGAGATGTACAGGAGAGACAACTAACTCCATTATCATGAGATGTACAAGAGAGACAACTAACTCCATTATCATGAGATGTACAAGAGAGACAACTAACTCCATTATCATGAGATGTACAAGAGAGACAACTAACTCCATTATCATGAGATGTACAGCAGAGACAACTAACTCCATTATCATGAGATGTACAGGAGAGACAACTAACTCCATTATCATGAGATGTACAAGAGAGACAACTAACTCCATTACCATGAGATGTACAGGAGAGACAACTAACTCCATTACCATGAGATGTACAGGAGAGACAACTAACTCCATTATCATGAGATGTACAGGAGAGACAACTAACTCCATTATCATGAGATGTACAGGAGAGACAACTAGCTCCATTATTATGAGATGTACAGGAGAGACAACTAACTCCATTATCATGAGATGTACAGGGGAGACATCAAACTCCATTATCATCAGATGTACAAGAGAGACAACTAACTCCATTATCATGAGATGTACAGGAGAGACAACTAACTCCATTATCACGAGATGTACAGGAGAGACAACTAACTCCATTATCATGAGATGTACAGGAGAGACAACTAACTCTATTATCATGAAATGTACAGGAGAGACAACTAACTCCATTATCATGAGATGTACAAGAGAGACAACTAACTCCATTATCATGAGATGTACAAGAGAGACAATTAACTCCATTATCATGAGATGTACAAGAGAGACAACTAACTCCATTATCATGAGATGTACAGGAGAGAAAACTAACTCCATTATCATGAGATGTACAGGAGAGACAACTAACTCCATTATCATGAGATGTACAAGAGAGACAACTAACTCCATTATCATGAGATGTACGAGACAACTAACTCCATTATCATGAGATGTATAAGAGAGACAACTAACTCCATTATCATGAGATGTACAAGAGAGACAACTAACTCCATTATCATGAGATGTACAGGAGAGACAACTAACTCCATTATCATGAGATGTACAGGAGAGACAACTAACTCCATTATCATGAGATGTACAGGAGAGACAACTAACTCCATTATCATGAGATGTACAGGAGAGACAACTAACTCCATTATCATGAGATGTACAAGAGAGACAACTAACTCCATTATCATGAGATGTATAAGAGAGACAACTAACTCCATTATCATGAGATGTATAAGAGAGACAACTAACTCCATTATCATGAGATGTACAGGAGAGACAACTAACTCCATTATCATGAGATGTACAGGAGAGACAACTAACTCCATTATCATGAGATGTACAGGAGAGACAACTAACTCCATTATCATGAGATGTACAGGAGAGACAACTAGCTCCATTATCATGAGATGTACAGGAGAGACAACTAACTCCATTATCATGAGATGTACAGGAGAGACAACTAACTCCATTATCATGAGATGTACAGGAGAGACAACTAACTCCATTATCATGAGATGTACAGGAGAGACAACTAACTCCATTATCATGAGATGTACAGGAGAGACAACTAACTCCATTATCATGAGATGTACAGGAGAGACAACTAACTCCATTATCATGAGATGTACAAGAGAGACAACTAACTCCATTATCATGAGATGTATAAGAGAGACAACTAACTCCATTATCATGAGATGTACAGGAGAGACAACTAACTCCATTATCATGAGATGTACAGGAGAGACAACTAACTCCATTATCATGAGATGTACAGGAGAGACAACTAACTCCATTATCATGGGATGTACAGGAGAGACAACTAACTCCATTATCATGAGATGTATAAGAGAGACAACTAACTCCATTATCATGAGATGTACAGGAGAGAAAACTAACTCCATTATCATGAAATGTACAGGAGAGACAACTAACTCCATTATCATGAGATGTATAAGAGAGACAACTAACTCCATTATCATGAGATGTATAAGAGAGACAACTAACTCCATTATCATGAGATGTACAGGAGAGACAACTAACTCCATTATCATGAGATGTACAGGAGAGACAACTAACTCCATTATCATGAGATGTACAGGAGAGACAACTAACTCCATTATCATGGGATGTACAGGAGAGACAACTAACTCCATTATCATGAGATGTATAAGAGAGACAACTAACTCCATTATCATGAGATGTACAGGAGAGAAAACTAACTCCATTATCATGAGATGTACAGGAGAGACAACTAACTCCATTATCATGAGATGTATAAGAGAGACAACTAACTCCATTATCATGAGATGTACAAGAGAGACAACTAACTCCATTATCATGAGATGTACAGGAGAGACAACTAACTCCATTATCATGAGATGTACAGGAGAGACAACTAACTCCATTATCATGAGATGTACAGGAGAGACAACTAACTCCATTATCATGGGATGTACAGGAGAGACAACTAACTCCATTATCATGAGATGTATAAGAGAGACAACTAACTCCATTATCATGAGATGTACAGGAGAGAAAACTAACTCCATTATCATGAGATGTACAGGAGAGACAACTAACTCCATTATCATGAGATGTATAAGAGAGACAACTAACTCCATTATCATGAGATGTACAAGAGAGACAACTAACTCCATTATCATGAGATGTACAGGAGAGACAACTAACTCCATTATCATGAGATGTACAGGAGAGACAACTAACTCCATTATCATGAGATGTACAGGAGAGACAACTAACTCCATTATCATGAGATGTACAGGAGAGACAACTAACTCCATTATCATGAGATGTACAGGAGAGAAAACTAACTCCATTATCATGAGATGTACAGGAGAGACAACTAACTCCATTATCATGAGATGTACAGGAGAGACAACTAACTCCATTATCATGAGATGTACAGGAGAGACAACTAACTCCATTATCATGAGATGTACAGGAGAGACAACTAACTCCATTATCATGAGATGTACAAGAGAGACAACTAACTCCATTACCATGAGATGTACAGGAGAGACAACTAACTCCATTACCATGAGATGTACAGGAGAGACAACTAACTCCATTATCATGAGATGTACAGGAGAGACAACTAACTCCATTATCATGAGATGTACAGGAGAGACAACTAGCTCCATTATTATGAGATGTACAGGAGAGACAACTAACTCCATTATCATGAGATGTACAGGGGAGACATCAAACTCCATTATCATCAGATGTACAAGAGAGACAACTAACTCCATTATCATGAGATGTACAGGAGAGACAACTAACTCCATTATCACGAGATGTACAGGAGAGACAACTAACTCCATTATCATGAGATGTACAGGAGAGACAACTAACTCTATTATCATGAAATGTACAGGAGAGACAACTAACTCCATTATCATGAGATGTACAAGAGAGACAACTAACTCCATTATCATGAGATGTACAAGAGAGACAATTAACTCCATTATCATGAGATGTACAAGAGAGACAACTAACTCCATTATCATGAGATGTACAGGAGAGAAAACTAACTCCATTATCATGAGATGTACAGGAGAGACAACTAACTCCATTATCATGAGATGTACAGGAGAGACAACTAACTCCATTATCATGAGATGTACAAGAGAGACAACTAACTCCATTATCATGAGATGTATAAGAGAGACAACTAACTCCATTATCATGAGATGTACAAGAGAGACAACTAACTCCATTATCATGAGATGTACAGGAGAGACAACTAACTCCATTATCATGAGATGTACAGGAGAGACAACTAACTCCATTATCATGAGATGTACAGGAGAGACAACTAACTCCATTATCATGAGATGTACAGGAGAGACAACTAACTCCATTATCATGAGATGTACAAGAGAGACAACTAACTCCATTATCATGAGATGTATAAGAGAGACAACTAACTCCATTATCATGAGATGTACAGGAGAGACAACTAACTCCATTATCATGAGATGTACAGGAGAGACAACTAACTCCATTATCATGAGATGTACAGGAGAGACAACTAACTCCATTATCATGAGATGTACAGGAGAGACAACTAGCTCCATTATCATGAGATGTACAGGAGAGACAACTAACTCCATTATCATGAGATGTACAGGAGAGACAACTAACTCCATTATCATGAGATGTACAGGAGAGACAACTAACTCCATTATCATGAGATGTACAGGAGAGACAACTAACTCCATTATCATGAGATGTACAGGAGAGACAACTAACTCCATTATCATGAGATGTACAGGAGAGACAACTAACTCCATTATCATGAGATGTACAGGAGAGACAACTAACTCCATTATCATGAGATGTATAAGAGAGACAACTAACTCCATTATCATGAGATGTACAGGAGAGACAACTAACTCCATTATCATGAGATGTACAGGAGAGACAACTAACTCCATTATCATGAGATGTACAGGAGAGACAACTAACTCCATTATCATGAGATGTACAGGAGAGACAACTAACTCCATTATCATGAGATGTACAGGAGAGACAACTAACTCCATTATCATGAGATGTATAAGAGAGACAACTAACTCCATTATCATGAGATGTACAGGAGAGAAAACTAACTCCATTATCATGAGATGTACAGGAGAGACAACTAACTCCATTATCATGAGATGTATAAGAGAGACAACTAACTCCATTATCATGAGATGTACAAGAGAGACAACTAACTCCATTATCATGAGATGTACAGGAGAGACAACTAACTCCATTATCATGAGATGTACAGGAGAGACAACTAACTCCATTATCATGAGATGTACAGGAGAGACAACTAACTCCATTATCATGAGATGTACAGGAGAGACAACTAACTCCATTATCATGAGATGTACAGGAGAGACAACTAACTCCATTATCATGAGATGTACAGGAGAGACAACTAACTCCATTATCATGAGATGTACAGGAGAGACAACTAACTCCATTATCATGAGATGTACAGGAGAGACAACTAACTCCATTATCATGAGATGTACAGGAGAGACAACTAACTCCATTATCATGAGATGTACAGGAGAGACAACTAACTCCATTATCATGAGATGTACAGGAGAGACAACTAACTCCATTATCATGAGATGTACAGGAGAGAAAACAACAAAAATGTTGTGTATATAAACATTAACAAGCGAAAAAATGAATTTCAATTCATTTAGAAACAAATTGAAGGAGGAACTTTTATTACTGCCCTTTATATTTCTTTATACTGAGTATGCAGAGTGGGGGAGGGGAATGGGGAAACATACTTTGAACTGTTAAATGTCCTATCTTTTTCGGCCATTGTTTGTAGTTTTGATTTGGGAGATAAATTTGACATGTATAATCTCCTGAATCTGTTTCTGTCAGTGAACGTATAATCAGCTGGAACTGTTCTCTGTTATTGTTGCGTATTTTGACAACATCATATTTCCTCTTCCCTTCAACGACAGTGCCTACTTTAACATTTTCATCTGTTGATATATGAAATGGATTGCCAGTCGGTGTTGTCTTCTTCACCCATTGTAACTGTTTAAAGACATTTTATAAAACTGGTAAATATATAAACATACATGTATATAAACATAATGTAATTATAATTTTACTTCAGTATTTCAAGGGATAATTATATTCCCAAAATATTTTATCTTTCAATAATAACTTTAATTGACCACTTTCTAATTGGAATAGGATCATTTCCAAGAATACAGTGCTGAAAACTATTATACATGATCTTATATTTGATATAAAGATATGGGATGAGTTAAGTACAGTGAGTCAGAGACATAGTGTAAGAAATCATTATAGCATTAGGTATATTATTTCTACTATTGACTCCTTGTGGATATTATTTCTACTATTGACTCCTTGTGGATATTATTTCTACGACCGACTCCGTGGGATATTATTTTTACTATTAACTGCTTGGGATATTAATTCTACTAGCGACTCCATGGGATATTATTTCTACTATTGACTCCATGGGATATTATTTCTACGACTGACTCCGTTGGGATATTATTTCTACTATTGACTCCATGGGGATATTATTTCTACGACTGACTCCAATGGGATATTAATTCTACTATTGACCCCATTGGGATATTATTTCTACTATTGACCCCAATGGGATATTATTTCTACTATTGACTCCATGGGATATTATTTTTACTATTGACTCCATGGAGATATTATTTCTACTATTGACTGCATTGGGGATATTATTTCTACTATTGAGTCCATTGTGGATATTATTTCTACTATTGACGCCATTGGGGATATTATTTCTATAATTGACTTCATTGGAGATATTATTTCTACTATCGACACCATTGGGGATATTATTTCTACTATTGACTCCATGGAGATATTATTTATACTATTGGCTCCATGGGGATATTATTTCTACAATTGACTTCACTGAAGATATTATTTCTACAATCGACACCATTGGGGATATTTCTATTATTGACTCCATAAATGATAAGTGATATTATTTCTACTATTGACTCCATTGGGGATATTATTTCTACTATTGACCCCATGGTGATATTATTTACATTATTATACCTCACATAATAAAGAATCAATTCTATTGGTTAAAAGATAATCACATGACATAAAATAATCTGGATATTTTTGCTTCTAATCGCCGCCAACAGTGAATAACCTCAAGATATTACACACGTTCATTGAATAATCATAATGAATAATCCTATTATTCAATGGTGAAGGATTATTCAATGGTGAATAACCCTCGAATATTACAACGTCCAGTGAATAACCCTAGTGAAATAATACTTTAACAATTCAAATATTAAACAGTATATTTCAACTGTTTGTTCGGTATAATAAAACAGTTACGGCCCTCTGAATCGGTGAATATCCAAAATTGTCAACCCCACTAGGGTTGGGTTGACAATTTTGGATATTCACCTCTTCCGAGGGCCGTAATTGTATATTATTACATAATGATTTTATTTAAACAATTTTATTGGCTATCATGCTGTCACCTGACATTCCGTAAAATTTGATAGTTTGATTAAAACTTGTATTGACTTGGTTTCACTTTCGTTTTCTAATGAAATCTATAAAAAGAATCATGTGAATTCTATTTCTATTCGACCAATGGACATAAAGGTAATGTGAAATTTCGTCCAATCAAAATCGTTGTATCAGCGTTACTTTAGAATGAACAAGTAATCATCATGTCCGACGCAGGCGATGGGCTTGCAGAAGTCAAACAGAGGTTTGCAGAAATCTCGGAGACTTGGTTTCACTTTCACTTTTCATTTTAATGTAATAAAACAATTAGTCTTTTGTATTGATCAATACAAGTTTTTATGGACCTTAGAAATCAATATTCACCTCAGCCTAAAGGCTTCGGTGAATATCGTTTTTAAGGTCCATAAAAACTTGCATTGACCTCAACAAAAGACTATAATTGTATACTATTGACTCCATGGGGATATTATTTCTACTATTGAGTTCATTAGGGATATTATTTCTACTATTGACTCCATTGGGGATATTATTTCTACTATTGAGTTCATTAGGGATATTATTTCTACTATTGACTCCATTGGTGATTGATTTATTTTTGGTTCCATTGGGATATTATTTCTACAATTGACGCCATTGTAGATATTATTTCTACTATCGACACCATTGGGGATATTATTTCGACTATCGACTCCATTGGAGATATTATTTTTACTATTGACTCCATTAGGTATATTATGTATATTTAATTTATTAATAATTATCTCTACTTACAGATGCTGGTGATTGAAGGTTAATCACTGAACAATTCAAATAAGCCGTTTGACCTTGCTGTTTGACCTCTGGTAATATGGCGTCAACAATTTCTGGTCTACTACTGGCTGAATCAACTGAAAACAGGAATAGAAAAACCATTACCATAGTAGGAATGGAAAAACCATTACTAGAGTAGGAATAGAAAAACCATTACCAGAGTAGGAATAGAAAAACCATTACCAGAGTAGGAATAGAAAAACCATTACTAGAGTATGAATAGAAAAACCATTACTAGAGTAGGAATAGAAAAACCATTACTAGAGTAGGAATAGAAAAACCATTACCAGAGTAGGAATAGAAAAACCATTACCAGAGTAGGAATAGAAAAACCATTACTAGAGTAGGAATAGAAAAACCATTACCAGAGTAGGAATAGAAAAACCATTACTAGAGTAGGAATAGAAAAACCATTACTAGAGTAGGAATAGAAAAACCATTACTAGAGTAGGAATAGAAAAACCATTACTAGAGTAGGAATAGAAAAACCATTACTAGAGTAGGAATAGAAAAACCATTACTAGAGTAGGAATAGAAAAACCATTACCAGAGTAGGAATAGAAAAACCATTACCAAAGTAGGAATAGAAAAACCATTACTAGAGTAGGAATAGAAAAACCATTACTAGAGTAGGAATAGAAAAACCATTACTAGAGTAGGAATAGAAAAACCATTACCAGAGTAGGAATAGAAAAACCATTACTAGAGTAGGAATAGAAAAACGATTACCAGAGTAGGAATAGAAAAAACGATTACCAGAGTAGGAATAGAAAAACCATTACCAGAGTAGGAATAGAAAAACCATTACTAGAGTAGGAATAGAAAAACCATTACTAGAGTAGGAATAGAAAAACCATTACTAGAGTAGGAATAGAAAAACCATTACTAGAGTAGGAATAGAAAAACCATTACTAGAGTAGGAATAGAAAATCCATGACCAGAGTAGGAATAGAAAAACGATTACCAGAGTAGGAATAGAAAAACCATTACTAGAGTAGGAATAGAAAAACCATTACCAGAGTAGGAATAGAAAAAACGATTACCAGAGTAGGAATAGAAAAACCATTACCAGAGTAGGAATAGAAAAACCATTACTAGAGTAGGAATAGAAAAACCATTACTAGAGTAGGAATAGAAAAACCATTACTAGAGTAGGAATAGAAAAACCATTACTAGAGTAGGAATAGAAAAACCATTACCAGAGTAGGAATAGAAAAACCATTACCAGAGTAGGAATAGAAAAACCATTACTAGAGTAGGAATAGAAAAACCATTACCAGAGTAGGAATAGAAAAACCATTACTAGAGTAGGAATAGAAAAACCATTACTAGAGTAGGAATAGAAAAACCATTACTAGAGTAGGAATAGAAAAACCATTACTAGAGTAGGAATAGAAAAACCATTACTAGAGTAGGAATAGAAAAACCATTACTAGAGTAGGAATAGAAAAACCATTACCAGAGTAGGAATAGAAAAACCATTACCAAAGTAGGAATAGAAAAACCATTACTAGAGTAGGAATAGAAAAACCATTACTAGAGTAGGAATAGAAAAACCATTACTAGAGTAGGAATAGAAAAACCATTACCAGAGTAGGAATAGAAAAACCATTACTAGAGTAGGAATAGAAAAACGATTACCAGAGTAGGAATAGAAAAAACGATTACCAGAGTAGGAATAGAAAAACCATTACCAGAGTAGGAATAGAAAAACCATTACTAGAGTAGGAATAGAAAAACCATTACTAGAGTAGGAATAGAAAAACCATTACTAGAGTAGGAATAGAAAAACCATTACTAGAGTAGGAATAGAAAAACCATTACTAGAGTAGGAATAGAAAATCCATTACCAGAGTAGGAATAGAAAAACGATTACCAGAGTAGGAATAGAAAAACCATTACTAGAGTAGGAATAGAAAAACCATTACCAGAGTAGGAATAGAAAAAACGATTACCAGAGTAGGAATAGAAAAACCATTACCAGAGTAGGAATAGAAAAACCATTACTAGAGTAGGAATAGAAAAACCATTACTAGAGTAGGAATAGAAAAACCATTACTAGAGTAGGAATAGAAAAACCATTACTCGAGTAGGAATAGAAAAACCATTACCAGAGTAGGAATAGAAAAACGATTACCAGAGTAGGAATAGAAAAACCATTACTAGAGTAGGAATAGAAAAACCATTACCAGAGTAGGAATAGAAAAACCATTACCAGAGTAAGAATAGAAAAACCATTACCAGAGTAGGAATAGAAAAACCATTACTAGAGTAGGAATAGAAAAACCATTACCAGAGTAGGAATAGAAAAACCATTACCAGAGTAGGAATAGAAAAACCATTACCAGAGTAGGAATAGAAAAACCATTACTAGAGTAGGAATAGAAAAACCATTACCAGAGTAGGAATAGAAAAACCATTACTAGAGTAGGAATAGAAAAACCATTACCAGAGTAGGAATAGAAAAACCATTACCAGAGTAGGAATAGAAAAACCATTACCAGAGTAGGAATAGAAAAACCATTAATACCAGAGTGTCAATAACTTTTAATATTTAAACATACAATGTACCAGTTTTTATTTTGATGTGTGATCATGATAAATTAGAATGGATATTCTTTATCAGAAACAGAAGAAAAATTGGTATTATAATTCATGGGATGATGTCTTGTTCTTGACCTACTGTCAACATGCTAAGCAGGAATAGTATATATTGTAGTTACAGTTTATAAGTTTCATGAGCCAAAACTAGAAAAGAAGCACTTGATAATTATGGACAAAGTTGTTTTGTTAGGAGTGATTTTTTTTAAATGAAGTGTGTCTGTAAGACACAAATGATGCCCCCGCCTGACATTAAGAAATTATAAACAAGTCAAAAGTTCTTTAACACTATGCATGTTGTTCTGTCATACTCAACTTGTATACAGATAGTACCTTTAATTTTTCATCCCTGATATGTAAATATAAAGGTATTGCCTGTGGTGAAATGGGTATAATTCTATCTAGAATCAGCTTAGTCGTGGGAGAATAAAAAAAGTCCAACTACCTGTCATTATCAAATATTTGATGAAAATCAAAATCCTGTGAACATGCACACCTCCATTATGTGTATAAATATTAAAGCTATATCTCCAAACTGTAGGAGGAGATAGCCGGACAAACCATGTATCTACATGTATATCCGGATGGACAAACAAAATGACTAAGTCCAATTACCTGTCATTTTGAGAATATTTGAGGAAAATCAAAATCCTGTGGACATGCACACCTCCATTGTGTGTATAAAGATCCTACAAAATATTAAAGCTGTAGCTCCAAAACTGTAGGAGGAGTTAGTCAGACAAACCATGTTCCCTTTATGCAGCTAGCACGAAAAAAATGACTAAAGTCCAACTACCGGTACCTGTCATTTTGGGAATATTTGAAGAAAATCAAAATCCTGTGGACATGCACACCTCCATTGTGTGTATAAAGATCCTACAAAATATTAAAGCTGTAGCTCCAAAACTGTAGGGGGAGATAGCCGGACAAACCATGTATCTATATCCGAACGGACGAACGAATGGACGGACAGGGGTAAATTAATATGTCCCCTGACTCTTTCGCGGGGGCATAAAAAGGGTGCACGCGACTCACAGCCTCAAGTGATAAAGTTTACCAGTTGCTTGCCCACGATGATGGTCAGTGGTTCTCTCTCCGGGTACTCCGACTTCTTCCACCACTAAAACTGGTCGCCATGATATACATATGTAGCTGAAATATTGCTGAAAGTGGCATTAAACACCAAAAATCAATCAATCAGAAATATAGTTGATATTCTCTGTACTTTATATACTTTCCGACAAAAGTTAAGCACCACCTTATATTTTTAGGGGGATATATTTTTTTACATCAATACTGTTAAAACAATAAAATAGATATCACCATTTTTCTTACACTTTTTAAAAGACTACACCAAGGGCTCTAAAATTACCAATCTACATGTACGAAGTATTTATCATCCTGAAAGACGTGACTATGACGTGGCAAAAATGGGGTTCAAAACAGGTGCTGAAAAAACGTAAAACCAGTTTGTCTTTGATGGAAGGTTTTAACATTGCATTAAAATGCAGAGTCTTCAGATTTTAAGAACTTTTAAATGCATCTAATGTGCGTATGTGTAAGGCATAAAAATCAATAACGAGTATATACACCACGTTTATTGTGAAGTTCTGTAACACGCCTCGTCATGCTTCGCACAAGACGCCTAAGCCGTTCTTGGGGGAACTGTTGCCTCTCCTGTAAGATAGCAGTTCTTAATTCGTCAATATTTTGACATTTTGGATTGTGCTGGTTAATATTTCGGCCAATAAAGTCCCATACATGCTCTATAGGGTTCATTTCTGGTGACATCGCAGGCCATGGAATTGTTTGAACAGCCTCTTGCTGTAAAAAATGTTGTACAATTCGGGCTCTATGTGGCCTAGCATTGTCGTCCATGAACATTGGCCTGTCAGCCAATGCATGATTGTCGAAATGGGGGACTACGCGTGGACCGAGCACATTGTCACTGTATTTTTGGCCTGTCAGATTACCATCAAGAACATATAAGTCCAACTTACAATCAAAGGAAAAACAACCCCAGACAGTTACACCCCTACCCCCAAAAACAGTTGTGCCCAAAATGTGGTTGTCCTGAAAAGTGTTTCGTTGGCGCCAAACCCTTGCATGACCGTCGGTAGGGCGTAACAAAAAACGACTTTCATCAGACCAGTGGACCCGTCTCCATGTGCGAATAGTCCACCCCAAATGACCAGTCAAATCGAGCATGGCGATGATGTAGTGTCAACTGTGGACGTTTTATGGGTCGTCACGCTCGCATTCCCTGATGGTGGAGGCGTCTGATTACAGTGCATGTGCTAATGTGGCCTCCAAACGCTAAATTACCATGAAGTGCACCAGCTGTACTGAACGGCCGTTGCTGCGCCCATATTGATATGAGCCAGTCCTCTCTCGGCGTCGTTTTGCGAGGTCTACCTGCACGTGGACGGTCAGTAACATTCCCCGTTTTAATTGTAAGAAAGAAAGACCATATAATGACCAAAAGAAAGACCATATAATGACCAAAAGAAAGATCATATAATGACCAAAAGAAAGATCATATAATGACCAAAAGAAAGATCATATAATGACCACAAGAAAGACCATATAATGACCACAAGAAAGATCATATAATGACCAAAAGAAAGACCATATAATGACCAAAAGAAAGATCATATAATGACCAAAAGAAAGACCATATAATGACCAAAAGAAAGATCATATAATGACCAAAAGAAAGATCATATAATGACCAAAAGAAAGATCATATAATGACCAAAAGAAAGATCATATAATGACCAAAAGAAAGACCATATAATGACCAAAAGAAAGACCATATAATGACCAAAAGAAAGACCATATAATGACCAAAAGAAAGATCATATAATGACCAAAAGAAAGATCATATAATGACCAAAAGAAAGATCATATAATGACCACAAGAAAGATCATATAATGACCAAAAGAAAGATCATATAATGACCAAAAGAAAGACCATATAATGACCAAAAGAAAGACCATATAATGACCAAAAGAAAGACCATATAATGACCAAAAGAAAGATCATATAATGACCAAAAGAAAGATCATATAATGACCAAAAGAAAGACCATATAATGACAGATAAAAAAAAGATAAACGGGTGTGTTCGATTTGCATTTCAATTATCTCCCTTTTGGAAACCTGGTGGTCAAAAGTAGACATTTATTTTTATGTTGATATGTTTTATTGATATATTTTGTACTGATAAGGCTATTTGTAATATATTTATCGTATTTAAACATTGACAACCTTCTTCAAATAAAATTTGCTAAGAAATTTGCAGAATTAAAATAATAACCATACCAATATCAACATAAAAATAAATGTCTACTTTTGACTGTTAGGTTTCCAAAAGGGAGACAATTTAAGCACAACTCGAACACATCCGTTATACAATCTCCCCAAAAGAGTTCAAATCTTGGGTCACGCATATATCATTTGCATTACTGTTGTTAAAGTAATTATCTGCTGTCAAATATTTTGCGATTTGCTCATAAATTCTGCTTTTGAGCGGATTTTTAATGTTATGCAGTTGATTAAATTTAGTTAAATTAAGTGGCATATTAAGTAAAAATATTTAATCCAAAAATTTCATGATATTGTGGTGTAATATTACTTTAAACATGATTGTTAATTCTTAGGATTTATGTTTAGCTGAAATATATAGGAAAATCAAAGTCAATTTTTATTTGTTGTGTTTAAATTATGTACAAATAAAAATCACTCATAACAACATAACGAGTCAATAAATAATCAAAATATGGACAATTCCAAATGTTTTGGTTTAAAATTTGTTAAAATCTATCCAGAAATGACTTCAGAATATTTTTTTGAAAAAATATGGTTTTGGTTGATTATATAAGGAATTTTTTACATGCGCCAATACTTACTGTACTCCTATTATTATGTGAACATTTGCACCTTGAGGGTACTTCTTTATGGAAATAAAAGATATTCTATTCTATTTTAGTAGTGAATGTAACAAAGGATTCTAAATAATCAGGAAATGATAGGAATGGTGTGACTGTCATACCTGCGTCTTACTTTAATTACAAAGTTCTTACCTGTATATAAGATTGATGAAATGACGACGGTAAACACGAAAGTTTTCATTTCTGGTGGTTCTAAATCATAAAGTGTAAATAGTAAAATACTGCAGTATTATGTCTTCTTATGGTACTTTTTCTCTCTGAATCATGCTACACAGTAAACAAATATAGTTCAAAATGTCGCTAAATTGTCACGTGACATAAGGTATTATTCCACAGGTAAAAAAAAGTATGAATCAAGGGTGTGACATCATACACACAGGTATATAAATATTTTAACAATCCTCAGCCAATCAACCAATTAAAATGTTTGTTATATCTTCTCTTCACGTTTTTATTACGATACACGTAATATTTAAATAACACGGGTTTCCGAGTTAAAATGAAAACAATCGAACACGTGGTGAGATTGTTTAACCGTCGACTATCTCGGAAAACCGTGGTATAAATGAAGCCATGCATTCTGCTGAAGGTAACCGGACGTTAAACACTTTACTAACTAAGCCATGTATTATCACGTATTGACCGTTGATTGTTGCACGGCTCTCTGAGAGTAATACAGCACAATTTAAAGTGTACATATGGCCATAGGTAACCCGATTTGTGGACCCCCCTTTTTAAATTTTTTTAATTCATCACTTTTGTGGGACAAAACCCTCCTGATCTAGTCTATTGAGGGTTTTTGTGTTTTTAGAAATGGGCTTATAATATCCATCTCGGATTGAGTGTTTGGTAATGTTTGAAGTTGTTCAACACTGTTAATAATGAAAACGTCCCACAAAAGTGATGAATTAAACAATTTAAAAAGGGGGGGGGGGGTCCACAAATCGGGTACCTATGCATATGGTTCTCTGAGAGTAATACAGCCCAATTTAAAGTGTACATATGCAGGGGCGGATCCAGGATTACAAGTTAGGGGGAGCGCACTTAAAAAAATTGCGTCCAGCGGATGGAGGGGCGAAAATGTTTGGGGTATTTCGTGTGAAAAATCACGATTTTACGCCAAAAAAATAATATTTTTTCCAATTTTAGAGCCCCCCCTGGATCCGCCCCTGCATATGTCACTTATACGTACACTTTAAATAGGGCTGTATTACTCTCAGAGAGCCGTGCAACAATCAACTGCCTAGATGTGTGTGGGGGGGGGGGGGGGGGGGGGGGGGTACGTGGATCGAAAGGCGCGTGGAGGGGCAAGCTTAAGGAGAGGAACGGATAGGGGTGTAACTTTCAAAAATGACAAGCAAAAACAAAAGAAGGATCATTGGTCCCAACAACTCACCTACACATGTATACCTCTTTCTATTTAACATTTTTTTTGCGTCCATGTTAAAAAACCATGTATAATGTAATAAAAACGTAGATATACAATTTAGTGCGCACGACATGTTTCTGGAATAAACTTCATCAGTTACGTGCACGACGTGTTTCTGGAATAACCTTCATCAGTTACGTGCACGACATGTTTCTGGAATAAACTTCATCAGTTACGTGCACGAGGTGTTTCTGGAATAACCTTCATCAGTTACGTGCACGACGTGTTTCTGGAATAACCTTCATCAGTTACGTGCACGACGTGTTTCTGGAATAACCTTCATCAGTTACGTGCACGACGTGTTTCTGGAATAACCTTCATCAGTTACGTGCACGACGTGTTTCTGGAATAACCTTCATCAGTTACGTGCACGACGTGTTTCTGGAATAACCTTCATCAGGTACGTGCACAACGTGTTTCTGGAATAACCTTCATCAGGTACGTGCACGACGTCTTTCTGGAATAACCTTCAACAGGTTCGTGCACGACGTGTTTCTGGAATAACCTTCAACAGGTACACTCAAAATCGAAGACTGGAAAGCCTAATAATTTAAAGTTTTGGGAGCAGTAAAATCAAAGGGTCTAAACAGGATAGCAAAAATCGGCTAAGGTCACTTATGGCTGAGGCAGGAGAACCTTATTTTGATAATTATTACATTATTTAGGAACTGTGAATTTCAGTAAGAAATATATCTAATAAACTATTTCAGAACCGAATAACTGACTACTGTGCGGACGATACCATCTGGGACTAATAAATAGTCCACCAGCTGAATTATCGACCCAGTGATAGTAATACAAACGTAGATATCAAATTTTGTGCGCACGATGCGTTTCTGGAATAACATTCATCAGGTATGCTCATTATTGAAGTTTTATGATCGCCACTATTACCTGGGTAACCGTTTCTAGAATAACATTCATCAGGTATGCTCATTATCGAAGTTTTATGATCACCACTATTACCTGGGTAACCGTTTCTAGAATAACATTCATCAGGTATGCTCATTATTGAAGTGTTATGATCACCACTATTACCTGGGTAACCGTTTCTAGAATAACATTCACCAGGTATGCTCATTATTGAAGTTTTATGATCACCACTATTACCTGGGTAATCGTTTCTAGAATAATATTCATCAGGTATGCTCATTATTGAAGTTTTATCATCACCACTATTACCTGGGTAACCGTTTCTAGAATAACATTCATCAGGTATGCTCATTATTGAAGTTTTATGATCACCACTATTACCTGGGTAACCGTTTCTAGAATAACATTCATCAGGTATGCTCATTATTGAAGTGTTATGATCACCACTATTACCTGGGTAACCGTTTCTAGAATAACATTCATCAGGTATGCTCATTATTGAAGTTTTATGATCACCACTATTACCTGGGTAACCGTTTCTAGAATAACATTCATCAGGTATGCTCATTATTGAAGTTTTATGATCACCACTATTACCTGGGTAACCGTTTCTAGAATAACATTCATCAGGTATGCTCATTATTGAAGTTTTATGATCACCACTATTACCTGGGTAACCGTTTCTAGAATAACATTCATCAGGTATGCTCATTATTGAAGTTTTATGATCACCACTATTACCTGGGTAACCGTTTCTAGAATAACATTCATCAGGTATGCTCATTATTGAAGTTTTATGATCACCACTATTACCTGGGTAACCATTTCTGGAATAACATTCATCAGGTATGCTCATTATTGAAGTTTTATGATCACCACTATTACCAGGGTAACCGTTTCTAGAATAATATTCATCAGGTATGCTCATTATTGAAGTTTTATGATCGCCACTATTACCTGGGTAACCGTTTCTAGAATAACATTCATCAGGTATGCTCATTATTGAAGTTTTATGATCACCACTATTACCTGGGTAACCGTTTCTAGAATAACATTCATCAGGTATGCTCATTATTGAAGTTTTATGATCACCACTATTACCTGGGTAACCGTTTCTAGAATAACATTCATCAGGTATGCTCATTATTGAAGTTTTATGATCGCAACTATTACCTGGGTAACCGTTTCTAGAATAACATTCATCAGGTATGCTCATTATTGAAGTTTTATGATCACCACTATTACCTGGCTAACCATTTCTGGAATAACATTCATCAGGTGTGCTCATTATTGAAGTTTTATGATCACCACTATTACCAGGGTAACCGTTTCTAGAATAATATTCATCAGGTATGCTCATTGTTGAAGTTTTATGATCGCCACTATTACCTGGGTAACCGTTTCTAGAATAACATTCATCAGGTATGCTCATTATTGAAGTTTTATGATCACCACTATTACCTGGGTAACTGTTTCTAGAATAACATTCATCAGGTATGCTCATTATTGAAGTTTTATGATCACCAGTATTACCTGGGTAACCGTTTCTAGAATAACATTCATCAGGTATGCTCATTATTGAAGTTTTATGATCACCACTATTACCTGGGTAACCGTTTCTAGAATAACATTCATCAGGTATGCTCATTATTGAAGTTTTATGATCGCCACTATTACCTGGGTAATAGTGGCTAAAATAACATTCATCAGGTATGCTCATTATTGAAGTGTTATGATCGCCACTATTATCTGGGTAACCGTTTCTAGAATAACATTCATCAGGTATGCTCATTATTGAAGTTTTATGATCGCCACTATTATCTGGGTAACCGTTTCTAGAATAACATTCATCAGGTATGCTCATTATTGAAGTTTTATCATCACCACTATTACCTGGGTAACCGTTTCTAGAATAACATTCATCAGGTATGCTCATTATTGAAGTTTTATGATCACCACTATTACCTGGGTAACCGTTTCTAGAATAACATTCATCAGGTATGCTCATTATTGAAGTTTTATGATCGCCACTATTACCTGGGTTACCGTTTCTAGAATAACATTCATCAGGTATGCTCATTATTGAAGTTTTATGATCACCACTATTACCTTGGTAACCGTTTCTGGAATAACATTCATCAGGTATGCTCATTATTGAAGTTTTATGATCACCACTATTACCTGGGTAACCGTTTCTAGAATAATATTCATCAGGTATGCTCATTATTGAAGTTTTATGATCACCACTATTATCTGGGTAACCGTTTCTAGAATAACATTCATCAGGTATGCTCATTATTGAAGTTTTATGATCACCACTATTACCAGGGTAACCGTTTCTAGAATAACATTCATCAGGTATGCTCATTATTGAAGTTTTATGATCACCACTATTACCTGGGTAACCGTTTCTAGAATAACATTCATCAGGTATGCTCTTTATTGAAGTTTTATGATCACAACTATTACCTGGGTAACCATTTCTAGAATAACATTCATCAGGTATGCTCATTATTGAAGTTTTATGATCACCACTATTACCTGGGTAACCGTTTCTAGAATAACATTCATCAGGTATGCTCATTATTGAAGTTTTATGATCACCACTATTACCTGGGTAACCGTTTCTAGAATAACATTCATCGGGTATGCTCATTATTGAAGTTTTATGATCACCACTATTACCTGGGTAAACGATTCTGGAATAACATTCATCAGGTATGCTCATTATTGAAGTGTTATGATCGCCACTATTACCTGGGTAAGCGTTTCTAGAATAACATTCATCAGGTATGCTCATTATTGAAGTTTTATGATCGCCACTATTACCTGGGTAACCGTTTCTAGAATAACACTCATCAGGTATGCTCATTATTGAAGTGTTATGATCACCACTATTACCTGGGTAACCGTTTCTAGAATAACATTCATCAGGTATGCTCATTATTGAAGTTTTATGATCACCACTATTACCTGGGTAACCGTTTCTGGAATAACATTCATCAGGTATGCTCATTATTGAAGTTTTATGATCACCACTATTACCTGGGTAACCGTTTCTAGAATAATATTCATCAGGTATGCTCATTATTGAAGTTTTATGATCACCACTATTACCTGGGTAACCGTTTCTAGAATAACATTCACCAGGTATGCTCATTATTGAAGTTTTATGATCACCACTATTACCTGGGTAACCGTTTCTAGAATAACATTCATCAGGTATGCTCATTATTGAAGTTTTATCATCACCACTATTACCTGGGTAACCGTTTCTAGAATAACATTCATCAGGTATGCTCATTATTGAAGTTTTATGATCGCCACTATTACCTGGGTAACCGTTTCTAGAATAACATTCATCAGGTATGCTCATTATTGAAGTTTTATCATCACCACTGTTACCTGGGTAACCGTTTCTAGGATAACATTCATCAGGTATGCTCATTATTGAAGTTTTATGATCACCACTATTACCTGGGTAACCGTTTCTAGAATAACATTCATCAGGTATGCTCATTATTGAAGTGTTATGATCACCACTATTACCTGGGTAACCGTTTCTAGAATAACATTCATCAGGTATGCTCATTATTGAAGTTTTATGATCACCACTATTACCTGGGTAACCGTTACTAGAATAACATTCATCAGGTATGCTCATTATTGAAGTTTTATGATCACCACTATTACCTGGGTAACCGTTTCTAGAATAACATTCATCAGGTATGCTCATTATTGAAGTTTTATGATCGCCACTATTACCAGGGTAACCGTTTCTAGAATAACATTCATCAGGTATGCTCATTATTGAAGTGTTATGATCGCCACTATTATCTGGGTAACCGTTTCTAGAATAACATTCATCAGGTATGCTCATTATTGAAGTTTTATGATCGCCACTATTATCTGGGTAACCGTTTCTAGAATAGCATTCATCAGGTATGCTCATTATTGAAGTTTTATCATCACCACTATTACCTGGGTAACCGTTTCTAGAATAACATTCATCAGGTATGCTCATTATTGAAGTTTTATGATCGCCACTATTACCTGGGTAACCGTTTCTAGAATAACATTCATCAGGTATGCTCATTATTGAAGTTTTATGATCACCACTATTACCAGGGTAACCGTTTCTAGAATAACATTCATCAGGTATGCTCATTATTGAAGTTTTATGATCACCACTATTACCTGGGTAACCGTTTCTAGAATAACATTCATCAGGTATGCTCTTTATTGAAGTTTTATGATCACAACTATTACCAGGGTAACCATTTCTAGAATAACATTCATCAGGTATGCTCATTATTGAAGTTTTATGATCACCACTATTACCTGGGTAACCGTTTCTAGAATAACATTCATCAGGTATGCTCATTATTGAAGTTTTATGATCACCACTATTACCTGGGTAACCGTTTCTAGAATAACATTCATCGGGTATGCTCATTATTGAAGTTTTATGATCACCACTATTACCTGGGTAAACGATTCTGGAATAACATTCATCAGGTATGCTCATTATTGAAGTGTTATGATCGCCACTATTACCTGGGTAAGCGTTTCTAGAATAACATTCATCAGGTATGCTCATTATTGAAGTTTTATGATCGCCACTATTACCTGGGTAACCGTTTCTAGAATAACACTCATCAGGTATGCTCATTATTGAAGTTTTATGATCACCACTATTACCTGGGTAACCGTTTCTAGAATAACATTCATCAGGTATGCTCATTATTGAAGTTTTATGATCACCACTATTACCTGGGTAACCGTTTCTAGAATAATATTCATCAGGTATGCTCATTATTGAAGTTTTATGATCACCACTATTACCTGGGTAACCGTTTCTAGAATAACATTCACCAGGTATGCTCATTATTGAAGTTTTATGATCACCACTATTACCTGGGTAACCGTTTTTAGAATAACATTCATCAGGTATGCTCATTATTGAAGTTTTATCATCACCACTATTACCTGGGTAACCGTTTCTAGAATAACATTCATCAGGTATGCTCATTATTGAAGTTTTATGATCACCACTATTACCTGGGTAATCGTTTCTAGAATAATATTCATCAGGTATGCTCATTATTGAAGTTTTATGATCGCCACTATTACCTGGGTAACCGTTTCTAGAATAACATTCATCAGGTATGCTCATTATTGAAGTGTTATGATCGCCACTATTACCTGGGTAACCGTTTCTAGAATAACATTCATCAGGTATGCTCATTATTGAAGTTTTATCATCACCACTATTACCTGGGTAACCGTTTCTAGAATAACATTCATCAGGTATGCTCATTATTGAAGTTTTATGATCACCACTATTACCTGGGTAACCGTTTCTAGAATAACATTCATCAGGTATGCTCATTATTGAAGTGTTATGATCACCACTATTACCTGGGTAACCGTTTCTAGAATAACATTCATCAGGTATGCTCATTATTGAAGTTTTATGATCACCACTATTACCTGGGTAACCGTTTCTAGAATAACATTCATCAGGTATGCTCTTTATTGAAGTTTTATGATCACAACTATTACCTGGGTAACCATTTCTAGAATAACATTCATCAGGTATGCTCATTATTGAAGTTTTATGATCACCACTATTACCTGGGTAACCGTTTCTAGAATAACATTCATCAGGTATGCTCATTATTGAAGTTTTTTGATCACCACTATTACCTGGGTAACCGTTTCTAGAATAACATTCATCGGGTATGCTCATTATTGAAGTTTTATGATCACCACTATTACCTGGGTAAACAATTCTGGAATAACATTCATCAGGTATGCTCATTATTGAAGTGTTATGATCGCCACTATTACCTGGGTAAGCGTTTCTAGAATAACATTCATCAGGTATGCTCATTATTGAAGTTTTATGATCGCCACTATTACCTGGGTAACCGTTTCTAGAATAACACTCATCAGGTATGCTCATTATTGAAGTGTTATGATCACCACTATTACCTGGGTAACCGTTTCTAGAATAACATTCATCAGGTATGCTCATTATTGAAGTTTTATGATCACCACTATTACCTGGGTAACCGTTTCTAGAATAACATTCATCAGGTATGCTCATTATTGAAGTTTTATGATCACCACTATTACCTGGGTAACCGTTTCTAGAATAATATTCATCAGGTATGCTCATTATTGAAGTTTTATGATCACCACTATTACCTGGGTAACCGTTTCTAGAATAACATTCACCAGGTATGCTCATTATTGAAGTTTTATGATCACCACTATTACCTGGGTAACCGTTTCTAGAATAAAATTCATCAGGTATGCTCATTATTGAAGTTTTATCATCACCACTATTACCTGGGTAACCGTTTCTAGAATAACATTCATCAGGTATGCTCATTATTGAAGTTTTATGATCGCCACTATTACCTGGGTAACCGTTTCTAGAATAACATTCATCAGGTATGCTCATTATTGAAGTGTTATGATCGCCACTATTACCTGGGTAACCGTTTCTAGAATAACATTCATCAGGTATGCTCATTATTGAAGTTTTATCATCACCACTATTACCTGGGTAACCGTTTCTAGAATAACATTCATCAGGTATGCTCATTATTGAAGTTTTATGATCACCACTATTACCTGGGTAACCGTTTCTAGAATAACATTCATCAGGTATGCTCATTATTGAAGTGTTATGATCACCACTATTACCTGGGTAACCGTTTCTAGAATAACATTCATCAGGTATGCTCATTATTGAAGTTTTATGATCACCACTATTACCTGGGTAACCGTTTCTAGAATAACATTCATCAGGTATGCTCATTATTGAAGTTTTATGATCACCACTATTACCTGGGTAACCGTTTCTAGAATAACATTCATCAGGTATGCTCATTATTGAAGTTTTATGATCGCCACTATTATCTGGGTAACCGTTTCTAGAATAACATTCATCAGGTATGCTCATTATTGAAGTTTTATCATCACCACTATTACCTGGGTAACCGTTTCTAGAATAACATTCATCAGGTATGCTCATTATTGAAGTTTTATGATCGCCACTATTACCTGGGTAACCGTTTCTAGAATAACATTCATCAGGTATGCTCATTATTGAAGTTTTATGATCACCACTATTACCAGGGTAACCGTTTCTAGAATAACATTCATCAGGTATGCTCATTATTGAAGTTTTATGATCACCACTATTACCTGGGTAACCGTTTCTAGAATAACATTCATCAGGTATGCTCTTTATTGAAGTTTTATGATCACAACTATTACCAGGGTAACCATTTCTAGAATAACATTCATCAGGTATGCTCATTATTGAAGTTTTATGATCACCACTATTACCTGGGTAACCGTTTCTAGAATAACATTCATCAGGTATGCTCATTATTGAAGTTTTATGATCACCACTATTACCTGGGTAACCGTTTCTAGAATAACATTCATCGGGTATGCTCATTATTGAAGTTTTATGATCACCACTATTACCTGGGTAAACGATTCTGGAATAACATTCATCAGGTATGCTCATTATTGAAGTGTTATGATCGCCACTATTACCTGGGTAAGCGTTTCTAGAATAACATTCATCAGGTATGCTCATTATTGAAGTTTTATGATCGCCACTATTACCTGGGTAACCGTTTCTAGAATAACACTCATCAGGTATGCTCATTATTGAAGTTTTATGATCACCACTATTACCTGGGTAACCGTTTCTAGAATAACATTCATCAGGTATGCTCATTATTGAAGTTTTATGATCACCACTATTACCTGGGTAACCGTTTCTAGAATAATATTCATCAGGTATGCTCATTATTGAAGTTTTATGATCACCACTATTACCTGGGTAACCGTTTCTAGAATAACATTCACCAGGTATGCTCATTATTGAAGTTTTATGATCACCACTATTACCTGGGTAACCGTTTTTAGAATAACATTCATCAGGTATGCTCATTATTGAAGTTTTATCATCACCACTATTACCTGGGTAACCGTTTCTAGAATAACATTCATCAGGTATGCTCATTATTGAAGTTTTATGATCACCACTATTACCTGGGTAATCGTTTCTAGAATAATATTCATCAGGTATGCTCATTATTGAAGTTTTATGATCGCCACTATTACCTGGGTAACCGTTTCTAGAATAACATTCATCAGGTATGCTCATTATTGAAGTGTTATGATCGCCACTATTACCTGGGTAACCGTTTCTAGAATAACATTCATCAGGTATGCTCATTATTGAAGTTTTATCATCACCACTATTACCTGGGTAACCGTTTCTAGAATAACATTCATCAGGTATGCTCATTATTGAAGTTTTATGATCACCACTATTACCTGGGTAACCGTTTCTAGAATAACATTCATCAGGTATGCTCATTATTGAAGTGTTATGATCACCACTATTACCTGGGTAACCGTTTCTAGAATAACATTCATCAGGTATGCTCATTATTGAAGTTTTATGATCACCACTATTACCTGGGTAACCGTTTCTAGAATAACATTCATCAGGTATGCTCATTATTGAAGTTTTATCATCACCACTATTACCTGGGTAACCGTTTCTAGAATAACATTCATCAGGTATGCTCATTATTGAAGTTTTATGATCACCACTATTACCTGGGTAACCGTTTCGAGAATAACATTCATCAGGTATGCTCATTATTGAAGTTTTATCATCACCACTATTACCTGGGTAACCGTTTATAGAATAACATTCAACAGGTATGCTCATTATTGAAGTTTTATGATCACCACTATTACCTGGGTAACCGTTTCTAGAATAACATTCATCAGGTATGCTCATTATTGAAGTTTTATGATCACCACTATTACCTGGGTAACCATTTCTGGAATAACATTCATCAGGTATGCTCATTATTGAAATTTTATGATCACCACTATTACCAGGGTAACCGTTTCTAGAATAATATTCATCAGGTATGCTCATTATTGAAGTTTTATGATCGCCACTATTACCTGGGTAACCGTTTCTAGAATAACATTCATCAGGTATGCTCATTATTGAAGTTTTAAGATCACCACTATTACCTGGGTAACCGTTTCTAGAATAACATTCATCAGGTATGCTCATTATTGAAGTTTTATGATCACCACTATTACCTGGGTAACCGTTTCTAGAATAACATTCATCAGGTATGCTCATTATTGAAGTTTTATGATCGCAACTATTACCTGGGTAACCGTTTCTAGAATAACATTCATCAGGTATGCTCATTATTGAAGTTTTATGATCACCACTATTACCTGGGTAACCATTTCTGGAATAACATTCATCAGGTATGCTCATTATTGAAGTGTTATGATCACCACTATTACCTGGGTAACCGTTTCTAGAATAACATTCACCAGGTATGCTCATTATTGAAGTTTTATGATCACCACTATTACCTGGGTAATCGTTTCTAGAATAATATTCATCAGGTATGCTCATTAATGAAGTTTTATCATCACCACTATTACCTGGGTAACCGTTTCTAGAATAACATTCATCAGGTATGCTCATTATTGAAGTTTTATGATCACCACTATTACCTGGGTAACCGTTTCTAGAATAACATTCATCAGGTATGCTCATTATTGAAGTGTTATGATCACCACTATTACCTGGGTAACCGTTTCTAGAATAACATTCATCAGGTATGCTCATTATTGAAGTTTTATGATCACCACTATTACCTGGGTAACCGTTTCTAGAATAACATTCATCAGGTATGCTCATTATTGAAGTTTTATGATCACCACTATTACCTGGGTAACCGTTTCTAGAATAACATTCATCAGGTATGCTCATTATTGAAGTTTTATGATCACCACTATTACCTGAGTAACCGTTTCTAGAATAACATTCATCAGGTATGCTCATTATTGAAGTTTTATGATCACCACTATTACCTGGGTAACCGTTTCTAGAATAACATTCATCAGGTATGCTCATTATTGAAGTTTTATGATCACCACTATTACTTGGGTAACCATTTCTGGAATAACATTCATCAGGTATGCTCATTATTGAAGTTTTATGATCACCACTATTACCAGGGTAACCGTTTCTAGAATAACATTCATCAGGTATGCTCATTATTGAAGTGTTATGATCGCCACTATTACCTGGGTAACCGTTTCTAGAATAACATTCATCAGGTATGCTCATTATTGAAGTTTTATCATCACCACTATTACCTGGGTAACCGTTTCTAGAATAACATTCATCAGGTATGCTCATTATTGAAGTTTTATGATCACCACTATTACCTGGGTAACCGTTTCTAGAATAACATTCATCAGGTATGCTCATTATTGAAGTGTTATGATCACCACTATTACCTGGGTAACCGTTTCTAGAATAACATTCATCAGGTATGCTCATTATTGAAGTTTTATGATCACCACTATTACCTGGGTAACCGTTTCTAGAATAACATTCATCAGGTATGCTCATTATTGAAGTTTTATGATCACCACTATTACCTGGGTAACCGTTTCTAGAATAACATTCATCAGGTATGCTCATTATTGAAGTTTTATGATCGCCACTATTACCAGGGTAACCGTTTCTAGAATAACATTCATCAGGTATGCTCATTATTGAAGTGTTATGATCGCCACTATTATCTGGGTAACCGTTTCTAGAATAACATTCATCAGGTATGCTCATTATTGAAGTTTTATGATCGCCACTATTATCTGGGTAACCGTTTCTAGAATAACATTCATCAGGTATGCTCATTATTGAAGTTTTATCATCACCACTATTACCTGGGTAACCGTTTCTAGAATAACATTCATCAGGTATGCTCATTATTGAAGTTTTATGATCGCCACTATTACCTGGGTAACCGTTTCTAGAATAACATTCATCAGGTATGCTCATTATTGAAGTTTTATGATCACCACTATTACCAGGGTAACCGTTTCTAGAATAACATTCATCAGGTATGCTCATTATTGAAGTTTTATGATCACCACTATTACCTGGGTAACCGTTTCTAGAATAACATTCATCAGGTATGCTCTTTATTGAAGTTTTATGATCACAACTATTACCAGGGTAACCATTTCTAGAATAACATTCATCAGGTATGCTCATTATTGAAGTTTTATGATCACCACTATTACCTGGGTAACCGTTTCTAGAATAACATTCATCAGGTATGCTCATTATTGAAGTTTTATGATCACCACTATTACCTGGGTAACCGTTTCTAGAATAACATTCATCGGGTATGCTCATTATTGAAGTTTTATGATCACCACTATTACCTGGGTAAACGATTCTGGAATAACATTCATCAGGTATGCTCATTATTGAAGTGTTATGATCGCCACTATTACCTGGGTAAGCGTTTCTAGAATAACATTCATCAGGTATGCTCATTATTGAAGTTTTATGATCGCCACTATTACCTGGGTAACCGTTTCTAGAATAACACTCATCAGGTATGCTCATTATTGAAGTTTTATGATCACCACTATTACCTGGGTAACCGTTTCTAGAATAACATTCATCAGGTATGCTCATTATTGAAGTTTTATGATCACCACTATTACCTGGGTAACCGTTTCTAGAATAATATTCATCAGGTATGCTCATTATTGAAGTTTTATGATCACCACTATTACCTGGGTAACCGTTTCTAGAATAACATTCACCAGGTATGCTCATTATTGAAGTTTTATGATCACCACTATTACCTGGGTAACCGTTTTTAGAATAACATTCATCAGGTATGCTCATTATTGAAGTTTTATCATCACCACTATTACCTGGGTAACCGTTTCTAGAATAACATTCATCAGGTATGCTCATTATTGAAGTTTTATGATCACCACTATTACCTGGGTAATCGTTTCTAGAATAATATTCATCAGGTATGCTCATTATTGAAGTTTTATGATCGCCACTATTACCTGGGTAACCGTTTCTAGAATAACATTCATCAGGTATGCTCATTATTGAAGTGTTATGATCGCCACTATTACCTGGGTAACCGTTTCTAGAATAACATTCATCAGGTATGCTCATTATTGAAGTTTTATCATCACCACTATTACCTGGGTAACCGTTTCTAGAATAACATTCATCAGGTATGCTCATTATTGAAGTTTTATGATCACCACTATTACCTGGGTAACCGTTTCTAGAATAACATTCATCAGGTATGCTCATTATTGAAGTGTTATGATCACCACTATTACCTGGGTAACCGTTTCTAGAATAACATTCATCAGGTATGCTCATTATTGAAGTTTTATGATCACCACTATTACCTGGGTAACCGTTTCTAGAATAACATTCATCAGGTATGCTCATTATTGAAGTTTTATCATCACCACTATTACCTGGGTAACCGTTTCTAGAATAACATTCATCAGGTATGCTCATTATTGAAGTTTTATGATCACCACTATTACCTGGGTAACCGTTTCGAGAATAACATTCATCAGGTATGCTCATTATTGAAGTTTTATCATCACCACTATTACCTGGGTAACCGTTTATAGAATAACATTCAACAGGTATGCTCATTATTGAAGTTTTATGATCACCACTATTACCTGGGTAACCGTTTCTAGAATAACATTCATCAGGTATGCTCATTATTGAAGTTTTATGATCACCACTATTACCTGGGTAACCATTTCTGGAATAACATTCATCAGGTATGCTCATTATTGAAATTTTATGATCACCACTATTACCAGGGTAACCGTTTCTAGAATAATATTCATCAGGTATGCTCATTATTGAAGTTTTATGATCGCCACTATTACCTGGGTAACCGTTTCTAGAATAACATTCATCAGGTATGCTCATTATTGAAGTTTTAAGATCACCACTATTACCTGGGTAACCGTTTCTAGAATAACATTCATCAGGTATGCTCATTATTGAAGTTTTATGATCACCACTATTACCTGGGTAACCGTTTCTAGAATAACATTCATCAGGTATGCTCATTATTGAAGTTTTATGATCGCAACTATTACCTGGGTAACCGTTTCTAGAATAACATTCATCAGGTATGCTCATTATTGAAGTTTTATGATCACCACTATTACCTGGGTAACCATTTCTGGAATAACATTCATCAGGTATGCTCATTATTGAAGTGTTATGATCACCACTATTACCTGGGTAACCGTTTCTAGAATAACATTCACCAGGTATGCTCATTATTGAAGTTTTATGATCACCACTATTACCTGGGTAATCGTTTCTAGAATAATATTCATCAGGTATGCTCATTAATGAAGTTTTATCATCACCACTATTACCTGGGTAACCGTTTCTAGAATAACATTCATCAGGTATGCTCATTATTGAAGTTTTATGATCACCACTATTACCTGGGTAACCGTTTCTAGAATAACATTCATCAGGTATGCTCATTATTGAAGTGTTATGATCACCACTATTACCTGGGTAACCGTTTCTAGAATAACATTCATCAGGTATGCTCATTATTGAAGTTTTATGATCACCACTATTACCTGGGTAACCGTTTCTAGAATAACATTCATCAGGTATGCTCATTATTGAAGTTTTATGATCACCACTATTACCTGGGTAACCGTTTCTAGAATAACATTCATCAGGTATGCTCATTATTGAAGTTTTATGATCACCACTATTACCTGAGTAACCGTTTCTAGAATAACATTCATCAGGTATGCTCATTATTGAAGTTTTATGATCACCACTATTACCTGGGTAACCGTTTCTAGAATAACATTCATCAGGTATGCTCATTATTGAAGTTTTATGATCACCACTATTACCTGGGTAACCATTTCTGGAATAACATTAATCAGGTATGCTCATTATTGAAGTTTTATGATCACCACTATTACCAGGGTAACCGTTTCTAGAATAATATTCATCAGGTATGCTCATTATTGAAGTTTTATGATCGCCACTATTACCTGGGTAACCGTTTTTAGAATAACATTCATCAGGTATGCTCATTATTGAAGTTTTATGATCACCACTATTACCTGGGTAACCGTTTCTAGAATAACATTCATCAGGTATGCTCATTATTGAAGTTTTATGATCGCCACTATTACCTGGGTAACCGTTTCTAGAATAACACTCATCAGGTATGCTCATTATTGAAGTTTTATGATCACCACTATTACCTGGGTAACCGTTTCTAGAATAACATTCATCAGGTATGCTCATTATTGAAGTTTTATGATCACCACTATTACCTGGGTAACCGTTTCTAGAATAATATTCATCAGGTATGCTCATTATTGAAGTTTTATGATCACCACTATTACCTGGGTAACCGTTTCTAGAATAACATTCACCAGGTATGCTCATTATTGAAGTTTTATGATCACCACTATTACCTGGGTAACCGTTTTTAGAATAACATTCATCAGGTATGCTCATTATTGAAGTTTTATCATCACCACTATTACCTGGGTAACCGTTTCTAGAATAACATTCATCAGGTATGCTCATTATTGAAGTTTTATGATCACCACTATTACCTGGGTAATCGTTTCTAGAATAATATTCATCAGGTATGCTCATTATTGAAGTTTTATGATCGCCACTATTACCTGGGTAGCCGTTTCTAGAATAACATTCATCAGGTATGCTCATTATTGAAGTGTTATGATCGCCACTATTACCTGGGTAACCGTTTCTAGAATAACATTCATCAGGTATGCTCATTATTGAAGTTTTATCATCACCACTATTACCTGGGTAACCGTTTCGAGAATAACATTCATCAGGTATGCTCATTATTGAAGTTTTATGATCACCACTATTACCTGGGTAACCGTTTCTAGAATAACATTCATCAGGTATGCTCATTATTGAAGTGTTATGATCACCACTATTACCTGGGTAACCGTTTCTAGAATAACATTCATCAGGTATGCTCATTATTGAAGTTTTATGATCACCACTATTACCTGGGTAACCGTTTCTAGAATAACATTCATCAGGTATGCTCATTATTGAAGTTTTATCATCACCACTATTACCTGGGTAACCGTTTCTAGAATAACATTCATCAGGTATGCTCATTATTGAAGTTTTATGATCACCACTATTACCTGGGTAACCGTTTCGAGAATAACATTCATCAGGTATGCTCATTATTGAAGTTTTATCATCACCACTATTACCTGGGTAACCGTTTATAGAATAACATTCAACAGGTATGCTCATTATTGAAGTTTTATGATCACCACTATTACCTGGGTAACCGTTTCTAGAATAACATTCATCAGGTATGCTCATTATTGAAGTTTTATGATCACCACTATTACCTGGGTAACCATTTCTGGAATAACATTCATCAGGTATGCTCATTATTGAAATTTTATGATCACCACTATTACCAGGGTAACCGTTTCTAGAATAATATTCATCAGGTATGCTCATTATTGAAGTTTTATGATCGCCACTATTACCTGGGTAACCGTTTCTAGAATAACATTCATCAGGTATGCTCATTATTGAAGTTTTAAGATCACCACTATTACCTGGGTAACCGTTTCTAGAATAACATTCATCAGGTATGCTCATTATTGAAGTTTTATGATCACCACTATTACCTGGGTAACCGTTTCTAGAATAACATTCATCAGGTATGCTCATTATTGAAGTTTTATGATCACCACTATTACCTGAGTAACCGTTTCTAGAATAACATTCATCAGGTATGCTCATTATTGAAGTTTTATGATCACCACTATTACCTGGGTAACCGTTTCTAGAATAACATTCATCAGGTATGCTCATTATTGAAGTTTTATGATCACCACTATTACCTGGGTAACCATTTCTGGAATAACATTAATCAGGTATGCTCATTATTGAAGTTTTATGATCACCACTATTACCAGGGTAACCGTTTCTAGAATAATATTCATCAGGTATGCTCATTATTGAAGTTTTATGATCGCCACTATTACCTGGGTAACCGTTTTTAGAATAACATTCATCAGGTATGCTCATTATTGAAGTTTTATGATCACCACTATTACCTGGGTAACCGTTTCTAGAATAACATTCATCAGGTATGCTCATTATTGAAGTTTTATGATCGCCACTATTACCTGGGTAACCGTTTCTAGAATAACACTCATCAGGTATGCTCATTATTGAAGTTTTATGATCACCACTATTACCTGGGTAACCGTTTCTAGAATAACATTCATCAGGTATGCTCATTATTGAAGTTTTATGATCACCACTATTACCTGGGTAACCGTTTCTAGAATAATATTCATCAGGTATGCTCATTATTGAAGTTTTATGATCACAACTATTACCTGGGTAACCGTTTCTAGAATAACATTCACCAGGTATGCTCATTATTGAAGTTTTATGATCACCACTATTACCTGGGTAACCGTTTTTAGAATAACATTCATCAGGTATGCTCATTATTGAAGTTTTATCATCACCACTATTACCTGGGTAACCGTTTCTAGAATAACATTCATCAGGTATGCTCATTATTGAAGTTTTATGATCACCACTATTACCTGGGTAATCGTTTCTAGAATAATATTCATCAGGTATGCTCATTATTGAAGTTTTATGATCGCCACTATTACCTGGGTAGCCGTTTCTAGAATAACATTCATCAGGTATGCTCATTATTGAAGTGTTATGATCGCCACTATTACCTGGGTAACCGTTTCTAGAATAACATTCATCAGGTATGCTCATTATTGAAGTTTTATCATCACCACTATTACCTGGGTAACCGTTTCGAGAATAACATTCATCAGGTATGCTCATTATTGAAGTTTTATGATCACCACTATTACCTGGGTAACCGTTTCTAGAATAACATTCATCAGGTATGCTCATTATTGAAGTGTTATGATCACCACTATTACCTGGGTAACCGTTTCTAGAATAACATTCATCAGGTATGCTCATTATTGAAGTTTTATGATCACCACTATTACCTGGGTAACCGTTTCTAGAATAACATTCATCAGGTATGCTCATTATTGAAGTTTTATCATCACCACTATTACCTGGGTAACCGTTTCTAGAATAACATTCATCAGGTATGCTCATTATTGAAGTTTTATGATCACCACTATTACCTGGGTAACCGTTTCGAGAATAACATTCATCAGGTATGCTCATTATTGAAGTTTTATCATCACCACTATTACCTGGGTAACCGTTTATAGAATAACATTCAACAGGTATGCTCATTATTGAAGTTTTATGATCACCACTATTACCTGGGTAACCGTTTCTAGAATAACATTCATCAGGTATGCTCATTATTGAAGTTTTATGATCACCACTATTACCTGGGTAACCATTTCTGGAATAACATTCATCAGGTATGCTCATTATTGAAATTTTATGATCACCACTATTACCAGGGTAACCGTTTCTAGAATAATATTCATCAGGTATGCTCATTATTGAAGTTTTATGATCGCCACTATTACCTGGGTAACCGTTTCTAGAATAACATTCATCAGGTATGCTCATTATTGAAGTTTTAAGATCACCACTATTACCTGGGTAACCGTTTCTAGAATAACATTCATCAGGTATGCTCATTATTGAAGTTTTATGATCACCACTATTACCTGGGTAACCGTTTCTAGAATAACATTCATCAGGTATGCTCATTATTGAAGTTTTATGATCGCAACTATTACCTGGGTAACCGTTTCTAGAATAACATTCATCAGGTATGCTCATTATTGAAGTTTTATGATCACCACTATTACCTGGGTAACCATTTCTGGAATAACATTCATCAGGTATGCTCATTATTGAAGTGTTATGATCACCACTATTACCTGGGTAACCGTTTCTAGAATAACATTCACCAGGTATGCTCATTATTGAAGTTTTATGATCACCACTATTACCTGGGTAATCGTTTCTAGAATAATATTCATCAGGTATGCTCATTAATGAAGTTTTATCATCACCTCTATTACCTGGGTAACCGTTTCTAGAATAACATTCATCAGGTATGCTCATTATTGAAGTTTTATGATCACCACTATTACCTGGGTAACCGTTTCTAGAATAACATTCATCAGGTATGCTCATTATTGAAGTGTTATGATCACCACTATTACCTGGGTAACCGTTTCTAGAATAACATTCATCAGGTATGCTCATTATTGAAGTTTTATGATCACCACTATTACCTGGGTAACCGTTTCTAGAATAACATTCATCAGGTATGCTCATTATTGAAGTTTTATGATCACCACTATTACCTGGGTAACCGTTTCTAGAATAACATTCATCAGGTATGCTCATTATTGAAGTTTTATGATCACCACTATTACCTGAGTAACCGTTTCTAGAATAACATTCATCAGGTATGCTCATTATTGAAGTTTTATGATCACCACTATTACCTGGGTAACCGTTTCTAGAATAACATTCATCAGGTATGCTCATTATTGAAGTTTTATGATCACCACTATTACCTGGGTAACCATTTCTGGAATAACATTCATCAGGTATGCTCATTATTGAAGTTTTATGATCACCACTATTACCAGGGTAACCGTTTCTAGAATAATATTCATCAGGTATGCTCATTATTGAAGTTTTATGATCGCCACTATTACCTGGGTAACCGTTTTTAGAATAACATTCATCAGGTATGCTCATTATTGAAGTTTTATGATCACCACTATTACCTGGGTAACCGTTTCTAGAATAACATTCATCAGGTATGCTCATTATTGAAGTTTTATGATCACCACTATTACCTGGGTAACCGTTTCTAGAATAACATTCATCAGGTATGCTCATTATTGAAGTTTTATGATCGCAACTATTACCTGGGTAACCGTTTCTAGAATAACATTCATCAGGTATGCTCATTATTGAAGTTTTATGATCACCACTATTACCTGGGTAACCATTTCTGGAATAACATTCATCAGGTGTGCTCATTATTGAAGTTTTATGATCACCACTATTACCAGGGTAACAGTTTCTAGAATAATATTCATCAGGTATGCTCATTGTTGAAGTTTTATGATCGCCACTATTACCTGGGTAACCGTTTCTAGAATTAAATTCATCAGGTATGCTCATTATTGAAGTTTTATGATCACCACTATTACCTGGGTAACTGTTTCTAGAATAACATTCATCAGGTATGCTCATTATTGAAGTTTTATGATCACCACTATTACCTGGGTAACCGTTTCTAGAATAACATTCATCAGGTATGCTCATTATTGAAGTTTTATGATCGCAACTATTACCTGGGTAACCGTTTCTAGAATAACATTCATCAGGTATGCTCATTATTGAAGTTTTATGATCACCACTATTACCTGGGTAACCATTTCTGGAATAACATTCATCAGGTATGCTCATTATTGAAGTGTTATGATCACCACTATTACCTGGGTAACCGTTTCTAGAATAACATTCACCAGGTATGCTCATTATTGAAGTTTTATGATCACCACTATTACCTGGGTAATCGTTTCTAGAATAATATTCATCAGGTATGCTCATTAATGAAGTTTTATCATCACCTCTATTACCTGGGTAACCGTTTCTAGAATAACATTCATCAGGTATGCTCATTATTGAAGTTTTATGATCACCACTATTACCTGGGTAACCGTTTCTAGAATAACATTCATCAGGTATGCTCATTATTGAAGTGTTATGATCACCACTATTACCTGGGTAACCGTTTCTAGAATAACATTCATCAGGTATGCTCATTATTGAAGTTTTATGATCACCACTATTACCTGGGTAACCGTTTCTAGAATAACATTCATCAGGTATGCTCATTATTGAAGTTTTTTGATCACCACTATTACCTGGGTAACCGTTTCTAGAATAACATTCATCAGGTATGCTCATTATTGAAGTTTTATGATCACCACTATTACCTGAGTAACCGTTTCTAGAATAACATTCATCAGGTATGCTCATTATTGAAGTTTTATGATCACCACTATTACCTGGGTAACCGTTTCTAGAATAACATTCATCAGGTATGCTCATTATTGAAGTTTTATGATCACCACTATTACCTGGGTAACCATTTCTGGAATAACATTCATCAGGTATGCTCATTATTGAAGTTTTATGATCACCACTATTACCAGGGTAACCGTTTCTAGAATAATATTCATCAGGTATGCTCATTATTGAAGTTTTATGATCGCCACTATTACCTGGGTAACCGTTTTTAGAATAACATTCATCAGGTATGCTCATTATTGAAGTTTTATGATCACCACTATTACCTGGGTAACCGTTTCTAGAATAACATTCATCAGGTATGCTCATTATTGAAGTTTTATGATCACCACTATTACCTGGGTAACCGTTTCTAGAATAACATTCATCAGGTATGCTCATTATTGAAGTTTTATGATCGCAACTATTACCTGGGTAACCGTTTCTAGAATAACATTCATCAGGTATGCTCATTATTGAAGTTTTATGATCACCACTATTACCTGGGTAACCATTTCTGGAATAACATTCATCAGGTGTGCTCATTATTGAAGTTTTATGATCACCACTATTACCAGGGTAACAGTTTCTAGAATAATATTCATCAGGTATGCTCATTGTTGAAGTTTTATGATCGCCACTATTACCTGGGTAACCGTTTCTAGAATTAAATTCATCAGGTATGCTCATTATTGAAGTTTTATGATCACCACTATTACCTGGGTAACTGTTTCTAGAATAACATTCATCAGGTATGCTCATTATTGAAGTTTTATGATCACCAGTATTACCTGGGTAACCGTTTCTAGAATAACATTCATCAGGTATGCTCATTATTGAAGTTTTATGATCACCACTATTACCTGGGTAACCGTTTCTAGAATAACATTCATCAGGTATGCTCATTATTGAAGTTTTATGATCGCCACTATTACCTGGGTAACCGTTTCTAGAATAACATTCATCAGGTATGCTCATTATTGAAGTGTTATGATCGCCACTATTATCTGGGTAACCGTTTCTAGAATAACATTCATCAGGTATGCTCATTATTGAAGTTTTATGATCGCCACTATTATCTGGGTAACCGTTTCTAGAATAACATTCATCAGGTATGCTCATTATTGAAGTTTTTTCATCACCACTATTACCTTTGGTAACCGTTTCTAGAATAACATTCATCAGGTATGCTCATTATTGAAGTTTTATGATCGCCACTATTACCTGGGTAACGGTTTCTAGAATAACATTCATCAGGTATGCTCATTATTGAAGTTTTATGATCACCACTATTACCTGGGTAACCGTTTCTGGAATAACATTCATCAGGTATGCTCATTATTGAAGTTTTATGATCACCACTATTACCTGGGTAACCGTTTCTAGAATAATATTCATCAGGTATGCTCATTATTGAAGTGTTATGAACGCCACTATTACCTGGGTAATCGTTTCTAGAATAACATTCATCAGGTATGCTCATTATTGAAGTTTTATGATCACCACTATTACCTGGGTAACCGTTTCTAGAATAACATTCATCAGGTATGCTCATTATTGAAGTTTTATGATCACCACTATTACCTGGGTAACCGTTTCTAGAATAACATTCATCAGGTATGCTCATTATTGAAGTTTTATGATCGCCACTATTACCTGGGTAACCGTTTCTGGAATAACATTCATCAGGTATGCTCATTATTGAAGTTTTATGATCACCACTATTACCTGGGTAACCGTTTCTAGAATAATATTCATCAGGTATGCTCATTATTGAAGTTTTATGATCACCACTATTATCTGGGTAACCGTTTCTAGAATAACATTCATCAGGTATGCTCATTATTGAAGTTTTATGATCACCACTATTACCAGGGTAACCGTTTCTAGAATAACATTCATCAGGTATGCTCATTATTGAAGTTTTATGATCACCACTATTACCTGGGTAACCGTTTCTAGAATAACATTCATCAGGTATGCTCTTTATTGAAGTTTTATGATCACAACTATTACCTGGGTAACCATTTCTAGAATAACATTCATCAGGTATGCTCATTATTGAAGTTTTATGATCACCACTATTACCTGGGTAACCGTTTCTAGAATAACATTCATCAGGTATGCTCATTATTGAAGTTTTATGATCACCACTATTACCTGGGTAACCGTTTCTAGAATAACATTCATCGGGTATGCTCATTATTGAAGTTTTATGATCACCACTATTACCTGGGTAAACGATTCTGGAATAACATTCATCAGGTATGCTCATTATTGAAGTGTTATGATCGCCACTATTACCTGGGTAAGCGTTTCTAGAATAACATTCATCAGGTATGCTCATTATTGAAGTTTTATGATCGCCACTATTACCTGGGTAACCGTTTCTAGAATAACACTCATCAGGTATGCTCATTATTGAAGTGTTATGATCACCACTATTACCTGGGTAACCGTTTCTAGAATAACATTCATCAGGTATGCTCATTATTGAAGTTTTATGATCACCACTATTACCTGGGTAACCGTTTCTGGAATAACATTCATCAGGTATGCTCATTATTGAAGTTTTATGATCACCACTATTACCTGGGTAACCGTTTCTAGAATAATATTCATCAGGTATGCTCATTATTGAAGTTTTATGATCACCACTATTACCTGGGTAACCGTTTCTAGAATAACATTCACCAGGTATGCTCATTATTGAAGTTTTATGATCACCACTATTACCTGGGTAACCGTTTCTAGAATAACATTCATCAGGTATGCTCATTATTGAAGTTTTATCATCACCACTATTACCTGGGTAACCGTTTCTAGAATAACATTCATCAGGTATGCTCATTATTGAAGTGTTATGATCACCACTATTACCTGGGTAATCGTTTCTAGAATAATATGCATCAGGTATGCTCATTATTGAAGTTTTATGATCGCCACTATTACCTGGGTAACCGTTTCTAGAATAACATTCATCAGGTATGCTCATTATTGAAGTGTTATGATCGCCACTATTACCTGGGTAACCGTTTCTAGAATAACATTCATCAGGTATGCTCATTATTGAAGTTTTATCATCACCACTATTACCTGGGTAACCGTTTCTAGAATAACATTCATCAGGTATGCTCATTATTGAAGTTTTATCATCACCACTATTACCTGGGTAACCGTTTCTAGAATAACATTCATCAGGTATGCTCATTATTGAAGTGTTATGATCACCACTATTACCTGGGTAACCGTTTCTAGAATAACATTCATCAGGTATGCTCATTATTGAAGTTTTATGATCACCACTATTACCTGGGTAACCGTTTCTAGAATAACATTCATCAGGTATGCTCATTATTGAAGTTTTATGATCACCACTATTACCTGGGTAACCGTTTCTAGAATAACATTCATCAGGTATGCTCATTATTGAAGTTTTATGATCGCCACTATTACCAGGGTAACCGTTTCTAGAATAACATTCATCAGGTATGCTCATTATTGAAGTGTTATGATCGCCACTATTATCTGGGTAACCGTTTCTAGAATAACATTCATCAGGTATGCTCATTATTGAAGTTTTATGATCGCCACTATTATCTGGGTAACCGTTTCTAGAATAGCATTCATCAGGTATGCTCATTATTGAAGTTTTATCATCACCACTATTACCTGGGTAACCGTTTCTAGAATAACATTCATCAGGTATGCTCATTATTGAAGTTTTATGATCGCCACTATTACCTGGGTAACCGTTTCTAGAATAACATTCATCAGGTATGCTCATTATTGAAGTTTTATGATCACCACTATTACCAGGGTAACCGTTTCTAGAATAACATTCATCAGGTATGCTCATTATTGAAGTTTTATGATCACCACTATTACCTGGGTAACCGTTTCTAGAATAACATTCATCAGGTATGCTCTTTATTGAAGTTTTATGATCACAACTATTACCAGGGTAACCATTTCTAGAATAACATTCATCAGGTATGCTCATTATTGAAGTTTTATGATCACCACTATTACCTGGGTAACCGTTTCTAGAATAACATTCATCAGGTATGCTCATTATTGAAGTTTTATGATCACCACTATTACCTGGGTAACCGTTTCTAGAATAACATTCATCGGGTATGCTCATTATTGAAGTTTTATGATCACCACTATTACCTGGGTAAACGATTCTGGAATAACATTCATCAGGTATGCTCATTATTGAAGTTTTATGATCACCACTATTACCTGGGTAATCGTTTCTAGAATAATATTCATCAGGTATGCTCATTATTGAAGTTTTATGATCGCCACTATTACCTGGGTAACCGTTTCTAGAATAACATTCATCAGGTATGCTCATTATTGAAGTGTTATGATCGCCACTATTACCTGGGTAACCGTTTCTAGAATAACATTCATCAGGTATGCTCATTATTGAAGTTTTATCATCACCACTATTACCTGGGTAACCGTTTCTAGAATAACATTCATCAGGTATGCTCATTATTGAAGTTTTATGATCACCACTATTACCTGGGTAACCGTTTCTAGAATAACATTCATCAGGTATGCTCATTATTGAAGTGTTATGATCACCACTATTACCTGGGTAACCGTTTCTAGAATAACATTCATCAGGTATGCTCATTATTGAAGTTTTATGATCACCACTATTACCTGGGTAACCGTTTCTAGAATAACATTCATCAGGTATGCTCTTTATTGAAGTTTTATGATCACAACTATTACCTGGGTAACCATTTCTAGAATAACATTCATCAGGTATGCTCATTATTGAAGTTTTATGATCACCACTATTACCTGGGTAACCGTTTCAAGAATAACATTCATCAGGTATGCTCATTATTGAAGTTTTTTGATCACCACTATTACCTGGGTAACCGTTTCTAGAATAACATTCATCGGGTATGCTCATTATTGAAGTTTTATGATCACCACTATTACCTGGGTAAACGATTCTGGAATAACATTCATCAGGTATGCTCATTATTGAAGTTTTATGATCGCCACTATTACCTGGGTAAGCGTTTCTAGAATAACATTCATCAGGTATGCTCATTATTGAAGTTTTATGATCGCCACTATTACCTGGGTAACCGTTTCTAGAATAACACTCATCAGGTATGCTCATGATTGAAGTGTTATGATCACCACTATTACCTGGGTAACCGTTTCTAGAATAACATTCATCAGGTATGCTCATTATTGAAGTTTTATGATCACCACTATTACCTGGGTAACCGTTTCTGGAATAACATTCATCAGGTATGCTCATTATTGAAGTTTTATGATCACCACTATTACCTGGGTAACCGTTTCTAGAATAATATTCATCAGGTATGCTCATTATTGAAGTTTTATGATCACCACTATTACCTGGGTAACCGTTTCTAGAATAACATTCACCAGGTATGCTCATTATTGAAGTTTTATGATCACCACTATTACCTGGGTAACCGTTTCTAGAATAACATTCATCAGGTATGCTCATTATTGAAGTTTTATCATCACCACTATTACCTGGGTAACCGTTTCTAGAATAACATTCATCAGGTATGCTCATTATTGAAGTTTTATGATCACCACTATTACCTGGGTAATCGTTTCTAGAATAATATGCATCAGGTATGCTCATTATTGAAGTTTTATGATCGCCACTATTACCTGGGTAACCGTTTCTAGAATAACATTCATCAGGTATGCTCATTATTGAAGTGTTATGATCGCCACTATTACCTGGGTAACCGTTTCTAGAATAACATTCATCAGGTATGCTCATTATTGAAGTTTTGTCATCACCACTATTACCTGGGTAACCGTTTCTAGAATAACATTCATCAGGTATGCTCATTATTGAAGTTTTATGATCACCACTAATACCTGGGTAACCGTTTCTAGAATAACATTCATCAGGTATGCTCATTATTGAAGTGTTATGATCACCACTATTACCTGGGTAACCGTTTCTAGAATAACATTCATCAGGTATGCTCATTATTGAAGTTTTATGATCACCACTATTACCTGGGTAACCGTTTCTAGAATAACATTCATCAGGTATGCTCATTATTGAAGTTTTATGATCACCACTATTACCTGGGTAACCGTTTCTAGAATAACATTCATCAGGTATGCTCATTATTGAAGTTTTATGATCGCCACTATTACCAGGGTAACCGTTTCTAGAATAACATTCATCAGGTATGCTCATTATTGAAGTTTTATGATCGCCACTATTATCTGGGTAACCGTTTCTAGAATAACATTCATCAGGTATGCTCATTATTGAAGTTTTATCATCACCACTATTACCTGGGTAACCGTTTCTAGAATAACATTCATCAGGTATGCTCATTATTGAAGTTTTATGATCGCCACTATTACCTGGGTAACCGTTTCTAGAATAACATTCATCAGGTATGCTCATTATTGAAGTTTTATGATCACCACTATTACCAGGGTAACCGTTTCTAGAATAACATTCATCAGGTATGCTCATTATTGAAGTTTTATGATCACCACTATTACCTGGGTAACCGTTTCTAGAATAACATTCATCAGGTATGCTCTTTATTGAAGTTTTATGATCACAACTATTACCAGGGTAACCATTTCTAGAATAACATTCATCAGGTATGCTCATTATTGAAGTTTTATGATCACCACTATTACCTGGGTAACCGTTTCTAGAATAACATTCATCAGGTATGCTCATTATTGAAGTTTTATGATCACCACTATTACCTGGGTAACCGTTTCTAGAATAACATTCATCGGGTATGCTCATTATTGAAGTTTTATGATCACCACTATTACCTGGGTAAACGATTCTGGAATAACATTCATCAGGTATGCTCATTATTGAAGTGTTATGATCGCCACTATTACCTGGGTAAGCGTTTCTAGAATAACATTCATCAGGTATGCTCATTATTGAAGTTTTATGATCGCCACTATTACCTGGGTAACCGTTTCTAGAATAACACTCATCAGGTATGCTCATTATTGAAGTTTTATGATCACCACTATTACCTGGGTAACCGTTTCTAGAATAACATTCATCAGGTATGCTCATTATTGAAGTTTTATGATCACCACTATTACCTGGGTAACCGTTTCTAGAATAATATTCATCAGGTATGCTCATTATTGAAGTTTTATGATCACCACTATTACCTGGGTAACCGTTTCTAGAATAACATTCACCAGGTATGCTCATTATTGAAGTTTTATGATCACCACTATTACCTGGGTAACCGTTTTTAGAATAACATTCATCAGGTATGCTCATTATTGAAGTTTTATCATCACCACTATTACCTGGGTAACCGTTTCTATAATAACATTCATCAGGTATGCTCATTATTGAAGTTTTATGATCACCACTATTACCTGGGTAATCGTTTCTAGAATAATATTCATCAGGTATGCTCATTATTGAAGTTTTATGATCGCCACTATTACCTGGGTAACCGTTTCTAGAATAACATTCATCAGGTATGCTCATTATTGAAGTGTTATGATCGCCACTATTACCTGGGTAACCGTTTCTAGAATAACATTCATCAGGTATGCTCATTATTGAAGTTTTATCATCACCACTATTACCTGGGTAACCGTTTCTAGAATAACATTCATCAGGTATGCTCATTATTGAAGTTTTATGATCACCACTATTACCTGGGTAACCGTTTCTAGAATAACATTCATCAGGTATGCTCATTATTGAAGTGTTATGATCACCACTATTACCTGGGTAACCGTTTCTAGAATAACATTCATCAGGTATGCTCATTATTGAAGTTTTATGATCACCACTATTACCTGGGTAACCGTTTCTAGAATAACATTCATCAGGTATGCTCATTATTGAAGTTTTATCATCACCACTATTACCTGGGTAACCGTTTCTAGAATAACATTCATCAGGTATGCTCATTATTGAAGTTTTATGATCACCACTATTACCTGGGTAACCGTTTCGAGAATAACATTCATCAGGTATGCTCATTATTGAAGTTTTATGATCACCACTATTACCTGGGTAACCGTTTATAGAATAACATTCAACAGGTATGCTCATTATTGAAGTTTTATGATCACCACTATTACCTGGGTAACCGTTTCTAGAATAACATTCATCAGGTATGCTCATTATTGAAGTTTTATGATCACCACTATTACCTGGGTAACCATTTCTGGAATAACATTCATCAGGTATGCTCATTATTGAAATTTTATGATCACCACTATTACCAGGGTAACCGTTTCTAGAATAATATTCATCAGGTATGCTCATTATTGAAGTTTTATGATCGCCACTATTACCTGGGTAACCGTTTCTAGAATAACATTCATCAGGTATGCTCATTATTGAAGTTTTAAGATCACCACTATTACCTGGGTAACCGTTTCTAGAATAACATTCATCAGGTATGCTCATTATTGAAGTTTTATGATCACCACTATTACCTGGGTAACCGTTTCTAGAATAACATTCATCAGGTATGCTCATTATTGAAGTTTTATGATCACCACTATTACCTGGGTAACCGTTTCTAGAATAACATTCATCGGGTATGCTCATTATTGAAGTTTTATGATCACCACTATTACCTGGGTAAACGATTCTGGAATAACATTCATCAGGTATGCTCATTATTGAAGTGTTATGATCGCCACTATTACCTGGGTAAGCGTTTCTAGAATAACATTCATCAGGTATGCTCATTATTGAAGTTTTATGATCGCCACTATTACCTGGGTAACCGTTTCTAGAATAACACTCATCAGGTATGCTCATTATTGAAGTTTTATGATCACCACTATTACCTGGGTAACCGTTTCTAGAATAACATTCATCAGGTATGCTCATTATTGAAGTTTTATGATCACCACTATTACCTGGGTAACCGTTTCTAGAATAATATTCATCAGGTATGCTCATTATTGAAGTTTTATGATCACCACTATTACCTGGGTAACCGTTTCTAGAATAACATTCACCAGGTATGCTCATTATTGAAGTTTTATGATCACCACTATTACCTGGGTAACCGTTTTTAGAATAACATTCATCAGGTATGCTCATTATTGAAGTTTTATCATCACCACTATTACCTGGGTAACCGTTTCTATAATAACATTCATCAGGTATGCTCATTATTGAAGTTTTATGATCACCACTATTACCTGGGTAATCGTTTCTAGAATAATATTCATCAGGTATGCTCATTATTGAAGTTTTATGATCGCCACTATTACCTGGGTAACCGTTTCTAGAATAACATTCATCAGGTATGCTCATTATTGAAGTGTTATGATCGCCACTATTACCTGGGTAACCGTTTCTAGAATAACATTCATCAGGTATGCTCATTATTGAAGTTTTATCATCACCACTATTACCTGGGTAACCGTTTCTAGAATAACATTCATCAGGTATGCTCATTATTGAAGTTTTATGATCACCACTATTACCTGGGTAACCGTTTCTAGAATAACATTCATCAGGTATGCTCATTATTGAAGTTTTATGATCACCACTATTACCTGGGTAACCGTTTCTAGAATAACATTCATCAGGTATGCTCATTATTGAAGTTTTATGATCACCACTATTACCTGGGTAACCGTTTCTAGAATAACATTCATCAGGTATGCTCATTATTGAAGTTTTATCATCACCACTATTACCTGGGTAACCGTTTCTAGAATAACATTCATCAGGTATGCTCATTATTGAAGTTTTATGATCACCACTATTACCTGGGTAACCGTTTCGAGAATAACATTCATCAGGTATGCTCATTATTGAAGTTTTATGATCACCACTATTACCTGGGTAACCGTTTATAGAATAACATTCAACAGGTATGCTCATTATTGAAGTTTTATGATCACCACTATTACCTGGGTAACCGTTTCTAGAATAACATTCATCAGGTATGCTCATTATTGAAGTTTTATGATCACCACTATTACCTGGGTAACCATTTCTGGAATAACATTCATCAGGTATGCTCATTATTGAAATTTTATGATCACCACTATTACCAGGGTAACCGTTTCTAGAATAATATTCATCAGGTATGCTCATTATTGAAGTTTTATGATCGCCACTATTACCTGGGTAACCGTTTCTAGAATAACATTCATCAGGTATGCTCATTATTGAAGTTTTAAGATCACCACTATTACCTGGGTAACCGTTTCTAGAATAACATTCATCAGGTATGCTCATTATTGAAGTTTTATGATCACCACTATTACCTGGGTAACCGTTTCTAGAATAACATTCATCAGGTATGCTCATTATTGAAGTTTTATGATCGCAACTATTACCTGGGTAACCGTTTCTAGAATAACATTCATCAGGTATGCTCATTATTGAAGTTTTATGATCACCACTATTACCTGGGTAACCATTTCTGGAATAACATTCATCAGGTATGCTCATTATTGAAGTTTTATGATCACCACTATTACCTGGGTAACCGTTTCTAGAATAATATTCATTAGGTATGCTCATTATTGAAGTTTTATGATCGCCACTATTACCTGGGTAACCGTTTCTAGAATAACATTCATCAGGTATGCTCATTATTGAAGTTTTATGATCACCACTATTACCTGGGTAACTGTTTCTAGAATAACATTCATCAGGTATGCTCATTATTGAAGTTTTATGATCACCACTATTACCTGGGTAACCGTTTCTAGAATAACATTCATCAGGTATGCTCATTATTGAAGTTTTATGATCACCACTATTACCTGGGTAACCGTTTCTAGAATAACATTCATCAGGTATGCTCATTATTGAAGTTTTATGATCGCCACTATTACCAGGGTAACCGTTTCTAGAATAACATTCATCAGGTATGCTCATTATTGAAGTGTTATGGTCGCCACTATTATCTGGGTAACCGTTTCTAGAATAACATTCATCAGGTATGCTCATTATTGAAGTTTTATGATCGCCACTATTATCTGGGTAACCGTTTCTAGAATAACATTCATCAGGTATGCTCATTATTGAAGTTTTATGATCACCACTATTACCTGGGTAACCGTTTCTAGAATAACATTCATCAGGTATGCTCATTATTGAAGTTTTATGATCACCACTATTACCTGGGTAACCGTTTCTAGAATAACATTCATCAGGTATGCTCATTATTGAAGTTTTATGATCACCACTATTACCTTGGTAACCGTTTCTGGAATAACATTCATCAGGTATGCTCATTATTTTAGTTTTATGATCACCACTATTACCTGGGTAGCCGTTTCTAGAATAATATTCATCAGGTATGCTCATTATTGAAGTTTTATGATCACCACTATTACCTGGGTAACCGTTTCTAGAATAACATTCATCAGGTATGCTCATTATTGAAGTTTTATGATCACCACTATTACCAGGGTAACCGTTTCTAGCATAACATTCATCAGGTATGCTCATTATTGAAGTTTTATGATCACCACTATTACCTGGGTAACCGTTTCTAGAATAACATTCATCAGGTATGCTCTTTATTGAAGTTTTATGATCACAACTATTACCAGGGTAACCATTTCTAGAATAACATTCATCAGGTATGCTCATTATTGAAGTTTTATGATCACCACTATTACCTGGGTAACCGTTTCTAGAATAACATTCATCAGGTATGCTCATTATTGAAGTTTTATGATCACCACTATTACCTGGGTAACCGTTTCTAGAATAACATTCATAGGGTATGCTCATTATTGAAGTTTTATGATCACCACTATTACCTGGGTAAACGATTCTGGAATAACATTCATCAGGTATGCTCATTATTGAAGTGTTATGATCGCCACTATTACCTGGGTAAGCGTTTCTAGAATAACATTCATCAGGTATGCTCATTATTGAAGTTTTATGATCGCCACTATTACCTGGGTAACGTTTCTAGAATAACACTCATCAGGTATGCTCATTATTGAAGTTTTATGATCACCACTATTACCTGGGTAACCGTTTCTGGAATAACATTCATCAGGTATGCTCATTATTGAAGTTTTATGATCACCACTATTACCTGGGTAACCGTTTCTAGAATAATATTCATCAGGTATGCTCATTATTGAAGTTTTATGATCACCACTATTACCTGGGTAACCGTTTCTAGAATAACATTCATCAGGTATGCTCATTATTGAAGTTTTATGATCACCACTATTACCTGGGTAACCGTTTCTAGAATAACATTCATCAGGTATGCTCATTATTGAAGTTTTATCATCACCACTATTACCTGGGTAACCGTTTCTAGAATAACATTCATCAGGTATGCTCATTATTGAAGTTTTATGATCACCACTATTACCAGGGTAACCGTTTCTAGAATAACATTCATCAGGTATGCTCATTATTGAAGTTTTATCATCACCACTATTACCTGGGTAACCGTTTCTAGAATAACATTCATCAGGTATGCTCATTATTGAAGTTTTATGATCACCACTATTACCTGGGTAACTGTTTCTAGAATAACATTCATCAGGTATGCTCATTATTGAAGTTTTTTTATCACCACTATTACCTGGGTAACCGATTCTGGAATAACATTCATCAGGTATGCTCATTATTGAAGTGTTATGATCGCCACTATTACCTGGGTAACCGTTTCTAGAATAACATTCATCAGGTATGCTCATTATTGAAGTTTTATGATCACCACTATTACCTGGGTAATCGTTTCTAGAATAATATTCATCAGGTATGCTCATTATTGAAGTTTTATGATCGCCACTATTACCTGGGTAACCGTTTCTAGAATAACATTCATCAGGTATGCTCATTATTGAAGTTTTATGATCGCCACTATTACCTGGGTAACCGTTTCTAGAATAACACTCATAAGGTATGCTCATTATTGAAGTTTTATGATCACCACTATTACCTGGGTAACCGTTTCTAGAATAACATTCATCAGGTATGCTCATTATTGAAGTTTTATGATCACCACTATTACCTGGGTAACCGTTTCTAGAATAATATTCATCAGGTATGCTCATTATTGAAGTTTTATGATCACCACTATTACCTGGGTAACCGTTTCTAGAATAACATTCACCAGGTATGCTCATTATTGAAGTTTTATGATCACCACTATTACCTGGGTAACCGTTTTTAGAATAACATTCATCAGGTATGCTCATTATTGAAGTTTTATCATCACCACTATTACCTGGGTAACCGTTTCTATAATAACATTCATCAGGTATGCTCATTATTGAAGTTTTATGATCACCACTATTACCTGGGTAATCGTTTCTAGAATAATATTCATCAGGTATGCTCATTATTGAAGTTTTATGATCGCCACTATTACCTGGGTAACCGTTTCTAGAATAACATTCATCAGGTATGCTCATTATTGAAGTGTTATGATCGCCACTATTACCTGGGTAACCGTTTCTAGAATAACATTCATCAGGTATGCTCATTATTGAAGTTTTATCATCACCACTATTACCTGGGTAACCGTTTCTAGAATAACATTCATCAGGTATGCTCATTATTGAAGTTTTATGATCACCACTATTACCTGGGTAACCGTTTCTAGAATAACATTCATTAGGTATGCTCATTATTGAAGTGTTATGATCACCACTATTACCTGGGTAACCGTTTCTAGAATAACATTCATCAGGTATGCTCATTATTGAAGTTTTATGATCACCACTATTACCTGGGTAACCGTTTCTAGAATAACATTCATCAGGTATGCTCATTATTGAAGTTTTATCATCACCACTATTACCTGGGTAACCGTTTCTAGAATAACATTCATCAGGTATGCTCATTATTGAAGTTTTATGATCACCACTATTACCTGGGTAACCGTTTCGAGAATAACATTCATCAGGTATGCTCATTATTGAAGTTTTATGATCACCACTATTACCTGGGTAACCGTTTATAGAATAACATTCAACAGGTATGCTCATTATTGAAGTTTTATGATCACCACTATTACCTGGGTAACCGTTTCTAGAATAACATTCATCAGGTATGCTCATTATTGAAGTTTTATGATCACCACTATTACCTGGGTAACCATTTCCGGAATAACATTCATCAGGTATGCTCATTATTGAAATTTTATGATCACCACTATTACCAGGGTAACCGTTTCTAGAATAATATTCATCAGGTATGCTCATTATTGAAGTTTTATGATCGCCACTATTACCTGGGTAACCGTTTCTAGAATAACATTCATCAGGTATGCTCATTATTGAAGTTTTAAGATCACCACTATTACCTGGGTAACCGTTTCTAGAATAACATTCATCAGGTATGCTCATTATTGAAGTTTTATGATCACCACTATTACCTGGGTAACCGTTTCTAGAATAACATTCATCAGGTATGCTCATTATTGAAGTTTTATGATCGCAACTATTACCTGGGTAACCGTTTCTAGAATAACATTCATCAGGTATGCTCATTATTGAAGTTTTATGATCACCACTATTACCTGGGTAACCATTTCTGGAATAACATTCATCAGGTATGCTCATTATTGAAGTTTTATGATCACCACTATTACCTGGGTAACCGTTTCTAGAATAATATTCATTAGGTATGCTCATTATTGAAGTTTTATGATCGCCACTATTACCTGGGTAACCGTTTCTAGAATAACATTCATCAGGTATGCTCATTATTGAAGTTTTATGATCACCACTATTACCTGGGTAACTGTTTCTAGAATAACATTCATCAGGTATGCTCATTATTGAAGTTTTATGATCACCACTATTACCTGGGTAACCGTTTCTAGAATAACATTCATCAGGTATGCTCATTATTGAAGTTTTATGATCACCACTATTACCTGGGTAACCGTTTCTAGAATAACATTCATCAGGTATGCTCATTATTGAAGTTTTATGATCGCCACTATTACCAGGGTAACCGTTTCTAGAATAACATTCATCAGGTATGCTCATTATTGAAGTGTTATGGTCGCCACTATTATCTGGGTAACCGTTTCTAGAATAACATTCATCAGGTATGCTCATTATTGAAGTTTTATGATCGCCACTATTATCTGGGTAACCGTTTCTAGAATAACATTCATCAGGTATGCTCATTATTGAAGTTTTATGATCACCACTATTACCTGGGTAACCGTTTCTAGAATAACATTCATCAGGTATGCTCATTATTGAAGTTTTATGATCACCACTATTACCTGGGTAACCGTTTCTAGAATAACATTCATCAGGTATGCTCATTATTGAAGTTTTATGATCACCACTATTACCTTGGTAACCGTTTCTGGAATAACATTCATCAGGTATGCTCATTATTTTAGTTTTATGATCACCACTATTACCTGGGTAACCGTTTCTAGAATAATATTCATCAGGTATGCTCATTATTGAAGTTTTATGATCACCACTATTACCTGGGTAGCCGTTTCTAGAATAACATTCATCAGGTATGCTCATTATTGAAGTTTTATGATCACCACTATTACCAGGGTAACCGTTTCTAGCATAACATTCATCAGGTATGCTCATTATTGAAGTTTTATGATCACCACTATTACCTGGGTAACCGTTTCTAGAATAACATTCATCAGGTATGCTCTTTATTGAAGTTTTATGATCACAACTATTACCAGGGTAACCATTTCTAGAATAACATTCATCAGGTATGCTCATTATTGAAGTTTTATGATCACCACTATTACCTGGGTAACCGTTTCTAGAATAACATTCATCAGGTATGCTCAATATTGAAGTTTTATGATCACCACTATTACCTGGGTAACCGTTTCTAGAATAACATTCATAGGGTATGCTCATTATTGAAGTTTTATGATCACCACTATTACCTGGGTAAACGATTCTGGAATAACATTCATCAGGTATGCTCATTATTGAAGTGTTATGATCGCCACTATTACCTGGGTAAGCGTTTCTAGAATAACATTCATCAGGTATGCTCATTATTGAAGTTTTATGATCGCCACTATTACCTGGGTAACGTTTCTAGAATAACACTCATCAGGTATGCTCATTATTGAAGTTTTATGATCACCACTATTACCTGGGTAACCGTTTCTGGAATAACATTCATCAGGTATGCTCATTATTGAAGTTTTATGATCACCACTATTACCTGGGTAACCGTTTCTAGAATAATATTCATCAGGTATGCTCATTATTGAAGTTTTATGATCACCACTATTACCTGGGTAACCGTTTCTAGAATAACATTCATCAGGTATGCTCATTATTGAAGTTTTATGATCACCACTATTACCTGGGTAACCGTTTCTAGAATAACATTCATCAGGTATGCTCATTATTGAAGTTTTATCATCACCACTATTACCTGGGTAACCGTTTCTAGAATAACATTCATCAGGTATGCTCATTATTGAAGTTTTATGATCACCACTATTACCAGGGTAACCGTTTCTAGAATAACATTCATCAGGTATGCTCATTATTGAAGTTTTATCATCACCACTATTACCTGGGTAACCGTTTCTAGAATAACATTCATCAGGTATGCTCATTATTGAAGTTTTATGATCACCACTATTACCTGGGTAACTGTTTCTAGAATAACATTCATCAGGTATGCTCATTATTGAAGTTTTTTGATCACCACTATTACCTGGGTAACCGATTCTGGAATAACATTCATCAGGTATGCTCATTATTGAAGTGTTATGATCGCCACTATTACCTGGGTAACCGTTTCTAGAATAACATTCATCAGGTATGCTCATTATTGAAGTTTTATGATCACCACTATTACCTGGGTAATCGTTTCTAGAATAATATTCATCAGGTATGCTCATTATTGAAGTTTTATGATCGCCACTATTACCTGGGTAACCGTTTCTAGAATAACATTCATCAGGTATGCTCATTATTGAAGTGTTATGATCGCCACTATTACCTGGGTAACCGTTTCTAGAATAACATTCATCAGGTATGCTCATTATTGAAGTTTTATCATCACCACTATTACCTGGGTAACCGTTTCTAGAATAACATTCATCAGGTATGCTCATTATTGAAGTTTTATGATCACCACTATTACCTGGGTAACCGTTTCTAGAATAACATTCATCAGGTATGCTCATTATTGAAGTGTTATGATCACCACTATTACCTGGGTAACCGTTTCTAGAATAACATTCATCAGGTATGCTCATTATTGAAGTTTTATGATCACCACTATTACCTGGGTAACCGTTTCTAGAATAACATTCATCAGGTATGCTCATTATTGAAGTTTTATCATCACCACTATTACCTGGGTAACCGTTTCTAGAATAACATTCATCAGGTATGCTCATTATTGAAGTTTTATGATCACCACTATTACCTGGGTAACCGTTTCGAGAATAACATTCATCAGGTATGCTCATTATTGAAGTTTTATGATCACCACTATTACCTGGGTAACCGTTTCTAGAATAACATTCATCAGGTATGCTCATTATTGAAGTTTTATGATCACCACTATTACCTGGGTAACCGTTTCTAGAATAACATTCATCAGGTATGCTCATTATTGAAGTTTTATGATCACCACTATTACCTGGGTAACCATTTCTGGAATAACATTCATCAGGTATGCTCATTATTGAAATTTTATGATCACCACTATTACCAGGGTAACCGTTTCTAGAATAATATTCATCAGGTATGCTCATTATTGAAGTTTTATGATCGCCACTATTACCTGGGTAACCGTTTCTAGAATAACATTCATCAGGTATGCTCATTATTGAAGTTTTAAGATCACCACTATTACCTGGGTAACCGTTTCTAGAATAACATTCATCAGGTATGCTCATTATTGAAGTTTTATGATCACCACTATTACCTGGGTAACCGTTTCTAGAATAACATTCATCAGGTATGCTCATTATTGAAGTTTTATGATCGCAACTATTACCTGGGTAACCGTTTCTAGAATAACATTCATCAGGTATGCTCATTATTGAAGTTTTATGATCACCACTATTACCTGGGTAACCATTTCTGGAATAACATTCATCAGGTATGCTCATTATTGAAGTTTTATCATCACCACTATTGACTGGGTAACCGTTTCTAGAATAATATTCATCAGGTATGCTCATTATTGAAGTTTTATGATCGCCACTATTACCTGGGTAACCGTTTCTAGAATAACATTCATCAGGTATGCTCATTATTGAAGTTTTATGATCACCACTATTACCTGGGTAACTGTTTCTAGAATAACATTCATCAGGTATGCTCATTATTGAAGTTTTATGATCACCACTATTACCTGGGTAACCGTTTCTAGAATAACATTCATCAGGTATGCTCATTATTGAAGTTTTATGATCACCACTATTACCTGGGTAATCGTTTCTAGAATAATATTCATCAGGTATGCTCATTATTGAAGTTTTATGATCGCCACTATTACCTGGGTAACCGTTTCTAGAATAACATTCATCAGGTATGCTCATTATTGAAGTGTTATGATCGCCACTATTACCTGGGTAACCGTTTCTAGAATAACATTCATCAGGTATGCTCATTATTGAAGTTTTATCATCACCACTATTACCTGGGTAACCGTTTCTAGAATAACATTCATCAGGTATGCTCATTATTGAAGTTTTATGATCACCACTATTACCTGGGTAACCGTTTCTAGAATAACATTCATCAGGTATGCTCATTATTGAAGTGTTATGATCACCACTATTACCTGGGTAACCGTTTCTAGAATAACATTCATCAGGTATGCTCATTATTGAAGTTTTATGATCACCACTATTACCTGGGTAACCGTTTCTAGAATAACATTCATCAGGTATGCTCATTATTGAAGTTTTATCATCACCACTATTACCTGGGTAACCGTTTCTAGAATAACATTCATCAGGTATGCTCATTATTGAAGTTTTATGATCACCACTATTACCTGGGTAACCGTTTCTAGAATAACATTCATCAGGTATGCTCATTATTGAAGTTTTATGATCACCACTATTACCTGGGTAACCGTTTCTAGAATAACATTCATCAGGTATGCTCATTATTGAAGTGTTATGATCACCACTATTACCTGGGTAACCGTTTCTAGAATAACATTCATCAGGTATGCTCATTATTGAAGTTGTATGATCACCACTATTACCTGGGTAACCGTTTCTAGAATAACATTCATCAGGTATGCTCATTATTGAAGTTTTATCATCACCACTATTACCTGGGTAACCGTTTCTAGAATAACATTCATCAGGTATGCTCATTATTGAAGTTTTATGATCACCACTATTACCTGGGTAACCGTTTCGAGAATAACATTCATCAGGTATGCTCATTATTGAAGTTTTATGATCACCACTATTACCTGGGTAACCGTTTCTAGAATAACATTCATCAGGTATGCTCATTATTGAAGTTTTATGATCACCACTATTACCTGGGTAACCGTTTCTAGAATAACATTCATCAGGTATGCTCATTATTGAAGTTTTATGATCACCACTATTACCTGGGTAACCATTTCTGGAATAACATTCATCAGGTATGCTCATTATTGAAATTTTATGATCACCACTATTACCAGGGTAACCGTTTCTAGAATAATATTCATCAGGTATGCTCATTATTGAAGTTTTATGATCGCCACTATTACCTGGGTAACCGTTTCTAGAATAACATTCATCAGGTATGCTCATTATTGAAGTTTTAAGATCACCACTATTACCTGGGTAACCGTTTCTAGAATAACATTCATCAGGTATGCTCATTATTGAAGTTTTATGATCACCACTATTACCTGGGTAACCGTTTCTAGAATAACATTCATCAGGTATGCTCATTATTGAAGTTTTATGATCGCAACTATTACCTGGGTAACCGTTTCTAGAATAACATTCATCAGGTATGCTCATTATTGAAGTTTTATGATCACCACTATTACCTGGGTAACCATTTCTGGAATAACATTCATCAGGTATGCTCATTATTGAAGTTTTATCATCACCACTATTACCTGGGTAACCGTTTCTAGAATAATATTCATCAGGTATGCTCATTATTGAAGTTTTATGATCGCCACTATTACCTGGGTAACCGTTTCTAGAATAACATTCATCAGGTATGCTCATTATTGAAGTTTTATGATCACCACTATTACCTGGGTAACTGTTTCTAGAATAACATTCATCAGGTATGCTCATTATTGAAGTTTTATGATCACCACTATTACCTGGGTAACCGTTTCTAGAATAACATTCATCAGGTATGCTCATTATTGAAGTTTTATGATCACCACTATTACCTGGGTAATCGTTTCTAGAATAATATTCATCAGGTATGCTCATTATTGAAGTTTTATGATCGCCACTATTACCTGGGTAACCGTTTCTAGAATAACATTCATCAGGTATGCTCATTATTGAAGTGTTATGATCGCCACTATTACCTGGGTAACCGTTTCTAGAATAACATTCATCAGGTATGCTCATTATTGAAGTTTTATCATCACCACTATTACCTGGGTAACCGTTTCTAGAATAACATTCATCAGGTATGCTCATTATTGAAGTTTTATGATCACCACTATTACCTGGGTAACCGTTTCTAGAATAACATTCATCAGGTATGCTCATTATTGAAGTGTTATGATCACCACTATTACCTGGGTAACCGTTTCTAGAATAACATTCATCAGGTATGCTCATTATTGAAGTTTTATGATCACCACTATTACCTGGGTAACCGTTTCTAGAATAACATTCATCAGGTATGCTCATTATTGAAGTTTTATCATCACCACTATTACCTGGGTAACCGTTTCTAGAATAACATTCATCAGGTATGCTCATTATTGAAGTTTTATGATCACCACTATTACCTGGGTAACCGTTTCGAGAATAACATTCATCAGGTATGCTCATTATTGAAGTTTTATGATCACCACTATTACCTGGGTAACCGTTTCTAGAATAACATTCATCAGGTATGCTCATTATTGAAGTTTTATGATCACCACTATTACCTGGGTAACCGTTTCTAGAATAACATTCATCAGGTATGCTCATTATTGAAGTTTTATGATCACCACTATTACCTGGGTAACCATTTCTGGAATAACATTCATCAGGTATGCTCATTATTGAAATTTTATGATCACCACTATTACCAGGGTAACCGTTTCTAGAATAATATTCATCAGGTATGCTCATTATTGAAGTTTTATGATCGCCACTATTACCTGGGTAACCGTTTCTAGAATAACATTCATCAGGTATGCTCATTATTGAAGTTTTAAGATCACCACTATTACCTGGGTAACCGTTTCTAGAATAACATTCATCAGGTATGCTCATTATTGAAGTTTTATGATCACCACTATTACCTGGGTAACCGTTTCTAGAATAACATTCATCAGGTATGCTCATTATTGAAGTTTTATGATCGCAACTATTACCTGGGTAACCGTTTCTAGAATAACATTCATCAGGTATGCTCATTATTGAAGTTTTATGATCACCACTATTACCTGGGTAACCATTTCTGGAATAACATTCATCAGGTATGCTCATTATTGAAGTTTTATCATCACCACTATTACCTGGGTAACCGTTTCTAGAATAATATTCATCAGGTATGCTCATTATTGAAGTTTTATGATCGCCACTATTACCTGGGTAACCGTTTCTAGAATAACATTCATCAGGTATGCTCATTATTGAAGTTTTATGATCACCACTATTACCTGGGTAACTGTTTCTAGAATAACATTCATCAGGTATGCTCATTATTGAAGTTTTATGATCACCACTATTACCTGGGTAACCGTTTCTAGAATAACATTCATCAGGTATGCTCATTATTGAAGTTTTATGATCACCACTATTACCTGGGTAACCGTTTCTAGAATAACATTCATCAGGTATGCTCATTATTGAAGTTTTATGATCGCCACTATTACCAGGGTAACCGTTTCTAGAATAACATTCATCAGGTATGCTCATTATTGAAGTGTTATGATCGCCACTATTATCTGGGTAACCGTTTCTAGAATAACATTCATCAGGTATGCTCATTATTGAAGTTTTATGATCGCCACTATTATCTGGGTAACCGTTTCTAGAATAACATTCATCAGGTATGCTCATTATTGAAGTTTTATGATCACCACTATTACCTGGGTAACCGTTTCTAGAATAACATTCATCAGGTATGCTCATTATTGAAGTTTTATGATCGCCACTATTACCTGGGTAACCGTTTCTAGAATAACATTCATCAGGTATGCTCATTATTGAAGTTTTATGATCACCACTATTACCTGGGTAACCGTTTCTGGAATAACATTCATCAGGTATGCTCATTATTGAAGTTTTATGATCACCACTATTACCTGGGTAACCGTTTCTAGAATAATATTCATCAGGTATGCTCATTATTGAAGTTTTATGATCACCACTATTACCTGGGTAACCGTTTCTAGAATAACATTCATCAGGTATGCTCATTATTGAAGTTTTATGATCACCACTATTACCTGGGTAACCGTTTCTAGAATAACATTCATCAGGTATGCTCATTATTGAAGTTTTATGATCACCACTATTACCTTGGTAACCGTTTCTGGAATAACATTCATCAGGTATGCTCATTATTTTAGTTTTATGATCACCACTATTACCTGGGTAACCGTTTCTAGAATAATATTCATCAGGTATGCTCATTATTGAAGTTTTATGATCACCACTATTACCAGGGTAACCGTTTCTAGAATGACATTCATCAGGTATGCTCATTATTGAAGTTTTATGATCACCACTATTACCTGGGTAACCGTTTCTAGAATAACATTCATCAGGTATGCTCTTTATTGAAGTTTTATGATCACAACTATTACCAGGGTAACCATTTCTAGAATAACATTCATCAGGTATGCTCATTATTGAAGTTTTATGATCACCACTATTACCTGGGTAACCGTTTCTAGAATAACATTCATCAGGTATGCTCATTATTGAAGTTTTATGATCACCACTATTACCTGGGTAACCGTTTCTAGAATAACATTCATAGGGTATGCTCATTATTGAAGTTTTATGATCACCACTATTACCTGGGTAAACGATTCTGGAATAACATTCATCAGGTATGCTCATTATTGAAGTGTTATGATCGCCACTATTACCTGGGTAAGCGTTTCTAGAATAACATTCATCAGGTATGCTCATTATTGAAGTTTTATGATCGCCACTATTACCTGGGTAACGTTTCTAGAATAACACTCATCAGGTATGCTCATTATTGAAGTTTTATGATCACCACTATTACCTGGGTAACCGTTTCTAGAATAACATTCATCAGGTATGCTCATTATTGAAGTTTTATGATCACCACTATTACCTGGGTAACCGTTTCTGGAATAACATTCATCAGGTATGCTCATTATTGAAGTTTTATGATCACCACTATTACCTGGGTAACCGTTTCTAGAATAATATTCATCAGGTATGCTCATTATTGAAGTTTTATGATCACCACTATTACCTGGGTAACCGTTTCTAGAATAACATTCATCAGGTATGCTCATTATTGAAGTTTTATGATCACCACTATTACCTGGGTAACCGTTTCTAGAATAACATTCATCAGGTATGCTCATTATTGAAGTTTTATCATCACCACTATTACCTGGGTAACCGTTTCTAGAATAACATTCATCAGGTATGCTCATTATTGAAGTTTTATGATCACCACTATTACCAGGGTAACCGTTTCTAGAATAACATTCATCAGGTATGCTCATTATTGAAGTTTTATCATCACCACTATTACCTGGGTAACCGTTTCTAGAATAACATTCATCCGGTATGCTCATTATTGAAGTTTTATGATCACCACTATTACCTGGGTAACTGTTTCTAGAATAACATTCATCAGGTATTCTCATTATTGAAGTTTTTTTATCACCACTATTACCTGGGTAACCGATTCTGGAATGACATTCATCAGGTATGCTCATTATTGAAGTGTTATGATCGCCACTATTACCTGGGTAACCGTTTATAGAATAATATTCATCAGGTATGCTCATTATTGAAGTGTTATGATCACCACTTTTACCTGGGTAACCATTTCTGGAATAACATTCATCAGGTATGCTCATTATTGAAGTTTTATGATCGCCAATATTACTTGGGTAGCCGTTCATAGAATAACATTCATCAGGTATGCTCATTATTGAAGTGTTATGATCGCCACTATTACCTCGGTAACCGTTTCTAGAATAACATTCATCAGGTATGCTCATTATTGAAGTTTTATGATCACCACTATTACCTGGGTAACTGTTTCTAGAATAACATTCATCAGGTATGCTCATTATTGAAGTTTTTTGATCACCACTATTACCTGGGTAACCGATTCTGGAATAACATTCATCAGGTATGCTCATTATTGAAGTGTTATGATCGCCACTATTACCTGGGTAACCGTTTATAGAATAATATTCATCAGGTATGCTCTTTATTGAAGTTTTATGATCACAACTATTACCAGGGTAACCATTTCTAGAATAACATTCATCAGGTATGCTCATTATTGAAGTTTTATGATCACCACTATTACCTGGGTAACCGTTTCTAGAATAACATTCATCAGGTATGCTCATTATTGAAGTTTTATGATCACCACTATTACCTGGGTAACCGTTTCTAGAATAACATTCATAGGGTATGCTCATTATTGAAGTTTTATGATCACCACTATTACCTGGGTAAACGATTCTGGAATAACATTCATCAGGTATGCTCATTATTGAAGTGTTATGATCGCCACTATTACCTGGGTAAGCGTTTCTAGAATAACATTCATCAGGTATGCTCATTATTGAAGTTTTATGATCGCCACTATTACCTGGGTAACGTTTCTAGAATAACACTCATCAGGTATGCTCATTATTGAAGTTTTATGATCACCACTATTACCTGGGTAACCGTTTCTAGAATAACATTCATCAGGTATGCTCATTATTGAAGTTTTATGATCGCCAATATTACTTGGGTAGCCGTTCATAGAATAACATTCATCAGGTATGCTCATTATTGAAGTGTTATGATCGCCACTATTACCTCGGTAACCGTTTCTAGAATAACATTCATCAGGTATGCTCATTATTGAAGTTTTATGATCACCACTATTACCTGGGTAACTGTTTCTAGAATAACATTCATCAGGTATGCTCATTATTGAAGTTTTTTGATCACCACTATTACCTGGGTAACCGATTCTGGAATAACATTCATCAGGTATGCTCATTATTGAAGTGTTATGATCGCCACTATTACCTGGGTAACCGTTTATAGAATAATATTCATCAGGTATGCTCTTTATTGAAGTTTTATGATCACAACTATTACCAGGGTAACCATTTCTAGAATAACATTCATCAGGTATGCTCATTATTGAAGTTTTATGATCACCACTATTACCTGGGTAACCGTTTCTAGAATAACATTCATCAGGTATGCTCATTATTGAAGTTTTATGATCACCACTATTACCTGGGTAACCGTTTCTAGAATAACATTCATAGGGTATGCTCATTATTGAAGTTTTATGATCACCACTATTACCTGGGTAAACGATTCTGGAATAACATTCATCAGGTATGCTCATTATTGAAGTGTTATGATCGCCACTATTACCTGGGTAAGCGTTTCTAGAATAACATTCATCAGGTATGCTCATTATTGAAGTTTTATGATCGCCACTATTACCTGGGTAACGTTTCTAGAATAACACTCATCAGGTATGCTCATTATTGAAGTTTTATGATCACCACTATTACCTGGGTAACCGTTTCTAGAATAACATTCATCAGGTATGCTCATTATTGAAGTTTTATGATCACCACTATTACCTGGGTAACCGTTTCTGGAATAACATTCATCAGGTATGCTCATTATTGAAGTTTTATGATCACCACTATTACCTGGGTAACCGTTTCTAGAATAATATTCATCAGGTATGCTCATTATTGAAGTTTTATGATCACCACTATTACCTGGGTAACCGTTTCTAGAATAACATTCATCAGGTATGCTCATTATTGAAGTTTTATGATCACCACTATTACCTGGGTAACCGTTTCTAGAATAACATTCATCAGGTATGCTCATTATTGAAGTTTTATCATCACCACTATTACCTGGGTAACCGTTTCTAGAATAACATTCATCAGGTATGCTCATTATTGAAGTTTTATGATCACCACTATTACCAGGGTAACCGTTTCTAGAATAACATTCATCAGGTATGCTCATTATTGAAGTTTTATCATCACCACTATTACCTGGGTAACCGTTTCTAGAATAACATTCATCCGGTATGCTCATTATTGAAGTTTTATGATCACCACTATTACCTGGGTAACTGTTTCTAGAATAACATTCATCAGGTATGCTCATTATTGAAGTTTTTTGATCACCACTATTACCTGGGTAACCGATTCTGGAATGACATTCATCAGGTATGCTCATTATTGAAGTGTTATGATCGCCACTATTACCTGGGTAACCGTTTATAGAATAATATTCATCAGGTATGCTCATTATTGAAGTGTTATGATCACCACTTTTACCTGGGTAACCATTTCTGGAATAACATTCATCAGGTATGCTCATTATTGAAGTTTTATGATCGCCAATATTACTTGGGTAGCCGTTCATAGAATAACATTCATCAGGTATGCTCATTATTGAAGTGTTATGATCGCCACTATTACCTCGGTAACCGTTTCTAGAATAACATTCATCAGGTATGCTCATTATTGAAGTTTTATGATCACCACTATTACCTGGGTAACTGTTTCTAGAATAACATTCATCAGGTATGCTCATTATTGAAGTTTTTTGATCACCACTATTACCTGGGTAACCGATTCTGGAATAACATTCATCAGGTATGCTCATTATTGAAGTGTTATGATCGCCACTATTACCTGGGTAACCGTTTATAGAATAATATTCATCAGGTATGCTCTTTATTGAAGTTTTATGATCACCACTATTACCAGGGTAACCATTTCTAGAATAACATTCATCAGGTATGCTCATTATTGAAGTTTTATGATCACCACTATTACCTGGGTAACCGTTTCTAGAATAACATTCATCAGGTATGCTCATTATTGAAGTTTTATGATCACCACTATTACCTGGGTAACCGTTTCTAGAATAACATTCATAGGGTATGCTCATTATTGAAGTTTTATGATCACCACTATTACCTGGGTAAACGATTCTGGAATAACATTCATCAGGTATGCTCATTATTGAAGTGTTATGATCGCCACTATTACCTGGGTAAGCGTTTCTAGAATAACATTCATCAGGTATGCTCATTATTGAAGTTTTATGATCGCCACTATTACCTGGGTAACGTTTCTAGAATAACACTCATCAGGTATGCTCATTATTGAAGTTTTATGATCACCACTATTACCTGGGTAACCGTTTCTAGAATAACATTCATCAGGTATGCTCATTATTGAAGTTTTATGATCACCACTATTACCTGGGTAACCGTTTCTGGAATAACATTCATCAGGTATGCTCATTATTGAAGTTTTATGATCACCACTATTACCTGGGTAACCGTTTCTAGAATAATATTCATCAGGTATGCTCATTATTGAAGTTTTATGATCACCACTATTACCTGGGTAACCGTTTCTAGAATAACATTCATCAGGTATGCTCATTATTGAAGTTTTATGATCACCACTATTACCTGGGTAACCGTTTCTAGAATAACATTCATCAGGTATGCTCATTATTGAAGTTTTATCATCACCACTATTACCTGGGTAACCGTTTCTAGAATAACATTCATCAGGTATGCTCATTATTGAAGTTTTATGATCACCACTATTACCAGGGTAACCGTTTCTAGAATAACATTCATCAGGTATGCTCATTATTGAAGTTTTATCATCACCACTATTACCTGGGTAACCGTTTCTAGAATAACATTCATCCGGTATGCTCATTATTGAAGTTTTATGATCACCACTATTACCTGGGTAACTGTTTCTAGAATAACATTCATCAGGTATGCTCATTATTGAAGTTTTTTGATCACCACTATTACCTGGGTAACCGATTCTGGAATGACATTCATCAGGTATGCTCATTATTGAAGTGTTATGATCGCCACTATTACCTGGGTAACCGTTTATAGAATAATATTCATCAGGTATGCTCATTATTGAAGTGTTATGATCACCACTTTTACCTGGGTAACCATTTCTGGAATAACATTCATCAGGTATGCTCATTATTGAAGTTTTATGATCGCCAATATTACTTGGGTAGCCGTTCATAGAATAACATTCATCAGGTATGCTCATTATTGAAGTGTTATGATCGCCACTATTACCTCGGTAACCGTTTCTAGAATAACATTCATCAGGTATGCTCATTATTGAAGTTTTATGATCACCACTATTACCTGGGTAACTGTTTCTAGAATAACATTCATCAGGTATGCTCATTATTGAAGTTTTTTGATCACCACTATTACCTGGGTAACCGATTCTGGAATAACATTCATCAGGTATGCTCATTATTGAAGTGTTATGATCGCCACTATTACCTGGGTAACCGTTTATAGAATAATATTCATCAGGTATGCTCATTATTGGAGTGTTATGATCACCACTATTACCTGGGTAACCGTTTCTGGAATAACATTCATCAGGTATGCTCATTATTGAAGTTTTATGATCGCCAATATTACTTGGGTAGCCGTTCATAGAATAACATTCATCAGGTATGCTCATTATTGAAGTGTTATGATCGCCACTATTACCTGGGTAACCGTTTCTAGAATAACATTCATCAGGTATGCTCATTATTGAAGTGTTATGATCACCACTATTACCTGGGTAACCGTTTCTGGAATAACATTCATCAGGTATGCTCATTATTGAAGTTTTATGATCGCCACTATTACCTGGGTAACCGTTTCTAGAATAACATTCATCAGGTATGCTCATTATTGAAGTGTTATGATCGCCACTATTACCTGGGTAACCGTTTATAGAATAACATTCATCAGGTATGCTCATTATTGAAGTTTTATGATCGCCATTATTACCTGGGTAACTGTTTCTAGAATAACATTCATCAGGTATGCTCATTATTGAAGCTTTATGATCGCCACTATTACCTGGGTAACCGTTTCTAGAATAACATTCATCAGGTATGCTCATTATTGAAGTGTTATGATCACCACTATTACCTGGGTAACCGTTTCTGGAATAACATTCATCAGGAATGCTCATTATTGAAGTGTTATGATCGACACTATTACCAGGGTAACCGTTTCTGGAATAACATTAATCAGGTATGCTCATTATTGAAGTGTTATGATCGCGACTATTACCTGGGTAACCGTTTATAGAATAACATTCATCAGGTATGCTCATTATTGAAGTTTTATGATCGCCACTATTACCTGGGTAACCGTTTCTAGAATAACATTCATCAGGTATGCTCATTATTGAAGTTTTATGATCGCCACTATTACCTGGATAACCGTTTCTAGAATAACATTCATCAGGTATGCTCATTATTGAAGTTTTATGATCACCACTATTACCTGGGTAACCGTTTCTAGAATAACATTCATCAGGTATGCTCATTATTGAAGTGTTATGATCACCACTATTACCTGGGTAATCGTTTATAGAATAACATTCATCAGGTATGCTCATTATTGAAGTTTTATGATCGCCTCTATTACCTGGGTAACTGTTTCTAGAATAACATTCATCAGGTATGCTCATTATTGAAGTTTTATGATCGCCACTATTACCTGGGTAACCGTTTCTAGAATAACATTCATCAGGTATGCTCATTATTGAAGTGTTATGATCACCACTATTACCAGGGTAACCGTTTTTAGAATAACATTCATCAGGTATGCTCATTATTGAAGTGTTATGATCGCCACTATTACCTGGGTAACCGTTTATAGAATAACATTCATCAGGTATGCTCATTATTGAAGCTTTATGATCGCCACTATTACCTGGGTAACTGTTTCTAGAATAACATTCATCAGGTATGCTCATTATTGAAGTTTTATGATCGCCACTATTACCTGGGTAACCGTTTCTAGAATAACATTCATCAGGTATGCTCATTATTGAAGTGTTATGATCGCCACTATTACCTGGGTAACCGTTTCTAGAATAACATTCATCAGGTATGCTCATTATTGAAGTGTTATGATCACCACTATTACCTGGGTAACCGTTTCTGGAATAACATTCATCAGGTATGCTCATTATTGAAGTTTTATGATCGCCACTATTACCAGGGTAACCGTTTCTAGAATAACATTCATCAGGTATGCTCATTATTGAAGTGTTATGATCGCCACTATTACCTGGGTAACCGTTTATAGAATAACATTCATCAGGTATGCTCATTATTGAAGTTTTATGATCGCCACTATTACCTGGGTAACCGTTTCTAGAATAACATTCATCAGGTATGCTCATTATTGAAGTTTTTTGATCACCACTATTACCTGGGTAACCGATTCTGGAATGACATTCATCAGGTATGCTCATTATTGAAGTGTTATGATCGCCACTATTACCTGGGTAACCGTTTCTAGAATAACATTCATCAGGTATGCTCATTATTGAAGTGTTATGATCACCACTATTACCTGGGTAACCGTTTCTGGAATAACATTCATCAGGTATGCTCATTATTGAAGTGTTATGATCGCCACTATTACCTGGGTAACCGTTTCTAAAATAACATTCATCAGGTATGCTCATTATTGAAGTTTTATGATCACCACTATTACCTGGGTAACCGTTTCTAGAATAACATTCATCAGGTATGCTCATTATTGAAGTTTTATGATCACCACTATTACCTGGGTAACCGTTTCTGGAATAACATTCATCAGGTATGCTCATTATTGAAGTGTTATGATCACCACTATTACCTGGGTAACCGTTTCTGGAATAACATTCATCAGGTATGCTCATTATTGAAGTTTTATGATCGCCACTATTACCAGGGTAACCGTTTCTAGAATAACATTCATCAGGTATGCTCATTATTGAAGTGTTATGATCGCCACTATTACCTGGGTAACCGTTTATAGAATAACATTCATCAGGTATGCTCATTATTGAAGTTTTATGATCGCCACTATTACCTGGGTAACCGTTTATAGAATAACATTCATCAGGTATGCTCATTATTGAAGTTTTATGATCGCCACTATTACCTGGGTAACCGTTTCTAGAATAACATTCATCAGGTATGCTCATTATTGAAGTGTTATGATCGCCACTATTACCTGGGTAACTGTTTATAGAATAACATTTATCAGGTATGCTCATTATTGAAGTGTTATGATCACCACTATTACCTGGGTAACCGTTTCTGGAATAACATTCATCAGGTATGCTCATTATTGAAGTGTTATGATCGCCACTATTACCAGGGTAACTGTTTCTAGAATAACATTCATCAGGTATGCTCATTATTGAAGTGTTATGATAGTCACTATTACCTGGGTAACCGTTTATAGAATAACATTCATCAGGTATGCTCATTATTGAAGTTTTATGATCGCCACTATTACCTGGGTAACCGTTTCTAGAATAACATTCATCAGGTATGCTCATTATTGAAGTTTTATGATCACCACTATTACCTGGGTAACAGTTCCTAGAATAACATTCATCAGGTATGCTCATTATTGAAGTTTTATGATCACCACTATTACCTGGGTAACCGTTTCTGGAATAACATTCATCAGGTATGCTCATTATTGAAGTTTTATGATCGCCACTATTACCAGGGTAACCGTTTCTAGAATAACATTCATCAGGTATGCTCATTATTGAAGTGTTATGATCGCCACTATTACCTGGGTAACCGTTTATAGAATAACATTCATCAGGTATGCTCATTATTGAAGTTTTATGATCGTCACTATTACCTGGGTAACTGTTTCTAGAATAACATTCATCAGGTATGCTCATTATTGAAGTTTTATGATCGCCACTATTACCTGGGTAACCGTTTCTAGAATAAATTCATCAGGTATGCTCATTATTGAAGTGTTATGATCACCACTATTACCTGGGTAACCGTTTCTAGAATAACATTCATCAGGTATGCTCATTATTGAAGTTTTATGATCGCCACTATTACCAGGGTAACCGTTTTTAGAATAACATTCATCAGGTATGCTCATTATTGAAGTGTTATGATCGCCACTATTACCTGGGTAACCGTTTATAGAATAACATTCATCAGGTATGCTCATTATTGAAGCTTTATGATCGCCACTATTACCTGGGTAACTGTTTCTAGAATACCATTCATCAGGTATGCTCATTATTGAAGTTTCATGATCGCCACTATTACCTGGGTAACCGTTTCTAGAATAACATTCATCAGGTATGCTCATTATTGAAGTTTTATGATCACCACTATTACCTTGGTAACCGTTTCTGGAATAACATTCATCAGGTATGCTCATTATTGAAGTTTTATGATCACCACTATTACCTGGGTAACCGTTTCTAGAATAATATTCATCAGGTATGCTCATTATTGAAGTTTTATGATCACCACTATTACCTGGGTAACCGTTTCTAGAATAACATTCATCAGGTATGCTCATTATTGAAGTTTTATGATCGCCACTATTACCTGGGTAACCGTTTCTAGAATAACATTCATCAGGTATGCTCATTATTGAAGTTTTATGATCACCACTATTACCTGGGTAACCGTTTCTGGAATAACATTCATCAGGTATGCTCATTATTGAAGTTTTATGATCACCACTATTTCCTTGGTAACCGTTTCTGGAATAATATTCATCAGGTATGCTCATTATTGAAGTTTTATGATCGCCACTATTACCTGGGTAACCGATTCTAGAATAACATTCATCAGGTATGCTCATTATTGAAGTTTTATGATCACCACTATTACCTGGGTAACCGTTTCTAGAATAACATTCATCAGGTATGCTCATTATTGAAGTTTTATGATCACCACTATTACCTGGGTAACCGTTTCTAGAATATCATTCATCAGGTATGCTCATTATTGAAGTTTTATGATCACCACTATTACCAGGGTAACCGTTTCTAGAATAACATTCATCAGGTATGCTCATTATTGAAGTTTTATGATCACCACTATTACCAGGGTAACCGTTTCTGGAATAACATTCATCAGGTATGCTCATTATTGAAGTGTTATGATCACCACTATTACCTGGGTAACCGTTTCTGGAATAACATTCATCAGGTATGCTCATTATTGAAGTTTTATGATCGCCACTATTACCAGGGTAACCGTTTCTAGAATAACATTCATCAGGTATGCTCATTATTGAAGTGTTATGATCGCCACTATTACCTGGGTAACCGTTTATAGAATAACATTCATCAGGTATGCTCATTATTGAAGTTTTATCATCGCCACTATTACCTGGGTAACTGTTTCTAGAATAACATTCATCAGGTATGCTCATTATTGAAGTTTTATGATCGCCACTATTACCTGGGTAACCGATTCTAGAATAACATTCATCAGGTATGCTCATTATTGAAGTGTTATGATCGCCACTATTACCTGGGTAACCGTTTATAGAATAATATTCATCAGGTATGCTCATTATTGAAGTGTTATGATCACCACTATTACCTGGGTAACCATTTCAGGAATAACATTCATCAGGTATGCTCATTATTGAAGTTTTGTGATCGCCAATATTACCTGGGTAGCCGTTCATAGAATAACATTCATCAGGTATGCTCATTATTGAAGTGTTATGATCGCCACTATTACCTGGGTAACCGTTTCTAGAATAACATTCATCAGGTATGCTCATTATTGAAGTGTTATGATCACCACTATTACCTGGGTAACCGTTTCTGGAATAACATTCATCAGGTATGCTCATTATTGAAGTTTTATGATCGCCACTATTACCAGGGTAACCGTTTCTAGAATAACATTCATCAGGTATGCTCATTATTGAAGTGTTATGATCGCCACTATTACCTGGGTAACAGTTTATAGAATAACATTCATCAGGTATGCTCATTATTGAAGTTTTATGATCACCACTATTACCTGGGTAACCGTTTCTAGAATAACATTCATCAGGTATGCTCATTATTGAAGTTTTATGATCACCACTATTACCAGGGTAACCGTTTCTGGAATAACATTCATCAGGTATGCTCATTATTGAAGTGTTATGATCACCACTATTACCTGGGTAACCGTTTCTGGAATAACATTCATCAGGTATGCTCATTATTGAAGTTTTATGATCGCCACTATTACCAGGGTAACCGTTTCTAGAATAACATTCATCAGGTATGCTCATTATTGAAGTGTTATGATCGCCACTATTACCTGGGTAACCGTTTATAGAATAACATTCATCAGGTATGCTCATTATTGAAGTTTTATCATCGCCACTATTACCTGGGTAACTGTTTCTAGAATAACATTCATCAGGTATGCTCATTATTGAAGTTTTATGATCGCCACTATTACCTGGGTAACCGATTCTAGAATAACATTCATCAGGTATGCTCATTATTGAAGTGTTATGATCGCCACTATTACCTGGGTAACCGTTTATAGAATAATATTCATCAGGTATGCTCATTATTGAAGTGTTATGATCGCCACTATTACCAGGGTAACCGTTTCTAGAATAACATTCATCAGGTATGCTCATTATTGAAGTGTTATGATCGCCACTATTACCTGGGTAACCGTTTATAGAATAACATTCATCAGGTATGCTCATTATTGAAGTTTTATGATCGCCACTATTACCTGGGTAACTGTATCTAGAATAACATTCATCAGGTATGCTCATTATTGAAGTTTTATGATCGCCACTATTACCTGGGTAACCGTTTCTAGAATAACATTCATCAGGTATGCTCATTATTGAAGTGTTATGATCACCACTATTACCAGGGTAACCGTTTCTGGAATAACATTCATCAGGTATGCTCATTATTGAAGTGTTATGATCGCCACTATTACCTGGGTAACCGTTTCTAGAATAACATTCATCAGGTATGCTCATTATTGAAGTGTTATGATCGCCACTATTACCAGGGTAACCGTTTATAGAATAACATTCATCAGGTATGCTCATTATTGAAGTTTTATGATCGCCACTATTACCTGGGTAACCGTTTCTAGAATAACATTCATCAGGTATGCTCATTATTGAAGTTTTATGATCGCCACTATTACCTGGGTAACCGTTTCTAGAATAACATTCATCAGGTATGCTCATTATTGAAGTTTTATGATCACCACTATTACCTGGGTAACCCTTTCTAGAATAACATTCATCAGGTATGTTCATTATTGAAGTGTTATGATCACCACTATTACCTGGGTAACCGTTTCTGGAATAACATTCATCAGGTATGCTCATTATTGAAGTTTTATGATCGCCACTATTACCAGGATAACCGTTTCTAGAATAACATTCATCAGGTATGCTCATTATTGAAGTGTTATGATCGCCACTATTACCTGGGTAACCGTTTATAGAATAACATTCATCAGGTATGCTCATTATTGAAGTTTTATGATCGCCACTATTACCTGGGTAACTGTTTCTAGAATAACATTCATCAGGTATGCTCATTATTGAAGTTTTATGATCGCCACTATTACCTGGGTAACCGTTTCTAGAATAAGATTCATCAGGTATGCTCATTATTGAAGTGTTATGATCACCACTATTACCAGGGTAACCGTTTTTAGAATAACATTCATCAGGTATGCTCATTATTGAAGTGTTATGATCGCCACTATTACCTGGGTAACCGTTTATAGAATAACATTCATCAGGTATGCTCATTATTGAAGCTTTATGATCGCCACTATTACCTGGGTAACTGTTTCTAGAATAACATTCATCAGGTATGCTCATTATTGAAGTTTTATGATCGCCACTATTACCTGGGTAACCGTTTCTAGAATAACATTCATCAGGTATGCTCATTATTGAAGTGTTATGATCGCCACTATTACCTGGGTAACCGTTTCTAGAATAACATTCATCAGGTATGCTCATTATTGAAGTTTTATGATCACCACTATTACCTGGGTAACCGTTTCTGGAATAACATTCATCAGGTATGCTCATTATTGAAGTTTTATGATCGCCACTATTACCAGGGTAACCGTTTCTAGAATAACATTCATCAGGTATGCTCATTATTGAAGTGTTATGATCGCCACTATTACCTGGGTAACCGTTTATAGAATAACATTCATCAGGTATGCTCATTATTGAAGTTTTATGATCGCCACTATTACCTGGGTAACTGTTTCTAGAATAACATTCATCAGGTATGCTCATTTTTGAAGTTTTATGATCGCCACTATTACCTGGGTAACCGTTTCTAGAATAACATTCATCAGGTATGCTCATTATTGAAGTGTTATGATCACCACTATTACCTGGGTAACCGTTTCTGGAATAACATTCATCAGGTATGCTCATTATTGAAGTGTTATGATCGCCACTATTACCAGGGTAACCGTTTCTAGAATAACATTCATCAGGTATGCTCATTATTGAAGTGTTATGATCGCCACTATTACCGGGGTAACCGTTTATAGAATAACATTCATCAGGTATGCTCATTATTGAAGTTTTATGATCGCCACTATTACCTGGGTAACCATTTCTAGAATAACATTCATCAGGTATGCTCATTATTGAAGTTTTATGATCACCACTATTACCTGGGTAACCGTTTCTGGAATAACATTCATCGGGTATGCTCATTATTGAAGTTTTATGATCGCCACTATTACCAGTGTAACCGTTTCTAGAATAACATTCATCAGGTATGCTCATTATTGAAGTGTTATGATCACCACTATTACCTGGGTAACCGTTTCTGGAATAACATTCATCAGGTATGCTCATTATTGAAGTTTTATTATCGCCACTATTACCAGGGTAACCGTTTTTAGAATAACATTCATCAGGTATGCTCATTATTGAAGTGTTATGATCGCCACTATTACCTGGGTAACCGTTTCTAGAATAAAATTCATTAGTTATGCTCATTATTGAAGCTTTATGATCGCCACTATTACCTGGGTAACGTTTCTAGAATAACATTCATCAGGTATGCTCATTATTGAAGTTTTATGATCACCACTATTACCTTGGTAACCGTTTCTGGAATAACATTCATCAGGTATGCTCATTATTGAAGTTTTATGATCGCCACTATTACCTGGGTAACTGTTTCTAGAATAACATTCATCAGGTATGCTCATTATTGAAGTTTTATGATCACCACTATTACCTGGGTAACCGTTTCTGGAATAACATTCATCAGGTATGCTCATTATTGAAGTTTTATGATCACCACTATTACCTGGGTAACCGTTTCTAGAATAATATTCATCAGGTATGCTCATTATTGAAGTTTTATGATCACCACTATTACCTGGGTAACCGTTTCTAGAATAACATTCATCAGGTATGCTCATTATTGAAGTTTTATGATCACCACTATTACCTGGGTAACCGTTTCTAGAATAACATTCATCAGGTATGCTCATTATTGAAGTTTTATGATCACCACTATTACCTGGGTAACCGTTTCTAGAATAACATTCAACAGGTATGCTCATTATTGAAGTTTTATGATCACCACTATTACCAGGGTAACCGTTTCTGGAATAACATTCATCAGGTATGCTCATTATTGAAGTGTTATGATCACCACTATTACCTTGGTAACCGTTTCTAGAATAATATTCATCAGGTATGCTCATTTTTGAAGTTTTATGATCGCCACTATTACCTGGGTAACCGATTCTAGAATAACATTCATCAGGTATGCTCATTATTGAAGTTTTATGATCACCACTATTACCTGGGTAACCGTTTCTAGAATAACATTCATCAGGTATGCTCATTATTGAAGTTTTATGATCACCACTATTACCTGGGTAGCCGTTTCTAGAATATCATTCATCAGGTATGCTCATTATTGAAGTTTTATGATCACCACTATTACCAGGGTAACCGTTTCTAGAATAACATTCATCAGGTATGCTCATTATTGAAGTTTTATGATCACCACTATTACCAGGGTAACCGTTTCTGGAATAACATTCATCAGGTATGCTCATTATTGAAGTGTTATGATCACCACTATTACCTGGGTAACCGTTTCTGGAATAACATTCATCAGGTATGCTCATTATTGAAGTTTTATGATCGCCACTATTACCAGGGTAACCGTTTCTAGAATAACATTCATCAGGTATGCTCATTATTGAAGTGTTATGATCGCCACTATTACCTGGGTAACCGTTTATAGAATAACATTCATCAGGTATGCTCATTATTGAAGTTTTATCATCGCCACTATTACCTGGGTAACTGTTTCTAGAATAATATTCATCAGGTATGCTCATTATTGAAGTTTTATGATCGCCACTATTACCTGGGTAACCGATTCTAGAATAACATTCATCAGGTATGCTCATTATTGAAGTGTTATGATCGCCACTATTACCTGGGTAACCGTTTATAGAATAATATTCATCAGGTATGCTCATTATTGAAGTGTTATGATCACCACTATTACCTGGGTAACCATTTCTGGAATAACATTCATCAGGTATGCTCATTATTGAAGTTTTATGATCGCCAATATTACCTGGGTAGCCGTTCATAGAATAACATTCATCAGGTATGCTCATTATTGAAGTGTTATGATCGCCACTATTACCTGGGTAACCGTTTCTAGAATAACATTCATCAGGTATGCTCATTATTGAAGTGTTATGATCACCACTATTACCTGGGTAACCGTTTCTGGAATAACATTCATCAGGTATGCTCATTATTGAAGTTTTATGATCGCCACAATTACCAGGGTAACCGTTTCTAGAATAACATTCATCAGGTATGCTCATTATTGAAGTGTTATGATCGCCACTATTACCTGGGTAACCGTTTATAGAATAACATTCATCAGGTATGCTCATTATTGAAGTTTTATGATCGCCACTATTACCTGGGTAACCGTTTCTAGAATAACATTCATCAGGTATGCTCATTATTGAAGTTTTATGATCACCAGTATTACCAGGGTAACCGTTTCTGGAATAACATTCATCAGGTATGCTCATTATTGAAGTGTTATGATCACCACTATTACCTGGGTAACCGTTTCTGGAATAACATTCATCAGGTATGCTCATTATTGAAGTTTTATGATCGCCACTATTACCAGGGTAACCGTTTCTAGAATAACATTCATCAGGTATGCTCATTATTGAAGTGTTATGATCGCCACTATTACCTGGGTAACCGTTTATAGAATAACATTCATCAGGTATGCTCATTATTGAAGTTTTATCATCGCCACTATTACCTGGGTAACTGTTTCTAGAATAACATTCATCAGGTATGCTCATTATTGAAGTTTTATGATCGCCACTATTACCTGGGTAACCGATTCTAGAATAACATTCATCAGGTATGCTCATTATTGAAGTGTTATGATCGCCACTATTACCTGGGTAACCGTTTATAGAATAATATTCATCAGGTATGCTCATTATTGAAGTGTTATGATCACCACTATTACCTGGGTAACCATTTCTGGAATAACATTCATCAGGTATGCTCATTATTGAAGTTTTATGATCGCCAATATTACCTGGGTAGCCGTTCATAGAATAACATTCATCAGGTATGCTCATTATTGAAGTGTTATGATCGCCACTATTACCTGGGTAACCGTTTCTAGAATAACATTCATCAGGTATGCTCATTATTGAAGTGTTATGATCACCACTATTACCTGGGTAACCGTTTCTGGAATAACATTCATCAGGTATGCTCATTATTGAAGTTTTATGATCGCCACTATTACCAGGGTAACCGTTTCTAGAATAACATTCATCAGGTATGCTCATTATTGAAGTGTTATGATCGCCACTATTACCTGGGTAACCGTTTATAGAATAACATTCATCAGGTATGCTCATTATTGAAGTTTTATGATCGCCACTATTACCTGGGTAACCGTTTCTAGAATAACATTCATCAGGTATGCTCATTATTGAAGTTTTATGATCACCACTATTACCAGGGTAACCGTTTCTGGAATAACATTCATCAGGTATGCTCATTATTGTAGTGTTATGATCACCACTATTACCTGGGTAACCGTTTCTGGAATAACATTCATCAGGTATGCTCATTATTGAAGTTTTATGATCGCCACTATTACCAGGGTAACCGTTTCTAGAATAACATTCATCAGGTATGCTCATTATTGAAGTGTTATGATCGCCACTATTACCTGGGTAACCGTTTATAGAATAACATTCATCAGGTATGCTCATTATTGAAGTTTTATCATCGCCACTATTACCTGGGTAACTGTTTCTAGAATAACATTCATCAGGTATGCTCATTATTGAAGTTTTATGATCGCCACTATTACCTGGGTAACCGATTCTAGAATAACATTCATCAGGTATGCTCATTATTGAAGTGTTATGATCGCCACTATTACCTGGGTAACCGTTTATAGAATAATATTCATCAGGTATGCTCATTATTGAAGTGTTATGATCACCACTATTACCTGGGTAACCATTTCTGGAATAACATTCATCAGGTATGCTCATTATTGAAGTTTTATGATCGCCAATATTACCTGGGTAGCCGTTCATAGAATAACATTCATCAGGTATGCTCATTATTGAAGTGTTATGATCGCCACTATTACCTGGGTAACCGTTTCTAGAATAACATTCATCAGGTATGCTCATTATTGAAGTGTTATGATCACCACTATTACCTGGGTAACCGTTTCTGGAATAACATTCATCAGGTATGCTCATTATTGAAGTTTTATGATCGCCACTATTACCAGGGTAACCGTTTCTAGAATAACATTCATCAGGTATGCTCATTATTGAAGTGTTATGATCGCCACTATTACATGGGTAACCGTTTATAGAATAACATTCATCAGGTATGCTCATTATTGAAGTTTTATGATCACCACTATTACCTGGGTAACTGTTTCTAGAATAACATTCATCAGGTATGCTCATTATTGAAGTTTTATGATCGCCACTATTACCTGGGTAACCGTTTCTAGAATAACATTCATCAGGTATGCTCATTATTGAAGTGTTATGATCACCACTATTACCTGGGTAACCGTTTCTGGAATAACATTCATCAGGTATGCTCATTATTGAAGTGTTATGATCGCCACTATTACCAGGGTAACCGTTTCTAGAATAACATTCATCAGGTATGCTCATTATTGAAGTGTTATGATCGCCACTATTACCAGGGTAACCGTTTATAGAATAACATTCATCAGGTATGCTCATTATTGAAGTTTTATGATCGCCACTATTACCTGGGTAACCGTTTCTAGAATAACATTCATCAGGTATGCTCATTATTGAAGTTTTATGATCGCCACTATTACCTGGGTAACCGTTTCTAGAATAACATTCATCAGGTATGCTCATTATTGAAGTTTTATGATCACCACTATTACCTGGGTAACCCTTTCTAGAATAACATTCATCAGGTATGTTCATTATTGAAGTGTTATGATCACCACTATTACCTGGGTAACCGTTTCAGGAATAACATTCATCAGGTATGCTCATAATTGAAGTTTTATGATCGCCACTATTACCAGGATAACCGTTTCTAGAATAACATTCATCAGGTATGCTCATTATTGAAGTGTTATGATCGCCACTATTACCTGGGTAACCGTTTATAGAATAACATTCATCAGGTATGCTCATTATTGAAGTTTTATGATCGCCACTATTACCTGGGTAACTGTTTCTAGAATAACATTCATCAGGTATGCTCATTATTGAAGTTTTATGATCGCCACTATTACCTGGGTAACCGTTTCTAGAATAAGATTCATCAGGTATGCTCATTATTGAAGTGTTATGATCACCACTATTACCAGGGTAACCGTTTTTAGAATAACATTCATCAGGTATGCTCATTATTGAAGTGTTATGATCGCCACTATTACCTGGGTAACCGTTTCTAGAATAACATTCATCAGGTATGCTCATTATTGAAGCTTTATGATCGCCACTATTACCTGGGTAACTGTTTCTAGAATAACATTCATCAGGTATGCTCATTATTGAAGTTTTATGATCGCCACTATTACCTGGGTAACCGTTTCTAGAATAACATTCATCAGGTATGCTCATTATTGAAGTGTTATGATCGCCACTATTACCTGGGTAACCGTTTCTAGAATAACATTCATCAGGTATGCTCATTATTGAAGTTTTATGATCACCACTATTACCTGGGTAACCGTTTCTGGAATAACATTCATCAGGTATGCTCATTATTGAAGTTTTATGATCGCCACTATTACCAGGGTAACCGTTTCTAGAATAACATTCATCAGGTATGCTCATTATTGAAGTGTTATGATCGCCACTATTACCTGGGTAACCGTTTATAGAATAACATTCATCAGGTATGCTCATTATTGAAGTTTTATGATCGCCACTATTACCTGGGTAACTGTTTCTAGAATAACATTCATCAGGTATGCTCATTATTGAAGTTTTATGATCGCCACTATTACCTGGGTAACCGTTTCTAGAATAACATTCATCAGGTATGCTCATTATTGAAGTGTTATGATCACCACTATTACCTGGGTAACCGTTTCTGGAATAACATTCATCAGGTATGCTCATTATTGAAGTGTTATGATCGCCACTATTACCAGGGTAACCGTTTCTAGAATAACATTCATCAGGTATGCTCATTATTGAAGTGTTATGATCGCCACTATTACCGGGGTAACCGTTTATAGAATAACATTCATCAGGTATGCTCATTATTGAAGTTTTATGATCGCCACTATTACCTGGGTAACCATTTCTAGAATAACATTCATCAGGTATGCTCATTATTGAAGTTTTATGATCACCACTATTACCTGGGTAACCGTTTCTGGAATAACATTCATCGGGTATGCTCATTATTGAAGTGTTATGATCACCACTATTACCTGGGTAAACGTTTCTGGAATAACATTCATCAGGTATGCTCATTATTGAAGTTTTATGATCGCCACTATTACCAGGGTAACCGTTTCTAGGATAACATTCATCAGGTATGCTCATTATTGAAGTGTTATGATCGCCACTATTACCAGGGTAACCGTTTATAGAATAACATTCATCAGGTATGCTCATTATTGAAGTTTTATGATCGCCACTATTACCTGGGTAACTGTTTCTAGAATAACATTCATCAGGTATGCTCATTATTGAAGTTTTATGATCGCCACTATTACCAGTGTAACCGTTTCTAGAATAACATTCATCAGGTATGCTCATTATTGAAGTGTTATGATCACCACTATTACCTGGGTAACCGTTTCTGGAATAACATTCATCAGGTATGCTCATTATTGAAGTTTTATTATCGCCACTATTACCAGGGTAACCGTTTTTAGAATAACATTCATCAGGTATGCTCATTATTGAAGTGTTATGATCGCCACTATTACCTGGGTAACCGTTTCTAGAATAAAATTCATTAGGTATGCTCATTATTGAAGCTTTATGATCGCCACTATTACCTGGGTAACTGTTTCTAGAATAACATTCAACAGGTATGCTCATTATTGAAGTTTTATGATCGCCACTATTACCTGGGTAACGTTTCTAGAATAACATTCATCAGGTATGCTCATTATTGAAGTTTTATGATCACCACTATTACCTTGGTAACCGTTTCTGGAATAACATTCATCAGGTATGCTCATTATTGAAGTTTTATGATCGCCACTATTACCTGGGTAACTGTTTCTAGAATAACATTCATCAGGTATGCTCATTATTGAAGTTTTATGATCACCACTATTACCTGGGTAACCGTTTCTAGAATAATATTCATCAGGTATGCTCATTATTGAAGTTTCATGATCACCACTATTACCTGGGTAACCGTTTCTAGAATAACATTCATCAGGTATGCTCATTATTGAAGTTTTATGATCACCACTATTACCTGGGTAACCGTTTCTAGAATAACATTCATCAGGTATGCTCATTATTGAAGTTTTATGATCACCACTATTACCTGGGTAACCGTTTCTAGAATAACATTCAACAGGTATGCTCATTATTGAAGTTTTATGATCACCACTATTACCAGGGTAACCGTTTCTGGAATAACATTCATCAGGTATGCTCATTATTGAAGTGTTATGATCACCACTATTACCTGGGTAACCGTTTCTGGAATAACATTCATCAGGTATCCTCATTATTGAAGTTTTATGATCGCCACTATTACCAGGGTAGCCGTTTCTAGAATAACATTCATCAGGTATGCTCATTATTGAAGTGTTATGATCGCCACTATTACCTGGGTAACCGTTTATAGAATAACATTCATCAGGTATGCTCATTATTGAAGTTTTATGATCGCCACTATTACCTGGGTAACTGTTTCTAGAATAACATTCATCAGGTATGCTCATTATTGAAGTTTTATGATCGCCACTATTACCTGGGTAACCGTTTCTAGAATAACATTCATCAGGTATGCTCTTTATTGAAGTGTTATGATCACCACTATTACCTGGGTAACCGTTTCTGGAATAACATTCATCAGGTATGCTCATTATTGAAGTTTTATGATCGCCACTATTACCAGGGTAACCGTTTTTAGAATAACATTCATCAGGTATGCTCATTATTGAAGTGTTATGATCGCCACTATTACCTGGGTAACCGTTTATAGAATAACATTCATCAGGTATGCTCATTATTGAAGCTTTATGATCGCCACTATTACCTGGGTAACTGTTTCTAGAATAACATTCATCAGGTATGCTCATTATTGAAGTTTTATGATCGCAACTATTACCTGGGTAACCGTTTCTAGAATAACATTCATCAGGTATGCTCATTATTGAAGTTTTATGATCACCACTATTACCTTGGTAACCGTTTCTGGAATAACATTCATCAGGTATGCTCATTATTGAAGTTTTATGATCACCACTATTACCTGGGTAACCGTTTCTGGAATAACATTCATCAGGTATGCTCATTATTGAAGTGTTATGATCACCACTATTACCTGGGTAACCGTTTCTGGAATAACATTCATCAGGTATGCTCATTATTGAAGTTTTATGATCGCCACTATTACCAGGGTAACCGTTTCTAGAATAACATTCATCAGGTATGCTCATTATTGAAGTGTTATGATCGCCACTATTACCTGGGTAACCGTTTATAGAATAACATTCATCAGGTATGCTCATTATTGAAGTGTTATGATCACCACTATTACCTGGGTAACCGTTTCTGGAATAACATTCATCAGGTATGCTCATTATTGAAGTGTTATGATCGCCACTATTACCAGGGTAACTGTTTCTAGAATAACATTCATCAGGTATGCTCATTATTGAAGTGTTATGATCGCCACTATTACCTGGGTAACCGTTTATAGAATAACATTCATCAGGTATGCTCATTATTGAAGTTTTATGATCGCCACTATTACCTGGGTAACCGTTTCTAGAATAACATTCATCAGGTATGCTCATTATTGAAGTTTTATGATCACCACTATTACCTGGGTAACAGTTCCTAGAATAACATTCATCAGGTATGCTCATTATGGAAGTTTTATGATCACCACTATTACCTGGGTAACCGTTTCTGGAATAACATTCATCAGGTATGCTCATTATTGAAGTTTTATGATCGCCACTATTACCAGGGTAACCGTTTCTAGAATAACATTCATCAGGTATGCTCATTATTGAAGTGTTATGATCGCCACTATTACCTGGGTAACCGTTTATAGAATAACATTGATCAGGTATGCTCATTATTGAAGTTTTATGATCGCCACTATTACCTGGGTAACTGTTTCTAGAATAACATTCATCAGGTATGCTCATTATTGAAGTTTTATGATCGCCACTATTACCTGGGTAACCGTTTCTAGAATAACATTCATCAGGTATGCTCATTATTGAAGTGTTATGATCACCACTATTACCTTGGTAACCGTTTCTGGAATAACATTCATCAGGTATGCTCATTATTGAAGTTTTATGATCGCCACTATTACCAGGGTAACCGTTTTTAGAATAACATTCATCAGGTATGCTCATTATTGAAGTGTTATGATCGCCACTATTACCTGGGTAACCGTTTATAGAATAACATTCATCAGGTATGCTCATTATTGAAGCTTTATGATCGCCACTATTACCTGGGTAACTGTTTCTAGAATACCATTCATCAGGTATGCTCATTATTGAAGTTTTATGATCACCACTATTACCTGGGTAACCGTTTCTAGAATAACATTCATCAGGTATGCTCATTATTGAAGTTTTATGATCACCACTATTACCTTGGTAACCGTTTCTGGAATAACATTCATCAGGTATGCTCATTATTGAAGTTTTATGATCACCACTATTACCTGGGTAACCGTTTCTAGAATAATATTCATCAGGTATGCTCATTATTGAAGTTTTATGATCACCACTATTACCTGGGTAACCGTTTCTAGAATAACATTCATCAGGTATGCTCATTATTGAAGTTTTATGATCGCCACTATTACCTGGGTAACCGTTTCTAGAATAACATTCATCAGGTATGCTCATTATTGAAGTTTTATGATCACCACTATTACCTGGGTAACCGTTTCTGGAATAACATTCATCAGGTATGCTCATTATTGAAGTTTTATGATCACCACTATTACCTTGGTAACCGTTTCTAGAATAATATTCATCAGGTATGCTCATTATTGAAGTTTTATGATCGCCACTATTACCTGGGTAACCGATTCTAGAATAACATTCATCAGGTATGCTCATTATTGAAGTTTTGTCATCACCACTATTACCTGGGTAACCGTTTCTAGAATAACATTCATCAGGTATGCTCATTATTGAAGTTTTATGATCACCACTATTACCTGGGTAACCGTTTCTAGAATATCATTCATCAGGTATGCTCATTATTGAAGTTTTATGATCACCACTATTACAAGGGTAACCGTTTCTAGAATAACATTCATCAGGTATGCTCATTATTGAAGTTTTATGATCACCACTATTACCTGGGTAACCGTTTCTGGAATAACATTCATCAGGTATGCTCATTATTGAAGTGTTATGATCACCACTATTACCTGGGTAACCGTTTCTGGAATAACATTCATCAGGTATGCTCATTATTGAAGTTTTATGATCGCCACTATTACCAGGGTAACCGTTTCTAGAATAACATTCATCAGGTATGCTCATTATTGAAGTGTTATGATCGCCACTATTACCTGGGTAACCGTTTATAGAATAACATTCATCAGGTATGCTCATTATTGAAGTTTTATCATCGCCACTATTACCTGGGTAACTGTTTCTAGAATAACATTCATCAGGTATGCTCATTATTGAAGTTTTATGATCGCCACTATTACCTGGGTAACCGATTCTAGAATAACATTCATCAGGTATGCTCATTATTGAAGTGTTATGATCGCCACTATTACCTGGGTAACCGTTTATAGAATAATATTCATCAGGTATGCTCATTATTGAAGTGTTATGATCACCACTATTACCTGGGTAACCATTTCTGGAATAACATTCATCAGGTATGCTCATTATTGAAGTTTTATGATCGCCAATATTACCTGGGTAGCCGTTCATAGAATAACATTCATCAGGTATGCTCATTATTGAAGTGTTATGATCGCCACTATTACCTGGGTAACCGTTTCTAGAATAACATTCATCAGGTATGCTCATTATTGAAGTGTTATGATCACCACTATTACCTGGGTAACCGTTTCTGGAATAACATTCATCAGGTATGCTCATTATTGAAGTTTTATGATCGCCACAATTACCAGGGTAACCGTTTCTAGAATAACATTCATCAGGTATGCTCATTATTGAAGTGTTATGATCGCCACTATTACCTGGGTAACCGTTTATAGAATAACATTCATCAGGTATGCTCATTATTGAAGTTTTATGATCGCCACTATTACCTGGGTAACCGTTTCTAGAATAACATTCATCAGGTATGCTCATTATTGAAGTTTTATGATCACCAGTATTACCAGGGTAACCGTTTCTGGAATAACATTCATCAGGTATGCTCATTATTGAAGTGTTATGATCACCACTATTACCTGGGTAACCGTTTCTGGAATAACATTCATCAGGTATGCTCATTATTGAAGTTTTATGATCGCCACTATTACCAGGGTAACTGTTTCTAGAATAACATTCATCAGGTATGCTCATTATTGAAGTGTTATGATCGCCACTATTACCTGGGTAACCGTTTATAGAATAACATTCATCAGGTATGCTCATTATTGAAGTTTTATCATCGCCACTATTACCTGGGTAACTGTTTCTAGAATAACATTCATCAGGTATGCTCATTATTGAAGTTTTATGATCGCCACTATTACCTGGGTAACCGATTCTAGAATAACATTCATCAGGTATGCTCATTATTGAAGTGTTATGATCGCCACTATTACCTGGGTAACCGTTTATAGAATAATATTCATCAGGTATGCTCATTATTGAAGTGTTATGATCACCACTATTACCTGGGTAACCATTTCTGGAATAACATTCATCAGGTATGCTCATTATTGAAGTTTTATGATCGCCAATATTACCTGGGTAGCCGTTCATAGAATAACAATCATCAGGTATGCTCATTATTGAAGTGTTATGATCGCCACTATTACCTGGGTAACCGTTTCTAGAATAACATTCATCAGGTATGCTCATTATTGAAGTGTTATGATCACCACTATTACCTGGGTAACCGTTTCTGGAATAACATTCATCAGGTATGCTCATTATTGAAGTTTTATGATCGCCACTATTACCAGGGTAACCGTTTCTAGAATAACATTCATCAGGTATGCTCATTATTGAAGTGTTATGATCGCCACTATTACCTGGGTAACCGTTTATAGAATAACATTCATCAGGTATGCTCATTATTGAAGTTTTATGATCGCCACTATTACCTGGGTAACTGTTTCTAGAATAACATTCATCAGGTATGCTCATTATTGAAGTTTTATGATCGCCACTATTACCTGGGTAACCGATTCTAGAATAACATTCATCAGGTATGCTCATTATTGAAGTGTTATGATCACCACTATTACCTGGGTAACCGTTTCTGGAATAACATTCATCAGGTATGCTCATTATTGAAGTGTTATGATCGCCACTATTACCAGGGTAACCGTTTCTAGAATAACATTCATCAGGTATGCTCATTATTGAAGTGTTATGATCGCCACTATTACCAGGGTAACCGTTTATAGAATAACATTCATCAGGTATGCTCATTATTGAAGTTTTATGATCGCCACTATTACCTGGGTAACCGTTTCTAGAATAACATTCATCAGGTATGCTCATTATTGAAGTGTTATGATCGCCACTATTACCAGGGTAACCGTTTCTAGAATAACATTCATCAGGTATGCTCATTATTGAAGTGTTATGATCGCCACTATTACCAGGGTAACCGTTTATAGAATAACATTCATCAGGTATGCTCATTATTGAAGTGTTATGATCGCCACTATTACCAGGGTAACCGTTTCTAGAATAACATTCATCAGGTATGCTCATTATTGAAGTTTTATGATCGCCACTATTACCTGGGTAACCGTTTCTAGAATAACATTCATCAGGTATGCTCATTATTGAAGTTTTATGATCGCCACTATTACCTGGGTAACCGTTTCTAGAATAACATTCATCAGGTATGCTCATTATTGAAGTTTTATGATCACCACTATTACCTGGGTAACCCTTTCTAGAATAACATTCATCAGGTATGTTCATTATTGAAGTGTTATGATCACCACTATTACCTGGGTAACCGTTTCTGGAATAACATTCATCAGGTATGCTCATTATTGAAGTTTTATGATCGCCACTATTACCAGGATAACCGTTTCTAGAATAACATTCATCAGGTATGCTCATTATTGAAGTGTTATGATCGCCACTATTACCTGGGTAACCGTTTATAGAATAACATTCATCAGGTATGCTCATTATTGAAGTTTTATGATCGCCACTATTACCTGGGTAACTGTTTCTAGAATAACATTCATCAGGTATGCTCATTATTGAAGTTTTATGATCGCCACTATTACCTGGGTAACCGTTTCTAGAATAAGATTCATCAGGTATGCTCATTATTGAAGTGTTATGATCACCACTATTACCAGGGTAACCGTTTTTAGAATAACATTCATCAGGTATGCTGATTATTGAAGTTTTATGATCGCCACTATTACCTGGGTAACCGTTTATAGAATAACATTCATCAGGTATGCTCATTATTGAAGCTTTATGATCGCCACTATTACCTGGGTAACTGTTTCTAGAATAACATTCATCAGGTATGCTCATTATTGAAGTTTTATGATCGCCACTATTACCTGGGTAACCGTTTCTAGAATAACATTCATCAGGTATGCTCATTATTGAAGTGTTATGATCGCCACTATTACCTGGGTAACCGTTTCTAGAATAACATTCATCAGGTATGCTCATTATTGAAGTGTTATGATCACCACTATTACCTGGGTAACCGTTTCTGGAATAACATTCATCAGGTATGCTCATTATTGAAGTTTTATGATCGCCACTATTACCAGGGTAACCGTTTCTAGAATAACATTCATCAGGTATGCTCATTATTGAAGTGTTATGATCGCCACTATTACCTGGGTAACCGTTTATAGAATAACATTCATCAGGTATGCTCATTATTGAAGTTTTATGATCGTCACTATTACCTGGGTAACTGTTTCTAGAATAACATTCATCAGGTATGCTCATTATTGAAGTTTTATGATCGCCACTATTACCTGGGTAACCGTTTCTAGAATAACATTCATCAGGTATGCTCATTATTGAAGTGTTATGATCACCACTATTACCTGGGTAACCGTTTCTGGAATAACATTCATCAGGTATGCTCATTATTGAAGTGTTATGATCGCCACTATTACCAGGGTAACCGTTTCTAGAATAACATTCATCAGGTATGCTCATTATTGAAGTGTTATGATCGCCACTATTACCGGGGTAACCGTTTATAGAATAACATTCATCAGGTATGCTCATTATTGAAGTTTTATGATCGCCACTATTACCTGGGTAACCATTTCTAGAATAACATTCATCAGGTATGCTCATTATTGAAGTTTTATGATCACCACTATTACCTGGGTAACCGTTTCTGGAATAACATTCATCAGGTATGCTCATTATTGAAGTGTTATGATCACCACTATTACCTGGGTAACCGTTTCTGGAATAACATTCATCAGGTATGCTCATTATTGAAGTTTTATGATCGCCACTATTACCAGGGTAACCGTTTCTAGAATAACATTCATCAGGTATTCTCATTATTGAAGTGTTATGATCGCCACTATTACCAGGGTAACCGTTTATAGAATAACATTCATCAGGTATGCTCATTATTGAAGTGTTATGATCGCCACTATTACCTGGGTAACTGTTTCTAGAATAACATTCATCAGGTATGCTCATTATTGAAGTTTTATGATCGCCACTATTACCAGTGTAACCGTTTCTAGAATAACATTCATCAGGTATGCTCATTATTGAAGTGTTATGATCACCACTATTACCTGGGTAACCGTTTCTGGAATAACATTCATCAGGTATGCTCATTATTGAAGTTTTATTATCGCCACTATTACCAGGGTAACCGTTTTTAGAATAACATTCATCAGGTATGCTCATTATTGAAGTGTTATGATCGCCACTATTACCTGTGTAACCGTTTCTAGAATAAAATTCATTAGGTATGCTCATTATTGAAGTTTTATGATCGCCACTATTACCTGGGTAACGTTTCTAGAATAACATTCATCAGGTATGCTCATTATTGAAGTTTTATGATCACCACTATTACCTTGGTAACCGTTTCTGGAATAACATTCATCAGGTATGCTCATTATTGAAGTTTTATGATCGCCACTATTACCTGGGTAACTGTTTCTAGAATAACATTCATCAGGTATGCTCATTATTGAAGTTTTATGATCACCACTATTACCTGGGTAACCGTTTCTGGAATAACATTCATCAGGTATGCTCATTATTGAAGTTTTATGATCACCACTATTACCTGGGTAACCGTTTCTAGAATAATATTCATCAGGTATGCTCATTATTGAAGTTTTATGATCACCACTATTACCTGGGTAACCGTTTCTAGAATAACATTCATCAGGTATGCTCATTATTGAAGTTTTATGATCACCACTATTACCTGGGTAACCGTTTCTAGAATAACATTCATCAGGTTTGCTCATTATTGAAGTTTTATGATCACCACTATTACCTGGGTAACCGTTTCTAGAATAACATTCAACAGGTATGCTCATTATTGAAGTTTTATGATCACCACTATTACCAGGGTAACCGTTTCTGGAATAACATTCATCAGGTATGCTCATTATTGAAGTGTTATGATCACCACTATTACCTGGGTAACCGTTTCTGGAATAACATTCATCAGGTATGCTCATTATTGAAGTTTTATGATCGCCACTATTACCAGGGTAACCGTTTCTAGAATAACATTCATCAGGTATGCTCATTATTGAAGTGTTATGATCGCCACTATTACCTGGGTAACCGTTTATAGAATAACATTCATCAGGTATGCTCCTTATTGAAGTTTTATGATCGCCACTATTACCTGGGTAACTGTTTCTAGAATAACATTCATCAGGTATGCTCATTATTGAAGTTTTATGATCGCCACTATTACCTGGGTAACCGTTTATAGAATAACATTCATCAGGTATGCTCATTATTGAAGCTTTATGATCGCCACTATTACCTGGGTAACTGTTTCTAGAATAACATTCATCAGGTATGCTCATTATTGAAGTTTTATGATCGCCACTATTACCTGGGTAACCGTTTCTAGAATAACATTCATCAGGTATGCTCATTATTGAAGTGTTATGATCGCCACTATTACCTGGGTAACCGTTTCTAGAATAACATTCATCAGGTATGCTCATTATTGAAGTGTTATGATCACCACTATTACCTGGGTAACCGTTTCTGGAATAACATTCATCAGGTATGCTCATTATTGAAGTTTTATGATCGCCACTATTACCAGGGTAACCGTTTCTAGAATAACATTCATCAGGTATGCTCATTATTGAAGTGTTATGATCGCCACTATTACCTGGGTAACCGTTTATAGAATAACATTCATCAGGTATGCTCATTATTGAAGTTTTATGATCGTCACTATTACCTGGGTAACTGTTTCTAGAATAACATTCATCAGGTATGCTCATTATTGAAGTTTTATGATCGCCACTATTACCTGGGTAACCGTTTCTAGAATAACATTCATCAGGTATGCTCATTATTGAAGTGTTATGATCACCACTATTACCTGGGTAACCGTTTCTGGAATAACATTCATCAGGTATGCTCATTATTGAAGTGTTATGATCGCCACTATTACCAGGGTAACCGTTTCTAGAATAACATTCATCAGGTATGCTCATTATTGAAGTGTTATGATCGCCACTATTACCGGGGTAACCGTTTATAGAATAACATTCATCAGGTATGCTCATTATTGAAGTTTTATGATCGCCACTATTACCTGGGTAACCATTTCTAGAATAACATTCATCAGGTATGCTCATTATTGAAGTTTTATGATCACCACTATTACCTGGGTAACCGTTTCTGGAATAACATTCATCAGGTATGCTCATTATTGAAGTTTTATGATCGCCACTATTACCAGGGTAACCGTTTCTAGAATAACATTCATCAGGTATGCTCATTATTGAAGTGTTATGATCGCCACTATTACCTGGGTAACCGTTTATAGAATAACATTCATCAGGTATGCTCATTATTGAAGTTTTATGATCGCCACTATTACCTGGGTAACTGTTTCTAGAATAACATTCATCAGGTATGCTCATTATTGAAGTTTTATGATCGCCACTATTACCTGGGTAACCGATTCTAGAATAACATTCATCAGGTATGCTCATTATTGAAGTGTTATGATCACCACTATTACCTGGGTAACCGTTTCTGGAATAACATTCATCAGGTATGCTCATTATTGAAGTGTTATGATCGCCACTATTACCAGGGTAACCGTTTCTAGAATAACATTCATCAGGTATGCTCATTATTGAAGTGTTATGATCGCCACTATTACCAGGGTAACCGTTTATAGAATAACATTCATCAGGTATGCTCATTATTGAAGTTTTATGATCGCCACTATTACCTGGGTAACCGTTTCTAGAATAACATTCATCAGGTATGCTCATTATTGAAGTGTTATGATCGCCACTATTACCAGGGTAACCGTTTCTAGAATAACATTCATCAGGTATGCTCATTATTGAAGTGTTATGATCGCCACTATTACCAGGGTAACCGTTTATAGAATAACATTCATCAGGTATGCTCATTATTGAAGTGTTATGATCGCCACTATTACCAGGGTAACCGTTTCTAGAATAACATTCATCAGGTATGCTCATTATTGAAGTTTTATGATCGCCACTATTACCTGGGTAACCGTTTCTAGAATAACATTCATCAGGTATGCTCATTATTGAAGTTTTATGATCGCCACTATTACCTGGGTAACCGTTTCTAGAATAACATTCATCAGGTATGCTCATTATTGAAGTTTTATGATCACCACTATTACCTGGGTAACCCTTTCTAGAATAACATTCATCAGGTATGTTCATTATTGAAGTGTTATGATCACCACTATTACCTGGGTAACCGTTTCTGGAATAACATTCATCAGGTATGCTCATTATTGAAGTTTTATGATCGCCACTATTACCAGGATAACCGTTTCTAGAATAACATTCATCAGGTATGCTCATTATTGAAGTGTTATGATCGCCACTATTACCTGGGTAACCGTTTATAGAATAACATTCATCAGGTATGCTCATTATTGAAGTTTTATGATCGCCACTATTACCTGGGTAACTGTTTCTAGAATAACATTCATCAGGTATGCTCATTATTGAAGTTTTATGATCGCCACTATTACCTGGGTAACCGTTTCTAGAATAAGATTCATCAGGTATGCTCATTATTGAAGTGTTATGATCACCACTATTACCAGGGTAACCGTTTTTAGAATAACATTCATCAGGTATGCTGATTATTGAAGTTTTATGATCGCCACTATTACCTGGGTAACCGTTTATAGAATAACATTCATCAGGTATGCTCATTATTGAAGCTTTATGATCGCCACTATTACCTGGGTAACTGTTTCTAGAATAACATTCATCAGGTATGCTCATTATTGAAGTTTTATGATCGCCACTATTACCTGGGTAACCGTTTCTAGAATAACATTCATCAGGTATGCTCATTATTGAAGTGTTATGATCGCCACTATTACCTGGGTAACCGTTTCTAGAATAACATTCATCAGGTATGCTCATTATTGAAGTGTTATGATCACCACTATTACCTGGGTAACCGTTTCTGGAATAACATTCATCAGGTATGCTCATTATTGAAGTTTTATGATCGCCACTATTACCAGGGTAACCGTTTCTAGAATAACATTCATCAGGTATGCTCATTATTGAAGTGTTATGATCGCCACTATTACCTGGGTAACCGTTTATAGAATAACATTCATCAGGTATGCTCATTATTGAAGTTTTATGATCGTCACTATTACCTGGGTAACTGTTTCTAGAATAACATTCATCAGGTATGCTCATTATTGAAGTTTTATGATCGCCACTATTACCTGGGTAACCGTTTCTAGAATAACATTCATCAGGTATGCTCATTATTGAAGTGTTATGATCACCACTATTACCTGGGTAACCGTTTCTGGAATAACATTCATCAGGTATGCTCATTATTGAAGTGTTATGATCGCCACTATTACCAGGGTAACCGTTTCTAGAATAACATTCATCAGGTATGCTCATTATTGAAGTGTTATGATCGCCACTATTACCGGGGTAACCGTTTATAGAATAACATTCATCAGGTATGCTCATTATTGAAGTTTTATGATCGCCACTATTACCTGGGTAACCATTTCTAGAATAACATTCATCAGGTATGCTCATTATTGAAGTTTTATGATCACCACTATTACCTGGGTAACCGTTTCTGGAATAACATTCATCAGGTATGCTCATTATTGAAGTGTTATGATCACCACTATTACCTGGGTAACCGTTTCTGGAATAACATTCATCAGGTATGCTCATTATTGAAGTTTTATGATCGCCACTATTACCAGGGTAACCGTTTCTAGAATAACATTCATCAGGTATTCTCATTATTGAAGTGTTATGATCGCCACTATTACCAGGGTAACCGTTTATAGAATAACATTCATCAGGTATGCTCATTATTAAAGTGTTATGATCGCCACTATTACCTGGGTAACTGTTTCTAGAATAACATTCATCAGGTATGCTCATTATTGAAGTTTTATGATCGCCACTATTACCAGTGTAACCGTTTCTAGAATAACATTCATCAGGTATGCTCATTATTGAAGTGTTATGATCACCACTATTACCTGGGTAACCGTTTCTGGAATAACATTCATCAGGTATGCTCATTATTGAAGTTTTATTATCGCCACTATTACCAGGGTAACCGTTTTTAGAATAACATTCATCAGGTATGCTCATTATTGAAGTGTTATGATCGCCACTATTACCTGTGTAACCGTTTCTAGAATAAAATTCATTAGGTATGCTCATTATTGAAGTTTTATGATCGCCACTATTACCTGGGTAACGTTTCTAGAATAACATTCATCAGGTATGCTCATTATTGAAGTTTTATGATCACCACTATTACCTTGGTAACCGTTTCTGGAATAACATTCATCAGGTATGCTCATTATTGAAGTTTTATGATCGCCACTATTACCTGGGTAACTGTTTCTAGAATAACATTCATCAGGTATGCTCATTATTGAAGTTTTATGATCACCACTATTACCTGGGTAACCGTTTCTGGAATAACATTCATCAGGTATGCTCATTATTGAAGTTTTATGATCACCACTATTACCTGGGTAACCGTTTCTAGAATAATATTCATCAGGTATGCTCATTATTGAAGTTTTATGATCACCACTATTACCTGGGTAACCGTTTCTAGAATAACATTCATCAGGTATGCTCATTATTGAAGTTTTATGATCACCACTATTACCTGGGTAACCGTTTCTAGAATAACATTCATCAGGTTTGCTCATTATTGAAGTTTTATGATCACCACTATTACCTGGGTAACCGTTTCTAGAATAACATTCAACAGGTATGCTCATTATTGAAGTTTTATGATCACCACTATTACCAGGGTAACCGTTTCTGGAATAACATTCATCAGGTATGCTCATTATTGAAGTGTTATGATCACCACTATTACCTGGGTAACCGTTTCTGGAATAACATTCATCAGGTATGCTCATTATTGAAGTTTTATGATCGCCACTATTACCAGGGTAACCGTTTCTAGAATAACATTCATCAGGTATGCTCATTATTGAAGTGTTATGATCGCCACTATTACCTGGGTAACCGTTTATAGAATAACATTCATCAGGTATGCTCCTTATTGAAGTTTTATGATCGCCACTATTACCTGGGTAACTGTTTCTAGAATAACATTCATCAGGTATGCTCATTATTGAAGTTTTATGATCGCCACTATTACCTGGGTAACCGTTTATAGAATAACATTCATCAGGTATGCTCATTATTGAAGCTTTATGATCGCCACTATTACCTGGGTAACTGTTTCTAGAATAACATTCATCAGGTATGCTCATTATTGAAGTTTTATGATCGCCACTATTACCTGGGTAACCGTTTCTAGAATAACATTCATCAGGTATGCTCATTATTGAAGTGTTATGATCGCCACTATTACCTGGGTAACCGTTTCTAGAATAACATTCATCAGGTATGCTCATTATTGAAGTGTTATGATCACCACTATTACCTGGGTAACCGTTTCTGGAATAACATTCATCAGGTATGCTCATTATTGAAGTTTTATGATCGCCACTATTACCAGGGTAACCGTTTCTAGAATAACATTCATCAGGTATGCTCATTATTGAAGTGTTATGATCGCCACTATTACCTGGGTAACCGTTTATAGAATAACATTCATCAGGTATGCTCATTATTGAAGTTTTATGATCGTCACTATTACCTGGGTAACTGTTTCTAGAATAACATTCATCAGGTATGCTCATTATTGAAGTTTTATGATCGCCACTATTACCTGGGTAACCGTTTCTAGAATAACATTCATCAGGTATGCTCATTATTGAAGTGTTATGATCACCACTATTACCTGGGTAACCGTTTCTGGAATAACATTCATCAGGTATGCTCATTATTGAAGTGTTATGATCGCCACTATTACCAGGGTAACCGTTTCTAGAATAACATTCATCAGGTATGCTCATTATTGAAGTGTTATGATCGCCACTATTACCGGGGTAACCGTTTATAGAATAACATTCATCAGGTATGCTCATTATTGAAGTTTTATGATCGCCACTATTACCTGGGTAACCATTTCTAGAATAACATTCATCAGGTATGCTCATTATTGAAGTTTTATGATCACCACTATTACCTGGGTAACCGTTTCTGGAATAACATTCATCAGGTATGCTCATTATTGAAGTGTTATGATCACCACTATTACCTGGGTAACCGTTTCTGGAATAACATTCATCAGGTATGCTCATTATTGAAGTTTTATGATCGCCACTATTACCAGGGTAACCGTTTCTAGAATAACATTCATCAGGTATTCTCATTATTGAAGTGTTATGATCGCCACTATTACCAGGGTAACCGTTTATAGAATAACATTCATCAGGTATGCTCATTATTGAAGTTTTATGATCGCCACTATTACCTGGGTAACTGTTTCTAGAATAACATTCATCAGGTATGCTCATTATTGAAGTTTTATGATCGCCACTATTACCAGTGTAACCGTTTCTAGAATAACATTCATCAGGTATGCTCATTATTGAAGTGTTATGATCACCACTATTACCTGGGTAACCGTTTCTGGAATAACATTCATCAGGTATGCTCATTATTGAAGTTTTATTATCGCCACTATTACCAGGGTAACCGTTTTTAGAATAACATTCATCAGGTATGCTCATTATTGAAGTGTTATGATCGCCACTATTACCTGTGTAACCGTTTCTAGAATAAAATTCATTAGGTATGCTCATTATTGAAGCTTTATGATCGCCACTATTACCTGGGTAACTGTTTCTAGAATAACATTCAACAGGTATGCTCATTATTGAAGTTTTATGATCGCCACTATTACCTGGGTAACGTTTCTAGAATAACATTCATCAGGTATGCTCATTATTGAAGTTTTATGATCACCACTATTACCTTGGTAACCGTTTCTGGAATAACATTCATCAGGTATGCTCATTATTGAAGTTTTATGATCGCCACTATTACCTGGGTAACTGTTTCTAGAATAACATTCATCAGGTATGCTCATTATTGAAGTTTTATGATCACCACTATTACCTGGGTAACCGTTTCTGGAATAACATTCATCAGGTATGCTCATTATTGAAGTTTTATGATCACCACTATTACCTGGGTAACCGTTTCTAGAATAATATTCATCAGGTATGCTCATTATTGAAGTTTTATGATCACCACTATTACCTGGGTAACCGTTTCTAGAATAACATTCATCAGGTATGCTCATTATTGAAGTTTTATGATCACCACTATTACCTGGGTAACCGTTTCTAGAATAACATTCATCAGGTTTGCTCATTATTGAAGTTTTATGATCACCACTATTACCTGGGTAACCGTTTCTAGAATAACATTCAACAGGTATGCTCATTATTGAAGTTTTATGATCACCACTATTACCAGGGTAACCGTTTCTGGAATAACATTCATCAGGTATGCTCATTATTGAAGTGTTATGATCACCACTATTACCTGGGTAACCGTTTCTGGAATAACATTCATCAGGTATGCTCATTATTGAAGTTTTATGATCGCCACTATTACCAGGGTAACCGTTTCTAGAATAACATTCATCAGGTATGCTCATTATTGAAGTGTTATGATCGCCACTATTACCTGGGTAACCGTTTATAGAATAACATTCATCAGGTATGCTCATTATTGAAGTTTTATGATCGCCACTATTACCTGGGTAACTGTTTCTAGAATAACATTCATCAGGTATGCTCATTATTGAAGTTTTATGATCGCCACTATTACCTGGGTAACCGTTTCTAGAATAACATTCATCAGGTATGCTCTTTATTGAAGTGTTATGATCACCACTATTACCTGGGTAACCGTTTCTGGAATAACATTCATCAGGTATGCTCATTATTGAAGTTTTATGATCGCCACTATTACCAGGGTAACCGTTTTTAGAATAACATTCATCAGGTATGCTCATTATTGAAGTGTTATGATCGCCACTATTACCTGGGTAACCGTTTCTAGAATAACATTCATCAGGTATGCTCATTATTGAAGCTTTATCATCGCCACTATTACCTGGGTAACTGTTTCTAGAATAACATTCATCAGGTATGCTCATTATTGAAGTTTTATGATCGCAACTATTACCTGGGTAACCGTTTCTAGAATAACATTCATCAGGTATGCTCATTATTGAAGTTTTATGATCACCACTATTACCTTGGTAACCGTTTCTGGAATAACATTCATCAGGTATGCTCATTATTGAAGTTTTATGATCACCACTATTACCTGGGTAACCGTTTCTAGAATAATATTCATCAGGTATGCTCATTATTGAAGTTTTATGATCACCACTATTACCTGGGTAACCGTTTCTAGAATAACATTCATCAGGTATGCTCATTATTGAAGTTTTATGATCGCCACTATTACCTGGGTAACCGTTTCTAGAATAACATTCATCAGGTATGCTCATTATTGAAGTTTTATGATCACCACTATTACCTGGGTAACCGTTTCTGGAATAACATTCATCAGGTATGCTCATTATTGAAGTTTTATGATCACCACTATTACCTGGGTAACCGTTTCTAGAATAATATTCATCAGGTATGCTCATTATTGAAGTTTTATGATCACCACTATTACCTGGGTAACCGTTTCTAGAATAACATTCATCAGGTATGCTCATTATTGAAGTTTTATGATCACCACTATTACCTGGGTAACCGTTTCTAGAATAACATTCATCAGGTATGCTCATTATTGAAGTTTTATGATCACCACTATTACCTGGGTAACCGTTTCTAGAATATCATTCATCAGGTATGTTCATTATTGAAGTTTTATGATCACCACTATTACCAGGGTAACCGTTTCTAGAATAACATTCATCAGGTATGCTCATTATTGAAGTTTTATGATCACCACTATTACCAGGGTAACAGTTTCTAGAATAACATTCATCAGGTATGCTCATTATTGAAGTTTTATGATCACCACTATTACCTGGGTAACCGTTTCTAGAATAACATTCATCAGGTATGCTCATTATTGAAGTGTTATGATTACCACTATTACCTGGGTAACCGTTTCTGGAATAACATTCATCAGGTATGCTCATTATTGAAGTTTTATGATCACCACTATTACCTGGGTAACCGTTTCTAGAATAACATTCATCAGGTATGCTCATTATTGAAGTTTTATGATCACCACTATTACCTGGGTAACCGATTCTGGAATAACATTCATCAGGTATGTTCATTATTGAAGTGTTATGATCGCCACTATTACCTGGGTAACCGTTTATAGAATAACATTCATCAGGTATGCTCATTATTGAAGTGTTATGATCACCACTATTACCTGAGTAACCATTTCTGGAATAACATTCATCAGGTATGCTCATTATTGAAGTTTTATGATCGCCAATATTACTTGGGTAGCCGTTCATAGAATAACATTCATCAGGTATGCTCATTATTGAAGTGTTATGATCACCACTATTACCTGGGTAACCGTTTCTGGAATAACATTCATCAGGTATGCTCATTATTGAAATGTTATGATCACCACTATTACCAGGGTAACCGTTTCTAGAATAACATTCATCAGGTATGCTCATTATTGAAGTGTTATGATCGCCACTATTACCTGGGTAACCGTTTATAGAATAACATTCATCAGGTATGCTCATTATTGAAGTTTTATGATCGCCACTATTACCTGGGTAACTGTTTCTAGAATAACGTTCATCAGGTATGCTCATTATTGAAGTTTTATGATCGCCACTATTACCTGGGTAACCGTTTCTAGAATAACATTCATCAGGTATGCTCATTATTGAAGTGTTATGATCACCACTATTACCTGGGTAACCGTTTCTGGAATAACATTCATCAGGTATGCTCATTATTGAAGTGTTATGATCGCCACTATTACCAGGGTAACCGTTTCTAGAATAACATTCATCAGGTATGCTCATTATTGAAGTGTTATGATCGCCACTATTACCTGGGTAACCGTTTATAGAATAACATTCATCAGGTATGCTCATTATTGAAGTTTTATGATCGCCACTATTACCTGGGTAACCATTTCTAGAATAACATTCATCAGGTATGCTCATTATTGAAGTTTTATGATCACCACTATTACCTGGGTAACCGTTTCTGGAATAACATTCATCAGGTATGCTCATTATTGAAGTGTTATGATCACCACTATTACCTGGGTAACCGTTTCTGGAAAAACATTCATCAGGTATGCTCATTATTGAAGTTTTATGATCGCCACTATTACCAGGGTAACCGTTCCTAGAATAACATTCATCAGGTATGCTCATTATTGAAGTGTTATGATCGCCACTATTACCTGGGTAACCGTTTATAGAATAACATTCATCAGGTATGCTCATTATTGAAGTTTTATGATCGCCACTATTACCTGGGTAACTGTTTCTAGAATAACATTCATCAGGTATGCTCATTATTGAAGTTTTATGATCGCCACTATTACCAGGGTAACCGTTTCTAGAATAACATTCATCAGGTATGCTCATTATTGAAGTGTTATGATCACCACTATTACCTGGGTAACCGTTTCTGGAATAACATTCATCAGGTATGCTCATTATTGAAGTTTTATGATCACCACTATTACCTGGGTAACCGTTTCTAGAATAACATTCATCAGGTATGCTCATTATTGAAGTTTTATGATCACCACTATTACCTGGGTAACCGTTTCTAGAATAACATTCATCAGGTATGCTCATTATTGAAGTTTTATGATCACCACTATTACCTGGGTAACCGTTTCTAGAATATCATTCATCAGGTATGTTCATTATTGAAGTTTTATGATCACCACTATTACCAGGGTAACCGTTTCTAGAATAACATTCATCAGGTATGCTCATTATTGAAGTTTTATGATCACCACTATTACCAGGGTAACAGTTTCTAGAATAACATTCATCAGGTATGCTCATTATTGAAGTTTTATGATCACCACTATTACCTGGGTAACCGTTTCTAGAATAACATTCATCAGGTATGCTCATTATTGAAGTGTTATGATTACCACTATTACCTGGGTAACCGTTTCTGGAATAACATTCATCAGGTATGCTCATTATTGAAGTTTTATGATCACCACTATTACCTGGGTAACCGTTTCTAGAATAACATTCATCAGGTATGCTCATTATTGAAGTTTTATGATCACCACTATTACCTGGGTAACCGATTCTGGAATAACATTCATCAGGTATGTTCATTATTGAAGTGTTATGATCGCCACTATTACCTGGGTAACCGTTTATAGAATAACATTCATCAGGTATGCTCATTATTGAAGTGTTATGATCACCACTATTACCTGAGTAACCATTTCTGGAATAACATTCATCAGGTATGCTCATTATTGAAGTTTTATGATCGCCAATATTACTTGGGTAGCCGTTCATAGAATAACATTCATCAGGTATGCTCATTATTGAAGTGTTATGATCACCACTATTACCTGGGTAACCGTTTCTGGAATAACATTCATCAGGTATGCTCATTATTGAAATGTTATGATCACCACTATTACCAGGGTAACCGTTTCTAGAATAACATTCATCAGGTATGCTCATTATTGAAGTGTTATGATCGCCACTATTACCTGGGTAACCGTTTATAGAATAACATTCATCAGGTATGCTCATTATTGAAGTTTTATGATCGCCACTATTACCTGGGTAACTGTTTCTAGAATAACGTTCATCAGGTATGCTCATTATTGAAGTTTTATGATCACCACTATTACCTGGGTAACCGTTTCTAGAATAACATTCATCAGGTATGCTCATTATTGAAGTTTTATGATCACCACTATTACCTGGGTAACCGATTCTGGAATAACATTCATCAGGTATGTTCATTATTGAAGTGTTATGATCGCCACTATTACCTGGGTAACCGTTTATAGAATAACATTCATCAGGTATGCTCATTATTGAAGTGTTATGATCACCACTATTACCTGAGTAACCATTTCTGGAATAACATTCATCAGGTATGCTCATTATTGAAGTTTTATGATCGCCAATATTACTTGGGTAGCCGTTCATAGAATAACATTCATCAGGTATGCTCATTATTGAAGTGTTATGATCACCACTATTACCTGGGTAACCGTTTCTGGAATAACATTCATCAGGTATGCTCATTATTGAAATGTTATGATCACCACTATTACCAGGGTAACCGTTTCTAGAATAACATTCATCAGGTATGCTCATTATTGAAGTGTTATGATCGCCACTATTACCTGGGTAACCGTTTATAGAATAACATTCATCAGGTATGCTCATTATTGAAGTTTTATGATCGCCACTATTACCTGGGTAACTGTTTCTAGAATAACGTTCATCAGGTATGCTCATTATTGAAGTTTTATGATCGCCACTATTACCTGGGTAACCGTTTCTAGAATAACATTCATCAGGTATGCTCATTATTGAAGTGTTATGATCACCACTATTACCTGGGTAACCGTTTCTGGAATAACATTCATCAGGTATGCTCATTATTGAAGTGTTATGATCGCCACTATTACCAGGGTAACCGTTTCTAGAATAACATTCATCAGGTATGCTCATTATTGAAGTGTTATGATCGCCACTATTACCTGGGTAACCGTTTATAGAATAACATTCATCAGGTATGCTCATTATTGAAGTTTTATGATCGCCACTATTACCTGGGTAACCATTTCTAGAATAACATTCATCAGGTATGCTCATTATTGAAGTTTTATGATCACCACTATTACCTGGGTAACCGTTTCTGGAATAACATTCATCAGGTATGCTCATTATTGAAGTGTTATGATCACCACTATTACCTGGGTAACCGTTTCTGGAAAAACATTCATCAGGTATGCTCATTATTGAAGTTTTATGATCGCCACTATTACCAGGGTAACCGTTCCTAGAATAACATTCATCAGGTATGCTCATTATTGAAGTGTTATGATCGCCACTATTACCTGGGTAACCGTTTATAGAATAACATTCATCAGGTATGCTCATTATTGAAGTTTTATGATCGCCACTATTACCTGGGTAACTGTTTCTAGAATAACATTCATCAGGTATGCTCATTATTGAAGTTTTATGATCGCCACTATTACCAGGGTAACCGTTTCTAGAATAACATTCATCAGGTATGCTCATTATTGAAGTGTTATGATCACCACTATTACCTGGGTAACCGTTTCTGGAATAACATTCATCAGGTATGCTCATTATTGAAGTTTTATGATCACCACTATTACCTGGGTAACCGTTTTTAGAATAACATTCATCAGGTATGCTCATTATTGAAGTGTTATGATCGCCACTATTACCTGGGTAACCGTTTCTAGAATAAAATTCATTAGGTATGCTCATTATTGAAGCTTTATGATCGCCACTATTACCTGGGTAACCGTTTCTAGAATAACATTCATCAGGTATGCTCATTATTGAAGTTTTATGATCGCCACTATTACCTGGGTAACCGTTTCTAGAATAACATTCATCAGGTATGCTCATTATTGAAGTTTTATGATCACCACTATTACCTTGGTAACCGTTTCTGGAATAACATTCATCAGGTATGCTCATTATTGAAGTTTTATGATCGCCACTATTACCTGGGTAACCGTTTCTAGAATAACATTCATCAGGTATGCTCATTATTGAAGTTTTATGATCACCACTATTACCTGGGTAACCGTTTCTGGAATAACATTCATCAGGTATGCTCATTATTGAAGTTTTATGATCACCACTATTACCTGGGTAACCGTTTCTAGAATAACATTCATCAGGTATGCTCATTATTGAAGTTTTATGATCACCACTATTACCTGGGTAACCGTTTCTAGAATAACATTCAACAGGTATGCTCATTATTGAAGTTTTATGATCACCACTATTACCAGGGTAACCGTTTCTGGAATAACATTCATCAGGTATGCTCATTATTGAAGTGTTATGATCACCACTATTACCTGGGTAACCGTTTCTGGAATAACATTCATCAGGTATGCTCATTATTGAAGTGTTATGATCGCCACTATTACCAGGGTAACCGTTTCTAGAATAACATTCATCAGGTATGCTCATTATTGAAGTGTTATGATCGCCACTATTACCTGGGTAACCGTTTATAGAATAACATTCATCAGGTATGCTCATTATTGAAGTTTTATGATCGCCACTATTACCTGGGTAACTGTTTCTAGAATAACATTCATCAGGTATGCTCATTATTGAAGTTTTATGATCGCCACTATTACCTGGGTAACCGTTTCTAGAATAACATTCATCAGGTATGCTCATTATTGAAGTGTTATGATCACCACTATTACCTGGGTAACCGTTTCTGGAATAACATTCATCAGGTATGCTCATTATTGAAGTTTTATGATCGCCACTATTACCAGGGTAACCGTTTTTAGAATAACATTCATCAGGTATGCTCATTATTGAAGTGTTATGATCGCCACTATTACCTGGGTAACCGTTTATAGAATAACATTCATCAGGTATGCTCATTATTGAAGCTTTATGATCGCCACTATTACCTGGGTAACTGTTTCTAGAATAACATTCATCAGGTATGCTCATTATTGAAGTTTTATGATCGCAACTATTACCTGGGTAACCGTTTCTAGAATAACATTCATCAGGTATGCTCATTATTGAAGTTTTATGATCACCACTATTACCTTGGTAACCGTTTCTGGAATAACATTCATCAGGTATGCTCATTATTGAAGTTTTATGATCACCACTATTACCAGGGTAACCGTTTCTAGAATAATATTCATCAGGTATGCTCATTATTGAAGTTTTATGATCACCACTAATACCTGGGTAACCGTTTCTAGAATAACATTCATCAGGTATGCTCATTATTGAAGTTTTATGATCGCCACTATTACCTGGGTAACCGTTTCTAGAATAACATTCATCAGGTATGCTCATTATTGAAGTTTTATGATCACCACTATTACCTGGGTAACCGTTTCTGGAATAACATTCATCAGTTATGCTCATTATTGAAGTTTTATGATCACCACTATTACCTGGGTAACCGTTTCTAGAATAATATTCATCAGGTATGCTCATTATTGAAGTTTTATGATCACCACTATTACCTGGGTAACCGTTTCTAGAATAACATTCATCAGGTATGCTCATTATTGAAGTTTTATGATCACCACTATTACCTGGGTAACCGTTTCTAGAATAACATTCATCAGGTATGCTCATTATTGAAGTTTTATGATCACCACTATTACCCGGGTAACCGTTTCTAGAATAACATTCATCAGGTATGCTCATTATTGAAGTTTTATGATCACCACTATTACCTGGGTAACCGTTTCTGGAATAACATTCATCAGGTATGCTCATTATTGAAGTTTTATGATCACCACTATTACCTGGGTAACCGTTTCTGGAATAACATTCATCAGGTATGCTCATTATTGAAGTTTTATGATCACCACTATTACCTGGGTAACCGTTTCTAGAATAACATTCGTCAGGTTTGCTCATTATTGAAGTTTTATGATCACCACTATTACCTGGGTAACCGTTTCTGGAATAACATTCATCAGGTATGCTCATTATTGAAGTTTTATGATCACCACTATTACCTGGGTAACCGTTTCTAGAATAACATTCATCAGGTATGCTCATTATTGAAGTTTTATGATCACCACTATTACCTGGGTAACCGATTCTGGAATAACATTCATCAGGTATGTTCATTATTGAAGTGTTATGATCGCCACTATTACCTGGGTAACCGTTTATAGAATAACATTCATCAGGTATGCTCATTATTGAAGTGTTATGATCACCACTATTACCTGAGTAACCATTTCTGGAATAACATTCATCAGGTATGCTCATTATTGAAGTTTTATGATCGCCAATATTACCTGGGTAGCCGTTCATAGAATAACATTCATCAGGTATGCTCATTATTGAAGTGTTATGATCGCCACTATTACCTGGGTAACCGTTTCTAGAATAACATTCATCAGGTATGCTCATTATTGAAGTGTTATGATCACCACTATTACCTGGGTAACCGTTTCTGGAATAACATTCATCAGGTATGCTCATTATTGAAATGTTATGATCACCACTATTACCAGGGTAACCGTTTCTAGAATAACATTCATCAGGTATGCTCATTATTGAAGTTTTATGATCGCCACTATTACCTGGGTAACCGTTTCGACAATAACATTCATCAGGTATGCTCATTATTGAAGTGTTATGATCACCACTATTACCTGGGTAACCGTTTGTAGAATAACATTCATCAGCTATGCTCATTATTGAAGTGTTATGATCACCACTATTACCAGGGTAACCGTTTCTAGAATAACATTCATCAGGTATGCTCATTATTGAAGTTTTATGATCACCACTATTACCTGGGTAACCGTTTCTGGAATAACATTCATCAGGTATGCTCATTATTGAAGTTTTATGATCACCACTATTACCTGGGTAACGTTTCTAGAATAACATTCATCAGGTTTGATCATTATTGAAGTTTTATGATCGCCACTATTACATGGGTAACCGTTTCTAGAATAACATTCATCAGGTATGCTCATTATTGAAGTTTTATTATCACCACTATTACCTGGGTAACCGTTTCTAGAATAACATTCATCAGGTATGCTCATTATTGAAGTTTTATGATCACCACTATTACCTGGATAACCGATTCTGGAATAACATTCATCAGGTATGCTCATTATTGAAGTTTTATGATCACCACTATTACCTGGGTAACCGTTTCTATTATAACATTCATCAGGTATGCTCATTATTGAAGTTTTATGATCACCACTATTACCTGGGTAACCGATTCTGGAATAACATTCATCAGGTATGCTCATTATTGAAGTGTTATGATCGCCACTATTACATGGGTAACCGTTTATAGAATAACATTCATCAGGTATGCTCATTATTGAAGTGTTATGATCACCACTATTACCTGGGTAACCATTTCTGGAATAACATTCATCAGGTATGCTCATTATTGAAGTTTTATGATCGCCAATATTACCTGGGTAGCCGTTCATAGAATAACATTCATCAGGTATGCTCATTATTGAAGTGTTATGATCGCCACTATTACCTGGTTAACCGTTTCTAGAATAACATTCATCAGGTATGCTCATTATTGAAGTGTTATGATCACCACTATTACCTGGGTAACCGTTTTTGGAATAACATTCATCAGGTATGCTCATTATTGGAATGTTATGATCACCACTATTACCTGGGTAACCGTTTCTAGAATAACATTCATCAGGTATGCTCATTATTGAAGTTTTGTGATCGCCACTATTACCTGGGTAACCGTTTCTACAATAACATTCATCAGGTATGCTCATTATTGATGTGTTATGATCGCCACTATTACCTGGGTAACTGTTTCTAGAATAACATTCATCAGGTATGCTCATTATTGAAGTTTTATGATCACCACTATTACCTGGGTAACCGTTTCTAGAATAACATTCATCAGGTATGCTCATTATTGAAGTGTTATGATCGCCACTATTACCTGGGTAACCGTTTATAGAATAACATTCATCAGGTATGCTCATTATTGAAGCTTTATGATCGCCACTATTACCTGGGTAACTGTTTCTAGAATAACATTCATCAGGTATGCTCATTATTGAAGTTTTATGATCACCACTATTACCTTGGTAACCGTTTCTGGAATAACATTCATCAGGTATGCTCATTATTGAAGTTTTATGATCACCACTATTACCTGGGTAACCGTTTCTAGAATAACATTCATCAGGTATGCTCATTATTGAAGTTTTATGATCACCACTATTACCTGGGTAACCGTTTCTAGAATAACATTCATCAGGTATGCTCATTATTGAAGTTTTATGATCGCCACTATTACCTGGGTAACCGTTTCTAGAATAACATTCATCAGGTATGCTCATTATTGAAGTTTTATGATCACCACTATTACTTGGGTAACCGTTTCTGGAATAACATTCATCAGGTATGCTCATTATTGAAGTTTTATTATCACCACTATTACCTGGGTAACTGTTTCTAGAATAATATTCATCAGGTATGCTCATTATTGAAGTTTTATGATCACCACTATTACCTGGGTAACCGTTTCTAGAATAACATTCATCAGGTATGCTCATTATTGAAGTTTTATGATCACCACTATTACCTCGGTAACCGTTTCTAGAATAACATTCATCAGGTATGCTCATTATTGAAGTTTTATGATCACCACTATTACCTGGGTAACCGTTTCTAGAATAACATTCATCAGGTTTGATCATTATTGAAGTTTTATGATCGCCACTATTACATGGGTAACCGTTTCTAGAATAACATTCATCAGGTATGCTCATTATTGAAGTTTTATTATCACCACTATTACCTGGGTAACCGTTTCTAGAATAACATTCATCAGGTATGCTCATTATTGAAGTTTTATGATCACCACTATTACCTGGATAACCGATTCTGGAATAACATTCATCAGGTATGCTCATTATTGAAGTTTTATGATCACCACTATTACCTGGGTAACCGTTTCTATTATAACATTCATCAGGTATGCTCATTATTGAAGTTTTATGATCACCACTATTACCTGGGTAAACGATTCTGGAATAACATTCATCAGGTATGCTCATTATTGAAGTGTTATGATCGCCACTATTACATGGGTAATCGTTTATAGAATAACATTCATCAGGTATGCTCATTATTGAAGTGTTATGATCACCACTATTACCTGGGTAACCATTTCTGGAATAACATTCATCAGGTATGCTCATTATTGAAGTTTTATGATCACCACTATTACCTCGGTAACCGTTTCTAGAATAACATTCATCAGGTATGCTCATTATTGAAGTTTCATGATCACCACTATTACCTGGGTAACCGTTTCTAGAATAACATTCATCAGGTTTGATCATTATTGAAGTTTTATGATCGCCACTATTACATGGGTAACCGTTTCTAGAATAACATTCATCAGGTATGCTCATTATTGAAGTTTTATTATCACCACTATTACCTGGGTAACCGTTTCTAGAATAACATTCATCAGGTATGCTCATTATTGAAGTTTTATGATCACCACTATTACCTGGATAACCGATTCTGGAGTAACATTCATCAGGTATGCTCATTATTGAAGTTTTATGATCACCACTATTACCTGGGTAACCGTTTCTATTATAACATTCATCAGGTATGCTCATTATTGAAGTTTTATGATCACCACTATTACCTGGGTAAACGATTCTGGAATAACATTCATCAGGTATGCTCATTATTGAAGTGTTATGATCGCCACTATTACATGGGTAATCGTTTATAGAATAACATTCATCAGGTATGCTCATTATTGAAGTGTTATGATCACCACTATTACCTGGGTAACCATTTCTGGAATAACATTCATCAGGTATGCTCATTATTGAAGTTTTATGATCGCCAATATTACCTGGGTAGCCGTTCATAGAATAACATTCATCAGGTATGCTCATTATTGAAGTGTTATGATTGCCACTATTACCTGGTTAACCGTTTCTAGAATAACATTCATCAGGTATGCTCATTATTGAAGTGTTATGATCACCACTATTACCTGGGTAACCGTTTCTGGAATAACATTCATCAGGTATGCTCATTATTGAAATGTTATGATCACCACTATTACCTGGGTAACCGTTTCTAGAATAACATTCATCAGGTATGCTCATTATTGAAGTTTTATGATCGCCACTATTACCTGGGTAACTGTTTCTAGAATAACATTCATCAGGTATGCTCATTATTGAAGTTTTATGATCACCACTATTACCTGGGTAACCGTTTCTAGAATAACATTCATCAGGTATGCTCATTATTGAAGTGTTATGATCGCCACTATTACCTGGGTAACCGTTTATAGAATAACATTCATCAGGTATGCTCATTATTGAATCTTTATGATCGCCACTATTACCTGGGTAACTGTTTCTAGAATAACATTCATCAGGTATGCTCATTATTGAAGTTTTATGATCACCACTATTACCTTGGTAACCGTTTCTGGAATAACATTCATCAGGTATGCTCATTATTGAAGTTTTATGATCACCACTATTACCTGGGTAACCGTTTCTAGAATAATATTCATCAGGTATGCTCATTATTGAAGTTTTATGATCACCACTATTACCTGGGTAACCGTTTCTAGAATAACATTCATCAGGTATGCTCATTATTGAAGTTTTATGATCACCACTATTACTTGGGTAACCGTTTCTGGAATAACATTCATCAGGTATGCTCATTATTGAAGTTTTATTATCACCACTATTACCTGGGTAACTGTTTCTAGAATAATATTCATCAGGTATGCTCATTATTGAAGTTTTATGATCACCACTATTACCTGGGTAACCGTTTCTAGAATAACATTCATCAGGTATGCTCATTATTGAAGTTTTATGATCACCACTATTACCTGGTACGGTGAGACAACAAGTGATGGCAATAGTTCACATGGCCCTTTGGGTAGGGTGAGACAAGTGATGACAATAGTTCACATGGCCCTTTGGGTAGGGTGAAAAAATAAGTGATGGCAATAGCTCACATGGCCCTTTGGGTAGGGTGAGACAACAAGTGATGGCAATAGTTCACATGACCCTTTGGGTAGGGTGAGACAACAAATGATGGCAATAGTTCACATGGCCCTTTGGGTAGGGTGAGACAACAAGTGATGGCAATAGTTCACATGGTCCTTTGGGTAAGGTGTGACAACAAGTGATGGCAATAGTTCCCATGGCCCTTTGGGTACGGTGAGACAACAAGTGATGGCAATAGTTCACATGACCCTTTGGGTAGGGTGAGACAACAAGATGGCAATAGCTCACATGGCCCTTTGGGTATGGTGAGACAACAAGTGATGGCAATAGCTCACATGGCCCTTTGGGTAGGGTGAGACAACAAATGATGGCAATAGTTCACATGACCCTTTGGGTAGGGTGAGACAACAAGTGGTGGCAATAGTTCACATGGCCCTGTGGGTACGGTGAGACAACAAGTGATGGCAATAGCTCACATGGCCCTTTGGGTAGGGTGAGACAACAAGTGATGGCAATAGTTCACATGACCCTTTAGGTAGGGTGAGACAACAACTGATGGCAATAGCTCACATGACCCTTTGGGTATGGTGAAACAACAAGTGATGGCAATAGCTGACATGGCCCTTTGGGTAGGGTGAGACAACAAGTGATGGCAATAGTTCACATGGCCCTTTGGGTAGGGTGAGACAACAAGTGATGGCAATAGCACACATGGCCCTTTGGGTAGGGTGAGACAACAAGTGATGGCAATAGTTCCCATGGCCCTTTGGGTACGGTGAGACAACAAGTGATGGCAATAGTTCACATGGCCCTTTGGGTAGGGTGAGACAAGTGATGACAATAGTTCGCATGGCCCTTTGGGTAGGGTGAAAAAATAAGTGATGGCAATAGCTCACATGGCCCTTTGGGTAGGGTGAGACAACAAGTGATGGCAATAGTTCACATGACCCTTTGGGTAGGGTGAGACAACAAATGATGGCAATAGTTCACATGGCCCTTTGGGTAGGGTGAGACAACAAGTGATGGCAATAGTTCACATGGTCCTTTGGGTAAGGTGTGACAACAAGTGATGGCAATAGTTCCCATGGCCCTTTGGGTACGGTGAGACAACAAGTGATGGCAATAGTTCACATGACCCTTTGGGTAGGGTGAGACAACAAGATGGCAATAGCTCACATGGCCCTTTGGGTATGGTGAGACAACAAGTGATGGCAATAGCTCACATGGCCCTTTGGGTAGGGTGAGACAACAAATTATGGCAATAGTTCACATGACCCTTTGGGTAGGGTGAGACAACAAGTGGTGGCAATAGTTCACATGGCCCTTTGGGTACGGTGAGACAACAAGTGATGGCAATAGCTCACATGGCCCTTTGGGTAGGGTGAGACAACAAGTGATGGCAATAGCTCACATGGCCTTTTGAATAGGGTGAGACAACAAGTGATGGCAATAGTTCACATGACCCTTTGGGTAGGGTGAGACAACAAGATGGCAATAGCTCACATGGCCCTTTGGGTATGGTGAAACAACAAGTGATGGCAATAGCTCACATGGCCCTTTGGGTAGGGTGAGACAACAAATGATGGCAATAGTTCACATGACCCTTTGGGTAGGGTGAGACAACAAGTGGTGGCAATAGTTCACATGGCCCTTTGGGTACGGTGAGACAACAAGTGATGGCAATAGCTCACATGGCCCTTTGGGTAGGGTGAGACAACAAGTGATGGCAATAGCTCACATGGCCTTTTGAATAGGGTGAGACAACAAGTGATGGCAATAGCTCACATGGCCCTTTGGGTAGGGTGAGACAACAAGTGATGGCAATAGTTCACATGGCCCTTTGGGTAGGGTGAGACAACAAGTGATGGCAATAGTTCACATGGCCCTTTGGGTAGGGTGAGACAACAAATGATGGCAATAGCTCACATGGCCCTTTGGGTAAGGTGAGACAACAAGTGATGGCAATAGTTCACATGGTCCTTTGGGTAAGGTGAGACAACAAGCGATGGTAATAGTTCACATGGCCCATTGGGTAGGGTGAGACAACAAGTGATGGCAATAGCTCACATGGCCCTTTGGGTAGGGTGAGACAACAAGTGATGGCAATAGTTCACATGACCCTTTGGGTACGGTGAAACAACAAGTGATGGCAATAGCTGACATGGCCCTTTGGGTAGGGTGAGACAACAAGTGATGGCAATAGTTCACATGGCCCTTTGGGTACGGTGAGACAACAAGTGATGGCAATAGCTCACATGGCCCTTTGGGTAGGGTGAGACAACAAGTGATGGCAATAGCTCACATGGCCTTTTGAATAGGGTGAGACAACAAGTGATGGCAATAGCTCACATGGCCCTTTGGGTAGGGTGAGACAACAACTGATGGCAATAGTTCACATGGCCCTTTGGGTAGGGTGAGACAACAAGTGATGGCAATAGCTCACATGGCCCTTTGGGTAGGGTGAGACAACAAGTGATGGCAATAGTTCCCATGGCCCTTTGGGTACGGTGAGACAAGTGATGGCAATAGTTCACATGACCCTTTGGGTAGGGTGAGACAACAAGATGGCAATAGCTCACATGGCCCTTTGGGTATGGTGAGACAACAAGTGATGGCAATAGCTCACATGGCCCTTTGGGTTGGGTGAGACAACAAATGATGGCAATAGTTCACATGACCCTTTGGGTAGGGTGAGACAACAAGTGGTGGCAATAGTTCACATGGCCCTTTGGGTAGGGTGAGACAACAAGTGATGGCAATAGTTCACATGGCACTTTGGGTAGGGTGAGACAACAAGTGATGACAATAGTTCACATGGCCCTTTGGGTAGGGTGAAAAAACAAGTGATGGCAATAGTTCATATGGTCCTTTGGGTAGGGTGAGACAACAAGTGATGGCAATAGCTCACATAGCCCTTTGGGTAGGGTGAGACAACAAGTGATGGCAATAGTTCACATGGCTCTTTGGGTAGGGTGAGAAAACAAGTGATGACAATAGCTCACATGGCCCTTTGGGTAGGGTGAGACAACAAGTGATGGCAATAGTTCACATGGCCCTTTAGGCAGCGTGAGACAAGTGATGACAATAGTTCACATGGCCCTTTGGGTAGGGTGAGACAACATGTGTTGACAATAGCTCACATGGCCCTTTGGGTAGGGTGAGACAACAAGTGATGGCAATAGTTCACATGACCCTTTAGGTAGGGTGAGACAACAACTGATGGCAATAGCTCACATGACCCTTTGGGTATGGTGAAACAACAAGTGATGGCAATAGCTGACATGGCCCTTTGGGTAGGGTGAGACAACAAGTGATGGCAATAGTTCACATGGCCCTTTGGGTAGGGTGAGACAACAAGTGATGGCAATAGCTCACATGGCCTTTTGGGTAGGGTGAGACAACAAGTGATGGCAATAGTTCCCATGGCCCTTTGGGTACGGTGAGACAACAAGTGATGGCAATAGTTCACATGGCCCTTTGGGTAGGGTGAGACAAGTGATGACAATAGTTCACATGGCCCTTTGGGTAGGGTGAAAAAATAAGTGATGGCAATAGCTCACATGGCCCTTTGGGTAGGGTGAGACAACAAGTGATGGCAATAGTTCACATGACCCTTTGGGTAGGGTGAGACAACAAATGATGGCAATAGTTCACATGGCCCTTTGGGTAGGGTGAGACAACAAGTGATGGCAATAGTTCACATGGTCCTTTGGGTAAGGTGTGACAACAAGTGATGGCAATAGTTCCCATGGCCCTTTGGGTACGGTGAGACAACAAGTGATGGCAATAGTTCACATGACCCTTTGGGTAGGGTGAGACAACAAGATGGCAATAGCTCACATGGCCCTTTGGGTATGGTGAGACAACAAGTGATGGCAATAGCTCACATGGCCCTTTGGGTAGGGTGAGACAACAAATGATGGCAATAGTTCACATGACCCTTTGGGTAGGGTGAGACAACAAGTGGTGGCAATAGTTCACATGGCCCTTTGGGTACGGTGAGACAACAAGTGATGGCAATAGCTCACATGGCCCTTTGGGTAGGGTGAGACAACAAGTGATGGCAATAGTTCACATGACCCTTTAGGTAGGGTGAGACAACAACTGATGGCAATAGCTCACATGACCCTTTGGGTATGGTGAAACAACAAGTGATGGCAATAGCTGACATGGCCCTTTGGGTAGGGTGAGACAACAAGTGATGGCAATAGTTCACATGGCCCTTTGGGTAGGGTGAGACAACAAGTGATGGCAATAGCACACATGGCCCTTTGGGTAGGGTGAGACAACAAGTGATGGCAATAGTTCCCATGGCCCTTTGGGTACGGTGAGACAACAAGTGATGGCAATAGTTCACATGGCCCTTTGGGTAGGGTGAGACAAGTGATGACAATAGTTCACATGGCCCTTTGGGTAGGGTGAAAAAATAAGTGATGGCAATAGCTCACATGGCCCTTTGGGTAGGGTGAGACAACAAGTGATGGCAATAGTTCACATGACCCTTTGGGTAGGGTGAGACAACAAATGATGGCAATAGTTCACATGGCCCTTTGGGTAGGGTGAGACAACAAGTGATGGCAATAGTTCACATGGTCCTTTGGGTAAGGTGTGACAACAAGTGATGGCAATAGTTCCCATGGCCCTTTGGGTACGGTGAGACAACAAGTGATGGCAATAGTTCACATGACCCTTTGGGTAGGGTGAGACAACAAGATGGCAATAGCTCACATGGCCCTTTGGGTATGGTGAGACAACAAGTGATGGCAATAGCTCACATGGCCCTTTGGGTAGGGTGAGACAACAAATGATGGCAATAGTTCACATGACCCTTTGGGTAGGGTGAGACAACAAGTGGTGGCAATAGTTCACATGGCCCTTTGGGTACGGTGAGACAACAAGTGATGGCAATAGCTCACATGGCCCTTTGGGTAGGGTGAGACAACAAGTGATGGCAATAGCTCACATGGCCTTTTGAATAGGGTGAGACAACAAGTGATGGCAATAGTTCACATGACCCTTTGGGTAGGGTGAGACAACAAGATGGCAATAGCTCACATGGCCCTTTGGGTATGGTGAGACAACAAGTGATGGCAATAGCTCACATGGCCCTTTGGGTAGGGTGAGACAACAAATGATGGCAATAGTTCACATGACCCTTTGGGTAGGGTGAGACAACAAGTGGTGGCAATAGTTCACATGGCCCTTTGGGTACGGTGAGACAACAAGTGATGGCAATAGCTCACATGGCCCTTTGGGTAGGGTGAGACAACAAGTGATGGCAATAGCTCACATGGCCTTTTGAATAGGGTGAGACAACAAGTGATGGCAATAGCTCACATGGCCCTTTGGGTAGGGTGAGACAACAAGTGATGGCAATAGTTCACATGGCCCTTTGGGTAGGGTGAGACAACAAGTGATGGCAATAGTTCACATGGCCCTTTGGGTAGGGTGAGACAACAAATGATGGCAATAGCTCACATGGCCCTTTGGGTAAGGTGAGACAACAAGTGATGGTAATAGTTCACATGGCCCATTGGGTAGGGTGAGACAACAAGTGATGGCAATAGCTCACATGGCCCTTTGGGTAGGGTGAGACAACAACTGATGGCAATAGTTCACATGACCCTTTGGGTACGGTGAAACAACAAGTGATGGCAATAGCTGACATGGCCCTTTGGGTAGGGTGAGACAACAAGTGATGGCAATAGTTCACATGGCCCTTTGGGTACGGTGAGACAACAAGTGATGGCAATAGCTCACATGACCCTTTGGGTAGGGTGAGACAACAAGTGATGGCAATAGCTCACATGGCCTTTTGAATAGGGTGAGACAACAAGTGATGGCAATAGCTCACATGGCCCTTTGGGTAGGGTGAGACAACAAGTGATGGCAATAGTTCACATGGCCCTTTGGGTAGGGTGAGACAACAAGTGATGGCAATAGCTCACATGGCCCTTTGGGTAGGGTGAGACAACAACTGATGGCAATAGTTCACATGGCCCTTTGGGTACGGTGAGACAACAAGTGATGGCAATAGCTGACATGGCCCTTTGGGTAGGGTGAGACAACAAGTGATGGCAATAGTTCACATGGCCCTTTGGGTACGGTGAGACAACAAGTGATGGCAATAGTTCACATGACCCTTTGGGTAGGGTGAGACAACAAGATGGCAATAGCTCACATGGCCCTTTGGGTATGGTGAGACAACAAGTGATGGCAATAGCTCACATGGCCCTTTGGGTAGGGTGAGACAACAAGTGATGGCAATAGTTCACATGGCCCTTTGGGTAGAGTGAGGTTAAAACATGATTGTGGAAGTGTAAAATATTTATTGCCTTTTGAGGATGAAACAGCTGGAAAATTCTTTACAAAAAAATGTCTGATATTCAACTGGAGAAAGCCAAGTGACACAAGAACCCAACTGTATTTTGTTACTTTTATTTTGTTGATTTCTCACCTTCATCGAAGACCAATAAAACATGATAAAATATGTAAAATAATAATAATAATAAAAATATACATACCAAGTATCATAAAGTTCACGACAAAAAATATCACATAACAACATATAACAATAATAAATACTTGAAAAAAAAATAGATTTTGTATAAGACACAAGTTAAATATAAATATGTGAAGCAATTTATAACTATAATTAGTAATAAATGACTATGACGGGCACAGCATGATACAACCACAGAAAGTTTACAAGGGCTACCTCCTAATGGACCAGTGTTATTACTGAAGGCGATTCTTATCCAGCAAAAGTCATCAGTAGTAGAAATTTATTCAACAAGTGCAGGAAGAAATTTCATAATGAATTTACAGAAAACCCCATTAAAATCTAACTTAAAATACAAATTATCTAGGGGTCAGTAGGCTGAGTCTGTGTCGACTACCTGTCATTTTGTTTTGAGGAATTTTTATACAGAACCTTCCATATGTGCTTCCTACTAAATTTCGATTAATTTGGCCAAATGGTTTTAGAGAAGATTTTTTTAATTGGCAAATCACAAACAAGAAGTGCCTAATAGTGGCCATATTAGTTGTATGATCGGCATGAAATATGGAAATTTTGTCCAGGATCTCGCATACATTATTCCTACAAAGTAACAATTAATTGTGCCTCCTAGTTTCAGAGAAGATTTTTAAAATTTCAGTCAATCAGAAACAAGAATTGCCCATGGCGACCATGTTTTTTTGTCTGGATGAAATAAGGAAATCCTTCTGCAGATGTTTCCTGTAAAATTTTGTTTTATTTGGCCCAGTGGTTTCATAGGAGAAGACATTTAGAAATCGACCAACCAGAAAGAACAATTTCCTATTGCGGCCATGTTTGTTAACGGATAGAGACAAAATGAGCAATCTTTATCTTTATAGAGGACCTTCCATAGATACTCCCTACCAAGTTTTGGTTCATTTGACTAAGCAGTTTCAGAGGGGAAGATTGTTAGAGATTGACCAACCAGAAACAAGAATTGCCTATAGTGGCCATATTTGTTAACAGAATGGAATGAAATGAGCATTTTTAATAATAGAGGACCTTCTATAGATGCTTCTACTAAGTTTCGGTTCATTTAGCTAAACGGTTTCAAAGGAGAAGATTTTTTTAGAAATTGACCAACCAGACACAAGAATTGCTCATGGTGGCCATGCATGTTAAAAATCTGGACGAAATGAGCAATTTTAATAGAGGATCTTCCATAGATGCTTCCTATCATGTTTTGGCTCATTTGGCTAAGAGGTTTCAGAGGAGAAGATTCAAATGTGAAAAGTTAACAGACGACAGATGTCAAGTGATGGCAAAAGCTCATATGGCTTTCTGGCCAGGTGAACTAAAAACATAGATATCAAATTTAGTGTGCACAAATAACTGGAATAACCTTCAAAATCAAAAGATTAGAAGGACAAATAATGTAAAAGTGTTTGGGAGCAATAAAACCAACAGGAGAGCCATAATATGCTAAGGCCACCCATGCGGGACGACAACCTGATTTTTTGTGAAAATTACATTATTTAGGAACTGTAAATTTCAATAATAAATATATCTAATAAACCATGTCAGTGCTGAAATACTGACTATTGGGATAATGATATCCTCAGGGACTACTGACTATTGGGATAATGATACCTTCAGGGACTACTGACTATTGGGATAATGATACCTTCAGGGACTACTGACTATTGGGATAATGATATCCTCAGGGACTATTGACTATTGGGATAATGATATCCTCAGGGACTACTGACTATTGGGATAATGATATCCTCAGGGACTACTGACTATTGGGATAATGATATCCTCGGGGACTACTGACTATTGGGATAATGATATCCTCAGGGACTAAATAGTCCAACAACAGAGGTATCATTTTGTAAATTTTGTTGTATTTTGTTTAATTTAAGAAATCTGAGATAAAACAAATACTAAACATATTACAATTATTAGATATTTTAAAGCTTGTTGAGATAAATGCATATATACAATTATGTACATATGTAAATCACAGTCAATTAATGACTAGATCAAAATAAGTAAAACATAATAATGAATAAATGTCAACAGAAATACTGAAAATAGATGTTCGTTCCTCCAATAATAACTACCATCAGTCTAGGAATCAGTGAAGTTAAAATGTCATCTAGACTAGGATTTATCTAACAGCCTTATAGTTTCTTGGTAATTCCATGATTCAGATAAGCAGATTTCCTGATTCTACATTATCTAAATTATAAATAGCTGGTTTGTCACAGCCACTGAAATGTCAATGAAGATATGTCAGGAATGATTGGTGGTCAAATTAGACAGTCTGCTGAAATTTACATGTCTTTGGTAAACTGTCATTGAAGATATGTCAGGAATGATTGGTGGTCAAATTAGACAGTCGGCAGAAATTTACATGTGTTTGGTAAACTGTCAATGAAGATATGTCAGGAATGATTGGTGGTCAAATTAGACAGTCGGCAGAAATTTACATGTCTTTGGTAAACTGTCATTGAAGATATGTCAGGAATGATTGGTGGTCAAATTAGACAGCCTGCTGAAATTTACATTCCTCTGGTAAACTGTCAATGAAGATATGTCAGGAATGATTGGTGGTCAAATTAGACAGCCTGCTGAAATTTACATTCCTCTGGTAAACTGTCAATGAAGATATGTCAGGAATGATTGGTGGTCAAATTAGACAGTCGGCAGAAACTTACATGTCTTTGGTAAACTGTCAATGAAGATATGTCAGGAATGATTGGTGATCAAATTAGACAGCCTGCTGAAATTTACATGTGTTTGGTAAACTGTCAATGAAGATATGTCAGGAATGATTGGTGGTCAAATTAGACAGCCTGTTGAAATTTACATTCCTCTGGTAAACTGTCAATGAAGATATGTCAGGAATGATTGGTGGTCAAATTAGACATTCTACTGAAATTTACATTCCTCTGGTAAACTGTCAATGAAGATATGTCAGGAATGATTGGTGGTCAAATTAGACAGCCTGTTGAAATTTACATTCCTCTGGTAAACTGTCAATGAAGATTTGTCAGGAATGATTGGTGGTCAAATTAGACAGTCGGCAGAAATTTACATTCCTCTGGTAAACTGTCAATGAAGATATGTCAGGAATGATTGGTGGTCAAATTAGACAGCCTGTTGAAATTTACATTCCTCTGGTAAACTGTCAATGAAGATATGTCAGGAATGATTGGTGGTCAAATTAGACAGTCTACTGAAATTTACATTCCTCTGGTAAACTGTCAATGAAGATATGTCAGGAATGATTGGTGGTCAAATTAGACAGTCGGCAGAAATTTACATTCCTCTGGTAAACTGTCAATGAAGATATGTCAGGAATGATTGGTGGTCAAATTAGACAGTCGGCAGAAATTTACATTCCTCTGGTAAACTGTCAATGAAGATATGTCAGGAATGATTGGTGGTCAAATTAGACAGCCTGTTGAAATTTACATTCCTCTGGTAAACTGTCAATGAAGATATGTCAGGAATGATTGGTGATCAAATTAGACAGTTGGCAGAAATTTACATGTCTTTGGTAAAATGTCAATGAAGATATGTCAGGAATGATTGGTGGTCAAATTAGACAGCCTGCTGAAATTTACATTCCTCTGGTAAACTGTCAATGAAGATATGTCAGGAATGATTGGTGGTCAAATTAGACAGCCTGTTGAAATTTACATTCCTCTGGTAAACTGTCCAATAAAATGTGCAAGGAATGATTGGATGCCATATTAGACAGAACTTGTAATATCTTTTCATACTCCATTCTCTTCATTGGATCGTCTTGCCAACAATCTGTCATTAACTTATACCTACAATACACATGTTGTACTGTTTTACCTCTAGAGATCAAAGGGAAAACTTTAGAACCAGTATAAACTAGTATATCTCCTCAATATTTATGTGTCTATTCCAAACCAGAACCTATATTTCCTTCAGTTTCTGTTGCCATATCTTGATTAAGAGTTTGATATTTGGCATGGGAGTGGCCCATACCAGTAGTTGTTATTGTTGGTTAAAATGTCAACAATGCACATAATGTGGATGGAACTGTACCAATTATCACCACCTTAGTAGATATGAAAAATGAGGTCTAAATCAGTAGTGAAATTAAAGATAATCGTCTTAAAACAAAACCTTATGGTGTGATTATTGTTCAGCAATCAATGGTCTTAAAACAAAACCATATGGTGTGATTATTGTTCAGCAATCAATGGTCTTAAAACAAAACCTTATGGTGTAATTATTGTTCAGCAATCAATGGTCTTAAAATAAAACCTTATGGTGTAATTATTGTTCAGCAATCAATGGTCTTAAAACAAAACCTTATGGTATGATTATCGTTCAGCAATCGATGGTCTTAAAACAAAACCTTATGGTGTAATTATTGTTCAGCAATCAATGGTCTTAAAACAAAACCTTATGGTGTAATTATTGTTCAGCAATCAATAGTCTTAAAACAAAACCTTATGGTGTGATTATTCTTCAGCAATCAATGGTCTTAAAACAAAACCTTATGGTGTAATTATTGTTCAGCAATCAATGGTCTTAAAACAAAACCTTCTGGTGTGATTATTGTTCAGCAATCAAAGGTCTTAAAACAAAACCTTCTGGTGTAATTATTGTTCAGCAATCAATGGTCTTAAAACAAAACCTTATGGTGTAATTATTGTTCAGCAATCAATGGTCTTAAAACAAAACCTTATGGTGTAATTATTGTTCAGCAATCAATGGTCTTAAAACAAAACCTTATGGTGTAATTATTGTTCAGCAATCAATGGCCTTAAAACAAAACCTTATGGTGTAATTATTGTTCAGCAATCAATGGTCTTAAAACAAAACCTTATGGTGTGATTATTGTTCAGCAATCAATGGTCTTAAAACAAAACCTTATAGTGTGATTATTGTTCAGCAATCAATGGTCTTAAAACAAAACCTTATGGTGTAATTATTGTTCAGCAATCAATGGTCTTAAAACAAAACCTTATGGTGTAATTATTGTTCAGCAATCAATGGTCTTAAACAAAACCTTATGGTGTGATTATTGTTCAGCAATCAATGGTCTTAAAACAAAACCTTCTGGTGTGATTATTGTTCAGCAATCAATGGTCTTAAAACAAAACCTTCTGGTGTAATTATTGTTCAGCAATCAATGGTCTTAAAACAAAACCTTCTGGTGTAATTATTGTTCAGCAATCAATGGTCTTAAAACAAAACCTTCTGGTGTGATTATTGTTCAGCAATCAATGGTCTTAAAACAAAACCTTCTGGTGTAATTATTGTTCAGCAATCAATGGTCTTAAAACAAAACCTTCTGGTGTAATTATTGTTCAGCAATCAATGGTCTTAAAACAAAACCTTATGGTGTAATTATTGTTCAGCAATCAATGGTCTTAAAACAAAACCTTATGGTATGATTATCGTTCAGCAATCGATGGTCTTAAAACAAAACCTTATGGTGTAATTATTGTTCAGCAATCAATGGTCTTAAAACAAAACCTTATGGTGTAATTATTGTTCAGCAATCAATGGTCTTAAAACAAAACCTTATGGTGTAATTATTGTTCAGCAATCAATGGTCTTAAAACAAAACCTTATGGTGTGATTATTCTTCAGCAATCAATGGTCTTAAAACAAAACCTTATGGTGTAATTATTGTTCAGCAATCAATGGTCTTAAAACAAAACCTTCTGGTGTGATTATTGTTCAGCAATCAATGGTCTTAAAACAAAACCTTATGGTGTAATTATTGTTCAGCAATCAATGGTCTTAAAATAAAACCTTATGGTGTAATTATTGTTCAGCAATCAATGGTCTTAAAACAAAACCTTATGGTATGATTATCGTTCAGCAATCGATGGTCTTAAAACAAAACCTTATGGTGTAATTATTGTTCAGCAATCAATGGTCTTAAAACAAAACCTTATGGTGTAATTATTGTTCAGCAATCAATGGTCTTAAAACAAAACCTTATGGTGTAATTATTGTTCAGCAATCAATGGTCTTAAAACAAAACCTTATGGTGTGATTATTGTTCAGCAATCAATGGTCTTAAAACAAAACCTTATGGTGTAATTATTGTTCAGCAATCAATGGTCTTAAAACAAAACCTTCTGGTGTGATTATTGTTCAGCAATCAATGGTCTTAAAACAAAACCTTCTGGTGTAATTATTGTTCAGCAATCAATGGTCTTAAAACAAAACCTTATGGTGTAATTATTGTTCAGCAATCAATGGTCTTAAAACAAAACCTTATGGTGTAATTATTGTTCAGCAATCAATGGTCTTAAAACAAAACCTTATGGTGTAATTATTGTTCAGCAATCAATGGTCTTAAAACAAAACCTTATGGTGTGATTATTGTTCAGCAATCAATGGTCTTAAAACAAAACCTTATAGTGTGATTATTGTTCAGCAATCAATGGTCTTAAAACAAAACCTTATGGTGTAATTATTGTTCAGCAATCAATGGTCTTAAAACAAAACCTTATGGTGTGATTATTCTTCAGCAATCAATGGTCTTAAAACAAAACCTTATGGTGTAATTATTGTTCAGCAATCAATGGTCTTAAAACAAAACCTTATGGTGTGATTATTCTTCAGCAATCAATGGTCTTAAAACAAAACCTTATGGTGTAATTATTGTTCAGCAATCAATGGTCTTAAACAAAACCTTATGGTGTGATTATTGTTCAGCAATCAATGGTCTTAAAACAAAACCTTCTGGTGTGATTATTGTTCAGCAATCAATGGTCTTAAAACAAAACCTTCTGGTGTAATTATTGTTCAGCAATCAATGGTCTTAAACAAAACCTTATGGTGTGATTATTGTTCAGCAACCAATGGTCTTAAAACAAAACCTTCTGGTGTAATTATTGTTCAGCAATCAATGGTCTTAAAACAAAACCTTCTGGTGTGATTATTGTTCAGCAATCAATGGTCTTAAAACAAAACCTTATGGTGTAATTATTGTTCAGCAATCAATGGTCTTAAAACAAAACCTTATGGTGTAATTATTGTTCAGCAATCAATGGTCTTAAACAAAACCTTATGGTGTGATTATTGTTCAGCAATCTTTAGTACGCCAATTTTCTATTTTCCCCTTTCAAACGAGGCATAAATGCAGAGAGGCCCATTATGACAATAACAAAAATAAATAGATATAAAAACAATGCCATTATGACAATAACAAAAATAATTAGATATAAAAACAATGCATCAAACATGAGTACATGTGTGCATTTAGGATACATGTGCTAAATTATTGATAATATCTGGAAAATATGATGATGGAACATTCCCCAGGTGTCAAAGTAATGACTTACCATGAAAATGTAAATTTGTTTAATTTTTAGATTTGATGTCCACGTATACTGTCACTAACTAATAACAAGATACCAGACATATGTACCATCACTAACTAATAACAAGATACCAGACATATGTACCATCACTAACTAATAACAAGATACCAGACATATGTACCATCACTAACTAATAACAAGATACCAGACATATATACCATCACTAACTAATAACAAGATACCAGACATATGTACCATCACTAACTAATAACAAGATACCAAACATATGTACCATCACTAACTAATAACAAGATACCAGACATATGTACCATCTCTATCTAATAAAAAGATACCAGACATATGTACCATCACTAACTAATAACAAGATACCAGACATATGTACCATCACTAACTAATAACAAGATACCAGACATATGTACCATCACTAACTAATAACAAGATACCAGACATATGTACCATCACTAACTAATAACAAGAAAACAGACATATGTACCATCACTAACAAATAACAAGATACCAGACATATGTACCATCACTAACTAATAACAAGATACCAGACATATGTATCATGGCTAACTAATAACAAGATACCAGACATATGTACCATCACTAACTAATAACAAGATACCAGACATATGTACCATCACTAACTAATAACAAGATACCAGACATATGTACCATCACTAACTAATAACAAGAAACCAGACATATGTACCATTACTAACAAATAACAAGATACCAGACCTATGTACCATCACTAACTAATAACAAGATACCAGACATATGTATCATGACTAACTAATAACAAGATACCAGACATATGTACCATCACTAACTAATAACAAGATACCAGACATATGTATCATGACTAACTAATAACAAGATAACAGACATATGTACCATTACTAACAAATAAAAAGATACCTGACATATGTATCATGACTAACCAATAATAATATAACAGACATATGTACCATTACTAACAAATAAAAAGATACCAGACATATGTACCATCACTAACTAATAACAAGATACCAGACATATGTACCATCACTAACTAATAACAAGATACCAGACATATGTATCATGACTAACAAATAACAAGATACCAGACATATGTACCATCACTAACTAATAACAAGATACCAGACATGTATCGTGACTAACTAATAACAAGATACCAGACATATGTACCATTACTAACAAATAACAAGATACCAGACATATGTATCATGACTAACTAATAACAAGATAACAGACATATGTACCATTATTAACAAATAACAAGATACCAGACATATGTAACATGACTAACTAATAACAAGATACCAGACATATGTACCATCACTAACTAATAACAAGATACCAGACATATGTACCATCACTAACTAATAACAAGAAAACAGACATATGTACCATTACTAACAAATAATAAGATACCAGACATATGTACCATCACTAACTAATAACAAGATACCAGACATATGTACCATCACTAACTAATAAAAAGATACCAGACATATGTACCATCACTAACTAATAACAAGATACCAGACATATGTACCATCACTAACTAATAACAAGATAACAGACCTATGTACCATCACTAACTAATAACAAGATACCAGACATATGTACCATCACTAACTAATAACAAGATACCAGACATATGTACCATCACTAACTAATAACAAGATACCAGACATATGTACCATCACTAACTAATAACAAGATAACAGACCTATGTATCATCACTAACTAATAACAAGATACCAGACATATGTACCATCACTAACTAATAACAAGATACCAGACATATGTACCATTACTAACTAATAACAAGATACCAGACATATGTACCATCACTAACTAATAACAAGATACCAGACATATGTACCATCACTAACTAATAACAAGATACCAGACATATGTACCATCACTAACTAATAACAAGAAAACAGACATATGTACCATCACTAACTAATAACAAGATACCAGACTTATGTATCATGACTAACTAATAACAAGATACCAGACATATGTACCATCACTAACTAATAACAAGATACCAAACATATGTACCATCACTAACTAATAACAAGATACCAGACATATGTACCATCACTAACTAATAACAAGATACCAGACATATGTACCATCACTAACTAATAACAAGAAACCAGACATATGTACCATTACTAACAAATAACAAGATACCAGACATATGTACCATCACTAACTAATAACAAGATACCAGACATATGTATCATGACTAACTAATAACAAGATACCAGACATATGTACCATCACTAACTAATAACAAGATACCAGACATATGTATCATGACTAACTAATAACAAGATAACAGACATATGTACCATTACTAACAAATAAAAAGATACCTGACATATGTATCATGACTAACCAATAACAATATAACAGACATATGTACCATTACTAACAAATAAAAAGATACCAGACATATGTACCATCACTAACTAATAACAAGATACCAGACATATGTACCATCACTAACTAATAACAAGATACCAGACATATGTATCATGACTAACAAATAACAAGATACCAGACATATGTACCATCACTAACTAATAACAAGATACCAGACATGTATCGTGACTAACTAATAACAAGATACCAGACATATGTACCATTACTAACAAATAACAAGATACCAGACATATGTATCATGACTAACCAATAACAATATAACAGACATATGTACCATTACTAACAAATAAAAAGATACCAGACATATGTACCATCACTAACTAATAACAAGATACCAGACATATGTACCATCACTAACTAATAACAAGATACCAGACATATGTATCATGACTAACAAATAACAAGATACCAGACATATGTACCATCACTAACTAATAACAAGATACCAGACATGTATCGTGACTAACTAATAACAAGATACCAGACATATGTACCATTACTAACAAATAACAAGATACCAGACATATGTATCATGACTAACTAATAACAAGATAACAGACATATGTACCATTATTAACAAATAACAAGATACCAGACATATGTAACATGACTAACTAATAACAAGATACCAGACATATGTACCATCACTAACTAATAACAAGATACCAGACATATGTACCATCACTAACTAATAACAAGAAAACAGACATATGTACCATTACTAACAAATAATAAGATACCAGACATATGTACCATCACTAACTAATAACAAGATACCAGACATATGTACCATCACTAACTAATAAAAAGATACCAGACATATGTACCATCACTAACTAATAACAAGATACCAGACATATGTACCATCACTAACTAATAACAAGATAACAGACCTATGTACCATCACTAACTAATAACAAGATACCAGACATATGTACCATCACTAACTAATAACAAGATACCAGACATATGTACCATCACTAACTAATAACAAGATACCAGACATATGTACCATCACTAACTAATAACAAGATAACAGACCTATGTATCATCACTAACTAATAACAAGATACCAGACATATGTACCATCACTAACTAATAACAAGATACCAGACATATGTACCATTACTAACTAATAACAAGATACCAGACATATGTACCATCACTAACTAATAACAAGATACCAGACATATGTACCATCACTAACTAATAACAAGATACCAGACATATGTACCATCACTAACTAATAACAAGAAAACAGACATATGTACCATCACTAACTAATAACAAGATACCAGACTTATGTATCATGACTAACTAATAACAAGATACCAGACATATGTACCATCACTAACTAATAACAAGATACCAGACATATGTACCATCACTAACTAATAACAAGATACCAGACATATGTACCATTACTAACTAATAACAAGATAACAGACATATGTACCATCACTAACTAATAACAAGATACCAGACATATGTACCATCACTAACTAATAACAAGATACCAAACATATGTACCATCACTAACTAATAACAAGATACCAGACATATGTACCATCACTAACTAATAACAAGATACCAGACATATGTACCATCACTAACTAATAACAAGATACCAGACATATGTACCATCACTAACTAATAACAAGATACCAGACATATGTACCATCACTAACTAATAACAAGAAAACAGACATATGTACCATTACTAACAAATAACAAGATACCAGACATATGTACCATCACTAACTAATAACGAAATACCAGACATATAACTATATATACTTACAAATCTGTACTACAATGTAGAGGATGTGTCAGTCTCTCTCCAGATAATATTCTCTCTTTAGTTTCTGTCAACTCAAGTCCAGGGTATGGTGACAAACCTGTAAGTGAGTGAGTGATTGTTGTTTAATGCCAATTCAGCAATTTTTCAGCTATGTCATGGCGAGAACAAGTTAATTTTCAATGAGATGATGATGAGGTCCGCTTTGCTCTAGACCAACACGCTAAGTTGGATTTTTATAGTGCTAGCTCACTGAAACAACAGTCCATGGGTAGATATGTCGCTCCACTCTGGCACATTATTCTGATTCCAAGCAGACCAGTCTTTGTTCTTTCTCCTTAATGCTGCGTACTTAGCGGACAAGCAACACATACCAATTTTATAGCCTTTGGTATGACCCGATCGGGGCTCGAACCCACGTTCTACCGCACTCGAGGCGATCACACTAACCATAATCCCACCGATGTGGTTACTAAACCTGTAAGTGTAATGATATAACACTACAGTGAACACTTACTGGTCCATTCCTCATTCATGACTTATCACTGGCTTTGTAACTAGAGTAGCACGACAGATGTCACTAGTAGAGCAGGAACTGCCTACCCTTCCAGAGCACCTGAGTTCCCCCCCCCGTGTTTTTACTTGTTTCTATTAAATAAAGTTTGTCATCAATTGTTTTGGTAACTACATAAGAGATGCAGGAAGTATTGTGTGTGAAGGCTAATACAGGTTTTACATTGTAAACTCATATCAGCCCATTTATCAGTCCAAGGCCAAGGAACTTACCTGATACAGGTTTTACATTGTAAACTCATATCAGCCCATTTATCAGTCCAAGGCCAAGGAACTTACCTGATACAGGTTTTACATTGTAAACTCATATCAGCCCATTTATCAGTCCAAGGCCAAGGAACTTACCTGATACAGGTTTTACATTGTAAACTCATATCAGCCCATTTATCAGTCCAAGGCCAAGGAACTTACCTGATACAGGTTTTACATTGTAAACTCATATCAGCCCATTTATCAGTCCAAGGCCAAGGAACTTACCTGATACAGGTTTTACATTGTAAACTCATATCAGCCCATTTATCAGTCCAAGGCCAAGGAACTTACCTGATACAGGTTTTACATTGTAAACTCATATCAGCCCATTTATCAGTCCAAGGCCAAGGAACTTACCTGATACAGGTTTTACATTGTAAACTCATATCAGCCCATTTATCAGTCCAAGGCCAAGGAACTTACCTGATACAGGTTTTACATTGTAAACTCATATCAGCCCATTTATCAGTCCAAGGCCAAGGAACTTACCTGATACAGGTTTTACATTGTAAACTCATATCAGCCCATTTATCAGTCCAAGGCCACGGAACTTACCAAAATGGACTATTTCCCACAGAAGGACACCATAGGACCAAATGTCTGTTCTGTAATTATACTTGTCATGTTTTATTGATTCTGGTGACATCCATTGAATTGGGAGTGTATCCTGAAAAAATAAATCCTGCATTAGAATAACAGGAAACACAAAGGTGTTGGCCATTGGAATTGACCAATCACTAATTCATACAATTGTTAAACAATCTTTTCTAGAATTAGAATAGAGGGTTATGCAGGGTGCAGCTTGCAAGTCAACAAGGGATTTCTCCAGCACAAGTTTGTTGCAATCAATTTTAACTCGGAAACCATAATCTGAAGCTCCTGACATAATCAATCGAAAGAAAAAACACATCAAGCATGTGAAAATTAGATGAAAAATAAAAATTGTGAATATCTTCAAAATATGCAAAAATTTCAGAATTTGGGCTCCATTTAGTCCTTTTCCAAAATATAATTGACAATTTTCTTTATTGACTCATAAATAACTCATTAAGATGAGCTTTAATAATATGCTTTACTCAGATACTGGCCTGTGAGATGGAATGTGGTCAAGTTTGGTTGAATCATAATGGGGTTAAAGGAGTTGTGAACTGAGAAAGGAAGATGACAAAACAGCCAATAAATACCGTAAATTGGGATATTTTGGCCGTAGTTTTATTTTGGTTTATTTGGTGCCTCTCATGAAAGTGTCAAAATTGAACACGCCAAAAAATAACGTCCGCTAAAATATAAAATACCAATATTTTATAAAAGTTATAAAAGTTATAAATGCGAAATCACGGGCGAGTCTTTCATTTGCATTCAACTTTGCGAAAAAATATATAAATCAAATCAGATAGTCCAAGTAACACAAGACGCATAAAACAAGCAAATACTTCAATAATCCACAGCTATCAGTTGTAATGACTTAAAGCAGATCTACTCCAGACATAAATAAAGCTTATAATTTAACAATATGTGCATAATAATTTTCACAAGAAACTAAATGTTAATTGTCAATTTAGCTCTAGGGTCTTAATCATTGACATTTTTATTGTATGATTAGTATACCGGCAGTCGTCAGTCAAATAAATTGCTACGGATTTCACACCTGTTGTAAAAACACCTATTGACAAACGTTAATTAAGGTAGCCTATGCAGGTAGACCATTACAGATCAGTGGTTTGATAACGGTATCGTTATGGTAAAGAAAAGAAAATTAATTATATTTTGAATTTGAGTTTGATGTTGTTTTGTTCATCTTATCATCTTAGATAATAAATATTTTATCACTATTTATTAATTTTCATCCACAGATGATGCCATCCGGAAAAAGTATTTGTATTTCGTCCGTATCCAATTTCTTAGTTACTTTTTTAAACAAACTTCCGGTGAGATACCGGTGGTACTTGACTTATTTTCATCTATAATATAAAAAAAAACATTGGTCACGAGCATTTATTTTTTTCTAACCATTTGAAAAGCACCAAAATAAAACAATAATATTTTGGAAAGCACCAAAAATTAAACATCCACATTTTGACAGAAAATCGCCAAAATATCCTAATTTACGGTAGTCATCTCTATATGTTGCTTTGTTTGTTTGATGGTGTTTAACGCCACTTACAACAATATTTCAGTTATATCGTGGCGGCCAGTTAATTGGTGGAGGAAACCGTAGGACCCGGAGAAAACCACCGACCTGTCGCAAGTCACTGATAAATTTTATCACATAATGTTATACACCTTACCCCGATCGAGATTCGAACTAACAACATCAGTGGTGAAAGGCACTGATTGCATATATAGGTAGTTGTAAATCCAACTACTACACGATCATGACCACAGCGGCCCCTCTCTATATGTTAGCTCAAACAACAAAGAAATAAATAGCCTCAGTATAAAGGCCATTATTAAATACAAAATGTTTAATTCACCTTGTAATATGACACAACTAAAGTGTATTTACAATATTAATTAGCTATTAAGTCTATCACTTACATTGTCGTACAAATTTCTGTCTGTGATATCATGTGGAAATCCAAATCCAGATAATTTACATATACCTCCACGCCCAACTAAAATGTTACTGCTTTTCAATCGATAGTATATCAGCTAGAACATAAATAAAAAAATAATATTAAATAACAAATAAAATTAAATACATTTTAATTAAATCTACCCATTATAATATTAAAAACAGATCAGTGTCAATTAAATCTCCCCATTATAAAATTATAAATAGATCAGTGTCAATTAAATCTCCCCGTTATAAAATTAAAAAAAGATCAGTGTCAATAAAGTCTTCTTATAAAATTACAAAAAGATCAGTTTCAATCAAGCCTCCCCATTATAATATTAAAAACAGATCGGTGTCAATTAAGTTTCCCCATTATAAAGCTACAAACAGACCAGTGTCAATTAAGTCTCCCCATTATAAAATTACAAACAGATCAGTGTCAATTAAGTCTCCCCATTATAAAATTACAAATAGATCAGTGTCAATTAAATCTCCCCATTATAAAATTACAAACAGACCAGTGTCAATTAAGTCTCCCCATTATAAAATTACAAATAGATCAATGTCAATTAAATCTCCCCATTATAAAGCTATACACAGATCAGTGTCAATTAAGTCTCCCCATTATAAAATTACAAACAGATCAGTGTTAATTAAGTCTCCCCATTATAAAATTATAAATCGATCAGTGTCAATTAAGTCTTCCCATTATACAATTATAAATAGATCAGTGTCAATTAAGTCTCCCCATTATAAAATTACAAACATATCAGTGTCAATTAAGTCTCCCCATTATAAAATTATAAACAGATCAGTGTCAAATAAATCTCCCCATTAAACAATTATAAATAGATCGTCTGCCCATTATAAAATTACAAACAGAACAGTGTCAATTAAGTCTCCCCATTATAAAATTACAAACAGATCAGTGTTAATTAAGTCTCCCCATTATAAAATTATAAATCGATCAGTGTCAATTAAGTCTTCCCATTATAAAATTATAAATAGATCAGTGTCAATTAAGTCTCCCCATTATAAAATTACAAACATATCAGTGTCAATTAAGTCTCCCCATTATAAAATTATAAACAGATCAGTGTCAAATAAATCTCCCCATTAAACAATTATAAATAGATCGTCTGCCCATTATAAAATTAAAAACAGATCAGCGTCAATTAAATCTCCCCATTATAAAATTATAAATAGATCAGTGTCAATTAAGTCTCCCCATTATAAAATTATAAATAGATCAGTGTAAATTAAATCTCCCCATTATAAAATTACAAGTAAATTGATATTAATTAATCTTGAGTAGATGAATGAGTTCATATATAGCTACGATATGAGTTACAATTACCTTAAACTTGAGTAGATGAATGAGTCCATATATAGCTACGATATGAGTTATTATTACCTTAAACTTGAGTAGATGAATGAGTCCATATATAGCTATGATATGAGTTATTATTACCTTAAACTTGAGCAGATGAATGAGTCCATTGATATATAGCTACGATACGAGTTATTATTACCTTAAACTTGAGCAGATGAATGAGTCCATATATAGCTACGATATGAGTTATTATTACCTTAAACTTGAGCAGATGAATGAGTCCATATATAGCTACGATATGAGTTATTATTACCTTAAACTTGAGCAGATGAATGAGTCCATATATAGCTATGATATGAGTTATTATTACCTTAAACTTGAGCAGATGAATGAGTCCATATATAGCTACGATATATGAGTTATTATTACCTTAAACTTGAGCAGATGAATGAGTCCATATATAGCTACGATATGAGTTATTATTACCTTAAACTTGAGTAGATGAATGAGTCCATAAATAGCTACGATATGAGTTATTATTACCTTAAACTTGAGCAGATGAATGAGTCCATATATAGCTACGATATGAGTTATTATTACCTTAAACTTGAGCAGATGAATGAGTCCATATATAGCTACGATATGAGTTATTATTACCTTAAACTTAAGCAGATGAATGAGTCCATATATAGCTACGATATGAGTTATTATTACCTTAAACTTGAGTAGATGAATGAGTCCATATATAGCTACGATATGAGTTATTATTACCTTAAACTTGAGCAGATGAAGGAGTCCATATATAGCTACGATATGAGCTATTATTACCTTAAACTTCAGCAGATGAATGAGTCCATATATAGCTACGATATGAGTTACAATTACCTTAAACTTGAGTAGATGAAGGAGTCCATAAATAGCTACGATATGAGTTATTATTACCTTAAACTTGAGTAGATGAATGAGTCCATATATAGCTATGATATGAGTTATAATTTCCTTAAATTTGAGTAGATGAATGAGTCCATATATAGCTACGACATGAGTTATTATTACCTTAAACTTGAGTAGATGAATGAGTCCATAAATAGCTACGATATGAGTTATTATTACCTTAAACTTGAGCAGATGAAGGAGTCCATATATAGCTACGATATGAGTTACAATTACCTTAAACTTGAGTAGATGAAGGAGTCCATAAATAGCTACGATATGAGTTATTATTACCTTAAACTTGAGTAGATGAAGGAGTCCATATATAGCTACGATATGAGTTACAATTACCTTAAACTTGAGTAGATGAATGAGTCCATATATAGCTACGATATGAGTTATTATTACCTTAAACTTGAGTAGATGAATGAGTCCATATATAGCTATATGAGTTACAATTACCTTAAACTTGAACAGATGAATGAGTCCATATATAGCTACGATATGAGTTATTATTACCTTAAACTTGAGCAGATGAATGAGTCCATATATAGCTACGATATGAGTTATTATTACCTTAAACTTGAGAAGATGAATGAGTCCATATATAGCTACGATATGAGTTATTATTACCTTAAACTTGAGTAGATGAATGAGTCCATATATAGCTACGATATGAGTTATTATTACCTTAAACTTGAGCAGATGAAGGAGTCCATATATAGCTACGATATGAGTTATAATCACCTTAAACTTGAGTAGATGAATGAGTCCATATATAGCTATGATATGAGTTATTATTACCTTAAACTTGAGTAGATGAATGAGTCCATATATAGCTACGATATGAGTTATAATTGCCTTAAATTTGAGTAGATGAATGAGTCCATATATAGCTATGATATGAGTTACAATTACCTTAAACTTGAGTAGATGAATGAGTCCATATATAGCTACGATATGAGTTATTATTACCTTAAACTTGAGTAGATGAATGAGTCCATATATGGCTACGATATGAGTTACAATTACCTTTAACTTGAGCAGATGAATGAGTCCAAATATAGCTACGATATGAGTTATTACCTTAAACTTGAGCAGATGAATGAGTCCATATATAGCTACGATATGAGTTATTATTACCTTAAACTTGAGCAGATGAATGAGTCCATATATAGCTACGATATGAGTTATTATTACCTTAAACTTGAGTAGATGAATGAGTCCATATATAGCTACGATATGAGTTATTATTACCTTAAACTTGAGCAGATGAAGGAGTCCATATATAGCTACGATATGAGCTATTATTACCTTAAACTTCAGCAGATGAATGAGTCCATATATAGCTACGATATGAGTTACAATTACCTTAAACTTGAGTAGATGAAGGAGTCCATAAATAGCTACGATATGAGTTATTATTACCTTAAACTTGAGTAGATGAATGAGTCCATATATAGCTATGATATGAGTTATAATTTCCTTAAATTTGAGTAGATGAATGAGTCCATATATAGCTACGATATGAGTTATTATTACCTTAAACTTGAGTAGATGAATGAGTCCATAAATAGCTACGATATGAGTTATTATTACCTTAAACTTGAGTAGATGAATGAGTCCATATATAGCTATGATATGAGTTATTATTACCTTAAACTTGAGCAGATGAATGAGTCCATTGATATATAGCTACGATACGAGTTATTATTACCTTAAACTTGAGCAGATGAATGAGTCCATATATAGCTACGATATGAGTTATTATTACCTTAAACTTGAGCAGATGAATGAGTCCATATATAGCTACGATATGAGTTATTATTACCTTAAACTTGAGCAGATGAATGAGTCCATATATAGCTATGATATGAGTTATTATTACCTTAAACTTGAGCATATGAATGAGTCCATATATAGCTACGATATATGAGTTATTATTACCTTAAACTTGAGCAGATGAATGAGTCCATATATAGCTACGATATGAGTTATTATTACCTTAAACTTGAGTAGATGAATGAGTCCATAAATAGCTACGATATGAGTTATTATTACCTTAAACTTGAGCAGATGAATGAGTCCATATATAGCTACGATATGAGTTATTATTACCTTAAACTTGAGCAGATGAATGAGTCCATATATAGCTACGATATGAGTTATTATTACCTTAAACTTGAGCAGATGAATGAGTCCATATATAGCTACGATATGAGTTATTATTACCTTAAACTTGAGTAGATGAATGAGTCCATATATAGCTACGATATGAGTTATTATTACCTTAAACTTGAGCAGATGAAGGAGTCCATATATAGCTACGATATGAGCTATTATTACCTTAAACTTCAGCAGATGAATGAGTCCATATATAGCTACGATATGAGTTACAATTACCTTAAACTTGAGTAGATGAAGGAGTCCATAAATAGCTACGATATGAGTTATTATTACCTTAAACTTGAGTAGATGAATGAGTCCATATATAGCTATGATATGAGTTATAATTTCATTAAATTTGAGTAGATGAATGAGTCCATATATAGCTACGACATGAGTTATTATTACCTTAAACTTGAGTAGATGAATGAGTCCATAAATAGCTACGATATGAGTTATTATTACCTTAAACTTGAGCAGATGAAGGAGTCCATATATAGCTACGATATGAGTTACAATTACCTTAAACTTGAGTAGATGAAGGAGTCCATAAATAGCTACGATATGAGTTATTATTACCTTAAACTTGAGTAGATGAAGGAGTCCATATATAGCTACGATATGAGTTACAATTACCTTAAACTTGAGTAGATGAATGAGTCCATATATAGCTACGATATGAGTTATTATTACCTTAAACTTGAGTAGATGAATGAGTCCATATATAGCTATATGAGTTACAATTACCTTAAACTTGAACAGATGAATGAGTCCATATATAGCTACGATATGAGTTATTATTACCTTAAACTTGAGCAGATGAATGAGTCCATATATAGCTACGATATGAGTTATTATTACCTTAAACTTGAGAAGATGAATGAGTCCATATATAGCTACGATATGAGTTATTATTACCTTAAACTTGAGTAGATGAATGAGTCCATATATAGCTACGATATGAGTTATTATTACCTTAAACTTGAGCAGATGAAGGAGTCCATATATAGCTACGATATGAGTTATAATCACCTTAAACTTGAGTAGATGAATGAGTCCATATATAGCTATGATATGAGTTATTATTACCTTAAACTTGAGTAGATGAATGAGTCCATATATAGCTACGATATGAGTTATAATTGCCTTAAATTTGAGTAGATGAATGAGTCCATATATAGCTATGATATGAGTTACAATTACCTTAAACTTGAGTAGATGAATGAGTCCATATATAGCTACGATATGAGTTATTATTACCTTAAACTTGAGTAGATGAATGAGTCCATATATAGCTACGATATGAGTTACAATTACCTTTAACTTGAGCAGATGAATGAGTCCAAATATAGCTACGATATGAGTTATTACCTTAAACTTGAGCAGATGAATGAGTCCATATATAGCTACGATATGAGTTATTATTACCTTAAACTTGAGCAGATGAATGAGTCCATATATAGCTACGATATGAGTTATTATTACCTTAAACTTGAGTAGATGAATGAGTCCATATATAGCTACGATATGAGTTATTATTACCTTAAACTTGAGCAGATGAAGGAGTCCATATATAGCTACGATATGAGCTATTATTACCTTAAACTTCAGCAGATGAATGAGTCCATATATAGCTACGATATGAGTTACAATTACCTTAAACTTGAGTAGATGAAGGAGTCCATAAATAGCTACGATATGAGTTATTATTACCTTAAACTTGAGTAGATGAATGAGTCCATATATAGCTATGATATGAGTTATAATTTCATTAAATTTGAGTAGATGAATGAGTCCATATATAGCTACGATATGAGTTATTATTACCTTAAACTTGAGTAGATGAATGAGTCCATAAATAGCTACGATATGAGTTATTATTACCTTAAACTTGAGCAGATGAAGGAGTCCATATATAGCTACGATATGAGTTACAATTACCTTAAACTTGAGTAGATGAAGGAGTCCATAAATAGCTACGATATGAGTTATTATTACCTTAAACTTGAGTAGATGAAGGAGTCCATATATAGCTACGATATGAGTTACAATTACCTTAAACTTGAGTAGATGAATGAGTCCATATATAGCTACGATATGAGTTATTATTACCTTAAACTTGAGTAGATGAATGAGTCCATATATAGCTATATGAGTTACAATTACCTTAAACTTGAACAGATGAATGAGTCCATATATAGCTACGATATGAGTTATTATTACCTTAAACTTGAGCAGATGAATGAGTCCATATATAGCTACGATATGAGTTATTATTACCTTAAACTTGAGAAGATGAATGAGTCCATATATAGCTACGATATGAGTTATTATTACCTTAAACTTGAGTAGATGAATGAGTCCATATATAGCTACGATATGAGTTATTATTACCTTAAACTTGAGCAGATGAAGGAGTCCATATATAGCTACGATATGAGTTATAATCACCTTAAACTTGAGTAGATGAATGAGTCCATATATAGCTATGATATGAGTTATTATTACCTTAAACTTGAGTAGATGAATGAGTCCATATATAGCTACGATATGAGTTATAATTGCCTTAAATTTGAGTAGATGAATGAGTCCATATATAGCTATGATATGAGTTACAATTACCTTAAACTTGAGTAGATGAATGAGTCCATATATAGCTACGATATGAGTTATTATTACCTTAAACTTGAGTAGATGAATGAGTCCATATATAGCTACGATACGAGTTACAATTACCTTTAACTTGAGTAGATGAATGAGTCCATATATAGCTACGATATGAGTTATTATTACCTTAAACTTGAGTAGATGAAGGAGTCCATATATAGCTACGATATGAGTTACAATTACCATAAACTTGAGTAGATGAATGAGTCCATATATAGCTACGATATGAGTTATTATTACCTTAAACTTGAGCAGATGAAGGAGTCCATATATAGCTACGATATGAGTTACAATTACCTTAAACTTGAGTAGATGAAGGAGTCCATATATAGCTACGATATGAGTTATTATTACCTTAAACTTGAGTAGATGAAGGAGTCCATATATAGCTACGATATGAGTTACAATTACCTTAAACTTGAGTAGATGAATGAGTCCATATATAGCTACGATATGAGTTATTATTACCTTAAACTTGAGCAGATGAAGGAGTCCATATATAGCTACGATATGAGTTATTATTACCTTAAACTTGAGCAGATGAAGGAGTCCATATATAGCTACGATATGAGTTACAATTACCTTAAACTTGAGTAGATGAAGGAGTCCATATATAGCTACGATATGAGTTATTATTACCTTAAACTTGAGTAGATGAAGGAGTCCATATATAGCTACGATATGAGTTACAATTACCTTAAACTTGAGTAGATGAATGAGTCCATATATAGCTACGATATGAGTTATTATTACCTTAAACTTGAGCAGATGAAGGAGTCCATATATAGCTACGACATGAGTTATTATTACCTTAAACTTGAGCAGATGAAGGAGTCCATATATAGCTACGATATGAGTTACAATTACTTTAAACTTGAGTAGATAAATGAGTACATATATAGCTACGATATGAGTTACAATTACCTTAAACTTGAGTAGATGAATGAGTCCATATATAGCTACGATATGAGTTACAATTACCTTAAACTTGAGTAGATGAATGAGTCCATATATAGCTACGATATGAGTTACAATTACCTTAAACTTGAGTAGATGAATGAGTCCATATATAGCTACGATATGAGTTATTATTACCTTAAACTTGAGTAGATGAATGAGTCCATATATAGCTACGATATGAGTTACAATTACCTTAAACTTGAGTAGATGAATGAGTCCATATATAGCTACGATATGAGTTACAATTACCTTAAACTTGAGCAGATGAATGAGTCCATATATAGCTACGATATGAGTTATTATTACCTTAAACTTGAGTAGATGAATGAGTCCATAAATAGCTACGATATGAGTTATTATTACCTTAAACTTGAGCAGATGAAGGAGTCCATATATAGCTATGATATGAGTTATAATTTCCTTAAACTTGAGTAGATGAATGAGTTCATAAATCGCTACGATATGAGTTATTATTACCTTAAACTTGAGCAGATGAATGAGTCCATATATAGCTACGATATGAGTTACAATTACCTTAAACTTGAGTAGATACGAGTTACAATTACCTTAAACTTGAGCAGATGAAGGAGTCCATATATAGCTACGATATGAGTTACAATTACCTTAAACTTGAGTAGATGAAGGAGTCCATATATAGCTACGATATGAGTTACAATTACCTTAAACTTGAGTAGATGAAGGAGTCCATATATAGCTACGATATGAGTTATTATTACCTTAAACTTGAGTAGATGAATGAGTCCATATATAGCTACGATATGAGTTATTATTACCTTAAACTTGAGTAGATGAATGAGTCCATATATAGCTATGATATGAGTTATTATTACCTTAAACTTGAGCAGATTAATGAGTCCATTGATATATAGCTACGATACGAGTTATTATTACCTTAAACTTGAGCAGATGAATGAGTCCATATATAGCTACGATATGAGTTATTATTCCTTAAACTTGAGCAGATGAATGAGTCCATATATAGCTACGATATGAGTTATTATTACCTTAAACTTGAGCAGATGAATGAGTCCATATATAGCTATGATATGAGTTATTATTACCTTAAACTTGAGCAGATGAATGAGTCCATATATAGCTACGATATATGAGTTATTATTACCTTAAACTTGAGCAGATGAATGAGTCCATATATAGCTACGATATGAGTTATTATTACCTTAAATTTGAGTAGATGAATGAGTCCATAAATAGCTACGATATGAGTTATTATTACCTTAAACTTGAGCAGATGAATGAGTCCATATATAGCTACGATATGAGTTATTATTACCTTAAACTTGAGCAGATGAATGAGTCAAAATATAGCTACGATATGAGTTATTACCTTAAACTTGAGCAGATGAATGAGTCCATATATAGCTACGATATGAGTTATTATTACCTTAAACTTGAGCAGATGAATGAGTCCATATATAGCTACGATATGAGTTATTATTACCTTAAACTTGAGTAGATGAATGAGTCCATATATAGCTACGATATGAGTTATTATTACCTTAAACTTGAGCAGATGAAGGAGTCCATATATAGCTACGATATGAGCTATTATTACCTTAAACTTCAGCAGATGAATGAGTCCATATATAGCTACGATATGAGTTACAATTACCTTAAACTTGAGTAGATGAAGGAGTCCATAAATAGCTACGATATGAGTTATTATTACCTTAAACTTGAGTAGATGAATGAGTCCATATATAGCTATGATATGAGTTATAATTTCCTTAAATTTGAGTAGATGAATGAGTCCATATATAGCTACGATATGAGTTATTATTACCTTAAACTTGAGTAGATGAATGAGTCCATAAATAGCTACAATATGAGTTATTATTACCTTAAACTTGAGCAGATGAAGGAGTCCATATATAGCTACGATATGAGTTACAATTACCTTAAACTTGAGTAGATGAATGAGTCCATAAATAACTACGATATGAGTTATTATTACCTTAAACTTGAGTAGATGAAGGAGTCCATATATAGCTACGATATGAGTTACAATTACCTTAAACTTGAGTAGATGAATGAGTCCATATATAGCTACGATATGAGTTATTATTACCTTAAACTTGAGTAGATGAATGAGTCCATATATAGCTATATGAGTTACAATTACCTTAAACTTGAACAGATGAATGAGTCCATATATAGCTACGATATGAGTTATTATTACCTTAAACTTGAGCAGATGAATGAGTCCATATATAGCTACGATATGAGTTATTATTACCTTAAACTTGAGAAGATGAATGAGTCCATATATAGCTACGATATGAGTTATTATTACCTTAAACTTGAGTAGATGAATGAGTCCATATATAGCTACGATATGAGTTATTATTACCTTAAACTTGAGCAGATGAAGGAGTCCATATATAGCTACGATATGAGTTACAATCACCTTAAACTTGAGTAGATGAATGAGTCCATATATAGCTATGATATGAGTTATTATTACCTTAAACTTGAGTAGATGAATGAGTCCATATATAGCTACGATATGAGTTATAATTGCCTTAAATTTGAGTAGATGAATGAGTCCATATATAGCTATGATATGAGTTACAATTACCTTAAACTTGAGTAGATGAATGAGTCCATATATAGCTACGATATGAGTTATTATTACCTTAAACTTGAGTAGATGAATGAGTCCATATATAGCTACGATATGAGTTATTATTACCTTTAACTTGAGTAGATGAATGAGTCCATATATAGCTACGATATGAGTTATTATTACCTTAAACTTGAGTAGATGAAGGAGTCCATATATAGCTACGATATGAGTTACAATTACCATAAATTTGAGTAGATGAATGAGTCCATATATAGCTACAATATGAGTTATTATTACCTTAAACTTGAGCAGATGAAGGAGTCCATATATAGCTACGATATGAGTTATTATTACCTTAAACTTGAGTAGATGAAGGAGTCCATATATAGCTACGATATGAGTTACAATTACCTTAAACTTGAGTAGATGAATGAGTCCATATATAGCTACGATATGAGTTATTATTACCTTAAACTTGAGCAGATGAAGGAGTCCATATATAGCTACGATATGAGTTATTATTACCTTAAACTTGAGCAGATGAAGGAGTCCATATATAGCTACGATATGAGTTACAATTACCTTAAACTTGAGTAGATGAAGGAGTCCATATATAGCTACGATATGAGTTATTATTACCTTAAACTTGAGTAGATGAAGGAGTCCATATATAGCTACGATATGAGTTACAATTACCTTAAACTTGAGTAGATGAATGAGTCCATATATAGCTACGATATGAGTTATTATTACCTTAAACTTGAGCAGATGAAGGAGTCCATATATAGCTACGATATGAGTTATTATTACCTTAAACTTGAGCAGATGAAGGAGTCCATATATAGCTACGATATGAGTTACAATTACCTTAAACTTGAGTAGATAAATGAGTACATATATAGCTACGATATGAGTTACAATTACCTTAAACTTGAGTAGATGAATGAGTCCATATAAAGCTACGATATGAGTTACAATTACCTTAAACTTGAGTAGATGAATGAGTCCATATATAGCTACGATATGAGTTACAATTACCTTAAACTTGAGTAGATGAATGAGTCCATATATAGCTACGATATGAGTTATTATTACCTTAAACTTGAGTAGATGAATGAGTCCATATATAGCTACGATATGAGTTACAATTACCTTAAACTTGAGTAGATGAATGAGTCCATATATAGCTACGATATGAGTTACAATTACCTTAAACTTGAGCAGATGAATGAGTCCATATATAGCTACGATATGAGTTATTATTACCTTAAACTTGAGTAGATGAATGAGTCCATATATAGCTACGATATGAGTTACAATTACCTTAAACTTGAGTAGATGAAGGAGTCCATATATAGCTACGATATGAGTTAAAATTACCTTAAACTTGAGTAGATGAATTTGTCCATATATAGCTACGATATGAGTTATTATTACCTTAAACTTGAGCAGATGAATGAGTCCATATATAGCTACGATATGAGTTACAATTACCTTAAACTTGAGCAGATGAAGGAGTCCATATATAGCTATGATATGAGTTATTATTACCTTAAACTTGAGCAGATGAATGAGTCCATATAAAGCTACGATATGAGTTACAATTACCTTAAACTTGAGTAGATGAAGGAGTTCATATATAGCTATGATATGAGTTACAATTACCTTAAACTTGAGTAGATGAAGGAGTCCATATATAGCTACGATATGAGTTATTATTACCTTAAACTTGAGTAGATGAAGGAGTCCATATATAGCTACGATATGAGTTACAATTACCTTAAACTTGAGTAGATGAATGAGTCCATATATAGCTACGATATGAGTTACAATTACCTTAAACTTGAGTAGATGAAGGAGTCCATATATAGCTATGATATGAGTTACAATTACCTTAAACTTGAGCAGATGAATGAGTCCATATATAGCTACGATATGAGTTATTATTACCTTAAACTTGAGTAGATGAATGAGTCCATATATAGCTACGATATGAGTTACAATTACCTTAAACTTGAGTAGATGAAGGAGTCCATATATAGCTACGATATGAGTTATTATTACCTTAAACTTGAGCAGATGAAGGAGTCCATATATAGCTACGATATGAGTTACAATTACCTTAAACTTGAGTAGATGAAGGAGTCCATATATAGCTACGATATGAGTTACAATTACCTTAAACTTGAGCAGATGAATGAGTCCATATATAGCTATGATATGAGTTACAATTACCTTAAACTTGAGTAGATGAATGAGTCCATATATACCTACGATATGAGTTACAATTACCTTAAACTTGAGTAGATGAAGGAGTCCATATATAGCTACGATATGAGTTACAATTACCTTAAACTTGAGTAGATGAATGAGTCCATATATAGCTACGATATAGGTTATTATTACCTTAAACTGGAGCAGATGAATGAGTCCATATATAGCTATGATATGAGTTACAATTACCTTAAACTTGAGCAGATGAAGGAGTCCATATATAGCTACGATATGAGTTATTATTACCTTAAACTTGAGCAGATGAATGAGTCCATATATAGCTATGATATGAGTTACAATTACCTTAAACTTGAGTAGATGAAGGAGTCCATATATAGCTATGATATGAGTTACAATTACCTTAAACTTGAGTAGATGAATGAGTCCATATATAGCTACGATATGAGTTACAATTACCTTAAACTTGAGTAGATGAAGGAGTCCATCTATAGCTACGATATGAGTTACAATTACCTTAAACTTGAGTAGATGAATGAGTCCATATATAGCTACGATATGAGTTATTATTACCTTAAACTTGAGCAGATGAAGGAGTCCATATATAGCTATGATATGAGTTACAATTACCTTAAATTGAGTAGATGAATGAGTCCATATATAGCTACGATATGAGTTATTATTACCTTAAACTTGAGCAGATGAAGGAGTCCATATATAGCTACGATATGAGTTACAATTACCTTAAACTTGAGTAGATGAAGGAGTCCATATATAGCTACGATATGAGTTACAATTACCTTAAACTTGAGTAGATGAATGAGTCCATATATAGCTACGATATAGGTTATTATTACCTTAAACTTGAGCAGATGAATGAGTCCAAATATAGCTATGATATGAGTTACAATTACCTTAAATTTGAGCAGATGAAGGAGTCCATATATAGCTACGATATGAGTTATTATTACCTTAAACTTGAGCAGATGAATGAGTCCATATATAGCTATGATATGAGTTACAATTACCTTAAACTTGAGTAGATGAAGGAGTCCATATATAGCTATGATATGAGTTACAATTACCTTAAACTTGAGTAGATGAATGAGTCCATATATAGCTACGATATGAGTTACAATTACCTTAAACTTGAGTAGATGAAGGAGTCCATCTATAGCTACGATATGAGTTACAATTACCTTAAACTTGAGTAGATGAATGAGTCCATATATAGCTACGATATGAGTTATTATTACCTTAAACTTGAGCAGATGAATGAGTCCATATATAGCTATGATATGAGTTACAATTACCTTAAATTGAGTAGATGAATGAGTCCATATATAGCTACGATATGAGTTATTATTACCTTAAACTTGAGCAGATGAAGGAGTCCATATATAGCTACGATATGAGTTACAATTACCTTAAACTTGAGTAGATGAATGAGTCCATATATAGCTACGATATGAGTTATTATTACCTTAAACTTGAGCAGATGAATGAGTCCATATATAGCTACGATATGAGTTACAATTACCTTAAACTTGAGTAGATGAAGGAGTCCATATATAGCTACGATATGAGTTATTATTACCTTAAACTTGAGCAGATGAAGGAGTCCATATATAGCTACGATATGAGTTACAATTACCTTAAACTTGAGCAGATGAAGGAGTCCATATATAGCTACGATATGAGTTACAATTACCTTAAACTTGAGTAGATGAATGAGTCCATAAATAGCTACGATATGAGTTATTATTCCCTTAAACTTGAGCAGATGAATGAGTCCATATATAGCTACGATATGAGTTATTATTACCTTAAACTTGAGTAGATGAAGGAGTCCATATATAGCTACGATATGAGTTACAATTACCTTAAACTTGAGCAGATGAAGGAGTCCATAAATAGCTACGATATGAGTTACAATTACCTTAAACTTGAGTAGATGAATGAGTCCATATATAGCTACGATATGAGTTATTATTACCTTAAACTTGAGTAGATGAAGGAGTCCATATATAGCTACGATATGAGTTACAATTACCTTAAACTTGAGTAGATGAAGGAGTCCATATATAGCTACGATATGAGTTATTATTACCTTAAACTTGAGCAGATGAAGGAGTCCATATATAGCTACGATATGAGTTACAATTACCATAAACTTGAGTAGATGAAGCAGTCCATATATAGCGACGATATGAGTTATTATTACCTTTAACTTGAGTAGATGAATGAATCCATATATAGCTACGATACGAGTTACAATTACCTTAAACTTGAGTAGATGAAGGAGTCCATATATAGCTACGATATGAGTTACAATTACCTTAAACTTGAGTAGATGAATGAGTCCATATATAGCTACGATATGAGTTATAATTACCTTAAACTTGAGTAGATGAAGGAGTCCATATATAGCTACGATATGAGTTACAATTACCTTAAACTTGAGTAGATGAAGGAGTCCATATATAGCTACGATATGAGTTATTATTACCTTAAACTTGAGCAGATGAAGGAGTCCATATATAGCTATGATATGAGTTATAATTTCCTTAAACTTGAGTAGATGAATGAGTTCATAAATCGCTACGATATGAGTTATTATTACCTTAAACTTGAGCAGATGAATGAGTCCATATATAGCTACGATATGAGTTACAATTACCTTAAACTTGAGTAGATACGAGTTACAATTACCTTAAACTTGAGCAGATGAAGGAGTCCATATATAGCTACGATATGAGTTACAATTACCTTAAACTTGAGTAGATGAAGGAGTCCATATATAGCTACGATATGAGTTACAATTACCTTAAACTTGAGTAGATGAATGAGTCCATATATAGCTACGATATGAGTTACAATTACCTTAAACTTGAGTAGATGAAGGAGTCCATATATAGCTACGATATGAGTTACAATTACCTTAAACTTGAGTAGATGAATGAGTCCATATATAGCTACGATATGAGTTACAATTACCTTAAACTTGAGTAGATGAAGGAGTCCATATATAGCTACGATATGAGTTACAATTACCTTAAACTTGAGTAGATGAAGGAGTCCATATATAGCTACGATATGAGTTATTATTACCTTAAACTTAAGCAGATGAAGGAGTCCATATATAGCTATGATATGAGTTATAATTTCCTTAAACTTGAGTAGATGAATGAGTCCATAAATAGCTACGATATGAGTTATTATTACCTTAAACTTGAGCAGATGAATGAGTCCATATATAGCTACGATATGAGTTACAATTACCTTAAACTTGAGTAGATGAATGAGTCCATTGATAACCTGAGCAGCTACAGTTAACAGTTTGTGTGAGTTATTATTATCTTAAACTTGAGTAGATGAATGAGTCCATTGATAACTGAGCAGCTACAGTTAACAGTTTGTGTGAGTTATTATTACCTTAAACTTGAGTAGATGAAGGAGTCCATATATAGCTATGATATGAGGTACAATTACCTTAAACTTGAGTAGATGAACGAGTCCATATATAGCTACGATATGAGTTATTATTACCTTAAACTTGAGCAGATGAATGAGTCCATATATAGTTACGATATGAGTTACAATTACCTTAAACTTGAGCAGATGAAGGAGTCCATATATAGCTAAGATATGAGTTATTATTACCTTAAACTTGAGCAGATGAATGAGTCCATATATAGCTACGATATGAGTTATTATTACCTTAAACTTGAGCAGATGAATGAGTCCATATATAGCTACGATATGAGTTACAATTACCTTAAACTTGAGCAGATGAAGGAGTCCATAAATAGCTACGATATGAGTTATTATTACCTTAAACTTGAGCAGATGAATGAGTCCATATATAGCTACGATATGAGTTATTATTACCTTAAACTTGAGCAGATGAATGAGTCCATATATAGCTACGATATGAGTTACAATTACCTTAAACTTAAGTAGATGAATGAGTCCATTGATAACCTGAGCAGCTACAGTTAACAGTTTGTGTGAGTTATTATTACCTTAAACTTGAGTAGATGAATGAGTCCATTGATAACCTGAGCAGCTACAGTTAACAGTTTGTGTGAGTTATTATTACCTTAAACTTGAGCAGATGAATGAGTCCATTGATAACCTGAGCAGCTACACCTAACGGTTTGTGTGAGTTATTATTACCTTAAACTTGAGTAGATGAATGAGTCCATTGATAACCTGAGCAGCTACAGCTAACAGTTTGTGTGAGTTATTATTACCTTAAACTTTAGTAGATGAATGAGTCCATTGATAACCTGAGCAGCTACAGCTAACAGTTTGTGTGAGTTATTATTACCTTAAATTTGAGCAGATGAATGAGTCCATTGATAACCTGAGCAGCTACAGTTAACAGTTTGTGTGAGTTATTATTACCTTAAACTTGAGTAGATGAATGAGTCCACTGATAACCTGAGCAGCTACAGCTAACAGTTTGTGTGAGTTATTATTACCTTAAACTTGAGTAGATGAATGAGTCCATTGATAACCTGAGCAGCTACAGTTAACAGTTTGTGTGAGTTATTATTACCTTAAACTTGAGTAGATGAATGAGTCCATTGATAACCTGAGCAGCTACAGTTAACAGTTTGTGTGAGTTATTATTACCTTAAACTTGAGTAGATGAATGAGTCCATTGATAACCTGAGCAGCTACAGCTAACAGTTTGTGTGAGTTATTATTACCTTAAACTTGAGTAGATGAATGAGTCCATTGATAACCTGAGCAGCTACAGTTAACAGTTTGTGTGAGTTATTATTACCTTAAACTTGAGCAGATGAATGAGTCCATTGATAACCTGAGCAGCTACACCTAACAGTTTGTGTGAGTTATTATTACCTTAAACTTGAGTAGATGAATGAGTCCATTGATAACCTGAGCAGCTACAGTTAACAGTTTGTGTGAGTTATTATTACCTTAAACTTGAGCAGATGAATGAGTCCATTGATAACCTGAGCAGCTACAGCTAACAGTTTGTGTGAGTTATTATTACCTTAAATTTGAGCAGATGAATGAGTCCATTGATAACCTGAGCAGCTACAGTTAACAGTTTGTGTGAGTTATTATTACCTTAAACTTGAGCAGATGAATGAGTCCATTGATAACCTGAGCAGCTACAGTTAACAGTTTGTGTGAGTTATTATTACCTTAAACTTGAGTAGATGAATGAGTCCATTGATAACCTGAGCAGCTACAGTTAACAGTTTGTGTGAGTTATTATTACCTTAAACTTGAGCAGATGAATGAGTCCATTGATAACCTGAGCAGCTACACCTAACAGTTTGTGTGAGTTATTATTACCTTAAACTTGAGTAGATGAATGAGTCCATTGATAACCTGAACAGCTACAGTTAACAGTTTGTGTGAGTTATTATTACCTTAAACTTGAGCAGATGAATGAGTCCATTGATAACCTGAGCAGCTACAGTTAACAGTTTGTGTGAGTTATTATTACCTTAAACTTGAGTAGATGAATGAGTCCATTGATAACCTGAGCAGCTACAGCTAACAGTTTGTGTGAGTTAATGTTTTTATGTTTGACAGAATTAGACACTATTTCTACTTCATTTACACCTGGACGTCCATGTTGTAAGTAATGATGGAGATTTCCTTCCTGTGCATACTCTAGCATTAGTAACCAGGGTTCTACAATCAAAATAATATCTCTGTGTATGTACAGTAATAAAATGAGGTCATTATCAGGCATTTAGAAACAACTGACCACAATCAAATTTAGAATTAAGAAAAAGGTTGTACCCCATATTTCTATATCATCGCATACTCTTTGATGAATAGCATTAGAATATGGCCCTCATTATGCATACCTTTATCAATGATGTGCATAACAGCCATGAGAAAGAATAACACCAAGTTGCCCTTATTATGTATAATGTTTAGCATGAAATATGTAACTGTCAATCAGAAGAATAACATTATGTTTGGTTTGATGGTGTTTAACATCACTTTCAACAATATTTCAGCTATATTGTTGCGGTAAGTTTTATTGGTGGAGAAAACCGGAGTACCTGGAAAATACCACAACCTTTTCGCAAGTCACTGACAAACTTTATCACATATTGTTGTATCGAGTACACCTCACCATGAACAGGATTCGAACGCACAGCCTTAGTGGTGATAGGCACAGATTGCACAGGTAGTTGTAAATCCAACTACCATACGATCTTGACCATAACGGCCCCAATAATAACATTAGGAAGTGGCCCTTATTATGTATAATGTTTACCATGAAATGTGTAACAGCCAATTAGAAGAATAACATTAGGAAGTGGCCCTTATTATGTATAATGTTTACCATGAAATGTGTAACAGCCAATCAGAAGAATAACATTAGGAAGTGGCCCATATTATGTAGTGTTTACCATGAAATGTGTAACAGCCAATCAGAAGAATAACATTAGGATGTGGTTGTAACATTTTCTGTACTTCCATCTCATCCAGAAAAAATTTCCTCTCCTGTTCTACAGCATTCTCTACAAAGAAACAATAGAATAAAAAATTCAATAAAACCCAAGTTTATATAATGTATACACATGTTACCTATACTCAGCTATAATACTTAAGATGACTTCTTAATATTTATAAACTAATATTATTTTTATTTCATCGATGATTTATATATTTTCCATACCTGTTAACCCCTCCCCCTTTTCGCGAGAGTCTCCTGCGTAGGAGCCTTATCTCCCGCATGGACTGGGTCTCATGCGCGGGAGACATTAATCTCCCGCACACATCTTTTCCTCCCGCACGACCTCCCCCCAACAAAAAAATCAAGTACAATAAAATCTTGACCTACATTTTGCGATCAATATTTCTGGAAATTCCCCATTTGGAACTCCCACGCTGATGAAAAACGCCGAGAGATACGAATGGTAAAGGTGTTTAAATGATATCCGGTTATTGATCTGTTTGACACCTTACAGGTAAATTGGGTCATGGAGATTAATTAAGGTGTTGATGATTATACAACAATTATCCACTGATTGACAGTTAATTGGGGATAAGGAAGTGGATTTGTGGCACACGCTTAGATGATTAGAAGTGTGATAGCGGCAATTAAAAATAGTTATAAACCGTTGTGCAAACAGGAGTCGGACAACCTTTGATGCCGAGGAAAACTTCTTATTTCGATCAAACGTGCAATGAATTCATCTCGGATTGATTTGTTATGGCTTGTTTGGGACCAAAGCTGATCAAAGTATTATTTAAGGACTAAGTTCCAGGATGGAATTGATAAACCACAAAAATGCCAAAACGTATGCTATCACCCAACGCACCAGCAGCAAAGTGACGTTTTAATTTTAGTGCTCTATGACTTTATTGTTCAGAGCATTCTGTCTTCATTGTTATTGCTTTGTTATAACCTTATGATTATGAATGATTATGAATAAATTATAAATACAGTTTTTATCCTTCATTCATCATATGAAACACTACTAATAAGACAGAAATGTAAACAATATATATTGAAATGGGATGCAGTTGGTTCAATACTGAAACAAACAAAAAGAAAACATCAATTAACAATAAAAACATGCATCAAATACCTCGATAAAAAATCTCCAGTTATGAGACCAAATCTCCAGTCAAAAATTTACAAATCTCCAGTTGTAGCATAGCAACTCTATCACATGTATGCAACTACAAGGTACAATTTTGTGTGTTTAAAGGCGACACACAAAATCTCCCCCTTAGAAGAGTTGGTAGGGGGGAAATCTCCCCCCCTAGCAATTCCCAGAGGTTAACATGTATGATTTTCCCTTTGAAATTTACACTCGATAATATCTATCAACTAAACCAAATCCTTGATAAACATACTATCCTTGATATGTTTCGCTTGAAATGGACTTTTCATTGCATCTCCCATCTCAGGCTTCACCTTGGATGTGAGATTGCTCTGAGAAATCCATTTTCCCAAAACAAATCAAGGATAGTATATATGTATGAAGAAAATATGATTTGTCCAAACATTCTTTCGATTTTGAGAATACCTCATGAAAGTTATACCAGAAACGTGTCGTGCACTCTAAATTTGATATCTAAGTTTTTATTACTATCACTGGGTCAATACCTCTGCTGGTTCTGCTGGTGGACTATTAGTCCCCGAGGGTATTATCCGCCAAGCAGTCAGTGCTCCGGATCCGACATGGTTTATTAGATATATTTATTACTAAAATTTACAGTTCCTAATTATATATAAATACCTAAAAAACATCCTGAAATTGTTATTAAAATTAGGATTCTCCTCCTTCAGGGATAGGTGACCTTAGCTGATTTTGTCTATCCTGTTTAAGCCCTTTGGTTTTATTACTCCCCAGGTGACCTTAGCTGATTTTGACTATCCTGTTTAAGCCCTTTGGTCTTATTACTCCCCAGGTGACCTTAGCTGATTTTGTCTATCCTGTTTAAGCCCTTTGGTTTTATTACTCCCCAGGTGACCTTAGCTGATTTTGGCTATCCTGTTTAAGCCCTTTGGTTTTATTACTCGCCAAGTGACCGTAGCTGATTTTGTCTATCCTGTTTAAGCCCTTTGGTTTTATTACTCCCCAGGTGACCTTAGCTGATTTTGGCTATCCTGTTTAGATCCTTTGGTTTTATTACTCCCAAAACTTTAAATTATTTGGCTTTCCATTCTTCGATTTTGAGCGTACCTGGTGAAGGTTATTTTGAGCGTATCTGGTGAAGGTTATTTTGAGCGTACCTGGTGAAGGTTATTTTGAGCGTATCTGGTGAAGGTTATTTTGAGCGTACCTGGTGAAGGTTATTTTGAGCGTACCTGGTGAAGGTTATTTTCAGCGTACCTGGTGAAGGTTATACTAGAAACGTGCCGTGCACACTAAATGTGATATCTACATTTTTATTACTATCACTGGGTTGATACTTCTGCTGGTATCAGAGGGTATCATCCACCCAGTAGTCAGTGTTACTATCACTGGGTTGATACTTCTGCTGGTATCAGAGGGTATCATCCACCCAGTAGTCAGTGTTACTATCACTGGGTTGATACTTCTGCTGGTATCAGAGGGTATCATCCACCCAGTAGTCAGTGTTACTATCACTGGGCTGATACTTCTGCTGGTATCAGAGGGTATCATCCACCCAGTAGTCAGTGTTACTATCACTGGGTTGATACTTCTGCTGGTATCAGAGGGTATCATCCACCCAGTAGTCAGTGTTACTATCACTGGGTTGATACTTCTGCTGGTATCAGAGGGTATCATCCACCCAGTAGTCAGTGTTACTATCACTTGGTTGATACTTCTGCTGGTATCAGAGGGTATCATCCACCCAGTAGTCAGTGTTACTATCACTTGGTTGATACTTCTGCTGGTATCAGAGGGTATCATCCACCCAGTAGTCAGTGTTACTATCACTGGGTTGATACTTCTGCTGGTATCAGAGGGTATCATCCACCCAGTAGTCAGTGTTACTATCACTGGGTTGATACTTCTGCTGGTATCAGAGGGTATCATCCACCCAGTAGTCAGTGTTACTATCACTGGGTTGATACTTCTGCTGGTATCAGAGGGTATCATCCACCCAGTAGGCAGTGTTACTATCACTGGGTTGATACTTCTGCTGGTATCAGAGGGTATCATCCACCCAGTAGTCGGTGCTTCGGCACTGACATGGTTTATCAGATATAAAAATCTAGTGCATGAAGACTGAAAACAGTGAGTCATTAGACAGGTATCATGTGATTTGACTATTAATACCTTTTAATTTTTTGATAGCAATTTTTTGAATTTCATTACTATCAGGATATTTTTTCATTTTTCCTTTCCAAACTTCTACAAATTTTCCTGTAGCTATCTGGTCAACAAGCCTGATATCTTTCCTAGGAATTTCCCAATACAATTTTAATCTTCCATACTGTGGCTACAATATAAAGAAACACAGATTTAACTAGGAAGAACTGTTTTAGATACCTAAAACTTATGTCTCCCCTAAATGCGGCAATCTGTACAACAACCTATCTCGAAAGACAAAAATGTTATGGCCTGGGCAAGAAAATACTATTTAAAAAACAATTATTTGACCTTGAGGTCAAAGGTCAAGGTCCCATGAAGGTCATAATAGTACGTGACACACCGCCTTATGGTCATGCACCCACATACCAAATATCATTGACCTATCTCGAAAGACAAATATGTTATGTCCCAGACAAGAAAATACTATTTAAAAAACAATTATTAGGTCAAGGTCCCACGAAGGTCATTACGGTATGTGACACACTGCCTTATGGTCATGCACCCACATACCAAATAAATACTATTTAAAAACAATTATTTGACCTTGAGGTCAAAGGTCAAGGTCCCACGAAGGTCATTATGGTATGCGACACACCGCCTTATGGTCATGCACCCACATACCAAATAAATACTATTTAAAAAACAATTATTTGACCTTGAGGTCAAAGGTCAAGGTCCCACGAAGGTCATTACAGTACGCAACATACCACCTTATGGTCATGCACCCACATACCAAATATCATTGACCTATCTCGAAAGACAAAAATGTTATGGTCCGGACAAGAAAATACTATTTAAAAAACAATTATTTGACCTTGAGGTCAAAGTTCCACGAAGGTCATTATGGTACGTGACACACCACCTTATGGTCATGCACCCACATACCAAATATAATTGACATATCTCGAAAGACAAAAATGTTATGGCCTGGACAAGAAAATACTATTTAAAAAACAATTATTTGACCTTGAGGTCAAAGTCCCACGAAGGTCATTACGGTATGCGACACACCGCCTTATGGTCATGCACACACATACCAAATAAATACTATTTAAAAAACAATTATTTGACCTTGAGGTCAAAGGTCAAGGTCCCATGAAGGTCATTACGGTACGCGACACACCATCTTATGGTCATGCACCCACATACCAAATATCATTGACCTATCTGGAAAGACAAAAAAGTTATGGTCCGGACAAGCTTCGCTGAGAAGAAGCGGAAGCGGAAGAAGAAGCGGAAGTGGAAGAAGAAGCGAAAGCGGAAGAAAAAAATCAGATTAAAACAATATATCTCCCTTCATTCGAAGAGGAGGCATAATAAATAATGTCAAACATACAGACAAAAGGCATAGTTAGAATATAATTTCTTTATTGTACAAAACTTTGGAACAGATAGAAATATGAGGCTTATTGGTAAATCAAGATAAAATGAGGAATATATGAGTAAATAACCTCACACACATTATTTGTACTACCGGTATATTAAATATCATAAAACTAGTTTAACACAGCAACTTTTGATTGAAGTGCCTGTTCCTAGCTAGGAGAGTGATCAATCATGTACATGTGCTAGGGGTATTGATTTTTTAATTTTTTTTTTTTTTTTTATAGTTTTTCAACTGAACTCTTGCAACTGTTTTTTGTTTTTCATATCGATTTATAGATTTTGAAAATATTTTAAAAAATTTCAACCAATCCGAAATAAAAATTATTATGGTGGCCATCTTTATTTTGTCAGAACAGAGTGGAATGATGACCTCACAAACAAAAGGAGTCTATAGGAGGCTCTGATGGTGCTAAGTGTCTACCTCATCATTATTCATCCTACTCTGTACACCGTCGTCTAGTAATTCTACTTCCTGGTCATCCATGTTTTCATCCTGGTCGTGTGGAAGTCTTTCACGACCTCGTTTGTCTCTCATCTGCATCAGAAAACATTGATCCTGGACAGGATTATAAAAATGATAATATATTAACAATCTAAATAAAATCAGTGGTTTCTTTGTATTTTTCTTGATTTTTTTTATTTGACGATATACGAAATACTTTATTAAAGAAAGCTCAATAATTGAACATTAAGAGATGGTACATGAAAGAATGACATAATAAAATAACAAATAAAATTATATATTATAGTTTGCATTTGGGAGGCAATGAAAGAGAGATAACTGTATTTGGAAAAGATAAAATATAAAACATGCATGAAGAGAACTATGGTGCCATTTGGAAACACGAGTGAATAAATTTTGCGAGTTCTCTGACGCAAGATGGATCTTCGTTGCTCAATATCCAAACAAATTTATCCTCTGCACTTAATATAGCAGCATTAAAATTACATTAACAACGAATGAAATCCTGCATGTGATCACATCAGCATTCATATACTGACCAATCAGCGATGAGCCTATCATATTTAAAACATACCAAGAGATGTTGTCAAATTGGTCACTATATTTAATTGTCTTGAATATTATTGGACGGTCAAAGATGAATGGATGTTCGTGTATCAATTTATTTATTTTTCAATTTAAAAAAGATACAACAAATATCTAATTTCAATAAGAATATAATATACTATTAACATGAATAAGTTTGGAAGTAAATGATTTGATTTGATTTTGATTTTTGTTGTTTAATGCCACTTTCAGCAATATTTCAGCTATATCATGGCGACCAGTTTTAGTGGTGGAAGAAGCCGGAGTACCCAGAGAAAACTACAGACAATGGGCAAGCAACTGCCTGGAAGTGAAAACACATTGAAAATTGGTGTAAATATCAATCAATCAATCTATCACAAGTAAACTAGATTATATATTAAAATTCCTCTAAAAATATTATTTTATAAATACACAATCCATCACAAGCACCTTGTTCTGATTTGCATTTTGATATTAATATCAATATTTAAAAATACATTTAAATAATTGATAAAAAAACCCATCTTTTAACTGAATTCAGAACTTGAACATTTACATTTGCCCCAGCAACAAGATAGAAGCAAAAAGGGGTTAGGGGTTTATGAAGTTTATCACTACTTTCAACAATATTTCAGTTATATCGTGGCAGTCAAATCTATTGGTGGAGGAAAGCGGAGTACCCGGAGAAAACCACCATCCTGTCGCAAGTCACTGACCAACTTTATCGCATAATGTTGTATCGAGTACACCTCGCCAAGAGCTGGATTCGAACTCACAACTGTATTGGTGATAGGCACCGATTGGATAGGTAGCTGTAAATCCAACTACCTGGCATACGATCACGACCACAATGGCCCCCTTAGAAGCAAAAATAAATGGTCTTATTATACATGTTTATGATATGAGGGGCATAATTTTATTCTTTAAACCAGAGGTTCACATTAGTCTGTATCGCTTAATTGATAGATAATACTCATTAAATTTTCATAATTCAATTGACCTTGTTGTCATGTACAGGCCCTGGGGCTTTCATTTGTACAAACAGAATCTTTATATCACAATGACAATGGGGCAGTTGAGGATTCAAAATAATAACACAAGGTCACATGACCCATGGCCAGTTTAGGTCACATGACCCATGGCCAGGTTAGGTCAAATGACCCATGGCCAGGTTAGGTCAAATGACCCATGGCCAGGTTAGGTCAAATGACCCATGGCCAGGTTAGGTCAAATGACCCATGGCCAGGTTAGGTCAAATGACCCATGGCCAGGTTAGGTCAAATGACCCATGGCCAGGTTAGGTAAATAAAATAAAATTAATGATACTTACTCTAAACTTCATTGCAAGTATAACAAATACTATAATAAGTACTACAGCTAAAATGGCACAAACAATGGCTCCAATGGCATAAGGAGAAACTAAAATGAAAATAAAATATAGCTAAAATGGCACAAACAATATCTCAAATGGCATAAGGAGAACAATGTTATATGCATAAACAAGTGTGGACACATATCTATATCTGGCTTGTGTCCTGCAAATCATATTTGTGATTTAAAAAAAATACATTTAATTAATTAATAGCATGTCAAATCACAATGAAACTGAAATTAAACTAAGCTATGGATAAATTTGGACATGTTTTCTCCATCATCAGTGTAAATACTAATATAGTAACCCTTGTTGTACATGTTGTATGGCGAGGACAAACTGAAATAATCCTGGAAATTTGATAAATATTACAAATCACTAGACCATGAAAATGAGCTCACAGTTAGTTGACATATGCATGACTGACATGCATCTTCCATGACCAAGGTGAATCAAATATGACGAGCCTAGGTTGTATGGTATTGGAGAAATGGTCTACTGACCTTTGTTAAATGTATGTGACATTCTTGTGATTAGTTCAGTTTCTCTAATACCATACAACCTAGGCTCATCACTACATCAGTGTTGTAATGGTTAGCATGTCTAATCAGTTTCTCTAATATCATACAACCTAGACTCATCACCACATCAGTGGTGTAATGGTTAGCATGTCTAATCAGTTTCTCTAATATCATACAACCTAGACTCATCACCACATCAGTGTTGTAATGGTTAGCATGTCTAATCAGTTTCTCTAATATCATACAACCTAGGCTCATCACTACATCAGTGGTGTAATGGTTAGCATGTCTAATCAGTTTCTCTAATATCATACAACCTAGACTCATCACTACATCAGTGATGTAATGGTTAGCATGTCTAATCAGTTTCTCTAATATCATACAACCTAGACTCATCACTACATCAGTGATGTAATGGTTAGCATGTCTAATCAGTTTCTCTAATATCATACAACCTAGGCTCATCACTACATCAGTGGTGTAATGGTTAGCATGTCTAATCAGTTTCTCTAATATCATACAACCTAGGCTCATCACTACATCAGTGGTGTAATGGTTAGCATGTCTAATCAGTTTCTCTAATATCATACAACCTAGGCTCATCACCACATCAGTGGTGTAATGGTTAGCATGTCTAATCAGTTTCTCTAATATCATACAACCTAGGCTCATTACTACATCAGTGGTGTAATGGTTAGCATGTCTAATCAGTTTCTCTAATATCATACAACCTAGGCTCATCACTACATCAGTGGTGTAATGGTTAGCATGTCTAATCAGTTTCTCTAATATCATACAACCTAGGCTCATCACTACATCAGTGGTGTAATGGTTAGCATGTCTAATCAGTTTCTCTAATATCATACAACCTAGGCTCATCACTACATCAGTGGTGTAATGGTTAGCATGTCTAATCAGTTTCTCTAATATCATACAACCTAGGCTCATCACTACATCAGTGGTGTAATGGTTAGCATGTCTAATCAGTTTCTCTAATATCATACAACCTAGACTCATCACTACATCAGTGGTGTAATGGTTAGCATGTCTAATCAGTTTCTCTAATACCATACAACCTAGGCTCATCACTACATCAGTGGTGTAATGGTTAGCATGTCTAATCAGTTTCTCTAATATCATACAACCTAGGCTCATCACTACATCAGTGGTGTAATGGTTAGCATGTCTAATCAGTTTCTCTAATATCATACAACCTAGACTCATCACTACATCAGTGGTGTAATGGTTAGCATGTCTAATCAGTTTCTCTAATACCATACAACCTAGGCTCATCACTACATCAGTGGTGTAATGGTTAGTATGTCTAATCAGTTTCTCTAATACCATACAACCTAGGCTCATCACTACATCAGTGTTGTAATGGTTAGTATGTCTAATCAGTTTCTCTAATACCATACAACCTAGGCTCATCACTACATCAGTGGTGTAATGGTTAGCATGTCTAATCAGTTTCTCTAATATCATACAACCTAGGCTCATCACTACATCAGTGTTGTAATGGTTAGTATGTCTAATCAGTTTCTCTAATATCATACAACCTAGGCTCATCACTACATCAGTAATGTAATGGTTAGCATGTCTAATCAGTTTCTCTAATATCATACCACCTAGGCTCATCACCACATCAGTGATGTAATGGTTAGCATGTCTAATCAGTTTCTCTAATATCATACAACCTAGGCTCATCACTACATCAGTGGTGTAATGGTTAGCATGTCTAATCAGTTTCTCTAATACCATACAACCTAGGCTCATCACTACATCAGTGGTGTAATGGTTAGCATGTCTAATCAGTTTCTCTAATATCATACAACCTAGGCTCATCACTACATCAGTGGTGTAATGGTTAGCATGTCTAATCAGTTTCTCTAATATCATACAACCTAGACTCATCACCACATCAGTGGTGTAATGGTTAGCATGTCTAATCAGTTTCTCTAATATCATACAACCTAGGCTCATCACTACATCAGTGGTGTAATGGTTAGCATGTCTAATCAGTTTCTCTAATATCATACAACCTAGACTCATCACTACATCAGTGGTGTAATGGTTAGCATGTCTAATCAGTTTCTCTAATACCATACAACCTAGGCTCATCACTACATCAGTGGTGTAATGGTTAGCATGTCTAATCAGTTTCTCTAATATCATACAACCTAGACTCATCACTACATCAGTGTTGTAATGGTTAGTATGTCTAATCAGTTTCTCTAATATCATACAACCTAGACTCATCACTACATCAGTGTTGTAATGGTTAGTATGTCTAATCAGTTTCTCTAATACCATACAACCTAGGCTCATCACTACATCAGTGGTGTAATGGTTAGCATGTCTAATCAGTTTCTCTAATATCATACAACCTAGACTCATCCCTACATCAGTGTTGTAATGGTTAGTATGTCTAATCAGTTTCTCTAATATCATACAACCTAGACTCATCACTACATCAGTGTTGTAATGGTTAGTATGTCTAATCAGTTTCTCTAATACCATACAACCTAGGCTCATCACTACATCAGTGGTGTAATGGTTAGTATGTCTAATCAGTTTCTCTAATACCATACAACCTAGGCTCATCACTACATCAGTGTTGTAATGGTTAGTATGTCTAATCAGTTTCTCTAATACCATACAACCTAGGCTCATCACTACATCAGTGGTGTAATGGTTAGCATGTCTAATCAGTTTCTCTAATATCATACAACCTAGGCTCATCACTACATCAGTGTTGTAATGGTTAGTATGTCTAATCAGTTTCTCTAATATCATACAACCTAGGCTCATCACTACATCAGTAATGTAATGGTTAGCATGTCTAATCAATTTCTCTAATATCATACCACCTAGGCTCATCACCACATCAGTGATGTAATGGTTAGCATGTCTAATCAGTTTCTCTAATATCATACAACCTAGGCTCATCACTACATCAGTAATGTAATGGTTAGCATGTCTAATCAGTTTATCTAATATCATACAACCTAGGCTCATCACTACATCAGTAATGTAATGGTTAGCATGTCTAATCAGTTTCTCTAATATCATACAACCTAGGCTCATCACTACATCAGTAATGTAATGGTTAGCATGTCTAATCAGTTTCTCTAATATCATACAACCTAGGCTCATCACTACATCAGTAATGTAATGGTTAGCATGTCTAATCAGTTTCTCTAATATCATACAACCTAGGCTCATCACTACATCAGTGGTGTAATGGTTAGCATGTCTAATCAGTTTCTCTAATATCATACAACCTAGGCTCATCACTACATCAGTGGTGTAATGGTTAGCATGTCTAATCAGTTTCTCTAATACCATACAACCTAGGCTCATCACTACATCAGTGGTGTAATGGTTAGCATGTCTAATCAGTTTCTCTAATATCATACAACCTAGGTTCATCACTACATCAGTGGTGTAATGGTTAGCATGTCTAATCAGTTTCTCTAATATCATACAACCTAGGCTCATCACTACATCAGTGGTGTAATGGTTAGCATGTCTAATCAGTTTCTCTAATATCATACAACCTAGACTCATCACTACATCAGTGGTGTAATGGTTAGCATGTCTAATCAGTTTCTCTAATACCATACAACCTAGGCTCATCACTACATCAGTGGTGTAATGGTTAGCATGTCTAATCAGTTTCTCTAATATCATACAACCTAGGCTCATCACTACATCAGTGGTGTAATGGTTAGCATGTCTAATCAGTTTCTCTAATATCATACAACCTAGACTCATCACTACATCAGTGGTGTAATGGTTAGCATGTCTAATCAGTTTCTCTAATACCATACAACCTAGGCTCATCACTACATCAGTGGTGTAATGGTTAGCATGTCTAATCAGTTTCTCTAATATCATACAACCTAGGCTCATCACTACATCAGTGGTGTAATGGTTAGCATGTCTAATCAGTTTCTCTAATATCATACAACCTAGACTCATCACTACATCAGTGGTGTAATGGTTAGCATGTCTAATCAGTTTCTCTAATACCATACAACCTAGGCTCATCACTACATCAGTGGTGTAATGGTTAGCATGTCTAATCAGTTTCTCTAATATCATACAACCTAGACTCATCACTACATCAGTGGTGTAATGGTTAGCATGTCTAATCAGTTTCTCTAATACCATACAACCTAGGCTCATCACTACATCAGTGGTGTAATGGTTAGCATGTCTAATCAGTTTCTCTAATATCATACAACCTAGACTCATCACTACATCAGTGTTGTAATGGTTAGTATGTCTAATCAGTTTCTCTAATATCATACAACCTAGACTCATCACTACATCAGTGTTGTAATGGTTAGTATGTCTAATCAGTTTCTCTAATACCATACAACCTAGGCTCATCACTACATCAGTGGTGTAATGGTTAGCATGTCTAATCAGTTTCTCTAATACCATACAACCTAGGCTCATCACTACATCAGTGGTGTAATGGTTAGCATGTCTAATCAGTTTCTCTAATATCATACAACCTAGACTCATCACTACATCAGTGTTGTAATGGTTAGTATGTCTAATCAGTTTCTCTAATATCATACAACCTAGACTCATCACTACATCAGTGTTGTAATGGTTAGTATGTCTAATCAGTTTCTCTAATATCATACAACCTAGACTCATCACTACATCAGTGTTGTAATGGTTAGTATGTCTAATCAGTTTCTCTAATACCATACAACCTAGGCTCATCACTACATCAGTGGTGTAATGGTTAGTATGTCTAATCAGTTTCTCTAATACCATACAACCTAGGCTCATCACTACATCAGTGTTGTAATGGTTAGTATGTCTAATCAGTTTCTCTAATACCATACAACCTAGGCTCATCACTACATCAGTGGTGTAATGGTTAGCATGTCTAATCAGTTTCTCTAATATCATACAACCTAGGCTCATCACTACATCAGTGTTGTAATGGTTAGTATGTCTAATCAGTTTCTCTAATATCATACAACCTAGGCTCATCACTACATCAGTAATGTAATGGTTAGCATGTCTAATCAGTTTCTCTAATATCATACCACCTAGGCTCATTACCACATCAGTGATGTAATGGTTAGCATGTCTAATCAGTTTCTCTAATATCATACAACCTAGGCTCATCACTACATCAGTAATGTAATGGTTAGCATGTCTAATCAGTTTCTCTAATATCATACAACCTAGGCTCATCACTACATCAGTAATGTAATGGTTAGCATGTCTAATCAGTTTCTCTAATATCATACAACCTAGGCTCATCACTACATCAGTAATGTAATGGTTAGCATGTCTAATCAGTTTCTCTAATATCATACAACCTAGGCTCATCACTACATCAGTAATGTAATGGTTAGCATGTCTAATCAGTTTCTCTAATATCATACAACCTAGGCTCATCACTACATCAGTGGTGTAATGGTTAGCATGTCTAATCAGTTTCTCTAATATCATACAACCTAGGCTCATCACTACATCAGTGGTGTAATGGTTAGCATGTCTAATCAGTTTCTCTAATACCATACAACCTAGGCTCATCACTACATCAGTGGTGTAATGGTTAGCATGTCTAATCAGTTTCTCTAATATCATACAACCTAGGTTCATCACTACATCAGTGGTGTAATGGTTAGCATGTCTAATCAGTTTCTCTAATATCATACAACCTAGGCTCATCACTACATCAGTGGTGTAATGGTTAGCATGTCTAATCAGTTTCTCTAATATCATACAACCTAGGCTCATCACTACATCAGTGGTGTAATGGTTAGCATGTCTAATCAGTTTCTCTAATATCATACAACCTAGGCTCATCACTACATCAGTGGTGTAATGGTTAGCATGTCTAATCAGTTTCTCTAATATCATACAACCTAGGCTCATCACTACATCAGTGGTGTAATGGTTAGCATGTCTAATCAGTTTCTCTAATATCATACAACCTAGGCTCATCACTACATCAGTGGTGTAATGGTTAGTATGTCTAATCAGTTTCTCTAATATCATACAACCTAGGCTCATCACTACATCAGTAATGTAATGGTTAGCATGTCTAATCAGTTTCTCTGATATCATACCACCTAGGCTCATCACCACATCAGTGATGTAATGGTTAGCATGTCTAATCAGTTTCTATAATATCATACAACCTAGGCTCATCACTACATCAGTAATGTAATGGTTAGCATGTCTAATCAGTTTCTCTAATATCATACAACCTAGGCTCATCACTACATCAGTAATGTAATGGTTAGCATGTCTAATCAGTTTCTCTAATATCATACAACCTAGGCTCATCACTACATCAGTAATGTAATGGTTAGCATGTCTAATCAGTTTCTCTAATATCATACAACCTAGGCTCATCACTACATCAGTAATGTAATGGTTAGCATGTCTAATCAGTTTCTCTAATATCATACAACCTAGGCTCATCACTACATCTGTGGTGTAATGGTTAGCATGTCTAATCAGTTTCTCTAATATCATACAACCTAGGCTCATCACTACATCAGTGGTGTAATGGTTAGCATGTCTAATCAGTTTCTCTAATACCATACAACCTAGGCTCATCACTACATCAGTGGTGTAATGGTTAGCATGTCTAATCAGTTTCTCTAATATCATACAACCTAGGTTCATCACTACATCAGTGGTGTAATGGTTAGCATGTCTAATCAGTTTCTCTAATATCATACTACCTAGGCTCATCACTACATCAGTGGTGTAATGGTTAGCATGTCTAATCAGTTTCTCTAATATCATACAACCTAGGCTCATCACTACATCAGTGGTGTAATGGTTAGCATGTCTAATCAGTTTCTCTAATATCATACAACCTAGGCTCATCACTACATCAGTGGTGTAATGGTTAGCATGTCTAATCAGTTTCTCTAATATCATACAACCTAGGCTCATCACTACATCAGTGGTGTAATGGTTAGCATGTCTAATCAGTTTCTCTAATATCATACAACCTAGGCTCATCACTACATCAGTGGTGTAATGGTTAGCATGTCTAATCAGTTTCTCTAATATCATACAACCTAGGCTCATCACTACATCAGTGGTGTAATGGTTAGCATGTCTAATCAGTTTCTCTAATATCATACAACCTAGGCTCATCACCACATCAGTGATGTAATGGTTAGCATGTCTAATCAGTTTCTCTAATATCATACAACCTAGGCTCATCACTACATCAGTGTTGTAATGGTTAGCATGTCTAATCAGTTTCTCTAATATCATACAACCTAGGCTCATCACTACATCAGTGGTGTAATGGTTAGCATGTCTAATCAGTTTCTCTAATATCATACAACCTAGGCTCATCACTACATCAGTGGTGTAATGGTTAGCATGTCTAATCAGTTTCTCTAATATCATACAACCTAGGCTCATCACCACATCAGTGATGTAATGGTTAGCATGTCTAATCAGTTTTTCTAATATCATACAACCTAGGCTCATCACTACATCAGTGTTGTAAGGGTTAGCATGTCTAATCAGTTTCTCTAATATCATACAACCTAGGCTCATCACTACATCAGTGGTGTAATGGTTAGCATGTCTAATCAGTTTCTCTAATATCATACAACCTAGGCTCATCACTACATCAGTGGTGTAATGGTTAGCATGTCTAATCAGTTTCTCTAATATCATACAACCTAGGCTCATCACTACATCAGTAATGTAATGGTTAGCATGTCTAATCAGTTTCTCTAATACCATACAACCTAGGCTCATCACCACATCAGTGGTGTAATGGTTAGCATGTCTAATCAGTTTCTCTAATACCATACAACCTAGACTCATCACTACATCAGTGATGTAATGGTTAGCATGTCTAATCAGTTTCTCTAATATCATACAACCTAGGCTCATCACTACATCAGTGGTGTAATGGTTAGCATGTCTAATCAGTTTCTCTAATATCATACAACCTAGGCTCATGACTACATCAGTGGTGTAATGGTTAGCATGTCTAATCAGTTTCTCTAATACCATACAACCTAGGCTCATCACTACATCAGTGGTGTAATGGTTAGCATGTCTAATCAGTTTCTCTAATACCATACAACCTAGGCTCATCACTACATCAGTGGTGTAATGGTTAGCATGTCTAATCAGTTTCTCTAATATCATACAACCTAGACTCATCACTACATCAGTGGTGTAATGGTTAGCATGTCTAATCAGTTTCTCTAATATCATACAACCTAGGCTCATCACTATATCAGTGGTGTAATGGTTAGCATGTCTAATCAGTTTCTCTAATATCATACAATCTAGGCTCATCACTACATCAGTGGTGTAATGGTTAGCATGTCTAATCAGTTTCTCTAATACCATACAACCTAGGCTCATCACTACATCAGTGGTGTAATGGTTAGCATGTCTAATCAGTTTCTCTAATATCATACAACCTAGACTCATCACTACATCAGTGGTGTATTGGTTAGCATGTCTAATCAGTTTCTCTAATATCATACAACCTAGGCTCATCACTACATCAGTGATGTAATGGTTAGCATGTCTAATCAGTTTCTCTAATACCATACAACCTAGGCTCATCACTACATCAGTGGTGTAATGGTTAGCATGTCTAATCAGTTTCTCTAATACCATACAACCTAGGCTCATCACTACATCAGTGGTGTAATGGTTAGCATGTCTAATCAGTTTCTCTAATATCATACAACCTAGGTTCATCACTACATCAGTGGTGTAATGGTTAGCATGTCTAATCAGTTTCTCTAATATCATACAACCTAGGCTCATCACTACATCAGTGGTGTAATGGTTAGCATGTCTAATCAGTTTCTCTAATATCATACAACTTAGGCTCATCACCACATCAGTGGTGTAATGGTTAGCATGTCTAATCAGTTTCTCTAATATCATACAACCTAGGCTCATCACCACATCAGTGGTGTAATGGTTAGCATGTCTAATCAGTTTCTCTAATACTATACAACCTAGGCTCATCACTACATCAGTGGTGTAATGGTTAGCATGTCTAATCAGTTTCTTTAATACCATACAACCTAGGCTCATCACTACATCAGTGGTGTAATGGTTAGCATGTCTAATCAGTTTCTCTAATATCATACAACCTAGGCTCATCACTACATCAGTGGTGTAATGGTTAGCATGTCTAATCAGTTTCTCTAATACCATACAACCTAGGCTCATCACTACATCAGTGGTGTAATGGTTAGCATGTCTAATCAGTTTCTTTAATACCATACAACCTAGGCTCATCACTACATCAGTAATGTAATGGTTAGCATGTCTAATCAGTTTCTCTAATATCATACAACCTAGGCTCATCACTACATCAGTGGTGTAATGGTTAGCATGTCTAATCAGTTTCTCTAATATCATACAACCTAGGCTCATCACTACATCAGTGTTGTAATGGTTAGCATGTCTAATCAGTTTCTCTAATATCATACAACCTAGGCTCATCACCACATCAGTGATGTAATGGTTAGCATGTCTAATCAGTTTCTCTAATATCATACAACCTAGGCTCATCACTACATCAGTGTTGTAATGGTTAGCATGTCTAATCAGTTTCTCTAATATCATACAACCTAGGCTCATCACTACATCAGTGGTGTAATGGTTAGCATGTCTAATCAGTTTCTCTAATATCATACAACCTAGGCTCATCACTACATCAGTGGTGTAATGGTTAGCATGTCTAATCAGTTTCTCTAATATCATACAACCTAGGCTCATCACCACATCAGTGATGTAATGGTTAGCATGTCTAATCAGGTTTTCTAATATCATACAACCTAGGCTCATCACTACATCAGTGTTGTAATGGTTAGCATGTCTAATCAGTTTCTCTAATATCATACAACCTAGGCTCATCACTACATCAGTGGTGTAATGGTTAGCATGTCTAATCAGTTTCTCTAATATCATACAACCTAGGCTCATCACTACATCAGTGGTGTAATGGTTAGCATGTCTAATCAGTTTCTCTAATACCATACAACCTAGGCTCATCACTACATCAGTAATGTAATGGTTAGCATGTCTAATCAGTTTCTCTAATACCATACAACCTAGGCTCATCACCACATCAGTGGTGTAATGGTTAGCATGTCTAATCAGTTTCTCTAATACCATACAACCTAGGCTCATCACTACATCAGTGGTGTAATGGTTAGCATGTCTAATCAGTTTCTCTAATACCATACAACCTAGGCTCATCACTACATCAGTGGTGTAATGGTTAGCATGTCTAATCAGTTTCTCTAATACCATACAACCTAGGCTCATCACTACATCAGTGGTGTAATGGTTAGCATGTCTAATCAGTTTCTCTAATACCATAAAACCTAGGCTCATCACCACATCAGTGGTGTAATGGTTAGCATGTCTAATCAGTTTCTCTAATATCATACAACCTAGGCTCATCACTACATCAGTGGTGTAATGGTTAGCATGTCTAATCAGTTTCTCTAATATCATACAACCTAGGCTCATCACTACATCAGTGGTGTAATGGTTAGCATGTCTAATCAGTTTCTCTAATATCATACAATCTAGGCTCATCACTACATCAGTGGTGTAATGGTTAGCATGTCTAATCAGTTTCTCTAATACCATACAACCTAGACTCATCACTACATCAGTGGTGTAATGGTTAGCATGTCTAATCAGTTTCTCTAATATCATACAACCTAGGCTCATCACTACATCAGTGGTGTAATGGTTAGCATGTCTAATCAGTTTCTCTAATATCATACAATCTAGGCTCATCACTACATCAGTGGTGTAATGGTTAGCATGTCTAATCCGTTTCTCTAATACCATACAACCTAGGCTCATCACTACATCAGTGGTGTAATGGTTAGCATGTCTAATCAGTTTCTCTAATATCATACAACCTAGGCTCATCACTACATCAGTGATGTAATGGTTAGCATGTCTAATCAGTTTCTCTAATACCATACAACCTAGGCTCATCACTACATCAGTGGTGTAATGGTTAGCATGTCTAATCAGTTTCTCTAATACCATACAACCTAGGCTCATCACTACATCAGTGGTGTAATGGTTAGCATGTCTAATCAGTTTCTCTAATATCATACAACCTAGGTTCATCACTACATCAGTGGTGTAATGGTTAGCATGTCTAATCAGTTTCTCTAATATCATACAACCTAGGCTCATCACTACATCAGTGGTGTAATGGTTAGCATGTCTAATCAGTTTCTCTAATACTATACAACCTAGGCTCATCACTACATCAGTGGTGTAATGGTTAGCATGTCTAATCAGTTTCTCTAATATCATACAACCTAGGCTCATCACTACATCAGTGGTGTAATGGTTAGCATGTCTAATCAGTTTCTCTAATACCATACAACCTAGGCTCATCACTACATCAGTGGTGTAATGGTTAGCATGTCTAATCAGTTTCTTTAATACCATACAACCTAGGCTCATCACTACATCAGTAATGTAATGGTTAGCATGTCTAATCAGTTTTTCTAATATCATACAACCTAGGCTCATCACTACATCAGTGGTGTAATGGTTAGCATGTCTAATCAGTTTCTCTAATACCATACAACCTAGGCTCATCACTACATCAGTGGTGTAATGGTTAGCATGTCTAATCAGTTTCTCTAATACCATACAACCTAGGCTCATCACTACATCAGTGGTGTAATGGTTAGCATGTCTAATCAGTTTCTCTAATATCATACAACCTAGACTCATCACTACATCAGTGGTGTAATGGTTAGTATGTCTAATCAGTTTCTCTAATACCATACAACCTAGGCTCATCACTACATCAGTAATGTAATGGTTAGCATGTCTAATCAGTTTCTCTAATATCATACAACCTAGGCTCATCACTACATCAGTGGTGTAATGGTTAGCATGTCTAATCAGTTTCTCTAATATCATACAACCTAGGCTCATCACCACATCAGTGGTGTAATGGTTAGCATGTCTAATCAGTTTCTCTAATATCATACAACCTAGGCTCATCACTACATCAGTAATGTAATGGTTAGCATGTCTAATCAGTTTCTCTAATATCATACAACCTAGGCTCATCACTACATCAGTGATGTAATGGTTAGCATGTCTAATCAGTTTCTCTAATACCATACAACCTAGACTCATCACCACATTAGTGGTGTAATGGTTAGCATGTCTAATCAGTTTCTCTAATATCATACAACCTAGGCTCATCACTACATCAGTGTTGTAATGGTTAGCATGTCTAATCAGTTTCTCTAATACCATACAACCTAGGCTCATCACTACATCAGTGTTGTAATGGTTAGCATGTCTAATCAGTTTCTCTAATACCATACAACCTAGGCTCATCACTACATCAGTGGTGTAATGGTTAGCATGTCTAATCAGTTTCTCTAATATCATACAACCTAGACTCATCACTACATCAGTGTTGTAATGGTTAGTATGTCTAATCAGTTTCTCTAATATCATACAACCTAGACTCATCACTACATCAGTGGTGTAATGGTTAGCATGTCTAATCAGTTTCTCTAATACCATACAACCTAGGCTCATCACTACATCAGTGTTGTAATGGTTAGCATGTCTAATCAGTTTCTCTAATACCATACCACCTAGGCTCATCACTACATCAGTGTTGTAATGGTTAGCATGTCTAATCAGTTTCTCTAAGACCATACAACCTAGGCTCATCACTACATCAGTGTTGTAATGGTTAGCATGTCTAATCAGTTTCTCTAATACCATACAACCTAGGCTCATCACTACATCAGTGTTGTAATGGTTAGCATGTCTAATCAGTTTCTCTAATACCATACCACCTAGGCTCATCACTACATCAGTGATGTAATGGTTAGCATGTCTAATCAGTTTCTCTAATATCATACAATCTAGGCTCATCACTACATCAGTGTTGTAATGGTTAGCATGTCTAATCAGTTTCTCTAATACCATACAACCTAGGCTCATCACTACATCAGTGGTGTAATGGTTAGCATGTCTAATCAGTTTCTCTAATATCATACAACCTAGGCTCATCACTACATCAGTGTTGTAATGGTTAGTATGTCTAATGAGTTTCTCTAATATCATACAACCTAGGCTCATCACTACATCAGTGGTGTAATGGTTAGTATGTCTAATCAGTTTCTCTAATATCATACAACCTAGGCTCATCACTACATCAGTGTTGTAATGGTTAGCATGTCTAATCAGTTTCTCTAATACCATACAACCTAGGCTCATCACCACATCAGTGGTGTAATGGTTAGCATGTCTAATCAGTTTCTCTAATATCATACAACCTAGGCTCATCACTACATCAGTGTTGTAATGGTTAGTATGTCTAATCAGTTTCTCTAATATCATACAACCTAGGCTCATCACTACATCAGTGGTGTAATGGTTAGCATGTCTAATCAGTTTCTCTAATACCATACAACCTAGGCTCATCACCACATCAGTGGTGTAATGGTTAGCATGTCTAATCAGTTTCTCTAATATCATACAACCTAGGCTCATCACTACAACAGTGGTGTAATGGTTAGCATGTCTAATTAGTTTCTCTAGTATCATACAACCTAGGCTCATCACCACATCAGTGGTGTAATGGTTAGCATGTCTAATCAGTTTCTCTAATATCATACAACCTAGGCTCATCACTACATCAGTGTTGTAATGGTTAGCATGTCTAATCAGTTTCTCTAATATCATACAACCTAGGCTCATCACCACATTAGTGGTGTAATGGTTAGCATGTCTAATCAGTTTCTCTAATACCATACAACCTAGGCTCATCACTACATCAGTGGTGTAATGGTTAGCATGTCTAATCAGTTTCTCTAATATCATACAACCTAGGCTCATCACTACATCAGTGATGTAATGGTTAGCATGTCTAATCAGTTTCTCTAATATCATACAACCTAGGCTCATCACCACATCAGTGTTGTAATGGTTAGCATGTCTAATCAGTTTCTCTAATACCATACAACCTAGGCTCATCACCACATCAGTGGTGTAATGGTTAGCATGTCTAATCAGTTTCTCTAATATCATACAACCTAGGCTCATCACTACATCAGTGTTGTAATGGTTAGTATGTCTAATCAGTTTCTCTAATATCATACAACCTAGGCTCATCACTACATCAGTGGTGTAATGGTTAGCATGTCTAATCAGTTTCTCTAATACCATACAACCTAGGCTCATCACTACATCAGTGTTGTAATGGTTAGTATGTCTAATCAGTTTCTCTAATATCATACAACCTAGGCTCATCACTACATCAGTGGTGTAATGGTTAGTATGTCTAATCAGTTTCTCTAATATCATACAACCTAGGCTCATCACTACATCAGTGTTGTAATGGTTAGCATGTCTAATCAGTTTCTCTAATACCATACAACCTAGGCTCATCACCACATCAGTGGTGTAATGGTTAGCATGTCTAATCAGTTTCTCTAATATCATACAACCTAGGCTCATCACTACATCAGTGTTGTAATGGTTAGTATGTCTAATCAGTTTCTCTAATATCATACAACCTAGGCTCATCACTACATCAGTGGTGTAATGGTTAGCATGTCTAATCAGTTTCTCTAATACCATACAACCTAGGCTCATCACTACATCAGTGGTGTAATGGTTAGCATGTCTAATCAGTTTCTCTAATATCATACAACCTAGGCTCATCACTACAACAGTGGTGTAATGGTTAGCATGTCTAATTAGTTTCTCTAGTATCATACAACCTAGGCTCATCACCACATCAGTGGTGTAATGGTTAGCATGTCTAATCAGTTTCTCTAATATCATACAACCTAGGCTCATCACTACATCAGTGTTGTAATGGTTAGCATGTCTAATCAGTTTCTCTAATATCATACAACCTAGGCTCATCACCACATTAGTGGTGTAATGGTTAGCATGTCTAATCAGTTTCTCTAATACCATACAACCTAGGCTCATCACTACATCAGTGGTGTAATGGTTAGCATGTCTAATCAGTTTCTCTAATATCATACAACCTAGGCTCATCACTACATCAGTGATGTAATGGTTAGCATGTCTAATCAGTTTCTCTAATATCATACAACCTAGGCTCATCACCACATCAGTGTTGTAATGGTTAGCATGTCTAATCAGTTTCTCTAATACCATACAACCTAGGCTCATCACTACATCAGTGATGTAATGGTTAGCATGTCTAATCAGTTTCTCTAATATCATACAACCTAGGCTCATCACTACTTCAGTGATGTAATGGTTAGCATGTCTAATCAGTTTCTCTAATATCATACAACCTAGGCTCATCACCACATCAGTGTTGTAATGGTTAGCATGTCTAATCAGTTTCTCTAATATCATACAACCTAGGCTCATCACCACATCAGTGGTGTAATGGTTAGTATGTCTAATCAGTTTCTCTAATACCATACAACCTAGGCTCATCACCACATCAGTGGTGTAATGGTTAGCATGTCTAATCAGTTTCTCTAATATCATACAACCTAGACGCATCACTACATCAGTGATGTAATGGTTAGCATGTCTAATCAGTTTCTCTAATACCATACAACCTAGGCTCATCACCACATCAGTGGTGTAATGGTTAGTATGTCTAATCAGTTTCTCTAATATCATACAACCTAGGCTCATCACTACATCAGTGTTGTAATGGTTAGCATGTCTAATCAGTTTCTCTAATATCATACAACCTAGGCTCATCACCACATCAGTGGTGTAATGGTTAGCATGTCTAATCAGTTTCTCTAATATCATACAACCTAGGCTCATCACCACATCAGTGGTGTAATGGTTAGCATGTCTAATCAGTTTCTCTAATATCATACAACCTAGGCTCATCACCACATGAGTGGTGTAATGGTTAGCATGTCTAATCAGTTTCTCTAATATCATACAACCTAGGCTCATCACTACATCAGTGGTGTAATGGTTAGCATGTCTAATCAGTTTCTCTAATATCATACAACCTAGGCTCATCACCACATCAGTGGTGTAATGGTTAGCATGTCTAATCAGTTTCTCTAATATCATACAACCTAGGCTCATCACTACATCAGTGTTGTAATGGTTAGCATGTCTAATCAGTTTCTCTAATATCATACAACCTAGGCTCATCACCACATCAGTGGTGTAATGGTTAGTATGTCTAATCAGTTTCTCTAATACCATACAACCTATGCTCATCACTACATCAGTGGTGTAATGGTTAGCATGTCTAATCAGTTTCTCTAATATCATACAACCTAGGCTCATCACTACATCAGTGTTGTAATGGTTAGCATGTCTAATCAGTTTCTCTAATATCATACAACCTAGGCTCATCACCACATCAGTGGTGTAATGGTTAGCATGTCTAATCAGTTTCTCTAATATCATACAACCTAGGCTCATCACTACATCAGTGTTGTAATGGTTAGCATGTCTAATCAGTTTCTCTAATATCATACAACCTAGGCTCATCACCACATCAGTGGTGTAATGGTTAGCATGTCTAATCAGTTTCTCTAATACCATACAACCTAGGCTCATCACTACACCAGTGGTGTAATGGTTAGCATGTCTAATCAGTTTCTCTAATATCATACAACCTAGGCTCATCACTACATCAGTGTTGTAATGGTTAGCATGTCTAATCAGTTTCTCTAATATCATACAACCTAGGCTCATCACCACATCAGTGGTGTAATGGTTAGCATGTCTAATCAGTTTCTCTAATATCATACAACCTAGGCTCATCACCACATCAGTGGTGTAATGGTTAGCATGTCTAATCAGTTTCTCTAATATCATACAACCTAGGCTCATCACCACATGAGTGGTGTAATGGTTAGCATGTCTAATCAGTTTCTCTAATATCATACAACCTAGGCTCATCACTACATCAGTGGTGTAATGGTTAGCATGTCTAATCAGTTTCTCTAATATCATACAACCTAGGCTCATCACCACATCAGTGGTGTAATGGTTAGCATGTCTAATCAGTTTCTCTAATATCATACAACCTAGGCTCATCACTACATCAGTGTTGTAATGGTTAGCATGTCTAATCAGTTTCTCTAATATCATACAACCTAGGCTCATCACCACATGAGTGGTGTAATGGTTAGTATGTCTAATCAGTTTCTCTAATACCATACAACCTATGCTCATCACTACATCAGTGGTGTAATGGTTAGCATGTCTAATCAGTTTCTCTAATATCATACAACCTAGGCTCATCACTACATCAGTGTTGTAATGGTTAGCATGTCTAATCAGTTTCTCTAATATCATACAACCTAGGCTCATCACCACATCAGTGGTGTAATGGTTAGCATGTCTAATCAGTTTCTCTAATATCATACAACCTAGGCTCATCACTACATCAGTGTTGTAATGGTTAGCATGTCTAATCAGTTTCTCTAATATCATACAACCTAGGCTCATCACCACATCAGTGGTGTAATGGTTAGCATGTCTAATCAGTTTCTCTAATACCATACAACCTAGGCTCATCACTACACCAGTGGTGTAATGGTTAGCATGTCTAATCAGTTTCTCTAATATCATACAACCTAGGCTCATCACCACATCAGTGTTGTAATGGTTAGCATGTCTAATCAGTTTCTCTAATATCATACAACCTAGACTCATCACCACATCAATGGTGTAATGGTTAGTATGCCTAATCAGTTTCTCTAATATCATACAACCTAGGCTCATCACTACATCAGTGTTGTAATGGTTAGCATGTCTAATCAGTTTCTCTAATATCATACAACCTAGGCTCATCACCACATCAGTGGTGTAATGGTTAGTATGTCTAATCAGTTTCTCTAATACCATACAACCTAGGCTCATCACCACATCAGTGATGTAATGGTTAGTATGTCTAATCAGTTTCTCTAATACCATACAACCTAGGCTCATCACCACATCAGTGGTGTAATGGTTAGCATGTCTAATCAGTTTCTCTAATATCATACAACCTAGGCTCATCACTACATCAGTGATGTAATGGTTAGCATGTCTAATCAGTTTCTCTAATATCATACAACCTAGACTCATCACTACATCAGTGATGTAATGCACTAATGGTTAGCATGTCTAATCAGTTTCTCTAATATCATACAATCTAGGCTCATCAACACATCAGTGGTGTAATGGTTAGCATGTCTAATCAGTTTCTCTAATATCATACAACCTAGACTCATCACTACATCAGTGATGTAATGCACTAATGGTTAGCATGTCTAATCAGTTTCTCTAATATCATACAATCTAGGCTCATCACCACATCAGTGGTGTAATGGTTAGTATGTCTAATCAGTTTCTCTAATATCATACAACCTAGGCTCATCACCACATCAGTGGTGTAATGGTTAGCATGTCTAATCAGTTTCTCTAATATCATACAACCTAGACTCATCACTACATCAGTGATGTAATGCACTAATGGTTAGCATGTCTAATCAGTTTCTCTAATATCATACAATCTAGGCTCATCACCACATCAGTGGTGTAATGGTTAGTATGTCTAATCAGTTTCTCTAATACCATACAACCTAGGCTCATCACCACATCAGTGGTGTAATGGTTAGCATGTCTAATCAGTTTCTCTAATATCATACAACCTAGGCTCATCACCACATCAGTGATGTAATGGTTAGCATGTCTAATCAGTTTCTCTAATATCATACAACCTAGACTCATCACTACATCAGTGATGTAATGGTTAGTATGCCTAATCAGTTTCTCTAATATCATACAACCTAGGCTCATCACTACATCAGTGATGTAATGGTTAGTATGCCCAATCAGTTTCTCTAATATCATACAACCTAGGCTCATCACTACGTCAGTGGTGTAATGGTTAGCATGTCTAATCAGTTTCTCTAATATCATACAACTTAGGCTCATCACTACATCAGTGATGTAATGGTTAGCATGTCTAATCAGTTTCTCTAATATCATACAACCTAGGCTCATCACTACATCAGTGATGTAATGGTTAGCATGTCTAATCAGTTTCTCTAATATTATACAACCTAGGCTCATCACCACATCAGTGGTGTAATGGTTAGCATGTCTAATCAGTTTCTCTAATACCATACAACCTAGACTCATCACCACATCAGTGATGTAATGGTTAGTATGCCTAATCAGTTTCTCTAATACTATACAACCTAGGCTCATCACCACATCAGTGATGTAATGGTTAGCATGTCTAATCAGTTTCTCTAATATCATACAACCTAGGCTCATCACCACATCAGTGATGTAATGGTTAGTATGCCCAATCAGTTTCTCTAATACCATACAACCTAGGCTCATCACTACATCAGTGGTGTAATGGTTAGCATGTCTAATCAGTTTCTCTAATATCATACAACCTAGGCTCATCACCACATCAGTGATGTAATGGTTAGCATGTCTAATCAGTTTCTCTAATATCATACAACCTAGGCTCATCATTACATCAGTGATGTAATGGTTAGCATGTCTAATCAGTTTCTCTAATATCATACAACCTAGGCTCATCACCACATCAGTGGTGTAATGGTTAGTATGTCTAATCAGTTTCTCTAATACCATACAACCTAGGCTCATCACCACATCAGTGGTGTAATGGTTAGCATGTCTAATCAGTTTCTCTAATACCATACAACCTAGGCTCATCATTACATCAGTGATGTAATGGTTAGCATGTCTAATCAGTTTCTCTAATACCATACAACCTAGGCTCATCATTACATCAGTGATGTAATGGTTAGCATGTCTAATCAGTTTCTCTAATATCATACAACCTAGGCTCATCACTACATCAGTGGTGTAATGGTTAGCATGTCTAATCAGTTTCTCTAATACCATACAACCTAGGTTCATCACTACATCAGTGATGTAATGGTTAGTATGCCTAATCAGTTTCTCTAATACCATACATTCTAGGCTCATCACTACATCAGTGATGTAATGGTTAGCATGTCTAATCAGTTTCTCTAATATCATACAACCTAGGCTCATCACCACATCAGTGGTGTAATGGTTAGCATGTCTAATCAGTTTCTCTAATATCATACAACCTAGACTCATCACTACATCAGTGATGTAATGCACTAATGGTTAGCATGTCTAATCAGTTTCTCTAATATCATACAATCTAGGCTCATCACCACATCAGTGGTGTAATGGTTAGTATGTCTAATCAGTTTCTCTAATACCATACAACCTAGGCTCATCACCACATCAGTGGTGTAATGGTTAGCATGTCTAATCAGTTTCTCTAATATCATACAACCTAGGCTCATCACCACATCAGTGATGTAATGGTTAGCATGTCTAATCAGTTTCTCTAATATCATACAACCTAGACTCATCACTACATCAGTGATGTAATGGTTAGTATGCCTAATCAGTTTCTCTAATATCATACAACCTAGGCTCATCACTACATCAGTGATGTAATGGTTAGTATGCCCAATCAGTTTCTCTAATATCATACAACCTAGGCTCATCACTACGTCAGTGGTGTAATGGTTAGCATGTCTAATCAGTTTCTCTAATATCATACAACTTAGGCTCATCACTACATCAGTGATGTAATGGTTAGCATGTCTAATCAGTTTCTCTAATATCATACAACCTAGGCTCATCACTACATCAGTGATGTAATGGTTAGCATGTCTAATCAGTTTCTCTAATATCATACAACCTAGGCTCATCACCACATCAGTGGTGTAATGGTTAGCATGTCTAATCAGTTTCTCTAATACCATACAACCTAGACTCATCACCACATCAGTGATGTAATGGTTAGTATGCCTAATCAGTTTCTCTAATACTATACAACCTAGGCTCATCACCACATCAGTGATGTAATGGTTAGCATGTCTAATCAGTTTCTCTAATATCATACAACCTAGGCTCATCACCACATCAGTGATGTAATGGTTAGTATGCCCAATCAGTTTCTCTAATACCATACAACCTAGGCTCATCACTACATCAGTGGTGTAATGGTTAGCATGTCTAATCAGTTTCTCTAATATCATACAACCTAGGCTCATCACCACATCAGTGATGTAATGGTTAGCATGTCTAATCAGTTTCTCTAATATCATACAACCTAGGCTCATCATTACATCAGTGATGTAATGGTTAGCATGTCTAATCAGTTTCTCTAATATCATACAACCTAGGCTCATCACCACATCAGTGGTGTAATGGTTAGTATGTCTAATCAGTTTCTCTAATACCATACAACCTAGGCTCATCACCACATCAGTGGTGTAATGGTTAGCATGTCTAATCAGTTTCTCTAATACCATACAACCTAGGCTCATCATTACATCAGTGATGTAATGGTTAGCATGTCTAATCAGTTTCTCTAATACCATACAACCTAGGCTCATCATTACATCAGTGATGTAATGGTTAGCATGTCTAATCAGTTTCTCTAATATCATACAACCTAGGCTCATCACTACATCAGTGGTGTAATGGTTAGCATGTCTAATCAGTTTCTCTAATACCATACAACCTAGGTTCATCACTACATCAGTGATGTAATGGTTAGTATGCCTAATCAGTTTCTCTAATACCATACATTCTAGGCTCATCACTACATCAGTGATGTAATGGTTAGCATGTCTAATCAGTTTCTCTAATATCATACAATCTAGGCTCATCACTACATCAGTGATGTAATGGTTAGCATGTCTAATCAGTTTCTCTAATATCATACAACCTAGGCGCATCACTACATCAGTGATGTAATGATTAGCATGTCTAATCAGTTTCTCTAATATCATACAACCTAGGCCCATCACTACATCAGTGGTGTAATGGTTAGCATGTCTAATCAGTTTCTCTAATACCATACAACCTAGACTCATCACTACATCAGTGATGTAATGGTTAGTATGCCTAATCAGTTTCTCTAATATTTAGTATCATACAACCTAGGCTCATCACCACATCAGTGATGTAATGGTTAGCATGTCTAATCAGTTTCTCTAATAGCATACAACCTAGGCTCATCACATCAGTGATGTAATGGTTAGCATGTCTAATCAGTTTCTCTAATATCATACAACCTAGGCTCATCACTACATCAGTGATGTAATGATTAGCATGTCTAATCAGTTTCTCTAATATCATACAACCTAGGCTCATCACTACATCAGTGGTGTAATGGTTAGCATGTCTAATCAGTTTCTCTAATACCATACCACCTAGGCTCATCACTACATCAGTGATGTAATGGTTAGCATGTCTAATCAGTTTCTCTAATATCATACAACCTAGGCTCATCACTACATCAGTGGTGTAATGGTTAGTATGCCTAATCAGTTTCTCTAATATCATACAACCTAGGCTCATCACTACATCAGTGATGTAATGGTTAGCATGTCTAATCAGTTTCTCTAATATCATACAAACTAGACTCATCACTACATCAGTGGTGTAATGGTTAGCATGTCTAATCAGTTTCTCTAATATCATACAACCTAGGCTCATCACCACATCAGTGATGTAATGGTTAGCATGTCTAATCAGTTTCTCTAATATCATACAACCTAGGCTCATCACTACATCAGTGGTGTAATGGTTAGCATGTCTAATCAGTTTCTCTAATATCATACAACCTAGGCTCATCACTACATCAGTGTTGTAATGGTTAGCATGTCTAATCAGTTTTTCTAATATCATACAACCTAGGCTCATCACTACATCAGTGATGTAATGGTTAGCATATCTAATCAGTTTCTCTAATATCATACAACCTAGGCTCATCACTACATCAGTGGTGTAATGGTTAGCATGTCTAATCAGTTTCTCTAATACCATACAACCTAGGCTCATCACTACATCAGTAATGTAATGGTTAGCATGTCTAATCAGTTTCTCTAATACTATACAACCTAGGCTCATCACCACATCAGTGGTGTAATGGTTAGCATGTCTAATCAGTTTCTCTAATATCATACAACCTAGGCTCATCACTACATCAGTGGTGTAATGGTTAGCATGTCTAATCAGTTTCTCTAATATCATACAACCTAGGCTCATCACTACATCAGTGGTGTAATGGTTAGCATGTCTAATCAGTTTCTCTAATATCATACAACCTAGGCTCATCACTACATCAGTGGTGTAATGGTTAGCACGTCTAATCAGTTTCTCTAATATCATACAACCTAGGCTCATCACTACATCAGTGATGTAATGGTTAGCACGTCTAATCAGTTTCTCTAATATCATACAACCTAGGCTCATCACTACATCAGTGGTGTAATGGTTAGCATGTCTAATCAGTTTCTCTAATATCATACAACCTAGGCTCATCACCACATCAGTGGTGTAATGGTTAGCATGTCTAATCAGTTTCTCTAATATCATACAACCTAGGCTCATCACCACATCAGTGATGTAATGGTTAGCATGTCTAATCAGTTTCTCTAATATCATACAACCTAGGCTCATCACCACATCAGTGGTGTAATGGTTAGCATGTCTAATCAGTTTCTCTAATATCATACAACCTAGGCTCATCACTACATCAGTGATGTAATGGTTAGCATGTCTAATCAGTTTCTCTAATATCATATAACCTAGGCTCATCACCACATCAGTGGAGTAATGGTTAGCATGTCTAATCAGTTTCTCTAATACCATACAATCTAGACTCATCACTACATCAGTGGTGTAATGGTTAGCATGTGTAATCAGTTTCTCTAATACCATACAACCTAGGCTCATCACTACATCAGTGGTGTAATGGTTAGCATGTCTAATCAGTTTCTCTAATATCATACAACCTAGGCTCATCACTACATCAGTGATGTAATGGTTAGCATGTCTAATCAGTTTCTCTAATACCATACAACCTAGGCTCATCACCACATCAGTGGAGTAATGGTTAGCATGTCTAATCAGTTTCTCTAATATCATACAACCTAGGCTCATCACTACATCAGTGGTGTAATGGTTAGCATGTGTAATCAGTTTCTCTAATATCATACAACCTAGACTCATCACTACATCAGTGTTGTAATGGTTAGTATGTCTAATCAGTTTCTCTAATATCATACAACCTAGGCTCATCACCACATCAGTGGTGTAATGGTTAGCATGTCTAATCAGTTTCTCTAATATCATACAACCTAGGCTCATCACTACATCAGTGATGTAATGGTTAGCATGTCTAATCAGTTTCTCTAATATCATACAACCTAGACTCATCACTACATCAGTGATGTAATGCACTAATGGTTAGCATGTCTAATCAGTTTCTCTAATATCATACAATCTAGGCTCATCACCACATCAGTGGTGTAATGGTTAGCATGTCTAATCAGTTTCTCTAATATCATACAACCTAGACTCATCACTACATCAGTGATGTAATGCACTAATGGTTAGCATGTCTAATCAGTTTCTCTAATATCATACAATCTAGGCTCATCACCACATCAGTGGTGTAATGGTTAGTATGTCTAATCAGTTTCTCTAATACCATACAACCTAGGCTCATCACCACATCAGTGGTGTAATGGTTAGCATGTCTAATCAGTTTCTCTAATATCATACAACCTAGACTCATCACTACATCAGTGATGTAATGCACTAATGGTTAGCATGTCTAATCAGTTTCTCTAATATCATACAATCTAGGCTCATCACCACATCAGTGGTGTAATGGTTAGTATGTCTAATCAGTTTCTCTAATACCATACAACCTAGGCTCATCACCACATCAGTGGTGTAATGGTTAGCATGTCTAATCAGTTTCTCTAATATCATACAACCTAGGCTCATCACCACATCAGTGATGTAATGGTTAGCATGTCTAATCAGTTTCTCTAATATCATACAACCTAGACTCATCACTACATCAGTGATGTAATGGTTAGTATGCCTAATCAGTTTCTCTAATATCATACAACCTAGGCTCATCACTACATCAGTGATGTAATGGTTAGTATGCCCAATCAGTTTCTCTAATATCATACAACCTAGGCTCATCACTACGTCAGTGGTGTAATGGTTAGCATGTCTAATCAGTTTCTCTAATATCATACAACTTAGGCTCATCACCACATCAGTGATGTAATGGTTAGCATGTCTAATCAGTTTCTCTAATATCATACAACCTAGGCTCATCACTACATCAGTGATGTAATGGTTAGCATGTCTAATCAGTTTCTCTAATACCATACAACCTAGACTCATCACCACATCAGTGATGTAATGGTTAGTATGCCTAATCAGTTTCTCTAATACTATACAACCTAGGCTCATCACCACATCAGTGATGTAATGGTTAGCATGTCTAATCAGTTTCTCTAATATCATACAACCTAGGCTCATCACCACATCAGTGATGTAATGGTTAGTATGCCCAATCAGTTTCTCTAATACCATACAACCTAGGCTCATCACTACATCAGTGGTGTAATGGTTAGCATGTCTAATCAGTTTCTCTAATATCATACAACCTAGGCTCATCACCACATCAGTGATGTAATGGTTAGCATGTCTAATCAGTTTCTCTAATATCATACAACCTAGGCTCATCATTACATCAGTGATGTAATGGTTAGCATGTCTAATCAGTTTCTCTAATATCATACAACCTAGGCTCATCACCACATTAGTGGTGTAATGGTTAGTATGTCTAATCAGTTTCTCTAATACCATACAACCTAGGCTCATCACCACATCAGTGGTGTAATGGTTAGCATGTCTAATCAGTTTCTCTAATACCATACAACCTAGGCTCATCATTACATCAGTGATGTAATGGTTAGCATGTCTAATCAGTTTCTCTAATACCATACAACCTAGGCTCATCATTACATCAGTGATGTAATGGTTAGCATGTCTAATCAGTTTCTCTAATATCATACAACCTAGGCTCATCACTACATCAGTGGTGTAATGGTTAGCATGTCTAATCAGTTTCTCTAATACCATACAACCTAGGTTCATCACTACATCAGTGATGTAATGGTTAGTATGCCTAATCAGTTTCTCTAATACCATACATTCTAGGCTCATCACTACATCAGTGATGTAATGGTTAGAATGTCTAATCAGTTTCTCTAATATCATACAATCTAGGCTCATCACTACATCAGTGATGTAATGGTTAGCATGTCTAATCAGTTTCTCTAATAGCATACAACCTAGGCTCATCACTACATCAGTGATGTAATGATTAGCATGTCTAATCAGTTTCTCTAATATCATACAACCTAGGCTCATCACTACATCAGTGGTGTAATGGTTAGCATGTCTAATCAGTTTCTCTAATACCATACAACCTAGACTCATCACTACATCAGTGATGTAATGGTTAGTATGCCTAATCAGTTTCTCTAATATTTAGTATCATACAACCTAGGCTCATCACCACATCAGTGATGTAATGGTTAGCATGTCTAATCAGTTTCTCTAATAGCATACAACCTAGGCTCATCACATCAGTGATGTAATGGTTAGCATGTCTAATCAGTTTCTCTAATATCATACAACCTAGGCTCATCACTACATCAGTGATGTAATGGTTAGTATGCCCAATCAGTTTCTCTAATATCATACAACCTAGGCTCATCACTACGTCAGTGGTGTAATGGTTAGCATGTCTAATCAGTTTCTCTAATATCATACAACTTAGGCTCATCACCACATCAGTGATGTAATGGTTAGCATGTCTAATCAGTTTCTCTAATATCATACAACCTAGGCTCATCACTACATCAGTGATGTAATGGTTAGCATGTCTAATCAGTTTCTCTAATATCATACAACCTAGGCTCATCACCACATCAGTGGTGTAATGGTTAGCATGTCTAATCAGTTTCTCTAATACCATACAACCTAGACTCATCACCACATCAGTGATGTAATGGTTAGTATGCCTAATCAGTTTCTCTAATACTATACAACCTAGGCTCATCACCACATCAGTGATGTAATGGTTAGCATGTCTAATCAGTTTCTCTAATATCATACAACCTAGGCTCATCACTACATCAGTGTTGTAATGGTTAGTATGTCTAATCAGTTTCTCTAATATCATACAACCTAGGCTCATCACTACATCAGTGGTGTAATGGTTAGCATGTCTAATCAGTTTCTCTAATACCATACAACCTAGGCTCATCACTACATCAGTGTTGTAATGGTTAGTATGTCTAATCAGTTTCTCTAATATCATACAACCTAGGCTCATCACTACATCAGTGGTGTAATGGTTAGTATGTCTAATCAGTTTCTCTAATATCATACAACCTAGGCTCATCACTACATCAGTGTTGTAATGGTTAGCATGTCTAATCAGTTTCTCTAATACCATACAACCTAGGCTCATCACCACATCAGTGGTGTAATGGTTAGCATGTCTAATCAGTTTCTCTAATATCATACAACCTAGGCTCATCACTACATCAGTGTTGTAATGGTTAGTATGTCTAATCAGTTTCTCTAATATCATACAACCTAGGCTCATCACTACATCAGTGGTGTAATGGTTAGCATGTCTAATCAGTTTCTCTAATACCATACAACCTAGGCTCATCACCACATCAGTGGTGTAATGGTTAGCATGTCTAATCAGTTTCTCTAATATCATACAACCTAGGCTCATCACTACAACAGTGGTGTAATGGTTAGCATGTCTAATTAGTTTCTCTAGTATCATACAACCTAGGCTCATCACCACATCAGTGGTGTAATGGTTAGCATGTCTAATCAGTTTCTCTAATATCATACAACCTAGGCTCATCACTACATCAGTGTTGTAATGGTTAGCATGTCTAATCAGTTTCTCTAATATCATACAACCTAGGCTCATCACCACATTAGTGGTGTAATGGTTAGCATGTCTAATCAGTTTCTCTAATACCATACAACCTAGGCTCATCACTACATCAGTGGTGTAATGGTTAGCATGTCTAATCAGTTTCTCTAATATCATACAACCTAGGCTCATCACTACATCAGTGATGTAATGGTTAGCATGTCTAATCAGTTTCTCTAATATCATACAACCTAGGCTCATCACCACATCAGTGTTGTAATGGTTAGCATGTCTAATCAGTTTCTCTAATACCATACAACCTAGGCTCATCACTACATCAGTGATGTAATGGTTAGCATGTCTAATCAGTTTCTCTAATATCATACAACCTAGGCTCATCACTACTTCAGTGATGTAATGGTTAGCATGTCTAATCAGTTTCTCTAATATCATACAACCTAGGCTCATCACCACATCAGTGTTGTAATGGTTAGCATGTCTAATCAGTTTCTCTAATATCATACAACCTAGGCTCATCACCACATCAGTGGTGTAATGGTTAGTATGTCTAATCAGTTTCTCTAATACCATACAACCTAGGCTCATCACCACATCAGTGGTGTAATGGTTAGCATGTCTAATCAGTTTCTCTAATATCATACAACCTAGACGCATCACTACATCAGTGATGTAATGGTTAGCATGTCTAATCAGTTTCTCTAATACCATACAACCTAGGCTCATCACCACATCAGTGGTGTAATGGTTAGTATGTCTAATCAGTTTCTCTAATATCATACAACCTAGGCTCATCACTACATCAGTGTTGTAATGGTTAGCATGTCTAATCAGTTTCTCTAATATCATACAACCTAGGCTCATCACCACATCAGTGGTGTAATGGTTAGCATGTCTAATCAGTTTCTCTAATATCATACAACCTAGGCTCATCACCACATCAGTGGTGTAATGGTTAGCATGTCTAATCAGTTTCTCTAATATCATACAACCTAGGCTCATCACCACATGAGTGGTGTAATGGTTAGCATGTCTAATCAGTTTCTCTAATATCATACAACCTAGGCTCATCACTACATCAGTGGTGTAATGGTTAGCATGTCTAATCAGTTTCTCTAATATCATACAACCTAGGCTCATCACCACATCAGTGGTGTAATGGTTAGCATGTCTAATCAGTTTCTCTAATATCATACAACCTAGGCTCATCACTACATCAGTGTTGTAATGGTTAGCATGTCTAATCAGTTTCTCTAATATCATACAACCTAGGCTCATCACCACATCAGTGGTGTAATGGTTAGTATGTCTAATCAGTTTCTCTAATACCATACAACCTATGCTCATCACTACATCAGTGGTGTAATGGTTAGCATGTCTAATCAGTTTCTCTAATATCATACAACCTAGGCTCATCACTACATCAGTGTTGTAATGGTTAGCATGTCTAATCAGTTTCTCTAATATCATACAACCTAGGCTCATCACCACATCAGTGGTGTAATGGTTAGCATGTCTAATCAGTTTCTCTAATATCATACAACCTAGGCTCATCACTACATCAGTGTTGTAATGGTTAGCATGTCTAATCAGTTTCTCTAATATCATACAACCTAGGCTCATCACCACATCAGTGGTGTAATGGTTAGCATGTCTAATCAGTTTCTCTAATACCATACAACCTAGGCTCATCACTACACCAGTGGTGTAATGGTTAGCATGTCTAATCAGTTTCTCTAATATCATACAACCTAGGCTCATCACTACATCAGTGTTGTAATGGTTAGCATGTCTAATCAGTTTCTCTAATATCATACAACCTAGGCTCATCACCACATCAGTGGTGTAATGGTTAGCATGTCTAATCAGTTTCTCTAATATCATACAACCTAGGCTCATCACCACATCAGTGGTGTAATGGTTAGCATGTCTAATCAGTTTCTCTAATATCATACAACCTAGGCTCATCACCACATGAGTGGTGTAATGGTTAGCATGTCTAATCAGTTTCTCTAATATCATACAACCTAGGCTCATCACTACATCAGTGGTGTAATGGTTAGCATGTCTAATCAGTTTCTCTAATATCATACAACCTAGGCTCATCACCACATCAGTGGTGTAATGGTTAGCATGTCTAATCAGTTTCTCTAATATCATACAACCTAGGCTCATCACTACATCAGTGTTGTAATGGTTAGCATGTCTAATCAGTTTCTCTAATATCATACAACCTAGGCTCATCACCACATGAGTGGTGTAATGGTTAGTATGTCTAATCAGTTTCTCTAATACCATACAACCTATGCTCATCACTACATCAGTGGTGTAATGGTTAGCATGTCTAATCAGTTTCTCTAATATCATACAACCTAGGCTCATCACTACATCAGTGTTGTAATGGTTAGCATGTCTAATCAGTTTCTCTAATATCATACAACCTAGGCTCATCACCACATCAGTGGTGTAATGGTTAGCATGTCTAATCAGTTTCTCTAATATCATACAACCTAGGCTCATCACTACATCAGTGTTGTAATGGTTAGCATGTCTAATCAGTTTCTCTAATATCATACAACCTAGGCTCATCACCACATCAGTGGTGTAATGGTTAGCATGTCTAATCAGTTTCTCTAATACCATACAACCTAGGCTCATCACTACACCAGTGGTGTAATGGTTAGCATGTCTAATCAGTTTCTCTAATATCATACAACCTAGGCTCATCACCACATCAGTGTTGTAATGGTTAGCATGTCTAATCAGTTTCTCTAATATCATACAACCTAGACTCATCACCACATCAATGGTGTAATGGTTAGTATGCCTAATCAGTTTCTCTAATATCATACAACCTAGGCTCATCACTACATCAGTGTTGTAATGGTTAGCATGTCTAATCAGTTTCTCTAATATCATACAACCTAGGCTCATCACCACATCAGTGGTGTAATGGTTAGTATGTCTAATCAGTTTCTCTAATACCATACAACCTAGGCTCATCACCACATCAGTGATGTAATGGTTAGTATGTCTAATCAGTTTCTCTAATACCATACAACCTAGGCTCATCACCACATCAGTGGTGTAATGGTTAGCATGTCTAATCAGTTTCTCTAATATCATACAACCTAGGCTCATCACTACATCAGTGATGTAATGGTTAGCATGTCTAATCAGTTTCTCTAATATCATACAACCTAGACTCATCACTACATCAGTGATGTAATGCACTAATGGTTAGCATGTCTAATCAGTTTCTCTAATATCATACAATCTAGGCTCATCAACACATCAGTGGTGTAATGGTTAGCATGTCTAATCAGTTTCTCTAATATCATACAACCTAGACTCATCACTACATCAGTGATGTAATGCACTAATGGTTAGCATGTCTAATCAGTTTCTCTAATATCATACAATCTAGGCTCATCACCACATCAGTGGTGTAATGGTTAGTATGTCTAATCAGTTTCTCTAATATCATACAACCTAGGCTCATCACCACATCAGTGGTGTAATGGTTAGCATGTCTAATCAGTTTCTCTAATATCATACAACCTAGACTCATCACTACATCAGTGATGTAATGCACTAATGGTTAGCATGTCTAATCAGTTTCTCTAATATCATACAATCTAGGCTCATCACCACATCAGTGGTGTAATGGTTAGTATGTCTAATCAGTTTCTCTAATACCATACAACCTAGGCTCATCACCACATCAGTGGTGTAATGGTTAGCATGTCTAATCAGTTTCTCTAATATCATACAACCTAGGCTCATCACCACATCAGTGATGTAATGGTTAGCATGTCTAATCAGTTTCTCTAATATCATACAACCTAGACTCATCACTACATCAGTGATGTAATGGTTAGTATGCCTAATCAGTTTCTCTAATATCATACAACCTAGGCTCATCACTACATCAGTGATGTAATGGTTAGTATGCCCAATCAGTTTCTCTAATATCATACAACCTAGGCTCATCACTACGTCAGTGGTGTAATGGTTAGCATGTCTAATCAGTTTCTCTAATATCATACAACTTAGGCTCATCACTACATCAGTGATGTAATGGTTAGCATGTCTAATCAGTTTCTCTAATATCATACAACCTAGGCTCATCACTACATCAGTGATGTAATGGTTAGCATGTCTAATCAGTTTCTCTAATATTATACAACCTAGGCTCATCACCACATCAGTGGTGTAGTGGTTAGCATGTCTAATCAGTTTCTCTAATACCATACAACCTAGACTCATCACCACATCAGTGATGTAATGGTTAGTATGCCTAATCAGTTTCTCTAATACTATACAACCTAGGCTCATCACCACATCAGTGATGTAATGGTTAGCATGTCTAATCAGTTTCTCTAATATCATACAACCTAGGCTCATCACCACATCAGTGATGTAATGGTTAGTATGCCCAATCAGTTTCTCTAATACCATACAACCTAGGCTCATCACTACATCAGTGGTGTAATGGTTAGCATGTCTAATCAGTTTCTCTAATATCATACAACCTAGGCTCATCACCACATCAGTGATGTAATGGTTAGCATGTCTAATCAGTTTCTCTAATATCATACAACCTAGGCTCATCATTACATCAGTGATGTAATGGTTAGCATGTCTAATCAGTTTCTCTAATATCATACAACCTAGGCTCATCACCACATCAGTGGTGTAATGGTTAGTATGTCTAATCAGTTTCTCTAATACCATACAACCTAGGCTCATCACCACATCAGTGGTGTAATGGTTAGCATGTCTAATCAGTTTCTCTAATACCATACAACCTAGGCTCATCATTACATCAGTGATGTAATGGTTAGCATGTCTAATCAGTTTCTCTAATACCATACAACCTAGGCTCATCATTACATCAGTGATGTAATGGTTAGCATGTCTAATCAGTTTCTCTAATATCATACAACCTAGGCTCATCACTACATCAGTGGTGTAATGGTTAGCATGTCTAATCAGTTTCTCTAATACCATACAACCTAGGTTCATCACTACATCAGTGATGTAATGGTTAGTATGCCTAATCAGTTTCTCTAATACCATACATTCTAGGCTCATCACTACATCAGTGATGTAATGGTTAGCATGTCTAATCAGTTTCTCTAATATCATACAACCTAGGCTCATCACCACATCAGTGGTGTAATGGTTAGCATGTCTAATCAGTTTCTCTAATATCATACAACCTAGACTCATCACTACATCAGTGATGTAATGCACTAATGGTTAGCATGTCTAATCAGTTTCTCTAATATCATACAATCTAGGCTCATCACCACATCAGTGGTGTAATGGTTAGTATGTCTAATCAGTTTCTCTAATACCATACAACCTAGGCTCATCACCACATCAGTGGTGTAATGGTTAGCATGTCTAATCAGTTTCTCTAATATCATACAACCTAGGCTCATCACCACATCAGTGATGTAATGGTTAGCATGTCTAATCAGTTTCTCTAATATCATACAACCTAGACTCATCACTACATCAGTAATGTAATGGTTAGTATGCCTAATCAGTTTCTCTAATATCATACAACCTAGGCTCATCACTACATCAGTGATGTAATGGTTAGTATGCCCAATCAGTTTCTCTAATATCATACAACCTAGGCTCATCACTACGTCAGTGGTGTAATGGTTAGCATGTCTAATCAGTTTCTCTAATATCATACAACTTAGGCTCATCACTACATCAGTGATGTAATGGTTAGCATGTCTAATCAGTTTCTCTAATATCATACAACCTAGGCTCATCACTACATCAGTGATGTAATGGTTAGCATGTCTAATCAGTTTCTCTAATATCATACAACCTAGGCTCATCACCACATCAGTGGTGTAATGGTTAGCATGTCTAATCAGTTTCTCTAATACCATACAACCTAGACTCATCACCACATCAGTGATGTAATGGTTAGTATGCCTAATCAGTTTCTCTAATACTATACAACCTAGGCTCATCACCACATCAGTGATGTAATGGTTAGCATGTCTAATCAGTTTCTCTAATATCATACAACCTAGGCTCATCACCACATCAGTGATGTAATGGTTAGTATGCCCAATCAGTTTCTCTAATACCATACAACCTAGGCTCATCACTACATCAGTGGTGTAATGGTTAGCATGTCTAATCAGTTTCTCTAATATCATACAACCTAGGCTCATCACCACATCAGTGATGTAATGGTTAGCATGTCTAATCAGTTTCTCTAATATCATACAACCTAGGCTCATCATTACATCAGTGATGTAATGGTTAGCATGTCTAATCAGTTTCTCTAATATCATACAACCTAGGCTCATCACCACATCAGTGGTGTAATGGTTAGTATGTCTAATCAGTTTCTCTAATACCATACAACCTAGGCTCATCACCACATCAGTGGTGTAATGGTTAGCATGTCTAATCAGTTTCTCTAATACCATACAACCTAGGCTCATCATTACATCAGTGATGTAATGGTTAGCATGTCTAATCAGTTTCTCTAATACCATACAACCTAGGCTCATCATTACATCAGTGATGTAATGGTTAGCATGTCTAATCAGTTTCTCTAATATCATACAACCTAGGCTCATCACTACATCAGTGGTGTAATGGTTAGCATGTCTAATCAGTTTCTCTAATACCATACAACCTAGGTTCATCACTACATCAGTGATGTAATGGTTAGTATGCCTAATCAGTTTCTCTAATACCATACATTCTAGGCTCATCACTACATCAGTGATGTAATGGTTAGCATGTCTAATCAGTTTCTCTAATATCATACAATCTAGGCTCATCACTACATCAGTGATGTAATGGTTAGCATGTCTAATCAGTTTCTCTAATAGCATACAACCTAGGCGCATCACTACATCAGTGATGTAATGATTAGCATGTCTAATCAGTTTCTCTAATATCATACAACCTAGGCCCATCACTACATCAGTGGTGTAATGGTTAGCATGTCTAATCAGTTTCTCTAATACCATACAACCTAGACTCATCACTACATCAGTGATGTAATGGTTAGTATGCCTAATCAGTTTCTCTAATATTTAGTATCATACAACCTAGGCTCATCACCACATCAGTGATGTAATGGTTAGCATGTCTAATCAGTTTCTCTAATAGCATACAACCTAGGCTCATCACATCAGTGATGTAATGGTTAGCATGTCTAATCAGTTTCTCTAATATCATACAACCTAGGCTCATCACTACATCAGTGATGTAATGATTAGCATGTCTAATCAGTTTCTCTAATATCATACAACCTAGGCTCATCACTACATCAGTGGTGTAATGGTTAGCATGTCTAATCAGTTTCTCTAATACCATACCACCTAGGCTCATCACTACATCAGTGATGTAATGGTTAGCATGTCTAATCAGTTTCTCTAATATCATACAACCTAGGCTCATCACTACATCAGTGGTGTAATGGTTAGTATGCCTAATCAGTTTCTCTAATATCATACAACCTAGGCTCATCACTACATCAGTGATGTAATGGTTAGCATGTCTAATCAGTTTCTCTAATATCATACAAACTAGACTCATCACTACATCAGTGGTGTAATGGTTAGCATGTCTAATCAGTTTCTCTAATATCATACAACCTAGGCTCATCACCACATCAGTGATGTAATGGTTAGCATGTCTAATCAGTTTCTCTAATATCATACAACCTAGGCTCATCACTACATCAGTGGTGTAATGGTTAGCATGTCTAATCAGTTTCTCTAATATCATACAACCTAGGCTCATCACTACATCAGTGTTGTAATGGTTAGCATGTCTAATCAGTTTTTCTAATATCATACAACCTAGGCTCATCACTACATCAGTGATGTAATGGTTAGCATATCTAATCAGTTTCTCTAATATCATACAACCTACGCTCATCACTACATCAGTGGTGTAATGGTTAGCATGTCTAATCAGTTTCTCTAATACCATACAACCTAGGCTCATCACTACATCAGTAATGTAATGGTTAGCATGTCTAATCAGTTTCTCTAATACTATACAACCTAGGCTCATCACCACATCAGTGGTGTAATGGTTAGCATGTCTAATCAGTTTCTCTAATATCATACAACCTAGGCTCATCACTACATCAGTGGTGTAATGGTTAGCATGTCTAATCAGTTTCTCTAATATCATACAACCTAGGCTCATCACTACATCAGTGGTGTAATGGTTAGCATGTCTAATCAGTTTCTCTAATATCATACAACCTAGGCTCATCACTACATCAGTGGTGTAATGGTTAGCACGTCTAATCAGTTTCTCTAATATCATACAACCTAGGCTCATCACTACATCAGTGATGTAATGGTTAGCACGTCTAATCAGTTTCTCTAATATCATACAACCTAGGCTCATCACTACATCAGTGGTGTAATGGTTAGCATGTCTAATCAGTTTCTCTAATATCATACAACCTAGGCTCATCACCACATCAGTGGTGTAATGGTTAGCATGTCTAATCAGTTTCTCTAATATCATACAACCTAGGCTCATCACCACATCAGTGATGTAATGGTTAGCATGTCTAATCAGTTTCTCTAATATCATACAACCTAGGCTCATCACCACATCAGTGGTGTAATGGTTAGCATGTCTAATCAGTTTCTCTAATATCATACAACCTAGGCTCATCACTACATCAGTGATGTAATGGTTAGCATGTCTAATCAGTTTCTCTAATATCATATAACCTAGGCTCATCACCACATCAGTGGAGTAATGGTTAGCATGTCTAATCAGTTTCTCTAATACCATACAATCTAGACTCATCACTACATCAGTGGTGTAATGGTTAGCATGTGTAATCAGTTTCTCTAATACCATACAACCTAGGCTCATCACTACATCAGTGGTGTAATGGTTAGCATGTCTAATCAGTTTCTCTAATATCATACAACCTAGGCTCATCACTACATCAGTGATGTAATGGTTAGCATGTCTAATCAGTTTCTCTAATACCATACAACCTAGGCTCATCACCACATCAGTGGAGTAATGGTTAGCATGTCTAATCAGTTTCTCTAATATCATACAACCTAGGCTCATCACTACATCAGTGGTGTAATGGTTAGCATGTGTAATCAGTTTCTCTAATATCATACAACCTAGACTCATCACTACATCAGTGTTGTAATGGTTAGTATGTCTAATCAGTTTCTCTAATATCATACAACCTAGGCTCATCACCACATCAGTGGTGTAATGGTTAGCATGTCTAATCAGTTTCTCTAATATCATACAACCTAGGCTCATCACTACATCAGTGATGTAATGGTTAGCATGTCTAATCAGTTTCTCTAATATCATACAACCTAGACTCATCACTACATCAGTGATGTAATGCACTAATGGTTAGCATGTCTAATCAGTTTCTCTAATATCATACAATCTAGGCTCATCACCACATCAGTGGTGTAATGGTTAGCATGTCTAATCAGTTTCTCTAATATCATACAACCTAGACTCATCACTACATCAGTGATGTAATGCACTAATGGTTAGCATGTCTAATCAGTTTCTCTAATATCATACAATCTAGGCTCATCACCACATCAGTGGTGTAATGGTTAGTATGTCTAATCAGTTTCTCTAATACCATACAACCTAGGCTCATCACCACATCAGTGGTGTAATGGTTAGCATGTCTAATCAGTTTCTCTAATATCATACAACCTAGACTCATCACTACATCAGTGATGTAATGCACTAATGGTTAGCATGTCTAATCAGTTTCTCTAATATCATACAATCTAGGCTCATCACCACATCAGTGGTGTAATGGTTAGTATGTCTAATCAGTTTCTCTAATACCATACAACCTAGGCTCATCACCACATCAGTGGTGTAATGGTTAGCATGTCTAATCAGTTTCTCTAATATCATACAACCTAGGCTCATCACCACATCAGTGATGTAATGGTTAGCATGTCTAATCAGTTTCTCTAATATCATACAACCTAGACTCATCACTACATCAGTGATGTAATGGTTAGTATGCCTAATCAGTTTCTCTAATATCATACAACCTAGGCTCATCACTACATCAGTGATGTAATGGTTAGCATGTCTAATCAGTTTCTCTAATATCATACAACCTAGGCTCATCACTACATCAGTGGTGTAATGGTTAGTATGCCTAATCAGTTTCTCTAATATCATACAACCTAGGCTCATCACTACATCAGTGATGTAATGGTTAGCATGTCTAATCAGTTTCTCTAATATCATACAAACTAGACTCATCACTACATCAGTGGTGTAATGGTTAGCATGTCTAATCAGTTTCTCTAATATCATACAACCTAGGCTCATCACCACATCAGTGATGTAATGGTTAGCATGTCTAATCAGTTTCTCTAATATCATACAACCTAGGCTCATCACTACATCAGTGGTGTAATGGTTAGCATGTCTAATCAGTTTCTCTAATATCATACAACCTAGGCTCATCACTACATCAGTGTTGTAATGGTTAGCATGTCTAATCAGTTTTTCTAATATCATACAACCTAGGCTCATCACTACATCAGTGATGTAATGGTTAGCATATCTAATCAGTTTCTCTAATATCATACAACCTACGCTCATCACTACATCAGTGGTGTAATGGTTAGCATGTCTAATCAGTTTCTCTAATACCATACAACCTAGGCTCATCACTACATCAGTAATGTAATGGTTAGCATGTCTAATCAGTTTCTCTAATACTATACAACCTAGGCTCATCACCACATCAGTGGTGTAATGGTTAGCATGTCTAATCAGTTTCTCTAATATCATACAACCTAGGCTCATCACTACATCAGTGGTGTAATGGTTAGCATGTCTAATCAGTTTCTCTAATATCATACAACCTAGGCTCATCACTACATCAGTGGTGTAATGGTTAGCATGTCTAATCAGTTTCTCTAATATCATACAACCTAGGCTCATCACTACATCAGTGGTGTAATGGTTAGCACGTCTAATCAGTTTCTCTAATATCATACAACCTAGGCTCATCACTACATCAGTGATGTAATGGTTAGCACGTCTAATCAGTTTCTCTAATATCATACAACCTAGGCTCATCACTACATCAGTGGTGTAATGGTTAGCATGTCTAATCAGTTTCTCTAATATCATACAACCTAGGCTCATCACCACATCAGTGGTGTAATGGTTAGCATGTCTAATCAGTTTCTCTAATATCATACAACCTAGGCTCATCACCACATCAGTGATGTAATGGTTAGCATGTCTAATCAGTTTCTCTAATATCATACAACCTAGGCTCATCACCACATCAGTGGTGTAATGGTTAGCATGTCTAATCAGTTTCTCTAATATCATACAACCTAGGCTCATCACTACATCAGTGATGTAATGGTTAGCATGTCTAATCAGTTTCTCTAATATCATATAACCTAGGCTCATCACCACATCAGTGGAGTAATGGTTAGCATGTCTAATCAGTTTCTCTAATACCATACAATCTAGACTCATCACTACATCAGTGGTGTAATGGTTAGCATGTGTAATCAGTTTCTCTAATACCATACAACCTAGGCTCATCACTACATCAGTGGTGTAATGGTTAGCATGTCTAATCAGTTTCTCTAATATCATACAACCTAGGCTCATCACTACATCAGTGATGTAATGGTTAGCATGTCTAATCAGTTTCTCTAATACCATACAACCTAGGCTCATCACCACATCAGTGGAGTAATGGTTAGCATGTCTAATCAGTTTCTCTAATATCATACAACCTAGGCTCATCACTACATCAGTGGTGTAATGGTTAGCATGTGTAATCAGTTTCTCTAATATCATACAACCTAGACTCATCACTACATCAGTGTTGTAATGGTTAGTATGTCTAATCAGTTTCTCTAATATCATACAACCTAGGCTCATCACCACATCAGTGGTGTAATGGTTAGCATGTCTAATCAGTTTCTCTAATATCATACAACCTAGGCTCATCACTACATCAGTGATGTAATGGTTAGCATGTCTAATCAGTTTCTCTAATATCATACAACCTAGACTCATCACTACATCAGTGATGTAATGCACTAATGGTTAGCATGTCTAATCAGTTTCTCTAATATCATACAATCTAGGCTCATCACCACATCAGTGGTGTAATGGTTAGCATGTCTAATCAGTTTCTCTAATATCATACAACCTAGACTCATCACTACATCAGTGATGTAATGCACTAATGGTTAGCATGTCTAATCAGTTTCTCTAATATCATACAATCTAGGCTCATCACCACATCAGTGGTGTAATGGTTAGTATGTCTAATCAGTTTCTCTAATACCATACAACCTAGGCTCATCACCACATCAGTGGTGTAATGGTTAGCATGTCTAATCAGTTTCTCTAATATCATACAACCTAGACTCATCACTACATCAGTGATGTAATGCACTAATGGTTAGCATGTCTAATCAGTTTCTCTAATATCATACAATCTAGGCTCATCACCACATCAGTGGTGTAATGGTTAGTATGTCTAATCAGTTTCTCTAATACCATACAACCTAGGCTCATCACCACATCAGTGGTGTAATGGTTAGCATGTCTAATCAGTTTCTCTAATATCATACAACCTAGGCTCATCACCACATCAGTGATGTAATGGTTAGCATGTCTAATCAGTTTCTCTAATATCATACAACCTAGACTCATCACTACATCAGTGATGTAATGGTTAGTATGCCTAATCAGTTTCTCTAATATCATACAACCTAGGCTCATCACTACATCAGTGATGTAATGGTTAGTATGCCCAATCAGTTTCTCTAATATCATACAACCTAGGCTCATCACTACGTCAGTGGTGTAATGGTTAGCATGTCTAATCAGTTTCTCTAATATCATACAACTTAGGCTCATCACCACATCAGTGATGTAATGGTTAGCATGTCTAATCAGTTTCTCTAATATCATACAACCTAGGCTCATCACTACATCAGTGATGTAATGGTTAGCATGTCTAATCAGTTTCTCTAATACCATACAACCTAGACTCATCACCACATCAGTGATGTAATGGTTAGTATGCCTAATCAGTTTCTCTAATACTATACAACCTAGGCTCATCACCACATCAGTGATGTAATGGTTAGCATGTCTAATCAGTTTCTCTAATATCATACAACCTAGGCTCATCACCACATCAGTGATGTAATGGTTAGTATGCCCAATCAGTTTCTCTAATACCATACAACCTAGGCTCATCACTACATCAGTGGTGTAATGGTTAGCATGTCTAATCAGTTTCTCTAATATCATACAACCTAGGCTCATCACCACATCAGTGATGTAATGGTTAGCATGTCTAATCAGTTTCTCTAATATCATACAACCTAGGCTCATCATTACATCAGTGATGTAATGGTTAGCATGTCTAATCAGTTTCTCTAATATCATACAACCTAGGCTCATCACCACATTAGTGGTGTAATGGTTAGTATGTCTAATCAGTTTCTCTAATACCATACAACCTAGGCTCATCACCACATCAGTGGTGTAATGGTTAGCATGTCTAATCAGTTTCTCTAATACCATACAACCTAGGCTCATCATTACATCAGTGATGTAATGGTTAGCATGTCTAATCAGTTTCTCTAATACCATACAACCTAGGCTCATCATTACATCAGTGATGTAATGGTTAGCATGTCTAATCAGTTTCTCTAATATCATACAACCTAGGCTCATCACTACATCAGTGGTGTAATGGTTAGCATGTCTAATCAGTTTCTCTAATACCATACAACCTAGGTTCATCACTACATCAGTGATGTAATGGTTAGTATGCCTAATCAGTTTCTCTAATACCATACATTCTAGGCTCATCACTACATCAGTGATGTAATGGTTAGAATGTCTAATCAGTTTCTCTAATATCATACAATCTAGGCTCATCACTACATCAGTGATGTAATGGTTAGCATGTCTAATCAGTTTCTCTAATAGCATACAACCTAGGCTCATCACTACATCAGTGATGTAATGATTAGCATGTCTAATCAGTTTCTCTAATATCATACAACCTAGGCTCATCACTACATCAGTGGTGTAATGGTTAGCATGTCTAATCAGTTTCTCTAATACCATACAACCTAGACTCATCACTACATCAGTGATGTAATGGTTAGTATGCCTAATCAGTTTCTCTAATATTTAGTATCATACAACCTAGGCTCATCACCACATCAGTGATGTAATGGTTAGCATGTCTAATCAGTTTCTCTAATAGCATACAACCTAGGCTCATCACATCAGTGATGTAATGGTTAGCATGTCTAATCAGTTTCTCTAATATCATACAACCTAGGCTCATCACTACATCAGTGATGTAATGGTTAGTATGCCCAATCAGTTTCTCTAATATCATACAACCTAGGCTCATCACTACGTCAGTGGTGTAATGGTTAGCATGTCTAATCAGTTTCTCTAATATCATACAACTTAGGCTCATCACCACATCAGTGATGTAATGGTTAGCATGTCTAATCAGTTTCTCTAATATCATACAACCTAGGCTCATCACTACATCAGTGATGTAATGGTTAGCATGTCTAATCAGTTTCTCTAATATCATACAACCTAGGCTCATCACCACATCAGTGGTGTAATGGTTAGCATGTCTAATCAGTTTCTCTAATACCATACAACCTAGACTCATCACCACATCAGTGATGTAATGGTTAGTATGCCTAATCAGTTTCTCTAATACTATACAACCTAGGCTCATCACCACATCAGTGATGTAATGGTTAGCATGTCTAATCAGTTTCTCTAATATCATACAACCTAGGCTCATCACCACATCAGTGATGTAATGGTTAGTATGCCCAATCAGTTTCTCTAATACCATACAACCTAGGCTCATCACTACATCAGTGGTGTAATGGTTAGCATGTCTAATCAGTTTCTCTAATATCATACAACCTAGGCTCATCACCACATCAGTGATGTAATGGTTAGCATGTCTAATCAGTTTCTCTAATATCATACAACCTAGGCTCATCATTACATCAGTGATGTAATGGTTAGCATGTCTAATCAGTTTCTCTAATATCATACAACCTAGGCTCATCACCACATCAGTGGTGTAATGGTTAGTATGTCTAATCAGTTTCTCTAATACCATACAACCTAGGCTCATCACCACATCAGTGGTGTAATGGTTAGCATGTCTAATCAGTTTCTCTAATACCATACAACCTAGGCTCATCATTACATCAGTGATGTAATGGTTAGCATGTCTAATCAGTTTCTCTAATACCATACAACCTAGGCTCATCATTACATCAGTGATGTAATGGTTAGCATGTCTAATCAGTTTCTCTAATATCATACAACCTAGGCTCATCACTACATCAGTGGTGTAATGGTTAGCATGTCTAATCAGTTTCTCTAATACCATACAACCTAGGTTCATCACTACATCAGTGATGTAATGGTTAGTATGCCTAATCAGTTTCTCTAATACCATACATTCTAGGGTCATCACTACATCAGTGATGTAATGGTTAGAATGTCTAATCAGTTTCTCTAATATCATACAATCTAGGCTCATCACTACATCAGTGATGTAATGGTTAGCATGTCTAATCAGTTTCTCTAATAGCATACAACCTAGGCTCATCACTACATCAGTGATGTAATGATTAGCATGTCTAATCAGTTTCTCTAATATCATACAACCTAGGCTCATCACTACATCAGTGGTGTAATGGTTAGCATGTCTAATCAGTTTCTCTAATACCATACAACCTAGACTCATCACTACATCAGTGATGTAATGGTTAGTATGCCTAATCAGTTTCTCTAATATTTAGTATCATACAACCTAGGCTCATCACCACATCAGTGATGTAATGGTTAGCATGTCTAATCAGTTTCTCTAATAGCATACAACCTAGGCTCATCACATCAGTGATGTAATGGTTAGCATGTCTAATCAGTTTCTCTAATATCATACAACCTAGGCTCATCACTACATCAGTGATGTAATGATTAGCATGTCTAATCAGTTTCTCTAATATCATACAACCTAGGCTCATCACTACATCAGTGGTGTAATGGTTAGCATGTCTAATCAGTTTCTCTAATACCATACCACCTAGGCTCATCACTACATCAGTGATGTAATGGTTAGCATGTCTAATCAGTTTCTCTAATATCATACAACCTAGGCTCATCACTACATCAGTGGTGTAATGGTTAGTATGCCTAATCAGTTTCTCTAATATCATACAACCTAGGCTCATCACTACATCAGTGATGTAATGGTTAGCATGTCTAATCAGTTTCTCTAATATCATACAACCTAGACTCATCACTACATCAGTGATGTAATGCACTAATGGTTAGCATGTCTAATCAGTTTCTCTAATATCATACAATCTAGGCTCATCACCACATCAGTGGTGTAATGGTTAGCATGTCTAATCAGTTTCTCTAATATCATACAACCTAGACTCATCACTACATCAGTGATGTAATGCACTAATGGTTAGCATGTCTAATCAGTTTCTCTAATATCATACAATCTAGGCTCATCACCACATCAGTGGTGTAATGGTTAGTATGTCTAATCAGTTTCTCTAATACCATACAACCTAGGCTCATCACCACATCAGTGGTGTAATGGTTAGCATGTCTAATCAGTTTCTCTAATATCATACAACCTAGACTCATCACTACATCAGTGATGTAATGCACTAATGGTTAGCATGTCTAATCAGTTTCTCTAATATCATACAATCTAGGCTCATCACCACATCAGTGGTGTAATGGTTAGTATGTCTAATCAGTTTCTCTAATACCATACAACCTAGGCTCATCACCACATCAGTGGTGTAATGGTTAGCATGTCTAATCAGTTTCTCTAATATCATACAACCTAGGCTCATCACCACATCAGTGATGTAATGGTTAGCATGTCTAATCAGTTTCTCTAATATCATACAACCTAGACTCATCACTACATCAGTGATGTAATGGTTAGTATGCCTAATCAGTTTCTCTAATATCATACAACCTAGGCTCATCACTACATCAGTGATGTAATGGTTAGTATGCCCAATCAGTTTCTCTAATATCATACAACCTAGGCTCATCACTACGTCAGTGGTGTAATGGTTAGCATGTCTAATCAGTTTCTCTAATATCATACAACTTAGGCTCATCACCACATCAGTGATGTAATGGTTAGCATGTCTAATCAGTTTCTCTAATATCATACAACCTAGGCTCATCACTACATCAGTGATGTAATGGTTAGCATGTCTAATCAGTTTCTCTAATATCATACAACCTAGGCTCATCACCACATCAGTGGTGTAATGGTTAGCATGTCTAATCAGTTTCTCTAATACCATACAACCTAGACTCATCACCACATCAGTGATGTAATGGTTAGTATGCCTAATCAGTTTCTCTAATACTATACAACCTAGGCTCATCACCACATCAGTGATGTAATGGTTAGCATGTCTAATCAGTTTCTCTAATATCATACAACCTAGGCTCATCACCACATCAGTGATGTAATGGTTAGTATGCCCAATCAGTTTCTCTAATACCATACAACCTAGGCTCATCACTACATCAGTGGTGTAATGGTTAGCATGTCTAATCAGTTTCTCTAATATCATACAACTTAGGCTCATCACCACATCAGTGATGTAATGGTTAGCATGTCTAATCAGTTTCTCTAATATCATACAACCTAGGCTCATCACTACATCAGTGATGTAATGGTTAGCATGTCTAATCAGTTTCTCTAATATCATACAACCTAGGCTCATCACCACATCAGTGGTGTAATGGTTAGCATGTCTAATCAGTTTCTCTAATACCATACAACCTAGACTCATCACCACATCAGTGATGTAATGGTTAGTATGCCTAATCAGTTTCTCTAATACTATACAACCTAGGCTCATCACCACATCAGTGATGTAATGGTTAGCATGTCTAATCAGTTTCTCTAATATCATACAACCTAGGCTCATCACCACATCAGTGATGTAATGGTTAGTATGCCCAATCAGTTTCTCTAATACCATACAACCTAGGCTCATCACTACATCAGTGGTGTAATGGTTAGCATGTCTAATCAGTTTCTCTAATATCATACAACCTAGGCTCATCACCACATCAGTGATGTAATGGTTAGCATGTCTAATCAGTTTCTCTAATATCATACAACCTAGGTTCATCATTACATCAGTGATGTAATGGTTAGCATGTCTAATCAGTTTCTCTAATATCATACAACCTAGGCTCATCACCACATCAGTGGTGTAATGGTTAGTATGTCTAATCAGTTTCTCTAATACCATACAACCTAGGCTCATCACCACATCAGTGGTGTAATGGTTAGCATGTCTAATCAGTTTCTCTAATATCATACAACCTAGGCTCATCATTACATCAGTGATGTAATGGTTAGCATGTCTAATCAGTTTCTCTAATACCATACAACCTAGGCTCATCATTACATCAGTGATGTAATGGTTAGCATGTCTAATCAGTTTCTCTAATATCATACAACCTAGGCTCATCACTACATCAGTGGTGTAATGGTTAGCATGTCTAATCAGTTTCTCTAATACCATACAACCTAGGTTCATCACTACATCAGTGATGTAATGGTTAGTATGCCTAATCAGTTTCTCTAATACCATACATTCTAGGCTCATCACTACATCAGTGATGTAATGGTTAGAATGTCTAATCAGTTTCTCTAATATCATACAATCTAGGCTCATCACTACATCAGTGATGTAATGGTTAGCATGTCTAATCAGTTTCTCTAATAGCATACAACCTAGGCTCATCACTACATCAGTGATGTAATGATTAGCATGTCTAATCAGTTTCTCTAATATCATACAACCTAGGCTCATCACTACATCAGTGGTGTAATGGTTAGCATGTCTAATCAGTTTCTCTAATACCATACAACCTAGACTCATCACTACATCAGTGATGTAATGGTTAGTATGCCTAATCAGTTTCTCTAATATTTAGTATCATACAACCTAGGCTCATCACCACATCAGTGATGTAATGGTTAGCATGTCTAATCAGTTTCTCTAATAGCATACAACCTAGGCTCATCACATCAGTGATGTAATGGTTAGCATGTCTAATCAGTTTCTCTAATATCATACAACCTAGGCTCATCACTACATCAGTGATGTAATGATTAGCATGTCTAATCAGTTTCTCTAATATCATACAACCTAGGCTCATCACTACATCAGTGGTGTAATGGTTAGCATGTCTAATCAGTTTCTCTAATACCATACCACCTAGGCTCATCACTACATCAGTGATGTAATGGTTAGCATGTCTAATCAGTTTCTCTAATATCATACAACCTAGGCTCATCACTACATCAGTGGTGTAATGGTTAGTATGCCTAATCAGTTTCTCTAATATCATACAACCTAGGCTCATCACTACATCAGTGATGTAATGGTTAGCATGTCTAATCAGTTTCTCTAATATCATACAACCTAGACTCATCACTACATCAGTGATGTAATGCACTAATGGTTAGCATGTCTAATCAGTTTCTCTAATATCATACAATCTAGGCTCATCACCACATCAGTGGTGTAATGGTTAGCATGTCTAATCAGTTTCTCTAATATCATACAACCTAGACTCATCACTACATCAGTGATGTAATGCACTAATGGTTAGCATGTCTAATCAGTTTCTCTAATATCATACAATCTAGGCTCATCACCACATCAGTGGTGTAATGGTTAGTATGTCTAATCAGTTTCTCTAATACCATACAACCTAGGCTCATCACCACATCAGTGGTGTAATGGTTAGCATGTCTAATCAGTTTCTCTAATATCATACAACCTAGACTCATCACTACATCAGTGATGTAATGCACTAATGGTTAGCATGTGTAATCAGTTTCTCTAATATCATACAATCTAGGCTCATCACCACATCAGTGGTGTAATGGTTAGTATGTCTAATCAGTTTCTCTAATACCATACAACCTAGGCTCATCACCACATCAGTGGTGTAATGGTTAGCATGTCTAATCAGTTTCTCTAATATCATACAACCTAGGCTCATCACCACATCAGTGATGTAATGGTTAGCATGTCTAATCAGTTTCTCTAATATCATACAACCTAGACTCATCACTACATCAGTGATGTAATGGTTAGTATGCCTAATCAGTTTCTCTAATATCATACAACCTAGGCTCATCACTACATCAGTGATGTAATGGTTAGTATGCCCAATCAGTTTCTCTAATATCATACAACCTAGGCTCATCACTACGTCAGTGGTGTAATGGTTAGCATGTCTAATCAGTTTCTCTAATATCATACAACTTAGGCTCATCACCACATCAGTGATGTAATGGTTAGCATGTCTAATCAGTTTCTCTAATATCATACAACCTAGGCTCATCACTACATCAGTGATGTAATGGTTAGCATGTCTAATCAGTTTCTCTAATATCATACAACCTAGGCTCATCACCACATCAGTGGTGTAATGGTTAGCATGTCTAATCAGTTTCTCTAATACCATACAACCTAGACTCATCACCACATCAGTGATGTAATGGTTAGTATGCCTAATCAGTTTCTCTAATACTATACAACCTAGGCTCATCACCACATCAGTGATGTAATGGTTAGCATGTCTAATCAGTTTCTCTAATATCATACAACCTAGGCTCATCACCACATCAGTGATGTAATGGTTAGTATGCCCAATCAGTTTCTCTAATACCATACAACCTAGGCTCATCACTACATCAGTGGTGTAATGGTTAGCATGTCTAATCAGTTTCTCTAATATCATACAACCTAGGCTCATCACCACATCAGTGATGTAATGGTTAGCATGTCTAATCAGTTTCTCTAATATCATACAACCTAGGCTCATCATTACATCAGTGATGTAATGGTTAGCATGTCTAATCAGTTTCTCTAATATCATACAACCTAGGCTCATCACCACATCAGTGGTGTAATGGTTAGTATGTCTAATCAGTTTCTCTAATACCATACAACCTAGGCTCATCACCACATCAGTGGTGTAATGGTTAGCATGTCTAATCAGTTTCTCTAATACCATACAACCTAGGCTCATCATTACATCAGTGATGTAATGGTTAGCATGTCTAATCAGTTTCTCTAATACCATACAACCTAGGCTCATCATTACATCAGTGATGTAATGGTTAGCATGTCTAATCAGTTTCTCTAATATCATACAACCTAGGCTCATCACTACATCAGTGGTGTAATGGTTAGCATGTCTAATCAGTTTCTCTAATACCATACAACCTAGGTTCATCACTACATCAGTGATGTAATGGTTAGTATGCCTAATCAGTTTCTCTAATACCATACATTCTAGGCTCATCACTACATCAGTGATGTAATGGTTAGAATGTCTAATCAGTTTCTCTAATATCATACAATCTAGGCTCATCACTACATCAGTGATGTAATGGTTAGCATGTCTAATCAGTTTCTCTAATAGCATACAACCTAGGCTCATCACTACATCAGTGATGTAATGATTAGCATGTCTAATCAGTTTCTCTAATATCATACAACCTAGGCTCATCACTACATCAGTGGTGTAATGGTTAGCATGTCTAATCAGTTTCTCTAATACCATACAACCTAGACTCATCACTACATCAGTGATGTAATGGTTAGTATGCCTAATCAGTTTCTCTAATATTTAGTATCATACAACCTAGGCTCATCACCACATCAGTGATGTAATGGTTAGCATGTCTAATCAGTTTCTCTAATAGCATACAACCTAGGCTCATCACATCAGTGATGTAATGGTTAGCATGTCTAATCAGTTTCTCTAATATCATACAACCTAGGCTCATCACTACATCAGTGATGTAATGATTAGCATGTCTAATCAGTTTCTCTAATATCATACAACCTAGGCTCATCACTACATCAGTGGTGTAATGGTTAGCATGTCTAATCAGTTTCTCTAATACCATACCACCTAGGCTCATCACTACATCAGTGATGTAATGGTTAGCATGTCTAATCAGTTTCTCTAATATCATACAACCTAGGCTCATCACTACATCAGTGGTGTAATGGTTAGTATGCCTAATCAGTTTCTCTAATATCATACAACCTAGGCTCATCACTACATCAGTGATGTAATGGTTAGCATGTCTAATCAGTTTCTCTAATATCATACAACCTAGACTCATCACTACATCAGTGATGTAATGCACTAATGGTTAGCATGTCTAATCAGTTTCTCTAATATCATACAATCTAGGCTCATCACCACATCAGTGGTGTAATGGTTAGCATGTCTAATCAGTTTCTCTAATATCATACAACCTAGACTCATCACTACATCAGTGATGTAATGCACTAATGGTTAGCATGTCTAATCAGTTTCTCTAATATCATACAATCTAGGCTCATCACCACATCAGTGGTGTAATGGTTAGCATGTCTAATCAGTTTCTCTAATATCATACAACCTAGACTCATCACTACATCAGTGGTGTAATGGTTAGCATGTCTAATCAGTTTCTCTAATATCATACAACCTAGGCTCATCACCACATCAGTGATGTAATGGTTAGCATGTCTAATCAGTTTCTCTAATATCATACAACCTAGGCTCATCACTACATCAGTGGTGTAATGGTTAGCATGTCTAATCAGTTTCTCTAATATCATACAACCTAGGCTCATCACCACATCAGTGATGTAATGGTTAGTATGCCCAATCAGTTTCTCTAATACCATACAACCTAGGCTCATCACTACATCAGTGGTGTAATGGTTAGCATGTCTAATCAGTTTCTCTAATATCATACAACCTAGGCTCATCACTACATCAGTGGTGTAATGGTTAGCATGTCTAATCAGTTTCTCTAATACCATACAACCTAGGTTCATCACTACATCAGTGATGTAATGGTTAGTATGCCTAATCAGTTTCTCTAATACCATACATTCTAGGCTCATCACTACATCAGTGATGTAATGGTTAGAATGTCTAATCAGTTTCTCTAATATCATACAATCTAGGCTCATCACTACATCAGTGATGTAATGGTTAGCATGTCTAATCAGTTTCTCTAATAGCATACAACCTAGGCTCATCACTACATCAGTGATGTAATGATTAGCATGTCTAATCAGTTTCTCTAATATCATACAACCTAGGCTCATCACTACATCAGTGGTGTAATGGTTAGCATGTCTAATCAGTTTCTCTAATACCATACAACCTAGACTCATCACTACATCAGTGATGTAATGGTTAGTATGCCTAATCAGTTTCTCTAATATTTAGTATCATACAACCTAGGCTCATCACCACATCAGTGATGTAATGGTTAGCATGTCTAATCAGTTTCTCTAATAGCATACAACCTAGGCTCATCACATCAGTGATGTAATGGTTAGCATGTCTAATCAGTTTCTCTAATATCATACAACCTAGGCTCATCACTACATCAGTGATGTAATGATTAGCATGTCTAATCAGTTTCTCTAATATCATACAACCTAGGCTCATCACTACATCAGTGGTGTAATGGTTAGCATGTCTAATCAGTTTCTCTAATACCATACCACCTAGGCTCATCACTACATCAGTGATGTAATGGTTAGCATGTCTAATCAGTTTCTCTAATATCATACAACCTAGGCTCATCACTACATCAGTGGTGTAATGGTTAGTATGCCTAATCAGTTTCTCTAATATCATACAACCTAGGCTCATCACTACATCAGTGATGTAATGGTTAGCATGTCTAATCAGTTTCTCTAATATCATACAACCTAGACTCATCACTACATCAGTGGTGTAATGGTTAGCATGTCTAATCAGTTTCTCTAATATCATACAACCTAGGCTCATCACCACATCAGTGATGTAATGGTTAGCATGTCTAATCAGTTTCTCTAATATCATACAACCTAGGCTCATCACTACATCAGTGGTGTAATGGTTAGCATGTCTAATCAGTTTCTCTAATATCATACAACCTAGGCTCATCACCACATCAGTGATGTAATGGTTAGTATGCCCAATCAGTTTCTCTAATACCATACAACCTAGGCTCATCACTACATCAGTGGTGTAATGGTTAGCATGTCTAATCAGTTTCTCTAATATCATACAACCTAGGCTCATCACCACATCAGTGATGTAATGGTTAGCATGTCTAATCAGTTTCTCTAATATCATACAACCTAGGCTCATCATTACATCAGTGATGTAATGGTTAGCATGTCTAATCAGTTTCTCTAATATCATACAACCTAGGCTCATCACCACATCAGTGGTGTAATGGTTAGTATGTCTAATCAGTTTCTCTAATACCATACAACCTAGGCTCATCACCACATCAGTGGTGTAATGGTTAGCATGTCTAATCAGTTTCTCTAATACCATACAACCTAGGCTCATCATTACATCAGTGATGTAATGGTTAGCATGTCTAATCAGTTTCTCTAATACCATACAACCTAGGCTCATCATTACATCAGTGATGTAATGGTTAGCATGTCTAATCAGTTTCTCTAATATCATACAACCTAGGCTCATCACTACATCAGTGGTGTAATGGTTAGCATGTCTAATCAGTTTCTCTAATACCATACAACCTAGGTTCATCACTACATCAGTGATGTAATGGTTAGTATGCCTAATCAGTTTCTCTAATATCATACAATCTAGGCTCATCACTACATCAGTGATGTAATGGTTAGCATGTCTAATCAGTTTCTCTAATAGCATACAACCTAGGCTCATCACTACATCAGTGATGTAATGATTAGCATGTCTAATCAGTTTCTCTAATATCATACAACCTAGGCTCATCACTACATCAGTGGTGTAATGGTTAGCATGTCTAATCAGTTTCTCTAATACCATACAACCTAGACTCATCACTACATCAGTGATGTAATGGTTAGTATGCCTAATCAGTTTCTCTAATATTTAGTATCATACAACCTAGGCTCATCACCACATCAGTGATGTAATGGTTAGCATGTCTAATCAGTTTCTCTAATAGCATACAACCTAGGCTCATCACATCAGTGATGTAATGGTTAGCATGTCTAATCAGTTTCTCTAATATCATACAACCTAGGCTCATCACTACATCAGTGATGTAATGATTAGCATGTCTAATCAGTTTCTCTAATATCATACAACCTAGGCTCATCACTACATCAGTGGTGTAATGGTTAGCATGTCTAATCAGTTTCTCTAATACCATACAACCTAGGCTCATCACTACATCAGTGATGTAATGGTTAGCATGTCTAATCAGTTTCTCTAATATCATACAACCTAGGCTCATCACTACATCAGTGGTGTAATGGTTAGTATGCCTAATCAGTTTCTCTAATATCATACAACCTAGGCTCATCACTACATCAGTGATGTAATGGTTAGCATGTCTAATCAGTTTCTCTAATATCATACAACCTAGACTCATCACTACATCAGTGGTGTAATGGTTAGCATGTCTAATCAGTTTCTCTAATATCATACAACCTAGGCTCATCACCACATCAGTGATGTAATGGTTAGCATGTCTAATCAGTTTCTCTAATATCATACAACCTAGGCTCATCACTACATCAGTGGTGTAATGGTTAGCATGTCTAATCAGTTTCTCTAATATCATACAACCTAGGCTCATCACTACATCAGTGTTGTAATGGTTAGCATGTCTAATCAGTTTTTCTAATATCATACAACCTAGGCTCATCACTACATCAGTGATGTAATGGTTAGCATGTCTAATCAGTTTCTCTAATATCATACAACCTAGGCTCATCACTACATCAGTGGTGTAATGGTTAGCATGTCTAATCAGTTTCTCTAATATCATACAACCTAGGCTCATCACTACATCAGTGTTGTAATGGTTAGCATGTCTAATCAGTTTCTCTAATACCATACAACCTAGGCTCATCACTACATCAGTAATGTAATGGTTAGCATGTCTAATCAGTTTCTCTAATACTATACAACCTAGGCTCATCACCACATCAGTGGTGTAATGGTTAGCATGTCTAATCAGTTTCTCTAATATCATACAACCTAGGCTCATCACTACATCAGTGGTGTAATGGTTAGCATGTCTAATCAGTTTCTCTAATATCATACAACCTAGGCTCATCACTACATCAGTGGTGTAATGGTTAGCATGTCTAATCAGTTTCTCTAATATCATACAACCTAGGCTCATCACTACATCAGTGGTGTAATGGTTAGCACGTCTAATCAGTTTCTCTAATATCATACAACCTAGGCTCATCACTACATCAGTGATGTAATGGTTAGCATGTCTAATCAGTTTCTCTAATATCATACAACCTAGGCTCATCACTACATCAGTGGTGTAATGGTTAGCATGTCTAATCAGTTTCTCTAATATCATACAACCTAGGCTCATCACCACATTAGTGGTGTAATGGTTAGCATGTCTAATCAGTTTCTCTAATATCATACAACCTAGGCTCATCACCACATCAGTGGTGTAATGGTTAGCATGTCTAATCAGTTTCTCTAATATCATACAACCTAGGCTCATCACCACATCAGTGGTGTAATGGTTAGCATGTCTAATCAGTTTCTCTAATATCATACAACCTAGGCTCATCACCACATCAGTGATGTAATGGTTAGCATGTCTAATCAGTTTCTCTAATATCATACAACCTAGGTTCATCACCACATCAGTGGTGTAATGGTTAGCATGTCTAATCAGTTTCTCTAATATCATACAACCTAGGCTCATCACTACATCAGTGATGTAATGGTTAGCATGTCTAATCAGTTTCTCTAATATCATATAACCTAGGCTCATCACCACATCAGTGGAGTAATGGTTAGCATGTCTAATCAGTTTCTCTAATACCATACAACCTAGACTCATCACTACATCAGTGGTGTAATGGTTAGCATGTGTAATCAGTTTCTCTAATACCATACAACCTAGGCTCATCACTACATCAGTGGTGTAATGGTTAGCATGTCTAATCAGTTTCTCTAATATCATACAACCTAGGCTCATCACTACATCAGTGATGTAATGGTTAGCATGTCTAATCAGTTTCTCTAATACCATACAACCTAGGCTCATCACCACATCAGTGGAGTAATGGTTAGCATGTCTAATCAGTTTCTCTAATATCATACAACCTAGGCTCATCACTACATCAGTGGTGTAATGGTTAGCATGTGTAATCAGTTTCTCTAATACCATACAACCTAGGCTCATCACTACATCAGTGGTGTAATGGTTAGCATGTCTAATCAGTTTCTCTAATACCATACAACCTAGGCTCATCACCACATCAGTGGTGTAATGGTTAGCATGTCTAATCAGTTTCTCTAATATCATACAACCTAGGCTCATCACCACATTAGTGGTGTAATGGTTAGCATGTCTAATCAGTTTCTCTAATATCATACAACCTAGACTCATCACTACATCAGTGTTGTAATGGTTAGTATGTCTAATCAGTTTCTCTAATATCATACAACCTAGGCTCATCACCACATCAGAGGTGTAATGGTTAGCATGTCTAATCAGTTTCTCTAATATCATACAACCTAGGCTCATCACTACATCAGTGATGTAATGGTTAGCATGTCTAATCAGTTTCTCTAATATCATACAACCTAGGCTCATCACCACATCAGTGATGTAATGGTTAGCATGTCTAATCAGTTTCTCTAATATCATACAACCTAGGCTCATCACTACATCAGTGGTGTAATGGTTAGCATGTCTAATCAGTTTCTCTAATACCATACAACCTAGGCTCATCACCACATCAGTGGAGTAATGGTTAGCATGTCTAATCAGTTTCTCTAATATCATACAACCTAGGCTCATCACCACATCAGTGATGTAATGGTTAGCATGTCTAATCAGTTTCTCTAATACCATACAACCTAGACTCATCACTACATCAGTGATGTAATGGTTAGTATGTCTAATCAGTTTCTCTAATATCATACAACCTAGGCTCATCACCACATCAGTGGTGTAATGGTTAGCATGCCTAATCAGTTTCTCTAATACCATACAACCTAGGTTCATCACTACATGAGTGGTGTAATGGTTAGCATGTCTAATCAGTTTCTCTAATATCATACAACCTAGACTCATCACTACATCAGTGATGTAATGGTTAGCATGTCTAATCAGTTTCTCTAATATCATACAACCTAGGCTCATCACTACATCAGTGGTGTAATGGTTAGCATGTCTAATCAGTTTCTCTAATATCATACAACCTAGGCTCATCACTACATCAGTGATGTAATGGTTAGCATGTCTAATCAGTTTCTCTAATATCATACAACCTAGACTCATCACTACATCAGTGGTGTAATGGTTAGTATGCCTAATCAGTTTCTCTAATATCATACAACCTAGGCTCATCACTACATCAGTGGTGTAATGGTTAGCATGTCTAATCAGTTTCTCTAATACTATACAACCTAGGCTCATCACCACATCAGTGGTGTAATGGTTAGCATGTCTAATCAGTTTCTCTAATATCATACAACCTAGGCTCATCACTACATCAGTGTTGTAATGGTTAGCATGTCTAATCAGTTTCTCTAATATCATACAACCTAGGCTCATCACTACATCAGTGATGTAATGGTTAGCATGTCTAATCAGTTTCTCTAATACCATACAACCTAGGCTCATCACCACATCAGTGGTGTAATGGTTAGCATGTCTAATCAGTTTCTCTAATACCATACAACATAGGCTCATCACTACATCAGTGGTGTAATGGTTAGCATGTCTAATCAGTTTCTCTAATATCATACAACCTAGACTCATCACTACATCAGTGATGTAATGGTTAGCATGTCTAATCAGTTTCTCTAATATCATACAACCTAGGCTCATCACTACATCAGTGGTGTAATGGTTAGCATGTCTAATCAGTTTCTCTAATATCATACAACCTAGGCTCATCACTACATCAGTGGTGTAATGGTTAGCATGTCTAATCAGTTTCTCTAATACCATACAACCTAGGCTCATCACCACATCAGTGTTGTAATGGTTAGCATGTCTAATCGGTTTCTCTAATACCATACAACCTAGGCTCATCACTACATCAGTGGTGTAATGGTTAGCATGTCTAATCAGTTTCTCTAATACCATACAACCTAGGCTCATCACTACATCAGTGGTGTAATGGTTAGCATGTCTAATCAGTTTCTCTAATACCATACAACCTAGGCTCATCACTACATCAGTGGTGTAATGGTTAGCATGTCTAATCAGTTTCTCTAATACCATACAACCTAGGCTCATCACTACATCAGTGGTGTAATGGTTAGCATGTCTAATCAGTTTCTCTAATATCATACAATCTAGGCTCATCACCACATCAGTGATGTAATGGTTAGCATGTCTAATCAGTTTCTCTAATATCATACAACCTAGGCTCATCACTACATCAGTGGTGTAATGGTTAGCATGTCTAATCAGTTTCTCTAATACCATACAACCTAGGCTCATCACTACATCAGTGGTGTAATGGTTAGCATGTCTAATCAGTTTCTCTAATATCATACAATCTAGGCTCATCACCACATCAGTGATGTAATGGTTAGCATGTCTAATCAGTTTCTCTAATATCATACAACCTAGGCTCATCACTACATCAGTGGTGTAATGGTTAGCATGTCTAATCAGTTTCTCTAATATCATACAACCTAGACTCATCACTACATCAGTGATGTAATGGTTAGCATGTCTAATCAGTTTCTCTAATACCATACAACCTAGGCTCATCACTACATCAGTGGTGTAATGGTTAGCATGTCTAATCAGTTTCTCTAATATCATACAACCTAGGCTCATCACTACATCAGTGGTGTAATGGTTAGTATGTCTAATCAGTTTCTCTAATATCATACAACCTAGGCTCATCACCACATCAGTGATGTAATGGTTAGTATGTCTAATCAGTTTCTCTAATACCATACAACCTAGGCTCATCACCACATCAGTGATGTAATGGTTAGTATGTCTAATCAGTTTCTCTAATACCATACAACCTAGGCTCATCACCACATCAGTGATGTAATGGTTAGCATGTCTAATCAGTTTCTCTAATATCATACAACCTAGGCTCATCACTACATCAGTGATGTAATGGTTAGCATGCCTAATCAGTTTCTCTAATATCATACAACCTAGGCTCATCACCACATCAGTGATGTAATGGTTAGCATGTCTAATCAGTTTCTCTTATATTATACAACCTAGGCTCATCACTACATCAGTGATGTAATGGTTAGCATGTCTAATCAGTTTCTCTAATATCATACAACCTAGGCTCATCACCACATCAGTGGTGTAATGGTTAGCATGTCTAATCAGTTTCTCTAATACCATACAACCTAGGCTCATCACCACATCAGTGGTGTAATGGTTAGCATGTCTAATCAGTTTCTCTAATACCATACAACCTAGGCTCATCACCACATCAGTGGTGTAATGGTTAGCATGCCCGTCTTGAGTGCAGTTTATCCTGGGTTTGAGCCCTGATCATATTTGATATAAATTAAACAAAAGTCAGTAGAACAGAAGGACAATGTCAGGTTACATATTATGCCTGACTGACATGTATCTTCTATGTTGTAATTTGTGGACCAGGTGAATATATGTTGTAATTTGTGGACCAGGTGAATATATGTTGTATGGCAATTGAGAAACTGATCTCATCACAAAAACTTAAAATGGGGTCAGGATCAGTTAACCTGTATGACATGTACCCACCATCATCAATGTGTGGACAAATATAGCGAGTCTAAGTTATATGTGAGTGAGTGAGTGATTGTTGCTTAATGCCAAATACAAATATTTTTTATTTCCAATTAAGGAGCCCTTTTGGGCAGAACAATCAACAAAGAATTTAATACAATGATTATGGATTGATTACATTGATTGGAAGATGACAACATTTTATGAAACAAACAAATCAAAATTTAATCATACCATTGACATAGTAATAGTTGCATTCGAATGTATGCTATATAACAAGCACAGTGACCCATCAGTTGTAAAATAATAATGGTTGAACTTCAGAGAGGATTTGTATAAAATATATATATATATACACCATACACCTAAGTTTACACTTGGATTCTTTTCATTAAATAGTTATTATTATGTATCATTTATTTATTAATTTATTATTATTATTATTTTCTTAGATTTGTATGTTATGTATATAATTTAATAGGTAAATACTTATAGGTATATGCATAATATATATCATACCACTATATTGGATGTAATAATATAATGTGAACTTGGAAGAGAGCCCGGAGGACAAACCTCACTCCCAGATAACAATTTAGTTCTAGTTTCTGTTAATGACATCAACAGTTTTATGACTATATTAATAATAATTATATTTTCATTTGAAAGTAACCAAATAAATTTAGATTTGTTATCCAATGAATGAATGATGCAAACATTTTGCAAATATCTGAGATTTGCTGCATAGCTTCAGTTCTAAATAAATTTAAAATGGGACACTGCAGTAACAAATGTATTTCATCCTCTATTTCTAATTTGCATAGTTTACAAATTCGTTCATTCAATGGTATATTCTGGTGTCTCCCCTTTTCAATTTCTAAGTTATGTGCACTTATTCTAAATCTAATCAATTGCCAATTCAACAATTTTTCAGCTATATTACGGTGAGAACAAGTTAATTTTCAATGAGATGATGATGAGGTCCGCTTGGTACTTGAGACAAACACACTTAGTTGGATTTTACTGGTGCTAGCTCACTGAAATAACAGTGTGTGGATAGACATGTCGTTCCACTCTGACACATTATTCTGATTCTGAGCCAACCAGTCTTTCCTCTTTCTCCTTAATGCTTCGTGCTTAGCAGAGAAGTAATACACACAAATTTTATAGTCTTTGGTTTGATCCGACCAGGGTTTGAACCCACGATCTATCGCACTCCAGGCGAGCACACTAACCATTATGCCACCGATGCAGTTCCTTAGTTATATGGTATTGGAGAAACTGATCTAATTGAAAAAAAACTTGACTTTGCTAACAGGTCTTGATAAAACTACCATCCTTCTACAGGTCACTTACAATATTTAACAAATTGTATACAAAATAAAACTATAATCTGGAAACAATTGATTTTGATGTTTCTCCTCTTCTAAAGGGACATAACTCTTGATGGGTATCTGTCACCATAGTAACCATCCAATCTGACCAGCATTTTATGATCAGTAATTATTTATACAAAAGAAGAAAGATACATGAAGAAGTAAACTAAAGTCATGGTCCAGTAACCATCAATTCAACTGATTGTCCTATTTTAAAGGGGCTTAGCTCCTGAACTTAATCAATTATCATAGTGAAATGGAATTGGACATGTATTATTAGTATTACTTATGTTATTGTAGAAAGAAACTGAATTTATAACCCGGAAGCCATCAATTTTTTCTGATTTTTCCTAATTTCAACGGATATAACTACTGAAAGGTATCATCCACCATTATTTAAATCTGTCCATATTTACCATTGGTAGAGTGGGTTGCTTTCTCTGTCTCTCCTTCCTCTCCACTACTTTGTACAAGGATAAAACGGTACCCTCCTGTTACTTTTGAAGGATCTACAAAAATCAATTATTACTACAGATAAAACGATACCCTCCTGTTACTTTTGAAGGATCTACAAAAATCAATTATTACTACAGATAAAACGATACCCTCCTGTTACTTTTGAAGGATCTACAAAAATCAATTATTACTACAGATAAAACGATACCCTCCTGTTACTTTTGAAGGATCTACAAAAATCAATTATTACTACAGATAAAACGATACCCTCCTGTTACTTTTGAAGGATCTACAAAAATCAATTATTACTACAGATAAAACGATACCCTCCTGTTACTTTTGAAGGATCTACAAAAATCAATTATTACTACAGATAAAACGATACCCTCCTGTTACTTTTGAAGGATCTACAAAAATCAATTATTACTACAGATAAAACGATACCCTCCTGTTACTTTTGAAGGATCTACAAAAATCAATTATTACTACAGATAAAACGATACCCTCCTGTTACTTTTGAAGGATCTACAAAAATCAATTATTACTACAGATAAAACGATACCCTCCTGTTACTTTTGAAGGATCTACAAAAATCGATTATTACTACAGATAAAACGATACCCTGCTGTTACTTTTGAAGGATCTACAAAAATCAATTATTACTACAGATAAAACGATACCCTCCTGTTACTTTTGAAGGATCTACAAAAATCAATTATTACTACAGATAAAACGATACCCTCCTGTTACTTTTGAAGGATCTACAAAAATCAATTATTACTACAGATAAAACGATACCCTGCTGTTACTTTTGAAGGATCTACAAAAATCAATTATTACTACAGATAAAACGATAACCTCCTGTTACTTTTGAAGGATCTACAAAAATCAATTATTACTACAGATAAAACGATACCCTCCTGTTACTTTTGAAGGATCTACAAAAATCAATTATTACTACAGATAAAACGATACCCTCCTGTTACTTTTGAAGGATCTACAAAAATCAATTATTACTACAGATAAAACGATACCCTCCTGTTACTTTTGAAGGATCTACAAAAATCAATTATTACTACAGATAAAACGATACCCTCCTGTTACTTTTGAAGGATCTACAAAAATCAATTATTACTACAGATAAAACGATACCCTCCTGTTACTTTTGAAGGATCTACAAAAATCAATTATTACTACAGATAAAACGATACCCTGCTGTTACTTTTGAAGGATCTACAAAAATCAAATATTACTACATCAAAATAAAAAACAAACTTAAACCTTTGTTATATTTACAACATACTACATGTACTAATACCATAAAAATTAAACAGTTTATTTAAAAAAAACCAATTATATTTAAATCATTGTCCATTATTTTACTGGAATCTAAAACCATGTCTAATTCTACACAACTCTACTTATGGCATTGTTCTATGTATATCTTATTCAGGAAAAGTCAAAGAGAATTTAAAAAAAAAAAAAATTTATAATCAGATCTAAAATAAAAATTTTGGGCATGGCACTTACATTTTGAAAGCCTTATATCTTGAAAATGGAAGGGGCAACATATGTTTTCTTACAACATAATGAGAATTCAATATCAAAGGAATATATACAGGTAAGAATATATACAGGTAGGAATATATACAGGTAAGAATATATACAGGTAGGAATATATACAGGTAAGAATATATACAGGTAAGAATATATACAGGTAGGAATATATACAGGTAGGAATATACAGGTAAGAATATATACAGGTAGGAATATATACAGGTAGGAATATATACAGGTAAGAATATATACAGGTAGAAATATATACAGGTAGGAATATATACAGGTAAGAATATATACAGGTAGAAATATATACAGGTAGGAATATATACAGGTAAGAATATATACAGGTAGAAATATATACAGGTAGGAATATATACAGGTAGGAATATATACAGGTAAGAATATATACAGGTAGAAATATATACAGGTAGGAATATATACAGGTAAGAATATATACAGGTAGGAATATATACAGGTAAGAATATATACAGGTAGAAATATATACAGGTAGGAATATATACAGGTAAGAATATATACAGGTAAGAATATATACAGGTAGAAATATATACAGGTAGGAATATATACAGGTAAGAATATATACAGGTAGAAATATATACAGGTAGGAATATATACAGGTAAGAATATATACAGGTAAGAATATATACAGGTAAGAATATATACAGGTAGAAATATATACAGGTAGGAATATATACAGGTAAGAATATATATAGGTAAGAATATATACAGGTAGAAATATATACAGGTAGGAATATATACAGGTAAGAATATATACAGGTAGAAATATATACAGGTAGGAATATATACAGGTAAGAATATATACAGGTAAGAATATATACAGGTAAGGGAAACATAATAGTCTATCTTTCTTATTACGATCAGAAACTCCAACACAGAAACAAGAGATGCCAAGTGCCAAAAAAGGTGTTTTCTATTTTGTATATGTGGAGTATATATTTTTCATCTAAGTTTGATTTTATCTTTCATTAATATGTTCCATGTAATAAATAAAAAAAAAGCTTCTGTCCATGTTCCATAAAATTATATGAAGGTCTGATGAACTTATAAAAAAAACATTACATTTTATTATAAAACTAAAATCTTATGCCATCGATGACAAGTTTAAATTTACATATTTGGTAATAGTGGCCATTTTGAATAGAGGGCAAGACTATCCAATATATTTCTGAAAAGAAATTAATCCAGGACCATCCGGTCCAAGTCTTGTTTAATTTGGCAGTGGTTTCAGAGGAGGAGCTTAAAATGTGAAAAGTTAACAATGGAAGTTGCATGATGGAATTATCTTGTATAGCAGTTGGGGACATGGCCTCCAAAAATAATTTTGAAAGGCGGAACAAGACTGCTTTGGGGCCCCGGGGACAGGCTGTGACTTCTCTCAAAAATGAAATTATGGCCTTCCTGGTTACAATGTAAATGCGAGTGATGATCAACAACAAGAATTCAGAAGTCTAAGTGAATTTTACATACAATGTAATTATTTTTCTAAATAACCTAAAAATAGTTGAAAATACCCTCCCCCCCCCCCTCTAATGAAAAAATCTAAATAAAACGTCTATGGCTAAGGCTATGGGGTCCTTAAGAGATTCACAGGCCCTTTCTTAGCTCCCCACATCCCGGATTGATGTACCAGCTGAAGTCCCCCCTCTCATAGGCCCTGGTTGGCCATTGAGACTGATAAATGTTAGAACTCACCCTTTATTTTGATGTAAATGGTTTTGCTATCAATATATAAAGTTCCATTGACATCATTTGTCACAGTACAATTGTACACCCCTTCATCACTGGCTTGGGCATTAATTATCCTGTAGCGTGGTTCTGTCACCAGTTTAGACTCTTTCAAGTTGTCTCCCATTGGTCTGAAGTACCAGCTATATTTAGGTTGGGGATTTCCCTTTGCCAGACAATCTAAGATAATGTTCTCTCCTGCCTTATAAACATACTTTTCTGCATGGGGCTCTATCAACATCTTAGTGACATGAACAGGAACTGCCGAGAGTAATAACACGACATAAATGGTAACTATCAACAATATCTGAACACACAATATTTACTTAACATGTCATTCATCTATTATATCATGTGCTTAAAACTGATTAACAACTGAACTCACCTTCCTTCATTCGTATGAGGCAGACTTCATACAGGGGCTTCTCAAGAAAAACAAAAAGATGCTAGCCCGATCTTTTAATTTCACCTTTCACTATATAGATGATGTCCTTTCACTAAATAATTTTAGGTTTAGTGATTTCGTTGATCGCATCTATCCCATTGAGCTTGAAATAAAGGATACCACAGATACAGATACATGTAGATCTGCTTCATACCTTGACCTACACTTCGAAATTGACAGTGAGGGGCGGTTAAGAACGAAACTTTACGACAAAAAGAGATGATTTCAATTTTCCCATTGTGAACTTTCCATTTATATGTAGCAACATTCCAGCAGCACCTGCATATGGAGTATATATCTCTCAGATGATAAGATATTCCAGAGCTTGTGATACCTATCAGAATTGCTGCTAACAAGGAAGCTACTGAACCAAGAGGTCCTCTTGGTTAGGATGAAGTAATCAATTCAAAAGTTTTACGGTCGCCACCATGGACGTGTCAGACATGTGGATAACGGTCGCCACCATGGACGTGTCAGACATGTGGATAAGATATTGACAGTAAGACGGTCGCCACCATGGATGTGTCAGACATGTGGATAAGATATTGACAGTAAGACGGTCGCCACCATGGACGTGTCAGACATGTGGATAAGATATTGACAGTAAGGCATCTAAATTACAAAGTAATTATTACAAATGATCCATAATCATGGATCCGTCTAACATGTGGATAGGATCCAGGCTCTGGAGTACATCAATTGCATTGCATTTATTACAAATGATGTGTAGTCATGGACTGGTTTGACATGTGGATTAGTACCGGTACTTGACAGTAATGTGCACGAGACCTACAATGGTGGATAGGTCTAACATGTGGATATAAAGGTTTGCATTGGGGTACTCGATTCAAACAGAAATTTACTTACAAAACATTGTAGATGTGGATTTGCAGCATAAAATAATCCCCCCTATGAAATAGTGTTCTTTGGACATTACTACACAAGTAATTGTGCATGTGGAGACTATTTCATGATGGAATAAAGTTCAAGACATAGTGGTGGTTTGTTCTTTGGCCATTATGTTATATGACATAGCGTTCAGCTGGCCATTATTTTATATGACATAGCGTTCAGCTGGCCATTATTTTATATGACATAGCGTTCAGCTGGCCATTATTTTATATGACATAGCATTCAGCTGGCCATTATTTTATATGACATAGCGTTCAGCTGGCCATTATTTTATATGACATATTTCACATAGCGTTCAGCTGGCCATTATTTTATATGACATAGCGTTCAGCTGGCCATTATTTTATATGACATAGCGTTCAGCTGGCCATTATTTTATATGACATAGCATTCAGCTGGCCATTATCTTATATGACATAGCGTTCAGCTGGACATTATTTTATATGACATAGCATTCAGCTGGACATTATTTTATATGTCATAGCGTTCAGCTGGACATTATTTTATATGACATAGCGTTCAGCTGGACATTATTTTATATGACATAGCGATCAGCTGGACGTTATTTTATATGATATAGCATTCAGCTGGTCATTATTTTATATGACATAGCGTTCGGCTGGACATTATTTTATATGACATAGCGTTCAGCTGGCCATTATTTTATATGACATAGCGTTCAGCTGGCCATTATTTTATATGACATAGCATTCAGCTGGCCATTATTTTATATGACAGCATTCAGCTGGACATTATTTTATATGACATAGAGTTCAGCTGGACATTATTTTATATGAAATAGCATTCAGCTGGACATTATTACATATGACATAGCATTCAGCTGGACATTATTTTATATGACATAGTGTTCAGCTGGACATTATTCTATATGACATAGTGTTCAGTTGGCCATCATTTTATATGACAGCATTCAGCTGGACATTATTTTATATGACAGAGTTGAGCTGGACATTATTTTATGACATAGCATTCAGCTGGACATTATTTTATATGACATAGCATTCAGCTGGACATTATTTTATATGACATAGCATTCAGCTGGACATTATTTTATATGACATAGCATTCAGCTGGACACAATTTGACATTAGTATGCATTGAGAGATGGGTCTAAAATGTGGAATAAAACTTGGTACAATATTAATCTATACTTACACAAGATCTGGAGTGGTGGATTCGTCTGACATGTGGAATAAAACTTGGCACTGGGGTATTCTATCAAACATTGGAATCTGTAGCCATTATATTTAGTATCAGCTCTGAAGGACAGGGTTGATATCACACAGGTACTGTTGTGACGATTAGCCTTTGAACTAAGTTCCTGCTCATCATGTTTCCATAGTAACAGTGGGGGTTTGTTACCATGGTAATGTACTACACAATCAAAGAATGTTTCTTCATCAATATGGAAGCTTAAAGATGGTTTTAGGTTATGACATTGTGGTTGTACTGGAAAGGATAACAAAATATTATAATACTCCATAAAGACATAAAATCAGCCTCATTTTCCCAACTATAAACTAAAAGACAGATTAAAAGGTACCAAAATTGCCTCTCATGATACCCCATGAAGATAAAATCAGAGCTATTTTACATTTCTTTGTTTCAATACTACTTTACTAGGATAAGTTTATCAAAATAAGTGTATCTACACCCAGCTTTCTCGTCAAGTAATATTGTATTTATTAAGTTTTTGTAATGTACGCAATGCATAATACGTAACCATGGTATCTACACCCAGCTTTCCTGTCAAGTAATATTGTATTTGTAATGTACGTAATGCATGATACATAACCATGGTATCTACACCCAGCTTTCTTGTCAAGTAATATTGTATTTGTAATGTTTTTGTAATATACGTAATGCACGATACGTAACCATGGTATCTACACCCAGCTTTCCTGTCAAGTAATATTGTATTTATTAAGTTTTTGTAATGTACGTAATGCATGATACGTAACCATGGTATCTACACCCAGCTTTCTTGTAAAGTAATATTGTATATAAATTTGTAATGTTTTTGTAATGTATGTAATGCATGATACGTAACCATGGTATCTACACCCAGCTTTCTTGTCAAGTAATACTGTATTTGTAATGTTTTTGTAATGTACGATACATAACCATGGTATCTACACCCAGCTTTCGTGTCAAGTAATATTGTATTTATTAAGTTTTTGTAATGTATGTAATGCATGATACGTAACCATGGTATCTACACCCAGCTTTCCTGTCAAGTAATATTGTATATAAATTTGTAATGTTTTTGTAATGTACGTAATGCATGATACGTAACCATGGTATCTACACCCAGATTTCTTGTCAAGTAATATTGTATTTGTAATGTTTTTGTAATGTACGTAATGCATGATACGTAACCATGGTATCTACACCCAGCTTTCCTGTCAAGTAATATTGTATTTGTAATGTTTTTGTAATGTATGTAATGCATGATACGTAACCATGGTATCTACACCCAGCTTTCTTGTCAAGTAATACTGTATTTGTAATGTTTTTGTAATGTACGATACGTAAACATGGTATCTACACCCAGCTTTCTTGTCAAGTAATATTGTATTTATTAAGTTTTTGTAATGTACGTAATGCATGATACGTAACCATGGTATCTACACCCAGCTTTCCTGTCAAGTAATATTGTATATAAATTTGTAATGTTTTTGTAATTTACGTAATGCATGATATGTAACCATGGTATAGATCTACACCCAGCTTTCCTGTCAAGTAATATTGTATATAAATTTGTAATGTTTTTGTAATGTATGTAATGCATGATACGTAACCATGGTATCTACACCCAGCTTTCTTGTCAAGTAATACTGTATTTGTAATGTTTTTGTAATGTACGATACGTAACCATGGTATCTACACCCAGCTTTCTTGTCAAGTAACACTGTATTTGAAATGTTTTTGTGATGTATTTATTTTCATGTAATTTTCATAAAAAATTGTTTCTTGTAAAAACAGAATCTGACTTATACAAGTCTGAGTGAGTGAGTCAGTGAGTGTGTGATTGTTGTTTAACGCCAACTCAGCAATTTTTCAGCTTATCATGGCAAGAACAAGTTAATTTTCAATGAGATGATGATGAGGTCCACTTTGTTCTAGACCAACACGTTGAGTTGGAATTTTATAGTGCTAGCTCATTGAAACAACAGACCGTGTATAGACATGTCGCTCCACTCGGACACATTATTCTGATTCCGAGCCAACCAGTCTTTGCTCTTTCTCCTTAATGCTGCATGTTTAGCGGAGAAGCAGCAAATACCAATTTTATAGTCTTTGGTTTGACCCGACCGGGGCTCAAACCCACCATCTACCCAACTCGAGGTGAGCACGCTAACCATTACACCACCGATGAGGTTTATAAATACAAGTCTGAAGTTGTTTCTGATTTTTCCCATGTCAAAAGCTTCTTTCAATTTCATTGTATTTACATTTCTCTTGAAGTACTGTCAATCCTAATGTTAAATTAAGAGAGTTCAGACTGACACATGTCTTACAACTGACAACCTAACAAATCTGTTACATGATCACCATGGTAACAGATCTATTATATTGACTTATGACATCTTAATACAAAAATTTGTTTGCAGACATTTTTTGCTGATAAGTAACTACAAATGTATATATACCATGTTTTGATAGAGTAATGATGATGGGTGAACAAAAGAAATGTCAACAACATTAAATCCCTTGTTACATTTCGTGCTTCTTAGCGTGGGGTATAAATACTAGTAAGAATGGGACACATATATGTTACAATGACTTACATATAACAAACAGATCTGAAGTGGCATTCTTTACTTGGCTTACTGTATGTATAGAACAGGTGTAGACACCAGCATCTTGAAATTCTACATCTCGGATCATTATTGATGCATCATTTAAAGAATTAACATATTTGATGCCATCTGCTGTCTGTACAATTCTGGGTCGTGAACTTGGACTGATCAGTACAGTAAGTAACAGCCTAGAGTGGTCAGAATTTACTGGTGTCAGCTGCCATGTTACAGTGTAGTTCTCTGGTAAGTGGTTTTGATTATGGTATATATCCACACCATCTCTCTGGATCAGACATGACAGACTTACATTATGACCAATGTAGGCAACTCTGTCATTATTACCTGTCACTGACAATGTACAGAACACACCTGAAAACAAATCATTACCTGTCATTGACAATGTACAGAACACACCTGAAAACAAATCATTACCTGTCATTGACAATGTACAGAACACACCTGAAAACAAATCATTACCCGTCATTGACAATGTACAGAACACACCTGAAAACAAATCATGACCTGTCACTGACAATGTACAGAACACATCTGAAAACAAATCATTACCTGTCACTGACAATGTACATAACACACCTGAAAACAAATCATTACCTGTCACTAACAATGTATATATAACACACCTGTCGACCTGAAAACAAATCATTACCTGTCACTGACAATGTACATAACACACCTGAAAACAAATCATTACCTGTCACTGACAATGTACAAATGTACACCTGAAAACAAATCATTACATGTCACTGACAATGTACAAATGTACACCTGAAAACAAATCATTACCTGTCACTGAAAAAGTACATAACACACCTGTAAACAACAAATATTTTATAATTAAAAATGGTAGAATACTGTATCTAAATCATCTACCTGGATTGTACCTGACATTAATATATGTATACATTGTACGGGTACCTATAAAGTGCGAAACGAAATAGAAACGAAACGAAACGAAACGAAATCAACAAAAACGAAACGAAACGAAATCAACGAAATAAAACGAAACCAACGAAAGCAAAACGAAATCAACGAAAACAAAACGAAATAGAAAATGGAAGAAAAAATAATAGGGGCCTAAAAGAAATCAAACCTATTTTCACAATTACGATGCTAGACTACTTCCCACACATGTCTGTCTTTCATCAGGAGAGGACAGAATTTTATCACCATTGAACAAGAATACTATGCATTTATTCAGCGGGAGTCTGTCCTTTTCACTTAGTGGCTTCTTTTAAATTTGGGAACCATAAGAGCAACGCCAAGTCTGTTGAAAGGAGAGGAATTAAAATAACAGAAGTGCAGTAGTTAAAGTTCACTAATAAATACCCCCGTCCGAGCAAAATTTAAAAGTGTGTCCGAGAGACGAAAAAGTGTGTCGGAGAGACGAAAAAGTGTGACGACCGGACGGACAAACGAACGAACGGACAGCAGAAGTCCTATATACCCCAATCTTTTTTTGGCGGATGTATACAAATCCTATCAAAAATTAACTTTAGAAATTTAAAAAAAATCTACATATCTTGTAAATGTACCTTTTTTCCCTTTGATCCCTTTTCAAATCACCCCCCCTCCAAAAAAAATTCCGCTATTAATCAAATTTGATACGGCACATATTTTTATACCCCCCGCTATCCAGCGGGATGGGGGTATATAGTATATGTCCGTGAGTGCTTCCCTCACTGCTTATGCAATTCCTCCTTAACAACTTGGTGAAATTGAATGAATCTTACAGGAAATCTTTAATACCATATGGCAAGGTTCATTAATTTCATGAATTCTTTAGTACCAAATGGCATTGTGCACCTTTTTTTTTGTTTTTCCCATTTTAACAGTTCTTGCTAAAATTTCTTCACTTTTGGACTATGTAATTGTCATACAAGGCTATACAATAGAGAGAGGATACTGTTGCGTTATCCATAACTCTTCCTAAACAACATAATGGATTTCAATAAAACTTCCAGAGTTTCTTATGTTTAGTTTTTGCAAGCATTATTTTTTCCAGAAGTTCTTCTGTACGTACGTTTATGTTGCTGTTGGTTTTTTTTTTAGTTCTTCAAAATAGAACAATAGGATTTGAAATAAAAAGTTTATAGTGTTGGGTCTTTTTGACCCCTGGCCTGTATATCTCGGAAAGAACAACGGTAAGACATTACGTCAGATCTGTTGGCACACTACCGAATAAAGGTAATAACAATGGTACCGTACTCCAAGGCGCATTCAAAGGGAAAGTCCACAAAAACAGACAAAACCGATAAGAAGCTCAACCATCTGAGTTTTCAATCAACGGAACAACTGAAAAACAACACATTCCTGACTTGGTACAGGCATTTTCCCAGGAAAATGGTGGGTTCTGATAGCAGATAGGCAGATGCCACTCGTCTAACCCTAAGACGTTACCAAGTATAAAAACAATCGGTACATGACCAAATGTGAAACTAGAAAACAACTATCATATTCCCGACTTGGTACAGGCATTTCCTAAGAAAATGGTGGGTCAAACCTCCCACTAGTATGACAGTCGTTAATAGTTCCGTCATATTGACAAATCAAATGGGGGGGGGGTGCATGGGGATTAAATGTGACAAGTCGGGAAAATCCAGTAGACAAATAGTGCCCAGAATCTGGAACTCAAGGCCATCCTGTTTGATTTGCGAATAGGCAAATTTATGTAGAATACAAACGAAAAACGTAATAAAATCAGACGAATAATGAACCCTCAATATCCCAATCTATGAAAATACCCCCTCATATCCCCCATTTTTTTCTATATGCCCACTCCAGAAACTTTATAATTCATAAATACTGACACACACACAAACACAAATAAAAATATGACATTTGAACTTCTGAATGTTTGTCGGCAAGCAAACCCGGCTTGGATTGAGTTGCGGGTAATGTACGTGAGGAGTACTGTAACGGACAGACATGCAAGATGGGTTATAATTAATCAAAATTATTGTATTTAAAAAATCGAATTATCTTTTTTTTTTATTTCTTTATTTCGTTTTGTCTTTTATTTTTTTCCTTCCATTTTCTTCATATCAGTCTATTTCGTTCTGTTTTCGTTGGTTTCGTTTTATTCCGTTTTCATTTCATTGATTTCGTTTCATTTTTGTTGATTTCGTTTCGTTTCGATTCGATTCGCACTTTATAGGTACCCTACATTGTACATGTATAAATGAAGGAGTTAAACAACAATTGCTTAGCATTATCATGATGAGATCAAGGTCATTTTTAATGTGATGACAATAATGTCTGCTTTGTGCTAGACAAACGTTTTCAGTTGGATATTTATAGTATCCTATTATATATACTACATGTAACTAACTCACTGAACAACAGTCCATAGATAGTCAGGTCTATCCATTCTGAAATATTATCCCGACTCCAAACCAAATAGTCCTTATTTTTACTCTTTACCACATATAGAAAACTTGTGAGTAATTTCCTTGATTTTCTCAATGCAAAATTCTAAATGAACAAATAAGCAAGCTATCAAGCGAACATTCCAAGAAGTATTTGCGGGAACACTTACAAAATGCATAAATACTGATTTGATTTCATTGTATACATCTACAGTACGCACAGCGACTTTTAGCACGAAATCAGCTTGGTCGGTGTTTTTTCGCGGTGAAATGGCGGTGATATGTCATAAAATCTCTGTAAAATGTCGGTGAAACTTTCACCGCGAAAATATACAAATTAGGGCCTAAATGTCAGTGAAATATTTTAATTGTCGTTGACAACACTGCGGCGAAAATCATACGTGTACACATAATGTACATGTAACTGTATAGTTACATGTATTCTTTTGTTTTTTGTTGGTTTAGTTTTGTTTTTTTCGTAAGTACTGTATATTTCAATTTGATCATTTGATACCGGTTTTTTTTTCAGGGATGGCATACATTTCATTTATAGGATATATGAGCACGCATCTTGTTTTGTGTATATTATCTAATCCTAAGCTTTATCAATTTAATCAAATAAATGTAATCCAATTTCAAAAATATACTTGTTACTATGTTTCGATTTTTTCGATTTTTTTTTAAACCATTTTATCCAAGGTAATATTAATTTCTTTTCTTTTTGTTATTCAGGACATTTCTTGAACATTTTTTTTTTTCACATTTTTATTCTTATTTTGTTAAACATACATTCTAAACATTAAAAAAATATGCCAGTTGATTATAAATACATTCTTCTCAATATAAAAAAATGACAAATTAAGTATTTTTTGTATATTAACACACAGATATGGTAAACATAGAAAATCTCAATCAATGAAGGATTTATGGACACTTGTAATTTGCCACTTATTCACTCTCATGTCATAAATTGACCTTAAAGAGACATACTGTCTAGGCTAGTAATGAAAAAGAAAAACACACACACACACACATATTCAACTAGATTCCTAAATTAAATACATATATTTTTTTTTTATAAAATGTGAAATGTTCAATGGTTAAAATTAAATTACTATAAATTTCTTTTTCATAAATATTCATGAATTTTGAATTAAACTTTTTTTAAATAATTTACTGTTTTTGTTAGTACAAACACAAATAAAAAAATAAAAAAGACAACAAACAAATGGTTAAAAAAAGAATAGATACACATCTATTGTATACATGTAAATATTTTCAAATAATTTACTTTTAAATTTTAAAATACAGATAATAATTGAAATTTTAACAAAATAAATCAATTGAAAAAAAAAGAAAATTTAATTCAATTTTAGAATTATCAAAACATTACTACATTGTAAAATAGAAAATTTATTATGTAAATATTTCCACTAAATAAAAAGTCACAAGTGTAACAAATCACACATGTATACATGCTCAGGTTAATTTTACTAACACCTATTGAATCAGGTACATCTACCTGGAAATCATTATGATCATATTGTTTATTCAATTGCTGACCATCTGTACAGGTGAGGGTAATAAAACTGATCATCAGCCCATGATTTATGACCCCCAATAAAACCTCAGCATTGAATGCTGAGCCTTTTAAATGCTCAGCATTTATCAGTGTATTTTGAAAGGGACCCACCCAGGGACCATCCCTGCCAGGTTCGGTTTAATTTGGTTCAGCGGTTTCAGAGGAGATTTAAATGTGATCTTTTATCAAAATATGCCTAATTTGCATAATCGGTATAAATCGGCTAAAAGAAAATTTCACAGAAAAACCCGGAATTTATGTTAAACTACTCCTTGCCATGTAGCTGCAGTTAAAATGTGAGCTCATTTTGCCTTATACTAAAGCAGCAATGGACAATTAAAATTGCATCCCCCCTTTTTTCTATTTCAAAATATGCCTAATTTGCATAATCGGTATAAATCAGCTCACAGAAAAAAATGGAATATATGTTAAACTACTCCTTCCCATGTAGCTGCAGTTCAAATTTGAGCTCATTTTGACTTATACTAAAGCAGCAATGGACAATTGAAGAAATTTCTATTTTTAGTAACAGCAGCCATCTTTAATAATGGAGGGTGGGACTGTCGGACACAATTTTGAAAGGGACCCACCCAGGGGCCATCCCTGCCAGGGTTGGTTTAATTTGGTTCAGCAGTTTCAGAGGAGAAGATTTAAATGTGATCTTTTATCAAAATATGCCTTATTTGCATAATCGGTATAAATCGGCTGAGAGAAAAATTTCACAGAATAGCCCTGAATATATGTTAAACTACTCCTTGCCATGTAGCTGCAGTTAAAATTTGAGCTCATTTTGGCTTATACTAAAGCAGCAATGGACAATTAAAATTTCATCCCCCCTTTTTTCTATTTTTAGCTTGGCTGCCATCTTGTTTGGAAGTTGGGATCACCGGACACAATTTTGGAAGGGGGCCATCCAAGGACCATTCCACCAAAGTTTGGTTGCAATTGGTCCAGTGGTTTCTGAGGAGAAGATTAAAATGTGAAAGTTTACGACGTACGACAAGTGATGGCAAAAGCTCACATGGCCTTTGGCCAGGTGAGCTAACTAGAGGCTCCCAGGAGCCTGTAATCACTCACCTGGTTTTCAATTTGACATCTAAAGTTGATAGAAAATGGGGGTGTTACACATAATTTTGAAAGAGGGCCACCCATAGATCATTTCAACTCAAATTTCTGAGCAAAAGATTTTGATGTGATATTTATCTCATAATATTCCTAAACGGAATAAACTGGCTGAAAAAATCTCACAGAAAAACCCAGAATATATGTTAAACTACTCATTGCCACATAGCTGAGTTAAAATTTGAGTTCATTTTGATTTGTAATAAAGCAGAAATTGACAACTAAAGAAATTTCTATTTTTAGTAACAGCAGCCATTTTGAATGGAGGGCGGGGCTCTCGGACACAATTTTGAAATGGGACTACCCAAGAACTATCCCTGCCAGGTTTGGTTTAATTTGGTTCAGCGGTTTCAGAGGAGAAGATTTAAATGTAATCTTTTATCAAAATATGCCTAATTTGCATAATCGGTATAAATCGGCTGAGAGAAAAATTTCACAGAATAGCCCTGAATATATGTTAAACTACTCCTTGCCATGTAGCTGCAGTTAAAATTTGAGCTCATTTTGGCTTATACTAAAGCAGCAATGGACAATTAAAATTTCATCCCCCCTTTTTTCTATTTTTAGCTTGGCTGCCATCTTGGTTGGAAGTTGGGATCAACGGACACAATTTTGGAAGGGGGCCATCCAAGGACCATTCCACCAAAGTTTGGTTGCAATTGGTCCAGTGGTTTCTGAGGAGTTGATTAAAATGTGAAAGTTTACGACGTACGACAAGTGATGGCAAAAGCTCACATGGCCTTTGGCCAGGTGAGCTAACTAGAGGCTCCCAGGAGCCTGTAATCACTCACCTGGTTTTCAATTTGACATCTAAAGTTGATAGAAAATGGGGGTGTTACACATAATTTTGAAAGAGGGCCACCCATAGATCATTTCAACTCAAATTTCTGAGCAAAAGATTTTGATGTGATATTTATCTCATAATATTCCTAAACGGAATAAACTGGCTGAAAAAATCTCACAGAAAAACCCAGAATATATGTTAAACTACTCATTGCCACATAGCTGAGTTAAAATTTGAGTTCATTTTGATTTGTAATAAAGCAGAAATTGACAACTAAAGAAATTTCTATTTTTAGTAACAGCAGCCATTTTGAATGGAGGGCGGGGCTGTCGGACACAATTTTGAAATGGGACTACCCAAGAACTATCCCTGCCAGGTTTGGTTTAATTTGGTTCAGCGGTTTCAGAGGAGAAGATTTAAATGTAATCTTTTATCAAAATATGCCTAATTTGCATAATCGGTATAAATCGGCTGAGAGAAAAATTTCACAGAATAGCCCTGAATATATGTTAAACTACTCCTTGCCATGTAGCTGCAGTTAAAATTTGAGCTCATTTTGGCTTATACTAAAGCAGCAATGGACAATTAAAATTTCATCCCCCCTTTTTTCTATTTTTAGCTTGGCTGCCATCTTGGTTGGAAGTTGGGATCAACGGACACAATTTTGGAAGGGGGCCATCCAAGGACCATTCCACCAAAGTTTGGTTGCAATTGGTCCAGTGGTTTCTGAGGAGTTGATTAAAATGTGAAAGTTTACGACGTACGACAAGTGATGGCAAAAGCTCACATGGCCTTTGGCCAGGTGAGCTAACTAGAGGTTCCCAGGAGCCTGTAATCGCTCACCTGGTTTTCAATTTGACATCTAAAGTTGATAGAAAATGGGGGTGTTACACATAATTTTGAAAGAGGGCCACCCATAGATCATTTCAACTCAAATTTCTGAGCAAAAGATTTTGATGTGATATTTATCTCATAATATTCCTAAACGGAATAAACTGGCTGAAAAAATCTCACAGAAAAACCCAGAATATATGTTAAACTACTCATTGCCACATAGCTGAGTTAAAATTTGAGTTCATTTTGATTTGTAATAAAGCAGAAATTGACAACTAAAGAAATTTCTATTTTTAGTAACAGCAGCCATTTTGAATGGAGGGCGGGGCTGTTGGACACAATTTTGAAATGGGACTACCCAAGAACTATCCCTGCCAGGTTTGGTTTAATTTGGTTCAGCGGTTTCAGAGGAGAAGATTTAAATGTAATCTTTTATCAAAATATGCCTAATTTGCATAATCGGTATATATCGGCTGAAAGAAAAATTTCACAGAAAAACCCGGAATATATGTTAAACTACTCCTTGCCATGTAGCTGCAGTTAAAATTTGAGCTCATTTTGACTTATACTAAAGCAGCAATGAACAATTAAAATTTCATCCCCCCCTTTTTTCTATTTTTAGCTTGGTGGCCATCTTGGTTGGAAGTCGGGATCACCGGACACAATTTTGGAAGGGGGCCATCCAAGGACCATTCCACCAAAGTTTGGTTCAAATTGGCCCAGTGGCTTCAGAGGAGTTGATTAAAATGTGAAAAGTTAACGGACGGACGACGGACGACAGACGACGGACACTCAGTGGTGACAATAGCTCAATGAGCTAAAAAGGGGTAAATAATTATTTGTTATGAATCATTCATATTATAAAAAATGACAGTTTTATATACAAATCTCAAGAACATACAAATGTACAAATAAAGGTTAATATCCCATTTCTTTATTTGATCTTATTTCACGGCGTCTAATTGTCGATGTCGATGTTTTGGCGACATTTTATAGTAAATCACTGTGTTCGATTTTTCTCAGACATTTCGCGGTGTCAACACGACTTTTTTTTAAATTTCACCAACATTTTCTTGATTTCTCTGATGTCTGACCCGAGTGATTTCTTGCTAAATCGCATTGTACGTACTGTATATATCTAAATGTTCATACAAGTGAAATTCACTTCCAAAGAACAGCACAGTATTGTCATTCTTGCAATTTCAGCAATATTGAATTTGAGAGTTGCAACACAACATCACAAGTTGTAACCAAAAAAAAGGGGGATTTATCATGAATTTATTTTAGTGACATATTTATCATATTCTAAGGTGACTTTTTTCTAATGTCATTATACGTTTACTCTAAAAATAATAGAAACTAGAGGCTCCCAGGAGCCTGTATAGCTCACCTGGGTATAATAACAACATCAGTCAATAAAACTTGATAACTTCGGGAAAAAAAATTAACAAATGTAGCCCGTCATTGCAGACCCCTTCTACAAAAATATTTGGGCAGGGGTTCCCCCTTTAATGCAAGTTATCAAAATTGCTGTAAAAAAAACATATATGTCAATGATTCTCAAAATTTAGCTTTTCCTACTTCACATTTTGTAACAGAGTTGCTTCCCTTTGATTATTTGAGTAACCAAAAGCAGTGAGTCAACAAAAAAAATGCATTTCAAGAGGAATAACTCTTCACACAGTTGTCGCACATTTTTAACTGTGGGAAATTGTAGATCTTGACATGCTGAACATTTTTGCAGTTTAAACTTTCCCTCTATCTCTAATAGTTTTTGAGATACAAGATGATAGTATTAAAATTTAGAGCATTTTGATGAAAAAAGGGTAACAACTCCAAAATGGGTTATGGGATTTACTTCAAAATTGCAGGGTAGGTAGTTCTCAACATGGTGCACATTTTTGCAATTTAAACTTAACATCTATCTCTTATAGTTTTTGAAATATAACACGAAAAGTATTAAAATAAAAATAAAAAATTGATGAAAAAAGAGCAACAACTCCAAGATGGGTAATCAGATTTACTTCAAAATTGTAGAGTAGGTAGATCTTGACATGCTGCACATGTTTGCAGTTTCAACTTACCATCTGTCTGTCATAGTTTTTGAAATAAAGGACGAAAAGTATTACAATTTTGAAAATTGGATGAAAAAAGGGAAATAACTCCAAAGTGGGTAATGGGATTTACTTCAAAATTGCAGGGTGGGTAGATCTTGACATGCTGCACATTTTTGCAATTTAAACTTAACCTTTAGTTTTTGAAATATAAGACGAAAAGTATTAAAATTTTACAAATTTGATGAAAAAAGGGCAATAACTCCAACATGGGTAATCAGATTTACTTCAAAATTTTTACCCCATGTCAGATGTTTGATATTATTAACGGTTTTCGAAATATTACCCAAAACCTGCAATTTTACCATATGTCCTATTTTTAGTAACAGCTGCCATGTTGGTTGGTGCATGGCATCACCAGACACAATTTTGAAACTAGACACCCTAGTGATGATTCAGACCAAGTTTGGTTTCCATTGGTCTAATACTTTCAGAGGAGAAGATTTTTGAAAAAGTTTACGGCGTACGACGGACGCCAAGTGATGGCAATAGCTCACATGACCCTTAGTGTCAGGTGAGCTAAAAAGTGCATTGATAATGCATTTTTGCTTTATACAGTTACTGAGAGTAAATTTGAAATTTCAGCTACAAAGTCATCATGCGAACCTCATCGTTAGCATGCTGACCTCAGTGCAGTAGATTGTTGGTTCCACCATAGGCATTGTCAAACTAAAGACTATAAAATTGACATTTGTCGCTTCTGCGCTAAATATTTAAGAAGTAAAAGAAAAGACCAATTGGGTCAGAATGAAAGAAATGTGTCCGAATGGAAACACATGTCTACCTACGGACTGTTGTTCCAGTGAGTTAGCATTATATAATCCAACTTAGCATGTTGCCCTAGTACAAAGTAGACATCGTTATCATCTCATTGAAATGTAACTTACTCAAGCTATGATAGAGCTAACAAATTGCTCATGCGGCATTGATAACAGGTTAGAAATGCTTGACAAGCGTAGAATTTCTACTGATTCTTAAGACTCGTACAAATACATTTTACAAAATAGTCTATATCATTCCAAAGGGACTACTCCCTTAACTAAGGAGGAAAACAAGGTACTTACTGTTCTTCCTCAGACACAAACAGGTAAAGGGAGGTAACTGAATAATGTTCTAAAGGTCTTACTCCTTAACTAAGGAGGAAAACTGTTCTTGTTCAGACACAAATGGGAAAAGGGAGGCAACTGACTAATGTTCCCTCTGGCTGATAACAATAACATCTTTTTAATGGATTCACTTTATTGGACTGTTAAATCAAACAAGATTTTACACATTTATCTAAAGGTAAATTTGTTGAGTATAAGATACTACAATGTATTATGACACTTTAAATAATAAATATAGGACAAAACAAATGAAAAACTTCGACATTTGACACAATAACAAGTCTCAGGAGAAATTAAATTTCTTTACAGGCATTATCTGTTTGTATTAGGCCAACAAAATAATGCTTGTGTCTCTCGTTACTTGTCTAATTCAAGTTTTCTCCGAACTCAAGCAACTTTGTTTCATTTTTTTATCTAAATATTTCATTTTCAGCTTCTAGTTTTGGCATGTGTATTGAGAAACACTTGCCGTTTTCCTTTTTAAATGATAAATAAACTAAATTGGTTTTTTTTAATAATTCATATGAATAAATATTAAAAATAAAATTCACCCACCCAGAGTTTTATTCTACAAGAAACACTTAGTTATGGTAATGATATATTTCTCCTGTGATTTGTATAATCAGTATAATCTGCATGTAGGTATCAGTTCTTGTTATCTGTATTGAACAGAAATTATGGCAACATGTTTGAATCTTAAACAAAGAAAACATCACCGGACTTGCCACTATTGATAAATTTGATAATAAAATGTATATCGTCTTTAATGTTTATTGTCCTAGCATTTTATTTCAACATTTACAAAATATTTTGTTTTGTTCGATAACAATTGACAAATATATATTTCTAAGGAGTTGCAACATTATTGTTCACTACAAAGCTCCTGTATTATAAGATATAATGTATACCGGTACCATTTGTATGGCACACCAATCTCAGCAATATTAAGCTACATTATGTGATGTCTAAACATCAAAGCCATTGTACATGGTAGGAGGTGATTGTCTATTAACAAACTTTTATCTAAATTACATAGTATTGTATTTACTTTGTTAGTAAACTTTTGAAATTTTGATATTTGCAAATAACAATCAATACATACCATTATACATAATGGTTGAAATAATTGTTAATTTGATAGGATTCATAATAATAAAAGTGTTGTTCCATTGGTATATTTAACCATGTATAAATTGGAATTTTGTCTCGAGTAACCTTTCATTTTTATTCATGAATGATTTTCTGAATTTGCAGTATATGCCTGTATATTTCCATACATTGTAAATATAACAATCAATTAAGCAGTAAAATAGTCATCATTAAATATATGGTTGAAGCACAAGGTTATATCAAAATATAAAATTACAAGTGTCAACACATTTAACCTTGGACATTTCATTTCGTAAAGAATACAAATACAGCAATATATTAAAAAAAATGTCAGTATGCAATTACCACAATAACCAAATAAAAAAAATACTTAATGAAGCTATTTGTAAAATAGCAAGCTCTTTCTTATATAATGTGTTTTTATACTAATAGCACCCCCTCCCCCTACTGAGGATGTTGCATACTGAATGATAGAGCGGCAACCCATTTAATGACAGCACCACTCATAGCAAAGATATCACACATTAGTGTGATACCTTTGCAATTCAACATCTGGTGGGTTGGATTTAATGAGAAAGATCAATAGCAGCATATACAACATTGTGATCGGACCAATATGCTTCAAGAACATCTGTTTGAACTTGTGATTTAGAACACACTTTAATAAATGCTAAATCTAACATGGAGCCATAATTGGTGGTAACCTTGCTAACTATTTGCTTACATCCAAAAGTTCTTTCCATAAAGTTTAAGAAGTCCACATTTCCATTTAATAGATTGATATTAAAATCTCCAAATATTGCAATATTTGAGTGTTTCAAATCAAGTTTTGGAAGCAGTTGTGACATCATAATTTCTTTTAAATCTTGCAACTTACATCATGGTGCCTTGTAAACTAAAGCGACTTGTATGTGTCCTTTACTGCATGAAATGACATCTGCCATGATGAATTCTACATCTGAATTTGAAAATGAAGAAGTTGTTTCACAAACACAGTCATTTCTCAGATACAATGCAAGTCCATGTGGTGGTCTAGTAGTGTTGTTTGTTTGTTTTTGATCATTCCTGATACAGTCTTGATATCCTGGTAAACTATATTTTGTATTTTGATCAGTAGCTACTAATCTGGTTTCTGCTAATGCCACTACATCTCCATTTAGAATGTTTGGGTCAGCTTTCACATCATCAAAATGTGCATGTAGAGATCTTGCATTGTTGAAAGCAATTTTTAAACAGTCATTGGATAAAGTATACAATGGAATAAAGCACAGTTTCATAACACATTGCGATTTAAGTCTTTCTAATTCTTCTTTTACAGATTCTGAGACAGCTATATTTTCTTTGTTGAAATCCAATATCTGCAACCCACTGAGTGATCGTACTCTGCTTAAGGCCACATAATGTATGTGTGGTATTTTTGCTTTGCATTTTGACTTCAAACTGACAACAACTTGATCTAAGGTATCACCCTGAGATTTATGGATTGTCTTAGCTGCAGCAGTGCGTAGAGGAGACTGAATTCTTTTGAATGTTTTATATTTGTATGTGAATGATCTTTTGATGTCAAATATTGGTGTCCATGATGTCAACATCTTTGGAATATAGATGATTGTACTTTTTTCTAGTGGATTTACCAATATCTTTGCTATCAAATTTTACCCAAACAATACTTGGTCTTGGTGATTTAGTCCTCCTTTCAAACATTTTGATTTCACATGAAGAACCATTTGTTAAACCGTCAGCAACCTCAATGTTTGCAGTGAGATCATACTTCATGCCAACAGCTAGTTCTACTTGCATTGCAAGGTTTGCAGTATTTGATTGATTGTTTGGTAAGGATTTGATTAGTTTGGCTTTAATGTCTGCAGATACATCTGCTTGAACAGCATCAACTGCAGATAGCACCACCTTTTCTGTATTTAATCTCGAAACAAACTGTTGGTTAAATTGGTTTACTAAATCATTTTGTACAAATAAATGTGTCACATTTGCATAATATGCAGGGTCGTCTGTCGTCACTGTTCTTGTATGTAAAAGTACAAGATCATCATCAGTTAGAGAATTTTCCCTAAGTCTATTAAGAAGTTTGGCAAACTGCATGTCATCTTTCTGTCTCATTATTTGTTTTAATTCATGTATACAAAACAAATCTTTCCAAAGGTTTGGAGCAAGAGATGCAATTCCTTTAGTGATGTCGTCAAATATCCAACCGTCAAAGACAGGTTTTAATTGGAAGAAATCACCTATTGCAATCAAACTGACAGCTCCAAATGTTTGATTGTTACCCTTTATCCTTCTTAATCGAGATTCTATAAGTGAGAACATCCTGTTGCCTACCATGGAAATCTCATCTATTAAAATGACTGACAAATTTCTGTATTTCATTCTCAAACTGTTTAGTACATCACAAGAGAGTGACTGATCTAACCCTTTATTAGGTTGTACTGTATTTGAAAAGCATTATGAATTGTAAGTCCATGAATATTGTAGGCTGCTTTTCCTGTAGGAGCACAAAGCAGAACTATAATATCATCTGGATCTTCACCCTCTTCTGCACATAAATGTCTGTGGAGACCTTGAAAAAGAGCCCTTACAACTACAGATTTTCCTACACCTGCACCACCAGTCAGAAATGCAAATAAAGGCTCTTCTTTTGTTTTTACCCAGGTAATTACATGCTGAAAAAATTCTCTTTGTTTTACATTCAGACATCTGATTAAATTATGAAATTCATCCTCTACCATTCTTTTTGCATGGCTGGTTATCTCAACTGTTGTATTAGCCACTCCAAGGTCATCGCCTAAATCATAGTTTGTATGATCAGTGGGACGATCTGGATTGAAATATATATACTGTTCTGCATCTGTTGTACCTTCTTCAATATCTTCACATTCAACTTGCTGTGTTCCTGGTGCCAATTCATCATACTGATTGTTGTCATGTTCTGCTTGTTCAATTGCTCTCTCTAATTCCTCTACATTCTTTTCATACTGTTTTGCTTTCCTGTCAACAGTTCTATGCACTGTTTGGTACATCTGTTCAAATGTTTCACAATCCTTCTTAACATTTTCTCCTTCCTCTCTCCGTGGATAAAACAACATCAAGCGTTCCCTGAAGTAATTTTCTGAATTAATGTTTTTATTAAAACTAGGGTAGCGAATAACACGACAAGTTTTTCTTTGTCCAATGGTTACGCCATTTTTTAATGTTATCTTTATTCTTTTAGTTCCATCATTTGTGTCTTCCTCATTCTCAGATGCTTTCACTTTCATTGTCTGAGTACTGTTCATCATTTTCCTTAATATTTTTGGGAAAGTTTACTTGAAGTTGAGAAATATAATCTGCTAGACACCAATTTTCAAGAGCTTTTGGTCTCTTTGAATATCGTTTGATATCATTGTTTGACTCAATATCAGTCGAGTCTTTTGACATTTTTTCTAATTCTGAAGTCTTTTTAAGCAAGAATGTTCTTTTGTCAGGTGGAGAAGTATTGATAAAAACTACTTGTCTTGTTGCTTTTGTCAAGGGCATTTGTAAAGTCAAATAGACAGCCTCCTGTGCACTTGTCTCAACTGAATTCACAAAGTAATTTCCAATATGTCTAACTTGTCGTTTTAAATCTAGATTACCCTCCTTCGCTTCTTTTGCTGCTTGATCAAGTAATGCACTCCTTCCTTTTTGTGATTTGCTAATGTATGAAACAATATACATTGCACAAGCATATGGGTCTAAAACAAATTGCAAGTCATGGTTAGCTTTCCAAGCTGGTAAAACAACTTTCATGTATGGATTGACACAAACTTCATATGGCTTTCTCTGCAAGAAAACTTTAGCACCACTAAGACTACTACGGACACACTTAATGTAGTCTTCTTCAGTCATATGTAAAATGTCAGACAGAAATTCTTCAAATGTCAAGTCTTCAATGTTGTCAAGTTCATGCAATGAATTGATCTTCTCTTGAATTTCCTTGTACATACTTTTGTGTTTTTCCACACACTCATCAAGTGGCTCCAATATAACTGTTTTTTTCATTGGTGGCAATGGAAATCCAAACTGACATATTGCATGTCCTTTCTTTCTGCATGTTTTGGAATGTTTGTGTACTTGCAAGGCAATCAAATCCTTGAACTCATCGGATAAATTACAAGATACATGTTTATCTATATATTCCACAATGTCCTCGTTTGGGTTTTCTTTGTACTTTGGGGCATCTTCTACCCAAATCAATATGTGAATATGTGGTGAACCTCTCTGTTGAAATTCTACTCGATAAAAATAATCATTTACTTTTCCAATTGGATGAAATTCACTTTTTAAAACAATTTTAATAAATTGCTGTACACGATGATCAAAAAAGCGAGAACAAGTTACTGGATCTTTCTGGACTAACTTTGTTTTTTCATTCCAATTCATTTTCTCTAATTCCTCATCACTTTACTCAGTGCCATCATTTAATCTTGCAAGCACTCTGAGCAGATCATTCCACTTTGTATCAGCAGATGACAAAGAACCAAACCATGTCGGGAGACCTAATTGCCTTATCATGGCAAACAAATCTTTTTTTCGTTTCTCAAGATACACTGGCGAATTTCTTAGAGTACGGAATATAAAATATCCTTCATCTAGTCTAACCAGCTGATTGACTGTTGATGGGTTTAATACATCTTTTGCAGTCCACTTCTTCTCATCAGATTTGCATCGTCTTAAGGCTAGATGAACTTTGTCACTTATATTTTTTAACTGAATTTTTTTTAAGTTTGAAAAATAAATTTGGCACAGATTGTGCTGCTCTTCTGTCAACTGATCTCAGTTCCCATTTCACAATGTCTGTGTATTGTACAGGCACATGTCTGTCTTTATTATCAGGTCTGCTTTTTCCACAGAATATAGAAGGAAATGCCAAGTATTCAGCATCAGGATCATTGTATAAACTAATTGGACGCTGACCTTCACCAGGAGCAAAAATAAACCATGTATTGTTTGCTAAATCTGCCTCGTCAATTTTGTCTAATAAAGTGTCAACATTTCCAACATGGCTTTCACTCTCGTCTATTTCACTAAATTTGTCATCATCAGATTCTTCATTGCTTTCTTTCTCTATATTATCACTTAAATCATAATTTTCATTTATATTTTCTTCCTCAAGTTCTTCGATCCATTTTTCATCTATTGTAATTCCTGAATTCTTGTACAGATCACTTTCATTCATTAAACGATGCAAAGCACATATAACTGCCATTGGCCTGACATTTTCACTGAAATCACAACTTTTGTAGGATAGCTTCTTTTTTAGTTTGACTGATATTGTTCCAGATTTATCAAAAGTACGTGGCAATGAATTGATTGTTGGTTGAATGTCTATTGGAACATTAACAACATTTCCTTTAATAGAGAGTTGTCCACCTCTGGGTAGTTGTCTGATTTGCATGAATGGGATTCTCAAAGACACTAATCTTTCTTCTAATGGGTATAATTCAAGTTCATTTGGTCTTTCAGGGAACCCCATTTTGTTAGCAATGGACAGTCTTGGAATTTTGTGTTGTTTAATTGAACCATGACAAGTATAGCAGATCCATTCTGTATCATCAACAGATTTTTGGTTAGTAAAGCAATTAGGAAAATAGAAAGAATGAGTTTCCTTTATGGTATGTGCTTTGATAACCGAGTCAAAAAACCAGGTCTGATGACATGATGTACAAATGTGTGAAGGTCCATCAGCAGTCTTATTTGAGAATTTTCTAAAGCATTCATCTAAAGTTGAACCATACTGTCTCCGCTTTTTCAGTGAACTTTCATGATGTAAAAAGTCTGTGTTTTTTCTTTTTTCATTCTTTTTGACTTTGTTATAGTAAGAGTCTTTTAAACGATTTTTGCGTCTAGATGCTTCTTTACGCAATCTTTCTTTTTCTAAATTACTTGGATTTGACCTATTACTTCTTTTAGCAACCAATTCTCTTGCTTTGAATTCTTTATCTTCTCGCATTTTTCTTTTCATTTCAAGCTCTTTATGCTTGTAATCTTTATTTTGTCGTGCTTTTCTTTTTGACTGGAGCTCTTTTTGCCTTTCTCTATTCCTAAACATGAGATTTTGCCTTGATAATCTTTTTTCTACACATTCTTTTTGTCTTATTTCTTCACATTGTCTTGCTTTTCTCCTTGATGCAACCTCTCTAGGTCTTTCTTTGTTTCTAAATGTAATATTTTGCCTTGATAATCTTTTCTCTACACATTTTTTTTGTCTTATTTCTTCACATTGTCTTGCTTTTCTCCTTGATGCAACCTCTCTAGGTCTTTCTTTGTTTCTAAATGTAATATTTTGCCTTGATAATCTTTTCTCTACACATTCTTTTTGTCTTATTTCTTCACATTGTCTTGCTTTTCTCCTTGACGCAACCTCTCTAGGTCTTTCTTTGTTTCTAAATGTAATATTTAGCCTTGATATTCTTTTATTTAAAACTTCTTTTTGTCTTGTTTCTTGGTCTCCTCTTGCCTTTCTTTTAAAATCAACTTGCTTCTGATTTTCTTTTTTTCTGAAATTTGGATCCTGTCTTGATAGTTTCTTAGCATTTAGTTCTTGCTTATATAAAACTGGATTTTTTCTTCTCTCTTGCATATATGTTTTCATGTAGGACTTTGAATTTCTATTTACTGATGTGCACAGCGAGTCACTGCTATTAAATGCATGTGTGGTATTCTTTGAAGTTTGATCCTCAAAATAATGCTGTATTTGCCTTTGCAGAACTAATGCATCATCCATATCTTCGAAACTCAAGGGAAGGATTTCAAATTGTGTCAGCAAATCTATCTGCATACTTGTATAAAAAGAGTACATATACCCCACAAGATCTTCTATATTACTAAAAGCAATAAGTATAGAAGTACCGGATGGCTCTACTGGATTATATAAACCAGATTTACTATGAGAATGAGAGTCGAAGAAAAAATAATTTTGTTGATCCCTATAAACACCAGAACATATAGCACCTATCATAACAAGAGCTGATGGACTCTGTGTAAAACTTTCTAGGAGAGCATTTTGTAGAGTCAGTGAAGCAACAGATGAAGTAGTTTGTATAGTAGCTCCGTACAGAACTTCTTTTCTATGTATTCTGAATTTCATGTTGCATATTTCAAGTACATTTGGAATTTCATCGAAAGTCAATAGCATATTCTTGAATCTACCTTGTTTTTTTAAATTTTGTATTGTTTTCATATAGATCTGGTCTCCTGTGTCTAATATATAATCCAAATCAACATTTTTATTATTTATTTTGTAAGAAGTCAAAGCCAAAAAAACTAAACAATTACATATGCACTGATTTCCACGGGTTTCACTAGAGAACCTCCTATCTGACTGATCAAATTTTCCAAACTTAAGGAAGGTGCTTTCATATATGCTGTTGGTTTGACCAGAGACTGATGTATGACTAGATTGATGTTGATAATTTTCCACATAAAATTTATTCTGGCATGTACTTTGAATAGCTATCTGACGAGTATTCTGATAAGCTTTCTGACAATCTATTTGAGCCCGAAGGCAACTTTGAGTTTGACAATTTATTTGACAATGTATTTGAGCCCGAAGGCAACTTTGAGTTTGACAATTTATTTGACAATGTATTTGAGCCCGAAGGCAACTTTTGGTACTGTTGTTCAGGGGGACAGTATCCCCTGCCAGCTCCATCTGGCTGTCAGAGTCTTTGGTACTGTTGTTAGAGTCAAAGACCCTAGGGCCAGTATCCCCAGTCAGGTCAGTCAGTCTCTTCTCCTTTGCCTTGGGGTTCAGCAATGCAGTCTTTGAGCAACTAAGTTTCCAATTTTGTTTTCGAGGCATTTTACCAAGAACTGAAAAGAAACGTGTTCAAACTTCTGTCAACAGACAATTAAAATTGTGTTTAAAACAAGCATCCTTAGAGTATTGCATAGCTATACATAGTCCCCTACTGGCTGAAAAATCAAAGTCCAAGGATCGTAACTCTGCAAAAAATCACCAGACCCAAACAAAAGTCAAATTTAACCGTATTAAACCAGGATAAAACTATATATCAAATATCACATCAAAATGTTGAGGCATTACACAAAAAAATCAGGAAATTAACCAAAATTGGAATCATATTTTTGCAATCCAATTATTGAAGATGATTGCTCATATTAAAAGGAATTCCAAAAAGTATGGTTGCTAAGTAGAATTAAAAAAAAAAACCCAGTTCTTTGAGAATTTCAGGAAATTTACCAAAACTGGATTCACATTTCATTGATGAAATAATGACATTCCTGTGTAAATCGAAATTCCCCATGATAAATATAGCAATCATTATAACAATAACCAATCAAAAAATATTTCCTGCTATGTTCAGACGTTTTTATTGTTGGAACAATTCATTATCTTGGCCAAGGGATATCGCTATTGATCAATTGTGCTATACCCAGTCTTGTTTCTGCTACTTCCTACAGCCCCTGTACTCTATATTTCTATAAGTAACAGTTCCACCCGAAAATATTCTTCTCAGAAGAACGTCTTATGTATTCAACATCATTTAAATGTTAACCTTTGAATTTGCCAATGTGAACACAAAAGTTTCCCCTAGGTTTAGGCTAGTACCCGAATATGTTGGGCTAGCAAAAAATCATCTCCAAATAACCTGGGGCTAGTGTGAAAGAAAATTACAACCCCTATGTAATGGTGAAATTCGGACAGCCAGGTTTACGTCCCACTACATCTAATTAATATGCCTTGTAATTTGATTATTGGTTACGTATGATTAATTGATTGTTGCTTAACATCCAATGAGCAATATCTCAGGGTTGATCAATACTTATGATAAAACAGGGAAACTGAATAGGCCGTGGGAAGGAAAAAATTGATTGCCACTGGAAAAAGAGGATGAAGTTGACCCAAGGCGGGAAATTTAACCTTGCAACACAATCGATTCCAGGTCAAAGAACCGTATGAAAAATAAATAATGGAAGGCACTTCCGAATGTAACGAAGATAACCTGCGATTTATATTGAAATTAAACATTGGTAGAATTTGGAACAATCAAACATTTCTGTAAACTTCGGACATAAATCTAGAAACTTTGGACAAAATATCAAAATCTGACAAATAGTAAATGATCTACATCAAAATATACGAAAATACCCAATTTGGCTCTTTTCAGCCCTTTTTTTAAAAACGGGCAGGGCTAAATACCCAAAACCAATACCAGCCTTTATTTTGTGCAATGGAACATTGTATAACAATTTCATAAGGATTGGTCAACTGGAACTAAAGTTATCGATCGGAAACGAAGCGTCTACAGACGCCGACTGTGCCATACCATTCTACAACCTCAAAAAATTGTTTGCAGTCGTATAACAATGCAATGCTTTTGTAAAATATGAAAAGTTGCCTTTATCTCTTGTCCTTTTCTGTTTTTTGTATTGTAAGAAAAGAATAAGTTGACTGGGTGGAGCAATCATTCAACAGTGACAGATCATTCTAATTTTGTAAATAGGTAATAAATGTGTGGAATAGTTTTAAATTCTTTAATCCCCTTAATAGATCAATAATTGCTTAATCGACATTCTTCACTCCTGTGCAATGTATGTTCATCTCTTTAATTAAGTGTCAATAATTACATGGTAACTAAACCTGTTGACTTGTAATAGCTTTCATGATTGCTAATTATTTCTCTACAATTAGTACATTCCAATTTTACACTAAAATTGTAGTTTAGTCCAAGTTCAAAGGTTAGAACTAACTGCGTCCAGTCAAGTTCAACTTTTATTACAATACATCCTCTCGAATTTTTAGATAAGTGTCCGTATTATACAGCACTATATGTATCCAATTTATCCCACTTCAATCAGCGTTTGTTTTTCAATTTTCTATGGTTTGCTGAGAACTGGGAATGATTTCAAATTATCGTAGCACATGTTTTCCAATAGTACTATTCGAAATTGCTTTGGAATTAACTTTACTTTAAATGATCAAGTTGTCAAATTAGGCCGATAACATATACAAGAGTAAGAGGTGTTCAGAAAATTATGTCTGAATTATACCGATGTCAAGATTTACACCGTCATTACACTACCTGTAACAACAGTAACTATCATATATCCCAATCCCTTTTTGATACAATCAGTAAAATTTGGTCGAGTTCAGTAATTTGATATTTTTTCAGTAGTAAATTTTTTTTTATATAATTTTACCTTAAAAAAAAATGAAATGATGCATAAATGCAAAGAAATGGGCTTATATAATGTTGTTCAATTTTTTCCTTCGGTATTCTACTGCCGTTGTTCAATTAAAAAAAAAAAAAAAATACAAGTGTAATACATTTGTCTTAGTCTCCTTTCCAAAATGCATAACGTTCCCGTGAAGATTTCACAAGATAGGGAAACTCAGTAGAATATTATTCCGGACGAAATTTTTGTCCCAGTTACCTTTTCGTTGTTGCTGGAGAATCAGCACTCATGTCCATGATCCAGCACTCATGTTCACGATGAATTCATTCAAAGAAACATTGTCGAACGTTCTACATGAGATAAGTCAAGAGAAACTCGAAAGTAATTTCACATCCGAGCCATTATAGCACTTATTGTTACTGTATTCTAATACATACAATTGACCTCGACTACTATCTAATCAGGGAAAGGACGCAGAGCTGGTAATGCACGGATATCCGTAACAAATGACTGCTGTGCATAACACTGTAATTTCAGTGCAAAATTCGCAACAATTGCGGAAAATCCACAGTATTGGCATGTATGAAATTTGTTTAATATTTTGGTTGTTGTTTGGACAATTACTATAAATATTGGAATAATGCCTGCTTTTACGAGACATCGATTTTTTCATAGCTAGGGATGGCAAATAATAAAACAACTTGATACAAATCATTTATTTGGTATCCATGCAATTCTTCTACCCTTCGATTATGAATTATAATCCGACGACATCAATATCCTGACCTTATATGCAGAAATTAGCAATAAATTTTATTTAATCTTCTTCCAATCTTTATATTGCATTGGCTTTTTACTGCAATACATATGATTTACTTGTATTCACTTCTTTCAAACTTAATTGGAACTTTCTCAACAGTTTGTACAAGTATTCTAAATGACCAAGTTCAGGGCAATCCGACTTTCCGGTTAATAGTTTTATTGTATGGATATGAAGCCGGATCGTCAGATCCTTCCGTATTTAGTCATTTACTATACGCCATTAACAAATTCAAATTCATTTTATTGTCATTAAACATATATACATGTTTGTGACACAGTACAAAGGAAAACATACAATGACACAAGTAGGAAATATACCACAATGCATTCACGATCGTCTGAAAATGTCCACTCGAGATGAAAATTAAAGCAATTTTAATTCATTCAAGGACCGCTTTGTGACACAATACATGACGAAATGAACAGGTAGGAATATGTTTACATAAAAAATCCTTTCATCAGATATTGATTTCAACAAAAAAAAACATCTGAAAAGTTGACGGCAAATTCCTTTCTCATTTTCCAACCACAAAATGGGGTTGTGCCTTATGACGCCCCAGACAGGGGATCTGAAAAAAATCCAAATATTAACGTCAACATTCCGAGACGGCATAATTATTTAGACTACCATTGATGGTGCAACTTTCGATTTGGGGCGAGTAGGACAGGTGTGAGTTGACAGTGGGGTGACTTGACTTGGATTCAAATTTGACAATGTAAGAAACTAAATTGTTTGACATCATAGATCAATCAATATTTTTCTTAGATCTTATGATGACCGTTGCATCACAAGTTTATGAACAATTAAAAATTTTCACAGGCCAGCTTGATTATTTAAGACATTGGCTATGGCCGAGCATTGGTCTACTGTGAACTTCACACGCTATATTATAAATATATACACAATCATGCCGAGTATGGCTCTACTGTGAACTTCACACGCTATATTATAAATATATACACAATCATTACCATCACGTTTTCGTGCGTCATGTTTTCGTTTTATCCATTTTATTTTGATTTCCACAGTTGCACGCATTATTTTTGACATGTCTTCCGGTTTCTATTTATGGAACATAAACAAGACTACAGCGTGACATCTGTAAAAGATGTTAAAGTTTGCATTTAAAGACGCAAGTACCAAAAACAGTGAACCTACCTACTGAACCATACTTTTTGTAATGCTAAAAATTTACTTCATTTATAAAGTAGCTGGAAAAAAATCCAGAAGGGCTATATAAATTGTAACTATGTCGTCTGCCTCTCAGACACCTGCTCTTCCTGTAATGTAACTGTCATGGGGTCACTGATCGTACTTGTAAACAAAAGAGCCGACTGAAATGTGCCTGTTTCTTATATAAAATACATGTCACTTTGCAGTGCATTGTGGTTTCAGCACTGAAAAAAAACATCTAAAGTAAACACAATTTTGAAAGTGGTTATTTTCAAACATTGTTATTTTATTTAGATGTAGTATGATTTGGTAGATGGCCAGAACCATGAAATTTTAAAACCAGCCATTTCCGGATTTTATATTCGTTTCCATCCCGTATGTCGGCCTTGTTATTACTTCACACGAAAACAGATGACGCCATTTTACTGACAACAAAAGTTGCCAGATAATCGAGAGTATATTAAAATACAAGAATGGCTTTAAAAACAATCTTATGTACAAAGAAATATTTAACTAGCCATTCTTTGAAAATTCCAATCGTCATATGAATGAAGGGTTAACACTGTTAATCGCTATATCGGAAAATCGATAATAATAGCACGAAAACCGATAACACGATGCTACAATCTAAATGGAAACGTATCATGATATTGTAAATTTCAAATTCCCGATTGACAATCAAATATATTTGCTTTTAACATCTGTTTTCCTATCTATACACAAATATGCACAATGTGTCAAATCTTTATAAAGGTCCTTTAAAATACACTTTTTTCTACATCACAACTTACCCGCCAAAATGACAGAAAATGGAAGTAATGTAAGACAGGGAAATAAGGAAAGAGATAAAATAAAACATTCAATCCCGATCACAGGGCCTTGTCACTATCCAGGTAAATATACTATCAATGTATAAACATATACAAGGGCGGACATCTTTTTTACCCCCACTCGCTTCAAGTCGTGTTTGTATTTTAATTCCTTCTAATATATTCAAAACCCTGTTTGGTTCAACTCCCAAGACGTTATTCTTTTCATAAAATATCATGACCTCCCCTCGACTACCTCTTGTGAAGGCGCAGCGGTCGTTTTTGTCAGGAATTCGCCCGAGTAGAGAACAACATGGACCCAAAGTGAAAGTAACAGCGCCACCTAAAAAAAAACCTGTAAGTTCGGAACTCTCGGGGTTTTAGCTTTGAGGTAAGGAAAATACCGTTAAGATTCAAACATCATTAAACGAGCGGGACGATTTGAAGTGAAAACTGAAAATTTTTGACTTGTACATACAATGAATGATAAATGCCATTTTCAAGGCTTTTTCTTGATTGCTGTCCATTTTCTTTAATTTATTATTTCGTTTGTTATTTCCCGCGGTATCTTATACTTAGAAACACGATAACTAGCGAGAAAACCAAATATCGAATGGTAAAACCCTGAGAGTTCTGAACTTACGTTTTTTCATAGGTGGCGCTGTTACTTTCACTTTGGGTCCATGTTGTTCTCTACTCGGGCCAATTCCTGACAAAAATGACCGCTGCGCCTTCACAAGAGGTAGTCGAGGGGAGGTCATGATATTTTTTGAAAAGAATAAGGTCTTGGGAGTTGAACCAAACAGGGTTTTGAATATATTAGAAGGAATTTAAAAAACAAACACGACTTGAAGCGAGCGGGGGTAAAAAAGATGTCCGCCCTTGTATATGTTTATACATTGATAGTATATTTACCTGGATAGTGACAAGTCCCTGTGCCCGATCTCAAACAGAACACATTTATTAATTTGTCTGAATACAGACTATCATACATATAACATGGGTAAAACACTATAAATCCACAATATGATTGCATATATTATCAATTCAGTTCAGATTGGCTCAGTAGTTTCAGAGGAGAAGATTTTTTTTTAATTTCATCCCCCCTTTTTTCTAATTTGCATAATCGGTCAAAATCGGCAAAAGTTCAAAGTTCATAAAAAATCCCGTAATATATGTTAAAAAGCTCATCATTATACTTATACAGTTCAAATTTGGGCACTTTCTGGCTTAAAATAGAGCAGTTTTGGCCATTTGAAGAAATTTCTATTTTTAGTAATGGTGGCCATCTTGGATACATGACGGCACTGACGGACACAATTTTGAAAGGAGACCACCTAAGGATCATTTCAGCAAAGTTTGGTTCAGATTGGCTCAGTAGTTTCAGAGGAGAAGATTTTTTTTAAATTTCATCCCCCCTTTTTTCTAATTTGCATAATCAGTCAAAATGGGTAATGGGATTTACTTCAAAATTGCAGGGTAGGTAGATCTTGACATGCTGCACATTTTTGAAATTTAAAGTTAACCTTTATCTATTATAGTTTTTGAAATATAAGACGAAAAGTATTAAAATAAAAAAAAAAATTGATGAAAAAAGGGCAATAACTCCAAGATGGGTAATCAAATTTACTTCAAAATTGCAGGGTAGGTAGATCTTGACATTCTGAACATGTTTGCAGTTTCAACTTACCATCTGTCTCTTATAGTTTTTGAAATAAAGGCCAAAAAGTATTAAAATTTTGAAAATTTGATGAAAAAAGGGAAATAACTCCAAAACGGGTAATGGGATTTACTTCAAAATTGCAGGGTGGATAGATCTTGATATGCTGCACATTTTTGCAATTTAAAGTTAACCTTTATCTATTATAGTTTTTGAAATATAAGACGAAAAGTATTAAAATTTTACAAATTTGATGAAAAAAGGGCAATAACTCCAAGATGGGTAATCAGATTTACTTCAAAATTGCAGGGTAGGTAGATCTTGATGTGCTGATCATTTTTATCCCATGTCAGATTTTTGATATTATTAACGGTTTTTGAGTTATTACCCAAAACCTGCAATTTTACCATATGTTCTATTTTTAGTAACAGTGGCCATGTTGGTTGGTGCACGGCATCACCGGACACAATTTTAAAACTAGACACCCTAGTGATGATTCAGATCAAATTTGGTTTCCATTGGTCTAGTACTTTCAGAGGAGAAGATTTTTGAAAAAGTTTACGACGTACGACGACGACGGACGCCAAGTGATGGCAATAGCTCACATGACCCTTTGGGTCAGGTGAGCTAAAAATTGAAAAAAGGGGGTAAGAGTCTTTTCCTCAAGTGCCTGTGTTGGCAATATCAGCTATTTTACCTAGTATTTGACGACTATTTATCATTTTCTAAGTGGGTAATTTTCTAATATCATAAATTATAATAATGAGTTAATAAAAATAAAATATGTAATTAGTTATTTTTGTTTATTTTTGTTTATTATACGTTTAAAGTAACTTGTCAGTGTTCATAGCACAAACACTAAACAGTTCCAGGATGTTACACACTCAATCTTTAGAGTCTTGTCCTGTACTTGAAAGAAGAGAAGAAGAAAAATTAAAAAAAAAAAAAAGGGGGAGGGTCCTTTACTCAAGTGTCTGTGTATGGAAAATGATATGGTAGCATGCAATGGGTATCTAAGAAATCATAATACAAAATCGATTGTAAACCATCCATAGCCTATTATCAACAAAAACCTCTAGTAACAATAGCAACGAGATTCAAGTAAAGCAGCAACATTCCAGCAGCTTTCAATCCTCAAAGTGATCCTGATTATCGGGGTCGTTTATAAGCTTAAAATTGACAAATTAAAAAAGGGGGAGGGCGGCTAACTGATGTATAAAGTTTTTATGTATTTTTTATAATATGGTTGAAATTATCGAAAACTGTAAAATAATTACCGGAAAACATGTATTGATCAATTTCAATTAGCAAACTTAAACAGATAGCATTTTTATTGATTGTTTTTTTTCCTCATAAATATTAATAATGGATGATGACAGAGAGAAAAGGGTGAAGGTCAATCATATTTTACCTAACACACCCATCGTTTTTATCCAATCAAAACCCAGGAAATCGGAAAGGAAAATTACACGTGTGCTACTGTGTGTATTGCAAAATACATTAATTTACGTTGTAAATTGTGAACGTTTTTGTCCTCAAGCTTTTCAACCGAGCAATAGGAAAGGTAATAATACAGGGCCAATAATATTCACAAGCTGACCTATTTTCTTAATTGACAAAATCCGGATGTCAGTGACAGGGGTTTGTTACGAATTATTTTTATCCCTCGACTGACAACTCGTTTTTTTAGAGTAAAAATAATTCGTAACACGCCCCTCTGGTGTTACTTCATTATTATTTAGTTTGTAAACACCAATTTTACACGTTATTCTAAGAAAACCACAACTTTCTAAGTTCTACTTTCTGTTTCTGTTTCTGCCATATGATTGCCTCCTTCATCATATTGAAGATTATGCAATTTTGATTTTTGTGCGGCATGACCAAAGAATAGTGAAGCCAAAATTTAAATCAGTTTCCAAATAGATGATAATAAATAATAATAACCAAATTTGAATTTACAATTTACAATTAAAACTATATATCAGTTGTCACTGTCTGGACTATAGGGACACTCATGGAATCCGGGTCGTTTCGCCCCGATTACCGATTCGCCCCGGAAAGTGAGTCGATTCGCCCCACTTAATGGCTATTATATTATAATAGATGAAGTCTTTTTCGACAATTTTCTGGTAATTATTTATTTATTAGTTGTATGCAAAAAAAAAAAAAAAAATTCATTCATTTTGGTCAGTGGAATATTGTTGAACACAAAAGGGAGAATATTTTTCTCAAAAAAGAATCATGGTGAAGGGGTTTAGATTCACTTAATATGTGTACAGAATGGCAACAAAATACGACGAAATCGACTAACGAAGACATCAAACTCTCCTTCATATGCTAATTTCTCGGATATTTATAACAATAATAAATCTCAGATTTCGTATCAGGTGTCAAACAATGAAAGTGAACAAAGAAATTTTACACATTTAATCAGGTGTCAAACAAAGAGTAAAGCAATACATAATATTAAACACGTCAAGAAAGCATGTTGCCGTGTAATTATGAGGAAGAAATTACGAGGAAGACAAAAATAAAGTACCCATGAACAAGCCTTACAACATCCAAAATACGAATATTTGCAATGGTATTTTCCATATTTCATTTTTTAAAGCACTATTAATAAATGAGGGCGAAACGACCCGGGGAGAGAAGGGAATCGGAGCGAACGGGAATGGGGGTGAAACGACTGGGGGGGGGGAACGGGATTCGGGGCGAAGCGACCCGGTACCCACTCGTGTGATGTCTGTCGTCTTACCTTACCGTTGAATCTTTGGGATAATGTCATTACTCCGACAGTCATTACCCCAACACTTATTACTCCGGAGGTGTACCCTTATATATCGACCTGATTCAATATGGAGATGATGTGATGATATTCGAAATTTTGTTAGGTTTCTCCTGAACTCAGAATTACTTAAAGTAATTCTGAGTTCAGGAGAAACATCAAAGAAAGATAGTTTTCTCTTCCATAAACAGTTTTAAATTTTACATAAGTTCTCAATTTACCATCAGAACATTTGTTACTATCTAGGGCCCATTGATGCCTATGTGCTTCTAGAAGTATTTTCTTGACTGTTTGTTTTGAAACTTTTTGATTAGTTGACAGTTGTTTAAGCTTAGGAATGTTATTCAAAATTTGTTGTAAAGCACCATACCAAGAGGATATTCGGTTTTCATATAATTTTCTGGACTGTGTGTAAGCATCCTTCAACAAGGGAAAAGTGTCCAAAGTTTCTAATAAAAAGTTCCCATATTTCAGAGTAATATAGTAAAACATGTTAAATGGTATGGTCAAAAGCATATGTCCTAAGCGACGTCGCTAAGTAAACATTGACGCGCAGGAACACTGAAAACATAGTTCATCTAAATTTTCGACTATATCTTTTATTTTCGTAAATGAAATAAATATAATAATCAATTGCACGTCGTGAATATTGAATATATGATCACTCGTGCCGAAACGCATTCAGATTAAACTTGTGCGCATAGCAAGTTCCGCACACTCGTTTAATATGATGCGTTTTGCGGCACTCGTGATCATATTTTCAATATCCACTCTGTGCAATTATCCTATAGTTGTTTGGAGTTGCGATTAGATAGGATATGATGATACAGTCCAGGATGCATGGTCGGAGTATCAGTGGCGTAGCTGCATTAAAGCAGTGTAAGCAAGTGCTTACAAATACTTTCTTACAAAGAATTTTTTATTTTTTATTTTGTCCAAATCCAGACTGAACTCCCTCATTTGGTTGTGTTTTAGTTTATATCCACCCCGCTAATTTTCCCCGGAAGTATATCTGGTCAATTCCTACAATTGCTTAATTTATAATGATTGCATATTAGTCCAGCGTTCATTTGCATTGTATTAAATACGAATCTTGAACTTTATATTTACATCTAAATTATTTCAAATCTCAGTAACGCACGTGCTACTTGAAGATCATACAGTCTTTATACACATGATCATCACTTTCCTGAAAGTTCATAGAACTTGATTAATTAGTAAACTACGATTTATAATATGAAGAGAAGTAGTTCATCGGGGGAACAAAGTAGGGGTCCCGGACAAAGTAAATTGTCACAGTTTTTCTCTAAACGGCAAAAAGAGTCAATAGAAGACCTAAGTGTGGAGCTTTCACATGGTTCTGGTACATGTTTGCCACAAGAAAGCAAAGGTAGTGGTACACTCAGCGGCTCCAAAGCAGAGACAAATGATGACGCAGCCAGTACTTCTAGATCTAAATCAATTCAGCCAAATAATTTAAATCTGGCCTTTGACAAGTCAAATGTTGATGACCAACAAAAGTTGTTTTTGTTGAAAAATAAATGGGATATTCCATCGTCGTTTGTTTTTCCTCTGACAGATATTCGTGGGACCAAAAGGCGCTTTAATCGGTCCTGGCTTGAAAAGTATCAGTGCCTGAGATATTCAGTCAGAAAATGGAGTTTTTTGTTTATGTTGTGTTTTGTTCAATAGTTCTGAGCATGCATTTGTTAAGAATTCTGTAAATGACTGGGCAAATTTGGGTACCCTAATAAAATGCCACTTGGATCAACCTGGACACAGCAGGTGTCTTGAAATGAGTGAAAACTTTATGTCTATCGCGGAGGGCCAAAAGGACGATGTAATGTCAATGTTAAGCAGTGCTTTTCAGGATAAAATCACAAGAAACAGATCAATTCTTCACAGTATCCTTAAGACCATTTATATATGTGGAAAACAAAATATTCCCTTATGCGGTCACACTGAAGAGAACAGCAATTTCATAGCTCTTATTAACTACAGGGCTGAAACTGATCAAATTTTGTCTACTCATTTGCAAAACAGTCCTCCAAATACAAGGTATCTATCACCCACCATGCAAAATGAACTGATTGATATTTGTGGTAGACAGTTACAACAATTTATTGTTTCAGAGTGCAATTCAGCTAATTGCTTCAGTGTAATTGCAGATGAGACTACTGATGTTTCTACCACAGAGCAAATTTCTTTGTGTGTTCGTTATGTGGGTGTAGATAGCGATGAGGAGATGTACGTCAAGGAGTCATTTCTTGGGTTTGCATAGGCAAGCTCAACAACTGGTGAAGAACTGGCAACTACTATAATGACAAAATTAAGAGAATACGGAATTGTAACACAAACAATGAGAGGCCAAGGTTATGATGGGGCTGCAAATATGGCAGGTAAATTTTCTGGCGTTCCCACACGTATTCAAACCGAAATTCCTGAAGCCTATTATATCCACTGCTATGCACATTTGGCTGTTGTCAAATCTTGTCAGCTCCCAATTGTCCGCAATACAATTGATACTGTAAAAGATGTTTCATATGCCTTTCATTATTCTTCGAAAAGAACAGGTAGGTTTAAAACCATGTTACAACAGGCAGATGAAGAGCAATTAGATGCTCTTGATGGACGAAGAAAAATAAAAGGTTTGTGCGAGACCCGATGGTCAAGTAGGGCAGACGCACTTAACATATTCAAATCTGCGCATGCATTAATAATTGATACTCTAGATGACCTAGGGACTGGTGGTGATCGAAATGCTATGCAATTGAAACTTGCCCTTCAGGATTTCGGCTTCATGGTTGCTCTTGTTGTTACTGAATGTGTGCTTCAATACAGTTTGGCATTATCCAACCTTTTACAAAGACCTTCAATTGACTTGGTTGAGGCTGAAACTGTGATTTCAAGCCTTCGAAAAATTAGATAGGATGACAATGTCTGGCAGGAGTTGTACCAGGACATAACAAAACTTGCCGAAAAGCAGAATGTATTACCGAGCAAACTGAGGACAGCTGGTAGGCAACAGCACAAAGACAATGTGCCTGCTGATACACCAGAAGAATACTGGCGACGATCAGCATACTATCCGTTGCTCGACCACATTGCCAATGAACTTGAGACAAGACTTGTAGTTCCCAAAGACTGGTTTCTGGCTCAATACCTCATCCCTTCAAAACTTGCCTCCCTTACACCCGAAAGAGAACTTCAGGTTTTTATGCCATTTGCAGGCGACCTGCCCGATAACAATTTTGCAGCCTATAAAGCAGAAATGGTAAGGTGGAAATGTAAATGGCAAAATGTTACTGAGAAGCCGAGCACACTTATTGACACACTCAAGCATGCTAAACCCGAGTTGTATCCTAACAACCACAGAGCTGTAAAGGTTCTTTTGACTATGCCTGTAACCTCAGCTACTGCAGAAAGGTCTTTTAGCGCTCTCAAAAGAATCAAAACCTATCTGCGATCTACGATGGTTGAGGATAGACGTAATGGTTTGTCCTTAATGCATGTCCATCCAGAGATTCCCCTGAACTTTGACCAGGCTTAATAAACACTTTTGCAGCAGATGGAAACAGGAGAATCCAGCTGATAGTTCTGTACTAAACACATATTAACATGCAATGGCCTGGATATACCTCGTTTGTTGTTGGGGCCGTGCTACCCATATTTGTTTCAATCCCTTGTTTGTTTCATTATTTTTGTTGTTGATCCGAATCTTGTCTAGGTTGTTTGATTTACATTTCCTGTTTATTCCTCGCGTTTTATAGCCTTTTCGTGTTCCATGCAATCTCAACTCAACTGGATCGATATATCAATGTATATAGGAATTGCGAATATGTTGCACATTTTTCAAATCAAATGTATTTTAAAAACAAAAAACAAAAAAAAACAACAACAACAACAAAAACAACAAAAAAAACCAAAACAAAATAAAAACCCAAAAAAAATAATCAAAGCTGGCTGTGATACTTTTAATCGTTTTCATTCACCAGTTATTGTGCATCGAAAAAACGAAGGAGCAGTTATCAGACATGAATTTTTGCCATCCTATGCAAGAAAACATCTCCAGCTTTAGGGGGGCTGCTGCCCCGCAGACCCCCTGCTTACAGGTTCTTTTTTTCTGGCTACGCCACTGGAGTATTAATGAGTGTCGAAGTTATGAGTGTCAGAGAAATAACTGTCGGAGTAATGAGACGACTCCAAATCTTTAACCATCCTTCAGAACAACCTCACTATGAGTGTAGGATAGAGCCATCACCAGTCACCAAATCCCTATCATCTGCCCTCCACCATTGGGTAATCAGTACCATTTACATGCAGATTTTGACTATGTACATCCTAGGAATCCATCACCGTGAACATATATGTACATATGTATCTTCTTCTTCTTCTTCCGTTGAGTGGCCTCCGTCATCTGATTGACTATTCTGCCACTATTCTACATTCATGGAAATGTCATTTACACTGCATATTTCCAATAATACTGAGTCAATATTCCCCCCTCCCTACCCATGATTTTAGAACAGTTACTATTTCCTCTTGTCTGACTTTCTCCTGTGGCGAGTGATCGTCCTTGATCTTATGCAGTGCAAGGCGTAGCACATTATTCTTGAGTTCTGTTCCATTTGTTGCTCTGCAATATCAGTAAGTTCAAACCTGGAGTTTCGAAATGTTGTACCAACTATAATCATTTGTATTTTTGTTGCTGAGTCGAGGCTGTCAAAACTAGTATCTATATGATCCTCGAGTATGTCATTTATCTTAGAAAGATGTTGTAATCGAGGAGCATGCAAAACTTTGCATTTAAGTAGGAAATGATCCAGATTTTCAACATCTTCATCACATAACTCACACTCGCAGAGTGGTGATACACATGCATATTTCGCACAAACTTCCTGTAGAAAATAGGTGCCAGTCACTAATCTTATCTTTATTCCAATACTCATTGCTGCTTTTGATAGATTTAAATCTCTAGAGATGTTGAGAATAGGATGATATAGTTTGGGTTTATATATTTCGCTGTTTAGACGTTCCAATGACGGATACCATGTTGCTATTTCGCGGATCTTCTTGGCCCAATAGCGTTCTACTGCTTTCATGATGAGTGATTTCCACATGGATTTGATTTTCTTCGGAGGTTTTGCTAATAACTCATTGATGTTCGAAAAGTCGTATATAATTAATGTTTTCTTGAGAATCGTAAACCAGCTCTTACTCTCGGTAGTTTTGATGTTGAGTTGACGGATCGCAAGTTGTTTTTCTATTGCGTCATCATGTTGTCTACATATGTTGTTAAACAGAGTCATATATTTGATATCTAGTATAGCTTCGATAGGTAGTAAGCCTGATGATGTATATTGCTGGATCTGGAGCATTAGTAGGAAGAGATAGTATCTGTTTAAGTGTATTTTTTTGAAATACCTTTAGTTTCTTTAGATTAATTTGCTTTGGTTGAACTATTTCTAGTCCATACATCAATACTGGTTGAACATATATGTTTTGTACAAAGATATTGAAGTAATTGGATCAAGCCCATTTTTTCCATAAAATCCAGTTGACAGAAGACTATATGCTGTTCGTCTCGCCTTCGTTATATTCTGCTCTATTTGTGAATTTTTTGTTTTTTTGGTTCGATTTAGATCTAAGTATTCCAAGATGTGTGGATTTTTCAACTGTAGGCATGTCATCTTGATTGATCTTAAGTGGCAGGTTTTTGTCTTGTTGATTTCTTCCTCTTTTTATTTACTTCAATAACTACGCTTTTTCGTCAGATGACTTGTGCATGTTCATATGCCATTTTTATGTGATAATACAATTCATGTCATACAATAGTCAATAGTTGTCTTGTTTAGCCTTACTTAGGCCTAACGTGTTGTCTTAGTGACAGGAGGTGCTATTAAACAAATAATATAGTTTGTATAGCCCAAATATTGTTGTCTTAGTGACAGGAGGTGCTTATCCTTACTTAGGCCTGACATGTTGTCTTAGTGACAGGAGGTGCTATTAAACAAATGATATACATTGTAGTTTGTATAGCCCAAATATTGTTGTCTTTGTGACAGGAGGTGCTATTAAACAAGTTTGTATAGCCCAAATATTGTTGTCTTAAGTGACAGGAGGTGCTATTAAACAAATAATATAGTTTGTATAGCCCAAATATTGTTGTCTTAGTGACAGGAGGTGCTATTAAACAAATAATATAGTTTGTATAGCCCAAATATTGTTGTCTTAGTGACAGGAGGTGCTATTAAACAAATAATATAGTTTGTATAGCCCAAATATTGTTGTCTTAGTAACAGGAGGTGCTATTAAACAAATAATATAGTTTGTATAGCCCAAATATTGTTGTCTTTGTGACAGGAGGTGCTATTAAACAAATAATATAGTTTGTATAGCCCAAATATTGTTGTCTTAGTGACAGGAGGTGCTATTAAACAAATAATATAGTTTGTATAGCCCAAATATTGTTGTCTTAGTGACAGGAGGTGCTATTAAACAAATAATATAGTTTGTATAGCCCAAATATTGTTGTCTTAGTGACAGGAGGTGCTATTAAACAAATAATATAGTTTGTATAGCCCAAATATTGTTGTCTTAGTGACAGGAGGTGCTATTAAACAAATAATATAGTTTGTATAGCCCAAATATTGTTGTCTTAGTGACAGGAGGTGCTATTAAACAAATAATATAGTTTGTATAGCCCACATATTGTTGTCTTAGTGACAGGAGGTGCTATTAAACAAATAATTGATTATTGTACTTGTCCTGGTTAATCTTTTCATGATTTGACTGATGAGAAAAAGTTCCTTTATTTATTTCAATGTGAAGAATATGATGTTGTAGAAGTTATTGTTAAGGGAGTAAACGAAATGTATAATGGGAGAAATGATTTGATTGAAAAATAATTTTATGATTTCTGCAAAGGATAATTTTGTGTATTTTGTGATAATAGTTTCATGAAAATATAGAGCACTATTGTTGTATTTAGATTGATATTTAAATCATATTTAAACTGTACCACCTCCTCGTATTAAATGTCGTTAGAGAGGCATGCATTTCAAACATGTATATGTAGTTTGATTGTATTTAACAGTTTCTTTGTTTTGTATTTAATGTGTTGTTTTGGTAACAATCCTTTGTATATGGATTTTACACCAATAAAAATTATGTTTCTGTTTTTTCTGTTAATTACAGTTGTTTCAAATCACATTGAATTATACCTTGTGTACTATTAATGTTAATTATTATGCTCCTTATTATGTGCCCTTAATTGGCAATAAGAAGATAGAGTTTGTCGATACCAAAGGTGTAATGAGGATATGGACAGAGAACACAATGTTTCCCCCCCCCCCCCCAAAAAGTGACAAAAGGACAAACAACAATCTACAATAACACTACACAGAACAATAAAGATCAAACAACACATTTTTAGCTCACCTGGCCATTGGCCATGTGAGCTTTTGTCATGGGTAAGCGTCTGTCCGTCCGTCCGTTAGCTTTTCACATTTAAATCTTCTTCTCTGAAACCGCTGAACAGAAATCAGCCAAACTTGCCAGAAATGTTCACTGGATGGTCCTCTACCAGATTTATGTTTTTGGTGCTGATTTGAAATCCAACATGGCTGCCAGGGTCCATAATGTGTTCTCATTGGCTGAAATTTTAAAAATCTTCTTGTCAGAAACCACTAAGTCAATTGAATTGTGACTTTGCAGGAATGATCATTGGGTGGTCCTGTACTAAACTTGTGAATCGTTTGCCGATCGGAAATTCAAGATGGCCGCCATGACTCGACTTAGTTTAACATAGGACCCTATGGGAATTTCACATTTTCATCTTTTTTTCTGAAACCACAAAACAGATTTGAATCAAACTTGGCAGAAATGTTCATTGGATGGTCATATACAAGATTTTTGTTTTTGGCGCTGATCGGAAATCCAACATGGCTGCCAGGGCCCATAATGTGTTCTGATTGGTTGAAATTTTAAAAATCTTCTTGTTAGAAACCACTAAGCCAATTGAATTGTGACTTTGCAGGAATGATCATTGGGTGGTCCTGTACTAAACTTGTGAATCGTTTGCCGATCGGAAATTCAAGATTGCCGCCATGACTCGACTTAGTTTAACATTGGACCCTATGGGAATTTCACATTTTCATCTTTTTTTCTGAAACCACAAAACAGATTTGAATCAAACTTGGCAGAAATGGTCATATACAAGATTTTTGTTTTTGGCGCTGATCGGAAATCCAACATGGCTGCCAGGGCCCATAATGTGTTCTGATTGGTCGAAATTTAAAAAATCTTCTTGTTAGAAACCACTAAGCCAATTGAATTGTGACTTTGCAGGAATGATCATTGGGTGGTCCTGTACTAAACTTGTGAATCGTTTGCCAATCGGAAATTCAAGATGGCCGCCATGACTCGACTTAGTTTAACATTGGACCCTATGGGAATTTCACATTTTCATCTTTTTTAGCTCACCTGGCCTTTAGGCCATGTGAGCTATTGTCATCACTTTTCGTCTGTCGTCCGTCGTCCGTCCGTCAACATTTCACATTTTAATCTTCTCCTCAGAAACCACTGGACCAATTGCAACCAAACTTTGGTGGAATGGTCCTTGGATGGCCCCCTTTCAAAATTGTGTCCGGTGATCCCGACTTCCAACCAAGATGGCCGCCAAGCTAAAAATAGAAAAAAGGGGGGATGAAATTTTAATTGTCCATTGCTGCTTTAGTGTAAGTCAAAATGAGCTCAAATTTTAACTGCAGCTACATGGCAAGGAGTAGTTTAACATATATTCAGGGTTTTTCTGTGAAATTTTTCTTTCAGCCGATATATACCGATTATGCAAATTAGGCATATTTTGATAAAAGATCACATTTAAATCTTCTCCTCTGAAACCGCTGAACCAAATTAAACCAAACCTGGCAGGGTGGGTCCCTTTCAAAATTGTGTTCGACAGCCCCACCCTCCATTCAAGATGGCCGCTGTTACTAAAAATAGAAATTTCTTCAAATGGCCAAAACTGCTCTATTTTAAGACAGAATGTGCCCAAATTTGAACTGTATAAGCATAATGATGAGCTTTTCAGCAAGTATGACAGGATTTTTTATGAACTTTGAACTTTTGCCGATTTTGACCGATTATGCAAATTAGAAAAAAGGGGGGATGAAATTTAAAAAAAATCTTCTCCTCTGAAACTACTGAGCCAATCTCAACCAAACTTTACTGAAATGATTCTTGGATGGCCCCCTTCCAAAATTGTGTCCGGTGATCCCGACTTCCAACCAAGATGGCCACCAAGCTCAAAATAGAAAAAAGAGGGGATGAAATTTTAATTGTCCATTGCTGCTTTAGTGTAAGTCAAAATGAGCTGAAATTTTAACTGCAGCTACATGGCAAGAAGTAGTTTAGCATATATTTCGGGTTTCTTTCAGCCGATATATACCGATTATGCAAATTAGGCATATTTTGATAAAAGATCGCATTTAAATCTTCTCCTCTGAAACCGCTGAACCAAATTAAACCAAACCTGGCAGGGATGGTCCCTGGGTGGTTCCCTTTCAAAATTGTGTCCGACAGCCCCGCCCTCCATTCAAGATGGCTGCTGTTACTAAAAATAGAAATTTGTTCAATTGTCCATTGCTGCTTTAGTATAAGTCAAAATGAGCTCAAATTTGAACTGCAGCTACATGGCAAGGAGTAGTTTAGCATATGTTCGGGAGTTTTTTTTGAAATTTTTCTTTCAGTCGATTTATATCGATTATTCAAATTAGGCATATTTTGATAAAAGATCACATTTAAATCTTCTCCTCTGAAACCGCTGAACCAAATTTGTGTCTGGTGGTCCCGCCCTCTGACCAAGATGGCTGCACAGCTGTACTTAGTTTAACATAGGACCCTAAGGGAAATTCACATAAAAACCATCTTGTCTGGAACCAGTTGCTCAATTAAAACCAAACTTTGATGGAATAGTCATTGGATGGTCCTCTTCCAAAATGGTGTCCGGCAGTTGCGCTCTCCCACCAAGATGGCCGCCACAGTGTAGTTGCGTTGTTATTGAAAGCAGCTTTGATCCAGGTGAGCGATTACAGGCTCCTAGGAGCCTCTGGTTTCTGAAACCACAAAACAGATTTGAACCAAACTTGGCAGAAATGTTCATTGGATGGTCATATACAAGATTTGTGTTTTTGGTGCTGATCGGAAATCCAACATGGCTGCCAGGGCCTATAATGTGTTCTGATTGGTCGAAATTTTAAAAATCTTCTTGTTAGAAACCACTAAGCCAATTGAATTGTGGCTTTGCAGGAATGATCATTGGGTGGTCCTGTACTAAACTTGTGAATCGTTTGCTGATCGGAAATTCAAGATGGCCACCATGACTCGACTTAATTTTAACATTGGACCCTATGGAAAAAATGTTTAAAAGTCTTCTCCTCTGAAACCAGTAGGTCAGTTTAAAGCAAACATGGGATGAATGGTCCTTAGGTGGTCAACTTTCAAAATTATGTCCTGTGACCCCGACCTCCATCCAAGATGGCAACCATCAGCGAACATAGTTTTAACATAGGGCCCTATGGGAAATATATTTAAAAATCTTCTTCTCTGAAACCAGTAAGCCAATTTAAAGCAAACATGGCATGGATGATCCTTAAGTGGTCAATTTTCAAAATTGTGTCCAGTGACCCTGACCTCCATCCAAGATGGCCACCTTCAGCAGACATACTGTAGTTTTAACATAGGACCCTATGGGAAAAAATATTTTAAAATCTTCTCCTCTGAAACTAGTAAGCCAATATAGCAAACATGTCATCGATGGTCCTTAGGTGGTCAACTTCCAAAATTGTGTTCAGTGATCCCGATCTCGGTTCAAAATGGCCGCCGTCAGCAGACATAGTTTAAACATAGGACCCTATGGGAAAATTGTTTAAAAGTCTTCTCTTCTGAAACCAGTCAGCCAATTTAAAGCAAACATGGCATGGATGGTCCTTGGGTAGTATACTTTCAAAATTGTGTCCGGTGACCACGACCTCCATCCAAGATGGCTGCCATGAGCAGACATAGTTTTAACATAGAACCCTATGGCAGTATGGGATTTGAATAGTAACTTAGATGTATTCAGCATGCAGACATTCTTAAGAGGACTTATTTATGTCAGGTGAGCGATACAGACTCACCTGAGCATACCTGAGCCTCTAGTTTTATTATTTTTTATTATTTATTTAATGTGTCCATGTACATAGCGCACACAGTTCCAAGACGTTACACACTCAAACCTTAGAGTTTAGTCTTGTATTTGGAAGAAGAAGAAGGAGAAACCCCAATAAAAACCGGTGGTGAACTCGGGTACTCCGGAAGGGTACACAGTTCCTGCTCCACTAGTGGCACCTGTCATGTTACTCTAGTTACAAATCTGGTGATAAGTCATGAATGAGGAAAGGAACGGGAAGTGTTTACGACAAGTGGAACATATCAATGGTCATTTGTAACACAGATATTCTGTAACGGCTAGCCAACATGGTGGCGACCGTAAAACTTTCGAAGTGATTACTTCAACTTAACCAAGAAGAACCCTTGGTTCAATAGCTTCCTTGTTAGCATATATATAGTCAGTTCTAGTCATGTTAATACAGAGGTTAGTGGGTGGTTAGATTGTCAGTTCTAGTCATGTTAATACAGAGGTTAGTGGGTGGTTAGATTGTCAGTTCTAGTCATGTTAATACAGAGGTTAGTGGGTGGTTAGATTGTCAGTTCTAGTCATGTTAATACAGAGGTTAGTGGGTGGTTAGATTTATTTGAAATTATTTTAAGGAGAATCATTTTTATATGATATGAAATGTTTGTTTACAAATCTTTCAATAATTATTACAGAAATCATGTCTTCAAGTGGATGCCCAGTATCAGACAGCCCTTTTAGGAAGTGGCAACGCCCAGACCTTCCAAGCAAGTGTACATTTCATGAAGCCAAGTCTATGGATGAGTCTCCTCATTTACATGTTGAAGTGTAAGTTCTTTAAAGGAGTCTTCTTCAAATAGCAAGTTAATGTTGACAGTTGACACCATGTAAAAAGCATGTCATGAAACAAAAACTACTTATAATTAGAGCTGTCACAATAAACTAAAACAAAAACTACTTATAATTAGAGCTGTCACAATAAACTAAAACAAAAATCACTTATAATCAGAGCTGTCACAATAAACTAAAGCAAAAACTACTTATAATTAGAGCTGTCACAATAAACTAAAACAAAAACTACTTATAATTAGAGCTGTCACAATAAACTAAAACAAAAACTACTTATAATTAGAGCTGTCACAATAAACTGAAACAAAAGCTACTTATGATCAGAGCTGTCACAATAAACTAAAACAAAAACTACTTATAATTAGAGCTGTCACAATAAACTAAAACAAAAACTACTTATAATTAGAGCTGTCACAATAAACTAAAACAAAAACTACTTATAATTAGAGATGTCACAATAAACTAAAACAAAAACTACTTATAATTAGAGCTGTCACAATAAACTAAAACAAAAACTACTTATAATTAGAGCTGTCACAATAAACTAAAACGAAAACTACTTATAATCAGAGCTGTCACAATAAACTAAAACAAAAACTACTTATAATCAGAGCTGTCACAATAAACTAAAACAAAAACTACTTATAATCAGAGCTGTCACAATAAACTAAAACAAAAACTACTTATAATCAGAGCTGTCACAATAAACTAAAACAAAAACTACTTATAATTAGAGCTGTCACAATAAACTAAAACAAAAACTACTCTTATAATCAGAGCTGTCACAATAAACTAAAACAAAAACTACTTATAATTAGAGCTGTCACAATAAACTAAAACGAAAACTACTTATAATCAGAGCTGTCACAATAAACTAAAACAAAAACTACTTATAATCAGAGCTGTCACAATAAACTAAAACAAAAACTACTTATAATTAGAGCTGTCACAATAAACTAAAACAAAAACTACTTATAATTAGAGCTGTCACAATAAACTAAAACAAAAACTACTTATAATTAGAGCTGTCACAATAAACTAAAACAAAAACTACTTATAATCAAAGCTGTCACAATAAACTAAAACAAAAACTACTTATTATCAGAGCTGTCACAATAAACTAAAACAAAAACTACTTATAATCAGAGCTGTCACAATAAACTAAAACAAAAACTACTTATAATTAGAGCTGTCACAATAAACTAAAACAAAAACTACTCTTATAATCAGAGCTGTCACAATAAACTAAAGTAAAACAAAAACTACTCTTATAATCAAAGCTGTCACAATAAACTAAAACAAAAACTACTTATAATCAGAGCTGTCACAATAAACTAAAACAAAAACTACTTATAATTAGAGCTGTCACAATAAACTAAAACAAAAACTACTTATAATCAGAGCTGTCACAATAAACTAAAACAAAAGCTACTTATAATCAGAGCTGTCACAATAAACTAAAACAAAAACTACTTATAATCAAAGCTGTCACAATAAACTAAAATAAAAACTACTTATAATCAGAGCTGTCACAATAAACTAAAACAAAAACTACTTATAATCAGAGCTGTCACAATAAACTGAAACAAAAGCTACTTATGATCAGAGCTGTCACAATAAACTAAAACAAGAACTACTTATAATCAGAGCTGTCACAATAAACTGAAACAAAAGCTACTTATGATCAGAGCTGTCACAAAGAATCTTATGATCAGAGCTGTCACAAAAAGCTTTAAGCAAAAGCTACTTATAATCAAAGCTGTCGCACAAAACTGAAACAAAAACTACTTTTGATTATAGCTGTCATAAAAAAACTTTTACAAAAACTACTTATAATCAGAGCTGTCACACAAAACTGAAACAAAAGCTACTTATGATCAGAGCTGTCACACAAAACTGAAACAAAAGCTACTGATAATCAGAGCTGTCACAAAAAGCTTAAACAAAGGCTACTTATAATCAGCTGTCACACAAAGCTGAAACAAAAGCTACTTATAATCAGAGATGTCACAAAAAGCTTAAGCAAAAGCTACTAATAATCAGAGCTGTCACACAAAACTGAAACAAAAACTACTTATGATCTGAGCTTAAGCAAAAGCTACTTTAATATAATCAGGCCTGGATTTCTCGAAAAAAACTTAAGTCTGTACTTAAGTTTTTGCTCAGATTCAAAGAAATATCTCAGCTGAGATTTTTCTAAAATTCCATTTCTCGAAACAAACTTAGGAAAAACTCAACTGAGTTTGAGTTTAAGAATAATTCTTATGTTCGTAAGGGGCCAACCTAGAAACCCCCCTAACTTCCGGGACAAAAATATCGTCTGCTAAAAATACCATCATCTGTCAAAAGTATTCGGAAATGTAAAAAAATCCCTATCTAATCAACCAAAACCATATTTTTTCAAAAAATTATTATGAAGTCATTTCTGGATATATTGTAACAAATTTTACACCAAAACATTCGGAATTGTTTATATTTTGATTGTTTATTTGCTCATTATGTTGTTATGAGTGGTCAATTTTTCCATTATTTTTAATTTTTAGGATTTATTTTTAGTTGAAATATACAGTCAATTTTTATTTGTTGTGTTTAAATTATGTAGCTTTCAACATGGAAACTGTAAAAAGGAAGCCGAATTGGTCGGAGAAGGAAACGTTGATGTTGGCCAGAGGTGAACGACCGAGAGGGTCGTCTCTTTGTAAAATTTGCGGGGGTTGGGGCCAAGGGGACAAAATTAAAAGAGACCGCTTGGGAGGAGGTGGCCTCCATGATAAACAGGTTTGTATTTGCCCATCCAAATATATATAGAAATCATGCCTTTAAAAGAGAATAAACAAAATGTTTCCATTCTAAACAAACGTCCTTGTACAGACAAATAAAATTTGTTCAATAACATACAGCCGCATACGACTTGTGTTCGTAAGTTTCTCCAAAGATAGCGGAGGAAACTATATATAGTAATGTACTTGTAGATTGTTATCATTTACCCGGTACAATGTATATAAATAGCCGGTACCGGATGTTTACAATCACGCACACAGTACACAAATGCACATACAGTATTATGAATTTCAGACGGTTCCATGTAAAAACTAATTAAAAGGACAGCTGTTAAAGCTATTCTTGGGGACCTCACAATATGGTTGAAAACGGATATACTGAGTATAATACTGCGGCGGCTTTGCAACGGGGACAAATGATTGATATATATATTTTCGTTTTGTTTTGTTCCTCCCCTCACCACTAGTATAATGCCCCCGTTTATGATTTATGCACATACCCAGAAATTTGCGAACTGACAAATATTTATTTCCTGTGGTCATCCAAATCTCGCTGTTTGTTGTTGGGGAAGCTGACCTCCAATATGTCAAATAATGTATGGGTATAATATACACCCGTCCAAATTGCACATTCATTTTTGGATAGTCCATAGTCTGTTTTTGACTGAATATCTTATGCTCTCTGGGACATTATAGTTAAAAGTATTATACAAAAAGCAACAGAAAGGCTAAATGCTTGTCAGAAAATGGCAGAAAAACTTTGAGCATGGCACTCATATGCACTCATACAATGTCATTTTGACTGTGTGTTTTAGTAGTGTAAATAAAACTGTCAAGAAAGAACTTCATGTAATGCAAAATAAAATAATAAAATTTATTAAAGGTTTTGATAACAGGAAGAGAGTAAATCGTTCCTAAACCATGAAAACAAATTTTACATTTTACCCAACTAAAGGTATACAAAATGTATATTTTCCCTACCTACCTACCCAATATAAACATATCTGAGTGTGCAACGGCAAACCAATGATTTTTTTTTCTAGATGTAACAGGAAACACACATATTATTATTGGAAAAAGTGGGGGGTATATAGTGATGGGTATGGGTAAGAAAAAAAAATGACATAAAATGCAGACCTTATTCTTTGACTTAAGTTTGGTGGGGAGGTAACTTAAGTTTTTTCTCAAGTTGAGTTAAAATTTGTGCTAAGTTTTTTTTCGAGAAATGCATTTTTTTGAGATTTCTCAAATTTGAGTAAAATCTCAGACTTAAGTCTGAGTTTTGACTTAAGTTTGTTTTGAGAAATCCAGGCCAGGGCTTACACAGAAGCTGTCAACAACTAGTTATGTGAATTGGTGACAATTCAATAGAAACTACTAAAGTTCTACTAATATTGATATTATAACTACATGTACTAATATTGATATTATAACTACATGTACTAATATTGATATTATAACTACATGTACTAATATTGATATTATAACCACTTTGATATAACTATGATAACATAATGTGTTCATTTCATATAGAAGGCCTCTTGTGATTGTTTAAAAGGTTTACATGTGACCTTGGAATTAGAACTTCATCAGTCAATGAAGGTCACAACCATTCAACCCACTTCCTGGAACTATTTTACTACTTAAAGTATACATAATAAATTACAGTTGAAAATGTAGAATATAAAAAAGACTAAAGCTATAAATCAGAAATTAAAGTCAATAGAGATGAATTAAATGATTAAAATTTGACATTTGCAGAACTCCAAGACCAAAGATTCTACCAAATGTATTGGCCCAGATCGGTAATACACCTCTAATCAAACTCAACAATATACCAAAGAATGAAGGAATACAGTGTGATATATGTAAGTTCTACCTGATGTGTTGGCCATATATGGATAAGTTACCTCTAATTCTCAAATTCCAATTCTTTTGAGGTTCAGAGATAAGAATTTTGTTAGTTTTTTTCACAGATTTTCAGGTTGTTAAAACTTTTTTTTTTAGAAAAAGTAAACTATCACTTGGACAAATTTTCCTACATTATTTCCCACTAATTATCATGTTTATCATCTAGTATATAGAGGTATTAGATGTTTATCATCTCATATAGAGGTATTAGATGTTTATCATCTAGTATAGAGGTATTAGATGTTTATCATCTAGTATAGAGGTATTAGATGTTTATCGTTTAGTATAGAGGTACATTTGTATTAGATGTTTATCGTCTAGTATAGAGGTATTAGATGTTTATCATCTAGTATAGAGGTATTAGATGTTTATCATCTAGTATAGAGGTATTAGATGTTTATCATCTAGTATAGAGGTATTAGATGTTTATCATCTAGTATAGAGGTATTAGATATTTATCATCTAGTATAGAGGTACATTTGTATTAGATGTTTATCATCTAGTATAGAGGTATTAGATGTTTATCATCTAGTATAGAGGTACATTTGTATTAGATGTTTATCATCTAGTATAGAGGTATTAGATGTTTATCGTCTAGTTTAGAGGTATTAGATGTTTATCATCTAGTATAGAGGTATTAGATGTTTATCGTTTAGTATAGAGGTACATTTGTATTAGATGTTTATCATCTAGTATAGAGGTATTAGATGTTTATCGTCTAGTATAGAGGTATTAGATGTTTGTCATCTAGTATAGAGGTACATTTGTATTAGATGTTTATCATCTAGTATAGAGGTATTAGATGTTTATCGTCTAGTATAGAGGTATTAGATGTTTATCATCTAGTATAGAGGTACATTTGTATTAGATGTTTATCATCTAGTATAGAGGTATTAGATGTTTATCGTCTAGTATAGAGGTATTAGATGTTTATCGTCTAGTATAGAGGTATTAGATGTTTATCGTTTAGTATAGAGGTACATTTGTATTAGATGTTTATCGTCTAGTATAGAGGTATTAGATGTTTATCATCTAGTATAGAGGTATTAGATGTTTATCATCTAGTATAGAGGTATTAGATGTTTATCATCTAGTATAGAGGTATTAGATGTTTATCATCTAGTATAGAGGTATTAGATATTTATCATCTAGTATAGAGGTACATTTGTATTAGATGTTTATCATCTAGTATAGAGGTATTAGATGTTTATCATCTAGTATAGAGGTACATTTGTATTAGATGTTTATCATCTAGTATAGAGGTATTAGATGTTTATCGTCTAGTTTAGAGGTATTAGATGTTTATCATCTAGTATAGAGGTATTAGATGTTTATCGTTTAGTATAGAGGTACATTTGTATTAGATGTTTATCATCTAGTATAGAGGTATTAGATGTTTATCGTCTAGTATAGAGGTATTAGATGTTTGTCATCTAGTATAGAGGTACATTTGTATTAGATGTTTATCATCTAGTATAGAGGTATTAGATGTTTATCGTCTAGTATAGAGGTATTAGATGTTTATCATCTAGTATAGAGGTACATTTGTATTAGATGTTTATCATCTAGTATAGAGGTATTAGATGTTTATCGTCTAGTATAGAGGTATTAGATGTTTATCGTCTAGTATAGAGGTATTAGATGTTTGTCGTCTAGTATAGAGGTACATTTGTATTAGATGTTTATTGTCTAGTATAGAGGTATTAGATGTTTATCGTCTAGTATAGAGGTACATTTGTATTAGATGTTTATCATCTAGTATAGAGGTATTAGATGTTTATCGTCTAGTATAGAGGTATTAGATGTTTATCATCTAGTATAGAGGTACATTTGTATTAGATGTTTATCATCTAGTATAGAGGTATTAGATGTTTATCATCTAGTATAGAGGTATTAGATGTTTATCATCTAGTATAGAGGTATTAGATGTTTATTGTTTAGTATAGAGGTACATTTGTATTAGATGTTTATCGTCTAGTATAGAGGTATTAGATGTTTATCGTCTAGTATAGAGGTACATTTGTATTAGATGTTTATCGTCTAGTATAGAGGTATTAGATGTTTATCATCTAGTATAGAGGTACATTTGTATTAGATGTTTATCATCTAGTATAGAGGTATTAGATGTTTATCATCTAGTATAGAGGTACATTTGTATTAGATGTTTATCATCTAGTATAGAGGTATTAGATGTTTATCATCTAGTATAGAGCTATCAGATGTTTATCGTCTAGTATAGAGGTATTAGATTTTATCATCTAGTATAGAGGTATTAGATGTTTATCATCTAGTATAGAGGTATTAGATGTTTATCATCTAGTATAGAGGTACATTTGTATTAGATGTTTATCATCTAATATAGAGGTATTAGATGTTTATCATCTAGTATAGAGGTACATTTGTATTAGATGTTTATCATCTAGTATAGAGGTACATTTGTATTAGATGTTTATCATCTAGTATAGAGGTACATTTGTATTAGATGTTTATCGTCTAGTATAGAGGTATTAGATGTTTATCATCTAGTATAGAGGTACATTTGTATTAGATGTTTATCGTCTAGTATAGAGGTACATTTGTATTAGATATTTATCATCTAGTATAGAGGTATTAGATGGTTATCATCTAGTATAGAGGTATTAGATGTTGATCATCTAGTATAGAGCTATCAGATGTTTATCATCTAGTATAGAGGTATTAGATGTTTATCGTCTAGTATAGAGGTATTAGATGTTTATCATCTAGTATAGAGCTATCAGATGTTTATCGTCTAGTATAGAGGTATTAGATGTTTATCGTCTAGTATAGAGGTATTAGATGTTTATCATCTAGTATAGAGGTATTAGATGTTTATCATCTAGTATAGAGGTATTAGATGTTTATCATCTAGTATAGAGGTACATTTGTTTTAGATGTTTATCATCTAGTATAGAGGTACATTTGTATTAGATGTTTATCATCCAGTATAGAGGTACATTTGTATTAGATGTTTATCATCTAGTATAGAGATATTAGATGTTTATCGTCTAGTATAGAAGTATTAGATGTTTATCATCTAGTATAGAGGTATTAGATGTTTATCATCTAGTATAGAGGTATTAGATATTTATCATCTAGTATAGAGGTACATTTGTATTAGATGTTTATCATCTAGTATAGAGGTATTAGATGTTTATCGTCTAGTATAGAGGTATTAGATGTTTATCATCTAGTATAGAGGTATTAGATGTTTATCATCTAGTATAGAGGTACATTTGTATTAGATGTTTATCGTCTAGTATAGAGGTATTAGATGTTTATCATCTAGTATAGAGGTATTAGATGTTTATCATCTAGTATAGAGGTATTAGATGTTTATCATCTAGTATACAGGTACATTTGTATTAGATGTTTATCATCTAGTATAGAGGTATTAGATGTTTATCTTCTAGTATAGAGGTATTAGATGTTTATCGTCTAGTATAGAGGTATTAGATGTTTATCATCTAGTATAGAGGTATTAGATGTTTATCATCTAGTATAGAGATATTAGATGTTTGTCGTCTAGTATAGAGGTATTAGATGTTTATCATCTAGTATAGAGGTACATTTGTATTAGATGTTTATCATCTAGTATAGAGGTATTAGATGTTTATCGTCTAGTATAGAGGTATTAGATGTTTATCATCTAGTATAGAGGTACATTTGTATTAGATGTTTATCATCTAGTATAGAAGTATTAGATGTTTATCATCTAGTATAGAGGTACATTAGTATTAGATGTTTATCATCTAGTATAGAGGTACATTTGTATTAGATGTTTATCATCTAGTATAGAGATATTAGATGTTTGTCGTCTAGTATAGAGGTATTAGATGTTTATCGTCTAGTATAGAGGTATTAGATGTTTATTATCTAGTATAGAGGTATTAGATGTTTATCATCTAGTATAGAGGTATTAGATGTTTATCATCTAGTATAGAGGTATTAGATGTTTGTCGTCTATTATGGAGGTATTAGATGTTTGTCATCTAGTATAGAGGTACATTTGTATTAGATGTTTATCATCTAGTATAGAGGTATTAGATGTTTATCGTCTAGTATAGAGGTATTAGATGTTTATCATCTAGTATAGAGGTACATTTGTATTAGATGTTTATCATCTAGTATAGAAGTATTAGATGTTTATCATCTAGTATAGAGGTACATTTGTATTAGATGTTTATCGTCTAGTATAGAGGTATTAGATGTTTATCATCTAGTATAGAGGTATTAGATGTTTATCGTCTAGTATAGAGGTATTAGATGTTTATCATGTAGTATAGAGGTACATTTGTATTAGATGTTTATCATCTAGTATAGAGGTATTAGATGTTTATCGTCTAGTATAGAGGTATTAGATGTTTGTCATCTAGTATAGAGGTACATTTGTATTAGATGTTTATCATCTAGTATAGAGGTACATTTGTATTAGATGTTTATCATCTAGTATAGAGGTATTAGATGTTTATCATCTAGTATAGAGGTATTAGATGTTTATCATCTAGTATAGAGGTATTAGATGTTTATCATCTAGTATAGAGGTATTAGATGTTTATCATCTAGTATAGAGGTATTAGATGTTTATCATCTAGTATAGAGGTATTAGATGTTTATCGTTTAGTATAGAGGTACATTTGTATTAGATGTTTATCGTCTAGTATAGAGGTATTAGATGTTTATCATCTAGTATAGAGGTATTAGATGTTTATCATCTAGTATAGAGGTATTAGATGTTTATCATCTAGTATAGAGGTATTAGATGTTTATCATCTAGTATAGAGGTATTAGATATTTATCATCTAGTATAGAGGTACATTTGTATTAGATGTTTATCATCTAGTATAGAGGTATTAGATGTTTATCATCTAGTATAGAGGTACATTTGTATTAGATGTTTATCATCTAGTATAGAGGTATTAGATGTTTATCGTCTAGTTTAGAGGTATTAGATGTTTATCATCTAGTATAGAGGTATTAGATGTTTATCGTTTAGTATAGAGGTACATTTGTATTAGATGTTTATCATCTAGTATAGAGGTATTAGATGTTTATCGTCTAGTATAGAGGTATTAGATGTTTGTCATCTAGTATAGAGGTACATTTGTATTAGATGTTTATCATCTAGTATAGAGGTATTAGATGTTTATCGTCTAGTATAGAGGTATTAGATGTTTATCATCTAGTATAGAGGTACATTTGTATTAGATGTTTATCATCTAGTATAGAGGTATTAGATGTTTATCGTCTAGTATAGAGGTATTAGATGTTTATCGTCTAGTATAGAGGTATTAGATGTTTATCGTTTAGTATAGAGGTACATTTGTATTAGATGTTTATCGTCTAGTATAGAGGTATTAGATGTTTATCATCTAGTATAGAGGTATTAGATGTTTATCATCTAGTATAGAGGTATTAGATGTTTATCATCTAGTATAGAGGTATTAGATGTTTATCATCTAGTATAGAGGTATTAGATATTTATCATCTAGTATAGAGGTACATTTGTATTAGATGTTTATCATCTAGTATAGAGGTATTAGATGTTTATCATCTAGTATAGAGGTACATTTGTATTAGATGTTTATCATCTAGTATAGAGGTATTAGATGTTTATCGTCTAGTTTAGAGGTATTAGATGTTTATCATCTAGTATAGAGGTATTAGATGTTTATCGTTTAGTATAGAGGTACATTTGTATTAGATGTTTATCATCTAGTATAGAGGTATTAGATGTTTATCGTCTAGTATAGAGGTATTAGATGTTTGTCATCTAGTATAGAGGTACATTTGTATTAGATGTTTATCATCTAGTATAGAGGTATTAGATGTTTATCGTCTAGTATAGAGGTATTAGATGTTTATCATCTAGTATAGAGGTACATTTGTATTAGATGTTTATCATCTAGTATAGAGGTATTAGATGTTTATCGTCTAGTATAGAGGTATTAGATGTTTATCATCTAGTATAGAGGTATTAGATGTTTGTCGTCTAGTATAGAGGTACATTTGTATTAGATGTTTATTGTCTAGTATAGAGGTATTAGATGTTTATCGTCTAGTATAGAGGTACATTTGTATTAGATGTTTATCATCTAGTATAGAGGTATTAGATGTTTATCGTCTAGTATAGAGGTATTAGATGTTTATCATCTAGTATAGAGGTACATTTGTATTAGATGTTTATCATCTAGTATAGAGGTATTAGATGTTTATCATCTAGTATAGAGGTATTAGATGTTTATCATCTAGTATAGAGGTATTAGATGTTTATTGTTTAGTATAGAGGTACATTTGTATTAGATGTTTATCGTCTAGTATAGAGGTATTAGATGTTTATCGTCTAGTATAGAGGTACATTTGTATTAGATGTTTATCGTCTAGTATAGAGGTATTAGATGTTTATCATCTAGTATAGAGGTACATTTGTATTAGATGTTTATCATCTAGTATAGAGGTATTAGATGTTTATCATCTAGTATAGAGGTACATTTGTATTAGATGTTTATCATCTAGTATAGAGGTATTAGATGTTTATCATCTAGTATAGAGCTATCAGATGTTTATCGTCTAGTATAGAGGTATTAGATTTTATCATCTAGTATAGAGGTATTAGATGTTTATCATCTAGTATAGAGGTATTAGATGTTTATCATCTAGTATAGAGGTACATTTGTATTAGATGTTTATCATCTAATATAGAGGTATTAGATGTTTATCATCTAGTATAGAGGTACATTTGTATTAGATGTTTATCATCTAGTATAGAGGTACATTTGTATTAGATGTTTATCATCTAGTATAGAGGTACATTTGTATTAGATGTTTATCGTCTAGTATAGAGGTATTAGATGTTTATCATCTAGTATAGAGGTACATTTGTATTAGATGTTTATCGTCTAGTATAGAGGTACATTTGTATTAGATATTTATCATCTAGTATAGAGGTATTAGATGGTTATCATCTAGTATAGAGGTATTAGATGTTGATCATCTAGTATAGAGCTATCAGATGTTTATCATCTAGTATAGAGGTATTAGATGTTTATCGTCTAGTATAGAGGTATTAGATGTTTATCATCTAGTATAGAGCTATCAGATGTTTATCGTCTAGTATAGAGGTATTAGATGTTTATCGTCTAGTATAGAGGTATTAGATGTTTATCATCTAGTATAGAGGTATTAGATGTTTATCATCTAGTATAGAGGTATTAGATGTTTATCATCTAGTATAGAGGTACATTTGTTTTAGATGTTTATCATCTAGTATAGAGGTACATTTGTATTAGATGTTTATCATCCAGTATAGAGGTACATTTGTATTAGATGTTTATCATCTAGTATAGAGATATTAGATGTTTATCGTCTAGTATAGAAGTATTAGATGTTTATCATCTAGTATAGAGGTATTAGATGTTTATCATCTAGTATAGAGGTATTAGATATTTATCATCTAGTATAGAGGTACATTTGTATTAGATGTTTATCATCTAGTATAGAGGTATTAGATGTTTATCGTCTAGTATAGAGGTATTAGATGTTTATCATCTAGTATAGAGGTATTAGATGTTTATCATCTAGTATAGAGGTACATTTGTATTAGATGTTTATCGTCTAGTATAGAGGTATTAGATGTTTATCATCTAGTATAGAGGTATTAGATGTTTATCATCTAGTATAGAGGTATTAGATGTTTATCATCTAGTATACAGGTACATTTGTATTAGATGTTTATCATCTAGTATAGAGGTATTAGATGTTTATCTTCTAGTATAGAGGTATTAGATGTTTATCGTCTAGTATAGAGGTATTAGATGTTTATCATCTAGTATAGAGGTATTAGATGTTTATCATCTAGTATAGAGATATTAGATGTTTGTCGTCTAGTATAGAGGTATTAGATGTTTATCATCTAGTATAGAGGTACATTTGTATTAGATGTTTATCATCTAGTATAGAGGTATTAGATGTTTATCGTCTAGTATAGAGGTATTAGATGTTTATCATCTAGTATAGAGGTACATTTGTATTAGATGTTTATCATCTAGTATAGAAGTATTAGATGTTTATCATCTAGTATAGAGGTACATTAGTATTAGATGTTTATCATCTAGTATAGAGGTACATTTGTATTAGATGTTTATCATCTAGTATAGAGATATTAGATGTTTGTCGTCTAGTATAGAGGTATTAGATGTTTATCGTCTAGTATAGAGGTATTAGATGTTTATTATCTAGTATAGAGGTATTAGATGTTTATCATCTAGTATAGAGGTATTAGATGTTTATCATCTAGTATAGAGGTATTAGATGTTTGTCGTCTATTATGGAGGTATTAGATGTTTGTCATCTAGTATAGAGGTACATTTGTATTAGATGTTTATCATCTAGTATAGAGGTATTAGATGTTTATCGTCTAGTATAGAGGTATTAGATGTTTATCATCTAGTATAGAGGTACATTTGTATTAGATGTTTATCATCTAGTATAGAAGTATTAGATGTTTATCATCTAGTATAGAGGTACATTTGTATTAGATGTTTATCGTCTAGTATAGAGGTATTAGATGTTTATCATCTAGTATAGAGGTATTAGATGTTTATCGTCTAGTATAGAGGTATTAGATGTTTATCATGTAGTATAGAGGTACATTTGTATTAGATGTTTATCATCTAGTATAGAGGTATTAGATGTTTATCGTCTAGTATAGAGGTATTAGATGTTTGTCATCTAGTATAGAGGTACATTTGTATTAGATGTTTATCATCTAGTATAGAGGTACATTTGTATTAGATGTTTATCATCTAGTATAGAGGTATTAGATGTTTATCATCTAGTATAGAGGTATTAGATGTTTATCATCTAGTATAGAGGTATTAGATGTTTATCATCTAGTATAGAGGTATTAGATGTTTATCGTCTAGTATAGAGGTATTAGATGTTTATCATCTAGTATAGAGGTACATTTGTATTAGATGTTTATCATCTAGTATAGAGGTACATTTGTATTAGATGTTTATTGTCTAGTATAGAGGTATTAGATGTTTATCATCTAGTATAGAGTTATTAGATGTTTATCGTCTAGTATAGAGGTATTAAATGTTTATCATCTAGTATAGAGGTACATTTGTATTAGATGTTTATCATCTAGTATAGAGGTATTAGATGTTTATCGTCTAGTATAGAGGTATTAGATGTTTATCATGTAGTATAGAGGTACATTTGTATTAGATGTTTATCGTCTAGTATAGAGGTATTAGATGTTTATCATCTAGTATAGAGGTATTAGATGTTTATCGTCTAGTATAGAGGTATTAGATGTTTATCATCTAGTATAGAGGTATTAGATGTTTATCATCTAGTATAGAGGTATTAGATGTTTATCATCTAGTATAGAGGTATTAGATGTTTATCATCTAGTATAGAGGTATTAGATGTTTATCATCTAGTATAGAGGTATTAGATGTTTATCGTCTAGTATAGAGGTATTAGATGTTTATCATCTAGTATAGAGGTACATTTGTATTAGATGTTTATCATCTAGTATAGAAGTATTAGATGTTTATCATCTAGTATAGAGGTACATTTGTATTAGATGTTTATTGTCTAGTATAGAGGTATTAGATGTTTATCATCTAGTATAGAGTTATTAGATGTTTATCGTCTAGTATAGAGGTATTAAATGTTTATCATCTAGTATAGAGGTACATTTGTATTAGATGTTTATCATCTAGTATAGAGGTATTAGATGTTTATCGTCTAGTATAGAGGTATTAGATGTTTATCATCTAGTATAGAGGTACATTTGTATTAGATGTTTATCATCTAGTATAGAAGTATTAGATGTTTATCATCTAGTATAGAGGTACATTAGTATTAGATGTTTATCATCTAGTATAGAGGTACATTTGTATTAGATGTTTATCATCTAGTATAGAGGTATTAGATGTTTATCATCTAGTATAGAGGTATTAGATGTTTATCATCTAGTATAGAGGTATTAGATGTTTATCGTCTAGTATAGAGGTATTAGATGTTTATCATCTAGTATAGAGGTACATTTGTATTAGATGTTTATCATCTAGTATAGAGGTACATTTGTATTAGATGTTTATTGTCTAGTATAGAGGTATTAGATGTTTATCATCTAGTATAGAGTTATTAGATGTTTATCGTCTAGTATAGAGGTATTAAATGTTTATCATCTAGTATAGAGGTACATTTGTATTAGATGTTTATCATCTAGTATAGAGGTATTAGATGTTTATCGTCTAGTATAGAGGTATTAGATGTTTATCATGTAGTATAGAGGTACATTTGTATTAGATGTTTATCGTCTAGTATAGAGGTATTAGATGTTTATCATCTAGTATAGAGGTATTAGATGTTTATCGTCTAGTATAGAGGTATTAGATGTTTATCATCTAGTATAGAGGTATTAGATGTTTATCATCTAGTATAGAGGTATTAGATGTTTATCATCTAGTATAGAGGTATTAGATGTTTATCATCTAGTATAGAGGTATTAGATGTTTATCATCTAGTATAGAGGTATTAGATGTTTATCGTCTAGTATAGAGGTATTAGATGTTTATCATCTAGTATAGAGGTACATTTGTATTAGATGTTTATCATCTAGTATAGAAGTATTAGATGTTTATCATCTAGTATAGAGGTACATTTGTATTAGATGTTTATTGTCTAGTATAGAGGTATTAGATGTTTATCATCTAGTATAGAGTTATTAGATGTTTATCGTCTAGTATAGAGGTATTAAATGTTTATCATCTAGTATAGAGGTACATTTGTATTAGATGTTTATCATCTAGTATAGAGGTATTAGATGTTTATCGTCTAGTATAGAGGTATTAGATGTTTATCATCTAGTATAGAGGTACATTTGTATTAGATGTTTATCATCTAGTATAGAAGTATTAGATGTTTATCATCTAGTATAGAGGTACATTAGTATTAGATGTTTATCATCTAGTATAGAGGTACATTTGTATTAGATGTTTATCATCTAGTATAGAGATATTAGATGTTTGTCGTCTAGTATAGAGGTATTAGATGTTTATCGTCTAGTATAGAGGTATTAGATGTTTATTATCTAGTATAGAGGTATTAGATGTTTATCATCTAGTATAGAGGTATTAGATGTTTATCATCTAGTATAGAGGTATTAGATGTTTGTCGTCTATTATGGAGGTATTAGATGTTTGTCATCTAGTATAGAGGTACATTTGTATTAGATGTTTATCATCTAGTATAGAGGTATTAGATGTTTATCGTCTAGTATAGAGGTATTAGATGTTTATCATCTAGTATAGAGGTACATTTGTATTAGATGTTTATCATCTAGTATAGAAGTATTAGATGTTTATCATCTAGTATAGAGGTACATTTGTATTAGATGTTTATCGTCTAGTATAGAGGTATTAGATGTTTATCATCTAGTATAGAGGTATTAGATGTTTATCGTCTAGTATAGAGGTATTAGATGTTTATCATGTAGTATAGAGGTACATTTGTATTAGATGTTTATCATCTAGTATAGAGGTATTAGATGTTTATCGTCTAGTATAGAGGTATTAGATGTTTGTCATCTAGTATAGAGGTACATTTGTATTAGATGTTTATCATCTAGTATAGAGGTACATTTGTATTAGATGTTTATCATCTAGTATAGAGGTATTAGATGTTTATCATCTAGTATAGAGGTATTAGATGTTTATCATCTAGTATAGAGGTATTAGATGTTTATCATCTAGTATAGAGGTATTAGATGTTTATCGTCTAGTATAGAGGTATTAGATGTTTATCATCTAGTATAGAGGTACATTTGTATTAGATGTTTATCATCTAGTATAGAAGTATTAGATGTTTATCATCTAGTATAGAGGTACATTTGTATTAGATGTTTATTGTCTAGTATAGAGGTATTAGATGTTTATCATCTAGTATAGAGTTATTAGATGTTTATCGTCTAGTATAGAGGTATTAAATGTTTATCATCTAGTATAGAGGTACATTTGTATTAGATGTTTATCATCTAGTATAGAGGTATTAGATGTTTATCGTCTAGTATAGAGGTATTAGATGTTTATCATGTAGTATAGAGGTACATTTGTATTAGATGTTTATCGTCTAGTATAGAGGTATTAGATGTTTATCATCTAGTATAGAGGTATTAGATGTTTATCGTCTAGTATAGAGGTATTAGATGTTTATCATCTAGTATAGAGGTATTAGATGTTTATCATCTAGTATAGAGGTATTAGATGTTTATCATCTAGTATAGAGGTATTAGATGTTTATCATCTAGTATAGAGGTATTAGATGTTTATCATCTAGTATAGAGGTATTAGATGTTTATCGTCTAGTATAGAGGTATTAGATGTTTATCATCTAGTATAGAGGTACATTTGTATTAGATGTTTATCATCTAGTATAGAAGTATTAGATGTTTATCATCTAGTATAGAGGTACATTTGTATTAGATGTTTATTGTCTAGTATAGAGGTATTAGATGTTTATCATCTAGTATAGAGTTATTAGATGTTTATCGTCTAGTATAGAGGTATTAAATGTTTATCATCTAGTATAGAGGTACATTTGTATTAGATGTTTATCATCTAGTATAGAGGTATTAGATGTTTATCGTCTAGTATAGAGGTATTAGATGTTTGTCATCTAGTATAGAGGTACATTTGTATTAGATGTTTATCATCTAGTATAGAGGTATTAGATGTTTATCATCTAGTATAGAGGTACATTTGTATTAGATGTTTATCATCTAGTATAGAGGTATTAGATGTTTATCGTCTAGTATAGAGGTACATTTGTATTAGATGTTTATCATCTAGTATAGAGGTACATTTGTATTAGATGTTTATCATCTAGTATAGAGGTATTAGATGTTTATCGTCTAGTATAGAGGTACATTTGTATCAGATGTTTATCATCTAGTATAGAGGTATTAGATGTTTATCGTCTAGTATAGAGGTATTAGATGTTTGTCATCTAGTATAGAGGTACATTTGTATTAGATGTTTATCATCTAGTATAGAGGTATTAGATGTTTATCATCTAGTATAGAGGTATTAGATGTTTATCGTCTAGTATAGAGGTATTAGATGTTTATCATCTAGTATAGAGGTATTAGATGTTTGTCATCTAGTATAGAGGTACATTTGTATTAGATGTTTATCATCTAGTATAGAGGTACATTTGTATTAGATGTTTATCATCTAGTATAGAGGTATTAGATGTTTATCATCTAGTATAGAGGTATTAGATGTTTATCGTCTAGTATAGAGGTATTAGATGTTTATCGTCTAGTATAGAGGTATTAGATGTTTATTGTCTAGTATAGAGGTATTAGATGTTTGTCATCTAGTATAGAGGTACATTTGTATTAGATGTTTATCATCTAGTATAGAGGTATTAGATGTTTATCGTCTAGTATAGAGGTACATTTGTATTAGATGTTTATCATCTAGTATAGAGGTATTAGATGTTTGTCGTCTAGTATAGAGGTATTAGATGTTTGTCATCTAGTATAGAGGTATTAGATATTTATCGTCTAGTATAGAGGTATTAGATGTTTGTCATCTAATATAGAGGTACATTTGTATTAGATGTTTACCATCTAGTATAGAGGTATTAGATATTTGTCATCTAGTATAGAGGTACATTTGTATTAGATGTTTATTGTCTAGTATAGAGGTATTAGATGTTTGTCATCTAGTATAGAGGTACATTTGTATTAGAAGTTTATCATCTAGTATAGAGGTATTAGATGTTTATCGTTTTGTATAGAGGTACATTTGTATTAGATGTTTATCATCTAGTATAGAGGTATTAGATGTTTGTCGTCTAGTATAGAGGTATTAGATGTTTGTCATCTAGTATAGAGGTACATTTGTATTAGATGTTTATCATCTAGTATAGAGGTATTAGATATTTATCGTCTAGTATAGAGGTATTAGATGTTTGTCATCTAATATAGAGGTACATTTGTATTAGATGTTTACCATCTAGTATAGAGGTATTAGATATTTGTCGTCTAGTATAGAGATACATTTGTATTAGATGTTTATCATCTAGTATAGAGGTATTAGATGTTTATCATCTAGTATAGAGGTACATTTCTATTAGATGTTTATTGTCTAGTATAGAGGTATTAGATGTTTATCGTCTAGTATAGAGGTACATTTGTATTAGATGTTTATCATCTAGTATAGAGGTATTAGATGTTTATCGTCTAGTATAGAGGTACATTTGTATTAGATGTTTATCATCTAGTATAGAGGTACATTTGTATTAGATGTTTATCATCTAGTATAGAGGTACATTTGTATTAGATGTTTATCATCTAGTATAGAGGTATTAGATGTTTATCGTCTAGTTTAGAGGTTTTAGATGTTTATCGTCTAGTATAGAGATATTAGATGTTTATCGTCTAGTATAGAGGTATTAGATGTTTATCGTCTAGTATAGAGGTACATTTGTATTAGATGTTTATCATCTATTATAGAGGTATTAGATGTTTATCATCTAGTATAGAGGTACATTTGTATTAGATGTTTCTCATCTAGTATAGAGGTATTAGATGTTTATCGTCTAGTTTAGAGGTATTAGATGTTTATCGTCTAGTATAGTGATATTAGATGTTTATCGTCTAGTATAGAGGTATTAGATGTTTATCGTCTAGTATAGAGGTATTAGATGTTTATCGTCTAGTATTGAGGTATTAGATGTTTATTGTCTAGTATAGAGGTATTAGATGTTTATCGTCTAGTATAGAGGTACATTTGTATTAGATGTTTATCATCTAGTATAGAGGTATTAGATGTTTATCATCTAGTATAGAGGTATTAGATGTTTATCATCTAGTATAGAGGTATTAGATGTTTATCATCTAGTATAGAGGTATTAGATGTTTATCGTCTAGTATAGAGGTATTATATGTTTATCATCTAGTATAGAGGTATTAGATGTTTATCATCTAGTATAGAGGTATTAGATGTTTATCGTCTAGTATAGAGGTACATTTGTATTAGATGTTTATCATCTAGTATAGAGGTATTAGATGTTTATCGTCTAGTATAGAGGTACATTTGTATTAGATGTTTATTGTCTAGTATAGAGGTACATTTGTATTAGATGTTTATCATCTGGTATAGAAGTATTAGATGTTTATCGTCTAGTATAGAGTTACATTTATATTAGATGTTTATCATCTTGTATAGAGGTATTAGATGTTTATCGTCTAGTATAGAGGTACATTTGTATTAGATGTTTATCATCTAGTATAGAGGTATTAGATGTTTATCATCTAGTATAGAGGTACATTTGTATTAGATGTTTATCATCTAGTATAGAGGTATTAGATGTTTATCATCTAGTATAGAGGTGTTAGATGTTTATCGTCTAGTATAGAGGTATTAGATGTTTATCGTTTAGTATAGAGGTATTAGATGTTTGTCGTCTAGTATAGAGGTATTAGATGTTTATCGTCTAGTATTGAGGTATTAGATGTTTATCGTCTAGTATAGAGGTACATTTGTATTAGATGTTTATCATCTAGTATAGAGGTATTAGATGTTTATCATCTAGTATAGAGGTATTAGATGTTTATCGTCTAGTATAGAGGTATTAGATGTTTATCGTTTAGTATAGAGGTATTAGATGTTTGTCGTCTAGTATAGAGGTATTAGATGTTTATCGTCTAGTATTGAGGTATTAGATGTTTATCGTCTAGTATAGAGGTACATTTGTATTAGATGTTTATCATCTAGTATAGAGGTATTAGATGTTTATCATCTAGTATAGAGGTATTAGATGTTTATCGTCTAGTATAGAGGTATTAGATGTTTATCGTCTAGTATAGAGGTACATTTGTATTAGATGTTTATCGTCTAGTATAGAGGTACATTTGTATTAGATGTTTATCGTCTAGTATAAAGGTATTAGATGTTCATGTATGGATTATAGAGATAAACCCCTTTTTAAAAAAAAATCATTAAAGCTACATTATACTGTAGTAGAAATTTTTAATTTCCAGGGGCCATCGTGGCCGTGATCGTATGGTAGTTGGATTTACAACTACTTATGTAATTAGTGCCTATCGCCACTGATGTTGTGAGTTCGAATCACGATCAGGGCGAGGTGTACAACTTTATGTGATAAATTTTTGTCAGTAACTTGTGACAGGTCGGTGGTTTTCTCCGGATCCTCTGGCTTCCTCCACCAATAGAACTGACTGCCACAATATATCTAAAATATTGTTGAAGGTGTCATTAAACACCATCAAAGCAAACCAAACTTAATTTCTAATGAGAGCAACAAAACTGTGATTCAAATTTTAAGAACATGGGTGTGAATGATTTCCTACTTGTTTAATTTAACCTTCATATTGGGTATATATGGTGCTAAAATCATATTGTATGTTTAATTTAGCCTTCATATTGGGTATATATGGTGCTAAAATCATATTGTAAGTTTAATTTAACCTTCATATTGGGTATATATGATGCCACAATCATATTGTAAGTTTAATTTAACCTTCATATTGGGTATATATGGTGCTAAAATCATATTGTATGTTTAATTTAGCCTTCATATTGGGTATATATGGTGCTAAAATCATATTGTAAGTTTAATTTAACCTTCATATTGGGTATATATGGTGCCACAATCATATTGTAAGTTTAATTTAACCTTCATATTGGGTATATATGGTGCCACAATCATATTGTAAGTTTAATTTAACCTTCATATTGGGTATATATGGTGCCACAATCATATTGTAAGTTTAATTTAACCTTCATATTGGGTATATATGGTGCCACAATCATATTGTAAGTTTAATTTAACCTTCATATTGGGTATATATGGTGCCACAATCATATTGTAAGTTTAATTTAACCTTCATATTGGGTATATATGGTGCCACAATCATATTGTAAGTTTAATTTAACCTTCATATTGGGTATATATGGTGCTAAAATCATATTGTATGTTTAATTTAGCCTTCATATTGGGTATATATGGTGCTAAAATCATATTGTAAGTTTAATTTAACCTTCATATTGGGTATATATGGTGCCACAATCATATTGTAAGTTTAATTTAACCTTCATATTGGGTATATATGGTGCCACAATCATATTGTAAGTTTAATTTAACCTTCATATTGGGTATATATGGTGCCACAATCATATTGTAAGTTTAATTTAACCTTCATATTGGGTATATATGGTGCCACAATCATATTGTAAGTTTAATTTAACCTTCATATTGGGTATATATGGTGCCACAATCATATTGTAAGTTTAATTTAACCTTCATATTGGGTATATATGGTGCCACAATCATATTGTAAGTTTAATTTAACCTTCATATTGGGTATATATGGTGCCACAATCATATTGTAAGTTTAATTTAACCTTCATATTGGGTATATATGGTGCTAAAATCATATTGTATGTTTAATTTAACCTTCATATTGGGTATATATGGTGCCACAATCATATTGTAAGTTTAATTTAACCTTCATATTGGGTATATATGGTGCCACAATCATATTGTAAGTTTAATTTAACCTTCATATTGGGTATATATGGTGCCACAATCATATTGTAAGTTTAATTTAACCTTCATATTGGGTATATATGGTGCCACAATCATATTGTAAGTTTAATTTGTTCATCAACACTATTGTTTGATGTTTCCTACTGATGACAAACATTTGATGTTATGTTACCTTTTCAGAGTTCTGTCCCTTTAACATCATTTTATGACTATAGGACTATTTTGTTAATAATACATTGTATTTTGTATTTGTCATTTAGTGGTCAAATGTGAATTTTTTAACCCTGGAGGCAGTGTTAAGGACAGAATTGGTTACAGGATGGTTGAAGATGCTGAGAAAAAGGGAATTTTGAAAGCTGGAGATGTTTTGATTGAACCTACATCAGGAAATACAGGTACAAAAATTACAGTGCACAAATACTAAGCCAAACATGGAATACAAATCTAGATTTTATATTTACATTTGATTTATTGAAACATTACAACAATAAGATCATGGATTTAAAAGTTATGTTGATTGTCAAAGACTGTGAATGTAGAACAGCAATAAAATTATGTTCCTTTACTCTAATTTGTTTCTAAGTGTAATGTTTGATAGTCTCCCATGTTCTTTTATACCCATATCCTTTCTTACTACAAGCTGTTCCTTTACTCTAATTTGTGTCTAAGTGTAATGTTTGATAGTCTCCCATGTTCTTTTATACCCATATCCTTTCTTACTACAAGCTGTTCCTTTACTTTAATTTGTGTCTAAGTGTAATGTTTAATAGTCTCCCATGTTAATTTATACCCATATCCTTTCTTACTACAAGCTGTTCCTTTACTTTAGTTTGTGTCTAAGTGTAATGTTTGATAGTCTCTCATGTTAATTTACATCCATATCCTTTCTTACTAATTAATGAAATTATTACCCAGAGATTGACTGTAATTTTCTATAGGGGCCGTCGTGGTGATCATATGGTAGTTGGATTTACAGCTACCTATGCAATCAGTGCCTATCACCACTAGCGTTGTGAGTTCAAATCCAGCTCAGGCGAGGTGTACTCGATACAACATTATGTGATATACCTGTAGTTTGTCAGTGATTTGCGGCAGGTCAGTGGTTTTCTAGGGGGCACTCCTGTTTCCTCCGCCAATAAAGCTGACTGGCACGATATAACTGAAATATTGTTGAAAGTGGCATTAAACACCATAAGCCTAACCCTAATTTTCTATTTAAAACTTTATAGGTATAGGACTGGCTATGGCTGCTGCTGTTAAAGGCTATAGATGTATTATTGTGATGCCAGAGAAAATGAGCATAGAAAAGGTAAGTAAGACAAAGTTGGATAATAGGCTAGTATGTCTTTGTTACTATTTGAGACTATCATGAACACCAAAACACCAATATACTTACAAATATCTAATAACAATTTTGACCTGTAGACTTTGGAGCCAAACCCTAGACTGAAGCAAATTTAACTTTTCACGGTAATTAAAGTTCTATACTCTATTGATACTGGAACTAGTTTATGGTCAGACTGGTAACAGACTGATGTAAATAAACAGAAAATCTATGTCCTAACAGACAGACATAATTAATGTCCTAAGTGTTGGCTAACAGACAGACATAATTAATGTCCTAAGTGTTGGCTAACAGACAGACATAATTAATGTCCTAAGTGTTGGCTAACAGACAGACATAATTAATGTCCTAAGTGTTGGCTAACAGACAGACATAATTAATGTCCTAAGTGTTGGCTAACAGACAGACATAATTAATGTCTTAAGTGTTGGTTAACAGACAGATATAATTAATGTCCTAAGTGTTGGCTAACAGACAGACATAATTAATGTCCTGAGTGTTGGCTAACAGACAGATATAATTAATGTCCTAAGTGTTGGCTAACAGACAGACATAATTAATGTCCTAAGTGTTGGCTAACAGACAGATATAATTAATGTCCTAAGTGTTGGCTAACAGACAGACATAATTAATGTCCTAAGTGTTGGCTAACAGACAGACATAATTAATGTCCTAATTTTTTAGCTAACAGACAGATATAATTAATGTCCTGAGTGTTGGCTAACAGACAGACATAATTACTGTCCTAAGTGTTGGCTAACAGACAGACATAATTAATGTCCTAAGTGTTGGCTAACAGACAGACATAATTAATGTCCTAAGTGTTGGCTAACAGACAGATATAATTAATGTCCTAAGTGTTGGCTAACAGACAGACATAATTAATGTCCTAAGTGTTGGCTAACAGACAGACATAATTAATGTCCTAAGTGTTAGCTAACAGACAGATATAATTAATGTCCTAAGTGTTGGCTAACAGACATAATTAATGTCCTAAGTGTTGGCTAACAGACATAATTAATGTCCTAAGTGTTGGCTAACAGACAGATATAATTAATGTCCTAAGTGTTGGCTAACAGACAGACATAATTAATGTCCTAAGTGTTGGCTAACAGACAGACATAATTAATGTCCTAAATAGTAAATGTTGGCTAACAGACAGATATAATTAATGTCCTAAGTGTTGGCTAACAGACAGACATAATTAATGTCCTAAGTGTTGGCTAACAGACAGATATAATTAATGTCCTAAGTGTTGGCTAACAGACAGATATAATTAATGTCCTAAGTGTTGGCTAACAGACAGACATAATTAATGTCCTAAGTGTTGGCTAACAGACAGACATAATTAATGTCCTAAGTGTTGGCTAACAGACAGATATAATTAATGTCCTAAGTGTTGGCTAACAGACAGACATAATTAATGTCCTAAGTGTTAGCTAACAGACAGATATAATTAATGTCCTAAGTGTTGGCTAACAGACATAATTAATGTCCTAAGTGTTGGCTAACAGACATAATTAATGTCCTAAGTGTTGGCTAACAGACAGATATAATTAATGTCCTAAGTGTTGGCTAACAGACAGACATAATTAATGTCCTAAGTGTTGGCTAACAGACAGACATAATTAATGTCCTAAATAGTAAATGTTGGCTAACAGACAGATATAATTAATGTCCTAAGTGTTGGCTAACAGACAGACATAATTAATGTCCTAAGTGTTGGCTAACAGACAGATATAATTAATGTCCTAAGTGTTGGCTAACAGACAGACATAATTAATGTCCTAAGTGTTGGCTAACAGACAGACATAATTAATGTCCTAAGTGTTGGCTAACAGACAGATATAATTAATGTCCTAAGTGTTGGCTAACAGACAGACATAATTAATGTCCTAAGTGTTGGCTAACAGACAGACATAATTAATGTCCTAAGTGTTGGCTAACAGACAGATATAATTAATGTCCTATGTGTTGGCTAACAGACAGACATAATTAATGTCCTAAGTGTTGGCTAACAGACAGACATAATTAATGTCCTAAGTGTTGGCTAACAGACAGACATAATTAATGTCCTAAGTGTTGGCTAACAGACAGATATAATTAATGTCCTAAGTGTTGGCTAACAGACAGATATAATTAATGTCCTAAGTGTTGGCTAACAGACAGACATAATTAATGTCCTAAGTGTTGGCTAACAGACAGACATAATTAATGTCCTAAATGTTGGCTAACAGACAGATATAATTAATGTCCTAAGTGTTGGCTAACAGACAGATATAATTAATGTCCTAAGTGTTGGCTAACAGACAGACATAATTAATGTCCTAAGTGTTGGCTAACAGACAGACATAATTAATGTCCTAAGTGTTGGCTAACAGACAGACATAATTAATGTCCTAAGTGTTGGCTAACAGACAGACATAATTAATGTCCTAAGTGTTGGCTAACAGACAGACATAATTAATGTCCTAAGTGTTGGCTAACAGACAGACATAATTAATGTCCTAAGTGTTGGCTAACAGACAGACATAATTAATGTCTTAAGTGTTGGTTAACAGACAGATATAATTAATGTCCTAAGTGTTGGCTAACAGACAGACATAATTAATGTCCTGAGTGTTGGCTAACAGACAGATATAATTAATGTCCTAAGTGTTGGCTAACAGACAGACATAATTAATGTCCTAAGTGTTGGCTAACAGACAGACATAATTAATGTCCTAAGTGTTGGCTAACAGACAGATATAATTAATGTCCTAAGTGTTGGCTAACAGACAGACATAATTAATGTCCTAAGTGTTGGCTAACAGACAGACATAATTAATGTCCTAAGTGTTAGCTAACAGACAGATATAATTAATGTCCTAAGTGTTGGCTAACAGACATAATTAATGTCCTAAGTGTTGGCTAACAGACATAATTAATGTCCTAAGTGTTGGCTAACAGACAGATATAATTAATGTCCTAAGTGTTGGCTAACAGACAGACATAATTAATGTCCTAAGTGTTGGCTAACAGACAGACATAATTAATGTCCTAAATAGTAAATGTTGGCTAACAGACAGATATAATTAATGTCCTAAGTGTTGGCTAACAGACAGACATAATTAATGTCCTAAGTGTTGGCTAACAGACAGATATAATTAATGTCCTAAGTGTTGGCTAACAGACAGATATAATTAATGTCCTAAGTGTTGGCTAACAGACAGACATAATTAATGTCCTAAGTGTTGGCTAACAGACAGACATAATTAATGTCCTAAGTGTTGGCTAACAGACAGATATAATTAATGTCCTAAGTGTTGGCTAACAGACAGACATAATTAATGTCCTAAGTGTTAGCTAACAGACAGATATAATTAATGTCCTAAGTGTTGGCTAACAGACATAATTAATGTCCTAAGTGTTGGCTAACAGACATAATTAATGTCCTAAGTGTTGGCTAACAGACAGATATAATTAATGTCCTAAGTGTTGGCTAACAGACAGACATAATTAATGTCCTAAGTGTTGGCTAACAGACAGACATAATTAATGTCCTAAATAGTAAATGTTGGCTAACAGACAGATATAATTAATGTCCTAAGTGTTGGCTAACAGACAGACATAATTAATGTCCTAAGTGTTGGCTAACAGACAGATATAATTAATGTCCTAAGTGTTGGCTAACAGACAGACATAATTAATGTCCTAAGTGTTGGCTAACAGACAGACATAATTAATGTCCTAAGTGTTGGCTAACAGACAGATATAATTAATGTCCTAAGTGTTGGCTAACAGACAGACATAATTAATGTCCTAAGTGTTGGCTAACAGACAGACATAATTAATGTCCTAAGTGTTGGCTAACAGACAGATATAATTAATGTCCTATGTGTTGGCTAACAGACAGACATAATTAATGTCCTAAGTGTTGGCTAACAGACAGACATAATTAATGTCCTAAGTGTTGGCTAACAGACAGACATAATTAATGTCCTAAGTGTTGGCTAACAGACAGATATAATTAATGTCCTAAGTGTTGGCTAACAGACAGATATAATTAATGTCCTAAGTGTTGGCTAACAGACAGACATAATTAATGTCCTAAGTGTTGGCTAACAGACAGACATAATTAATGTCCTAAATGTTGGCTAACAGACAGATATAATTAATGTCCTAAGTGTTGGCTAACAGACAGATATAATTAATGTCCTAAGTGTTGGCTAACAGACAGACATAATTAATGTCCTAAGTGTTGGCTAACAGACAGACATAATTAATGTCCTAAATGTTGGCTAACAGACAGATATAATTAATGTCCTAAGTGTTGGCTAACAGACAGATATAATTAATGTCCTAAGTGTTGGCTAACAGACAGACATAATTAATGTCCTAAGTGTTGGTCAATTAAAGTTTATAACATCACATGAGCATCTGTGTAAATAAAACAGAAAATCTTGTAAATAAAATTGTTAACCTAGTCTCTGTAGAATTAATGTTCAGTCAAACTTAGATAATAATAAAACATTCCTTTACATAACACTCTAAATATCAAGTAAACATGATGATAATAGTTATTCTATTGTACATATGTTAGTCTATCTTCCTACTATACTATTCTGTTGCCATACAAAGCCTTCAAGATTTCCCTGAAAATTGTATAGTTTACAAATATAGCAGCTATATATAGATCAACTGTCAAATTAAACATTTCAGTTTTGTTTGCCTTGAGAATATGTAAACCTTTAGATCTAAGTAACTGGATGTGCACACACTGTTTCTTTTTATTTTGGTGGTGTGATCATATGGTAGTTTGATTTATTACTACCTATGCAATCAGTGCCTATCACCACTAACAGGAGTTTGAACCCTGGTCAGGCGAGGTGTACTTGATACAACATTATGTGATCAAATTTGTCAGTGGCTTGCGGCAGGTCAGTGGTTTTCTCCGGGTACTCCGGTTTCCTCCACCAATAAAAACTGACCTCCACGATATAGCTGAAGTATTGTTGAAAGTGGCATTAAATACCAAAACTCAAACCCTCGTTTTATTTTAAGAGACATATAACTTATATTAATGTCCCTACAATGTACGATTTGTTGTATGTTGAATAAAGGAAACGTTTCATTCTGGTTTTGAAAAAAAAAATGACATTTAATTAATTTAAAGTGAAGTTGTACAAAAGTAATGAATGTGAAATAAGAACCAAGAATGAGATAATTATTTGTTGCTATTTAAACTTCAGAAAACATTGAAAATGGTGTAGTAAGTTTAGTGTAATTAACTCCTCTTACAAATGTATATACACTTTTTACAATACAGTTTACCTTTATATGGAAAATATTATTGATCCATTCCAATTTTATTTTTCATAATTATACCCCCCACAACAAAGTTGTAGGGGGTATACTGGTTTCACCATGTCTGTCCGTCCGTCCGTCTGTAGACAAATCCTATGTCGTACGATAACTTGAGTTGTGTTTCTTAGAATCTTTTAAATTTTTATCAGCTGTTTACTGGTGGAGAGAGGAGGATCCCTTTCTTTTTTGACGATTTTCACTTTTGCCGTTCCAGAGTTATTGGACTTGATATGACGGAAAATAGGATTTTTACCCTATGTCGTATGATAACTTGAGTAGTGTGTCTCAGAATGTTTTGAAATTTTATCAGCAGCTTACCGGTGAAGAGAGGAGGATCCCTTTCATTTTTGACGATTTTCACTTTTGCCGTTCCAGAGTTATTGGACTTGATATGACGGAAAATAGGATTTTTACCCTATGTCGTATGATAACTTGAATAGTGTTTCTCAGAATGTTTTGAAATTTTATCAGCAGCTTACCGGTGATGAGAGGAGGATCCCGTTCATTTTTGACGATTTTCACTTTTGCCATTCCAGAGTTATTGGACTTGATGTGACGGAAAATAGGATTTTTACCCTTTGTCGTATGATAACTTGAGTATTGTTTCTCAGAATGTTTTGAAATTTTATCAGCAGCTTACCGGTGAAGAGAGGAGGGTTGCTTTCATTTTTGGTCAGAACAATCAGTAATGTTTTGGTTATGGAAATAGGTTGGACATATGTGGGGAGTGGGGGGTATATCTTAGTGAGCAGTGCTCACAGTAATACTAGTTTTCAATATTTTAAAAAATTTTCATTTTTCAAAACTGTTTTCAATAATCTGTTATGAAATGAAAGTTTAAGCAGTAATAGTGAACAATTCCACCAATGTCAACAAAACAAACAACCACGTCTCACTTCAAATCATTGAATGCATAAAAGACCATGACATGTGTTGATGGAATTTCAAGTCCTTGCTTCAGACAAGCATTAAAATGTGCCTGACAATGTGACTTGCATTAAGATTAACACTTAACGATGCTCTTGTCCTTGTCACATTTATCCCATATATGGATTTTTATTATTTTGAGTAAATCATTAGCTGAAGAAGTTAAACTTTAATTTATCATTATAGGTTGATGTTTTATAAGCCTTAGGTGCTGAGATTGTGATTAATTTATCATTCATTATAGGTTGATGTTTTATAAGCCTTAGGTGCTGAGATTGTGATTAATTTATCATTATAGGTTGATGTTTTATAAGCCTTAGGTGCTGAGATTGTGATTAATTTATCATTATAGGTTGATGTTTTATAAGCCTTAGGTGCTGAGATTGTGATTAATTTATCATTATAGGTTGATGTTTTATAAGCCTTAGGTGCTGAGATTGTGATTAATTTATCATTATAGGTTGATGTTTTATAAGTCTTAGGTGCTGAGATTGTGATTAATTTATCATTATAGGTTGATGTTTTATAAGCCTTAGGTGCTGAGATTGTGATTAATTTATCATTATAGGTTGATGTTTTATAAGCCTTAGGTGCTGAGATTGTGATTAATTTATCATTATAGGTTGATGTTTTATAAGTCTTAGGTGCTGAGATTGTGATTAATTTATCATTATAGGTTGATGTTTTATAAGCCTTAGGTGCTGAGATTGTGATTAATTTATCATTATAGGTTGATGTTTTATAAGCCTTAGGTGCTGAGATTGTGATTAATTTATCATTATAGGTTGATGTTTTATAAGCCTTAGGTGCTGAGATTGTGATTAATTTATCATTATAGGTTGATGTTTTATAAGCCTTAGGTGCTGAGATTGTGATTAATTTATCATTATAGGTTGATGTTTTATAAGCCTTAGGTGCTGAGATTGTGATTAATTTATCATTATAGGTTGATGTTTTATAAGTCTTAGGTGCTGAGATTGTGATTAATTTATCATTATAGGTTGATGTTTTATAAGCCTTAGGTGCTGAGATTGTGATTAATTTATCATTATAGGTTGATGTTTTATAAGCCTTAGGTGCTGAGATTGTGATTAATTTATCATTATAGGTTGATGTTTTATAAGTCTTAGGTGCTGAGATTGTGATTAATTTATCATTATAGGTTGATGTTTTATAAGCCTTAGGTGCTGAGATTGTGATTAATTTATCATTATAGGTTGATGTTTTATAAGCCTTAGGTGCTGAGATTGTGATTAATTTATCATTATAGGTTGATGTTTTATAAGCCTTAGGTGCTGAGATTGTGATTAATTTATCATTATAGGTTGATGTTTTATAAGCCTTAGGTGCTGAGATTGTGATTAATTTATCATTATAGGTTGATGTTTTATAAGCCTTAGGTGCTGAGATTGTGATTAATTTATCATTATAGGTTGATGTTTTATAAGCCTTAGGTGCTGAGATTGTGATTAATTTATCATTATAGGTTGATGTTTTATAAGCCTTAGGTGCTGAGATTGTGATTAATTTATCATTATAGGTTGATGTTTTATAAGCCTTAGGTGCTGAGATTGTGATTAATTTATCATTATAGGTTGATGTTTTATAAGTCTTAGGTGCTGAGATTGTGATTAATTTATCATTATAGGTTGATGTTTTATAAGTCTTAGGTGCTGAGATTGTGATTAATTTATCATTATAGGTTGATGTTTTATAAGTCTTAGGTGCTGAGATTGTGATTAATTTATCATTATAGGTTGATGTTTTATAAGCCTTAGGTGCTGAGATTGTGATTAATTTATCATTATAGGTTGATGTTTTATAAGCCTTAGGTGCTGAGATTGTGATTAATTTATCATTATAGGTTGATGTTTTATAAGTCTTAGGTGCTGAGATTGTGATTAATTTATCATTATAGGTTGATGTTTTATAAGCCTTAGGTGCTGAGATTGTGATTAATTTATCATTATAGGTTGATGTTTTATAAGTCTTAGGTGCTGAGATTGTGATTAATTTATCATTATAGGTTGATGTTTTATAAGTCTTAGGTGCTGAGATTGTGATTAATTTATCATTATAGGTTGATGTTTTATAAGCCTTAGGTGCTGAGATTGTGATTAATTTATCATTATAGGTTGATGTTTTATAAGTCTTAGGTGCTGAGATTGTGATTAATTTATCATTATAGGTTGATGTTTTATAAGCCTTAGGTGCTGAGATTGTGATTAATTTATCATTATAGGTTGATGTTTTATAAGCCTTAGGTGCTGAGATTGTGATTAATGTATCATTATAGGTTGATGTTTTATAAGCCTTAGGTGCTGAGATTGTGATTAATTTATCATTATAGGTTGATGTTTTATAAGTCTTAGGTGCTGAGATTGTGATTAATTTATCATTATAGGTTGATGTTTTATAAGCCTTAGGTGCTGAGATTGTGATTAATTTATCATTATAGGTTGATGTTTTATAAGTCTTAGGTGCTGAGATTGTGATTAATTTATCATTATAGGTTGATGTTTCATAAGTCTTAGGTGCTGAGATTGTGATTAATTTATCATTATAGGTTGATGTTTTATAAGCCTTAGGTGCTGAGATTGTGATTAATTTATCATTATAGGTTGATGTTTTATAAGCCTTAGGTGCTGAGATTGTGATTAATTTATCATTATAGGTTGATGTTTTACGAGCCTTAGGTGCTGAGATTGTGAGGACACCTACGTCTGCTGCCTTTGACTCTCCAGAATCTCATATAGGTGTAGCCAAGCGATTGATGGAGGAAATTCCAAACTCTCATATTTTAGATCAGGTTTGTATTGTATACAGTTAATTGAAGTGAATCCTTAGAATTGGGAAAGGTTTATGATCACTAGAAGTCAGGTTGTAAAGTTTATGATCACTGGAAGTCAGGTTGTAAAGTTTATGATCACTGGAAGTCAGGTTGTAAAGTTTATGATCACTGGAAGTCAGGTTGTAAAGTTTATGATCACTAGAAGTCAGGTTGTAAAGTATATGATTACTAGAAGTCAGGTTGTAAAGTTTATGATCACTAGAAGTCAGGTTGTAAAGTTTATGATCACTGGAAGTCAGGTTGTAAAGTTTATGATCACTAGAAGTCAGGTTGTAAAGTATATGATTACTAGAAGTCAGGTTGTAAAGTTTATGATCAGTAGGTTGTAAAGTATATGATTACTGGAAGTCAGGTTGTAAAGTTTATGATCACTGGAAGTCAGGTTGTAAAGTTTATGATCACTAGAAGTCAGGTTGTAAAGTATATGATTACTAGAAGTCAGGTTGTAAAGTTTATGATCACTAAAAGTCAGGTTGTAAAGTTTATGATCACTAGAAGTCAGGTTGTAAAGTTTATGATCACTAGAAGTCAGGTTGTAAAGTTTATGATCACTGGAAGTCAGGTTGTAAAGTTTATGATCACTAGAAGTCAGGTTGTAAAGTATATGATTACTAGAAGTCAGGTTGTAAAGTTTATGATCACTAGAAGTCAGGTTGTAAAGTTTATGATCACTAGAAGTCAGGTTGTAAAGTTTATGATCACTAGAAGTCAGGTTGTAAAGTATATGATCACTAGAAGTCAGGTTGTAAAGTTTGGATACTTTTCTTATAACTTTACTGATAAATATAGATTAAAAAAAAACGTAAACGATCAAATTCACTGGGCTAAATTAAGCAAACTTTGTGTAGTATTTCTTTCTTTATATCCAGGATTTCCCCATAAGAAATTAATAATTTTACTAATTATTCGAATTTTTTGTAATCCCACCTGTCCAAAATGACCATATGGTATATTGTTGTCACTTTGCTATTGTGTCAGTGTCAGTTACCTTCTGTCATATTGTGTCAGTGTCAGTTACCTTCTGTCATATTGTGTCAGTGTCAGTTACCTTCTGTCATATTGTATCAGTGTCAGTCATATTGTGTCAGTTACCTTCTGTCATAGTGTGTCAGTGTCAGTAACCTTTTGTCATATTGTATCAGGGTCAGTTACCTTCTGTCATATTGTGTCAAGTGTCAGTTACCTTCTGTCATATTGTGTCAGTGTCAGTTACCTTCTGTCATATTGTGTCAGTGTCAGTCATATTGTGTCAGTGTCAGTTACCTTCTGTCATAGTGTGTCAGTTATCTTCTGTCATAGTGTGTCGTATTGTGTCAGTTACCTTCTGTAATATTGTGTCAGTTACCTTCTGTCATTGTATCAGTGTCAGTTACCTTCTGTCATATTGTATCAGTGTCAGTTACCTTCTGTCATATTGTGTCAGTGTCAGTTACCTTCTGTCATATTGTGTCAGTGTCAGTTACCTTCTGTCATATTGTGTCAGTGTCAGTTACCTTCTGTCATATTGTGTCAGTGTCAGTTACCTTCTGTCATATTGTGTCTGTGTCAGTTACCTTCTGTCATATTTTGTCAGTGTCATTTACCTTGTCATATTGTGTCAGTGTCAGTTACCTTCTGTCATAGTGTGTCAGTGTCAGTTACCTTCTGTCATAGTGTGTCAGATTCAGTTATCTTCTGTCATATTGTGTTTGTCAGTTATCTTCTGTCATATTGTGTCAGTTACCTTCTGTCATATTGTATCAGTGTCAGTTACCTTCTGTCATAGTGTGTCAGTGTCAGTTACCTTCTGTCATATTGTGTCAGTGTCAGTTACCTTCTGTCATATTGTGTCAGTGTCAGTTACCTTCTGTCATATTGTGTCAGTGTCAGATACCTTCTGTCATATTGTGTCAGTGTCAGTTACCTTCTGTCAGTGTGTCAGTGTCAGTTACCTTCTGTCATATTGTGTCAGTGTCAGTTACCTTCTGTCATATTGTGTCAGTGTCAGTTACCTTCTGTCATATTGTGTCAGTGTCAGTTACCTTCTGTCATATTGTGTCAGTGTGTTACCTTCTGTCATTTTGTGTCAGTGTCAGTTACCTTCTGTCATATTTCAATCTCCTCAAGTGCGGTAGGTTGTGGGTTTGAGCCCTGTTGGGTCAAACCAATGACTGTAAAATTGGTATTTGTTGCTTTTACTTTAAGTACGAGGCATTAAGGAGAAATGGCAGACGGGTTGTCTCAGAATCAGGATAATGTGTCTGAGTGGGGGGATATGTCTACCCTCGGACTGTTGTTTCAGAGTGTTAGACCTATAACAAACTAATTAAGTATGTTTGTCTAGTACAAAGTGGACATCATCTCTATCTCATTGAAATGTAACTTGTGCTCGTCATAATATAGCTGAAAAATTGCTCACTTGGCATTAAACAACAATCACTCACATATTTCAATTTAGAAAACCAGAGGATCAGTTGGCTACACAGTAATCCATGATAGCTGCCAGCACAAAGATAAACCCTATGAATGCTCTTTTTTTTTTAAATATACATGTACTTTGAAACCACTAATTTGATTAAATTTGATCCAATGCTGTTACTGAAAATAGAATCAAATGTCTAAAAGCTCTACATTTTATTCCATAATGGACCAAAAATTGAGATAATGAGATGTTTAACAGACAAATGTACGGGGTATACACATATTGGTTTTTTGTCCTGCATAACTTGTCTGTTCTTGTCAAATATTTTGTAAAACGACAAAAATGATAATGACTTCACTGGCTTCAGTCATCTTGTTTAATCATTAAAATATCTGGCTAGGAAGCCATTCTGTCATATGAACTAATGATGATTAATCTATTGAAAACTGACCAAGCCCTCCGTTTATTGTAGTGTAATCTATTGAAAACTGACCAAGCCCTCCGTTTATCGTAGTGTAATCTATTGAAAACTGACCAAGCCCTCCGTTTATTGTAGTGTAATCTATTGAAAACTGACCAAGCCCTCCGTTTATCGTAGTGTAATCTATTGAAAACTGACCAAGCCCTCCGTTTATTGTAGTGTAATCTATTGAAAACTGACCAAGCCCTCCGTTTATCGTAGTGTAATCTATTGAAAACTGACCAAGCCCTCCGTTTATTGTAGTGTAATCTATTGAAAACTGACCAAGCCCTCCGTTTATCGTAGTGTAATCTATTGAAAACTGACCAAGCCCTCCGTTTATCATAGTGTAATCTATTGAAAACTGACCAAGCCCTCCGTTTATCGTAGTGTAATCTATTGAAAACTGACCAAGCCCTCCGTTTATCGTAGTGTAATCTATTGAAAACTGACCAAGCCCTCCGTTTATTGTAGTGTAATCTATTGAAAACTGACCAAGCCCTCCGTTTATCGTAGTGTAATCTATTGAAAACTGACCAAGCCCTCCGTTTATTGTAGTGTAATCTATTGAAAACTGACCAAGCCCTCCGTTTATCGTAGTGTAATCTATTGAAAACTGACCAAGCCCTCCGTTTATTGTAGTGTAATCTATTGAAAACTGACCAAGCCCTCCGTTTATCGTAGTGTAATCTATTGAAAACTGACCAAGCCCTCCGTTTATCATAGTGTAATCTATTGAAAACTGACCAAGCCCTCCGTTTATCGTAGTGTAATCTATTGAAAACTGACCAAGCCCTCCGTTTATCGTAGTGTAATCTATTGAAAATTGACCACGCCCTCCGTTTATCGTAGTGTAATCTATTGAAAACTGACCAAGCCCTCCGTTTATCGTAGTGTAATCTATTGAAAACTGACCAAGCCCTCCATTTATCGTAGTGTAATCTATTGAAAACTGGCCAAGCCCTCCGTTTATCGTAGTGTAATCTATTGAAAACTGACCAAGCCCTCCGTTTATCGTAGTGTAATCTATTGAAAACTGACCAAGCCCTCCATTTATCGTAGTGTAATCTATTGAAAACTGACCAAGCCCTCCGTTTATCGTAGTGTAATCTATTGAAAACTGACCAAGCCCTCCGTTTATCGTAGTGTAATCTATTGAAAACTGACCAAGCCCTCCGTTTATCGTAGTGTAATCTATTGAAAACTGACCAAGCCCTCCGTTTATCGTAGTGTAATCTATTGAAAACTGACCAAGCCCTCCGTTTATTGTAGTGCTCCTCATATAACAGATAACTAATAACAAATCTTGCCATTTACTAGAGTACCATGGAAACGCACAACAAAATGGCTGAAAATGTGTACATTTAGCATGTATTTCTATAATTATGATGTTATACAAACAACAACATGAAATATAAACTACTAATATAGTAACCAAACACAATATTCCTTTGGTCTGACTTAGGGAAATCTGATTCAAGGGGAAGAATAGGGAAATCTGATTCAAGGGGAAGAATAGGGAAATCTGATTCAAGGGGAAGAATCTGACTTAGGGAAATCTGATTCAAGGGGAACAATCTGACTTAGGGAAATCTGATTCAAGGGGAAGAATCTGATGCTTTCATTGTGGTGTTAAGCACATTGTGACATTACCAATGAAAACAATGAAATTTGTATTGAAGTCTTCATATACATTATTACTAGTAACACAGTTCATGCAGTTGAATTAGCAGCAATACTGGCGAACATGTCTCATGTCTTAACTGCCGTTAATCTATACATTACCCTAATCCTTATAGTCTTCCAGAATAATGTCAAGATCAATCTATTCATTACCCTAATCCTTATAGTCTTACAGAATAATGTCAAGATAAATCTATACATTACCCTAATCCTTATAGTCTTACAGAATAATGTCAAGATCAATCTATACATTACCCTAATCCTTATAGTCTTACAGAATAATGTCAAGATAAATCTATACATTACCCTAATCCTTATAGTCTTACAGAATAATGTCGTGATAAATCTATACATTACCCTAATCCTGATAGACTTACAGAATAATGTCAAGATAAATCTATACATTACCCTAATCCTTATAGTCTTCCAGAATAATGTCAAGATCAATCTATTCATTACCCTAATCCTTATAGTCTTACAGAATAATGTCAAGATAAATCTATACATTACCCTAATCCTTATAGTCTTACAGAATAATGTCAAGATCAATCTATACATTACCCTAATCCTTATAGTCTTACAGAATAATGTCAAGATAAATCTATACATTACCCTAATCCTTATAGTCTTACAGAATAATGTCATGATAAATAAAACCTCATCGGTGGTGTAATGGTTAGCGTGCTCACCTCAAGTGCAGTAGAGCGTGGTTTTGAGCCCTGATCAAACCAAAGACTATGGAATTGGTATTTGTTGCTTCTCTGCAGGCACCGTTAAGGAGAAAGAGCAAAGACTGGTTGACTTGGAATCAGGATAATGTGTCATAGTGGGGCGACATGTCTATCCGCAGACTGTTGTTTCAGAGAGATAGCACTATAAAAATCCAATTAAGCATGTTAGTCTAGTACAAAGCAGACCTCATCATCATTTCATTGAAAATTAACTTGTTCTTGCCATGATATAGCTGAAAAATTGCTGAGTTGATGTTAAGCAACAATCACTGACTCGCCCAAGATAAATGATTTATCTAATAAATGTCTATTTCTCGTATGTTTTATAGTATAGAAATGCCAGTAATCCTATCGCCCACTTTGATGGAACAGGACAGGAAATAATCAATGACTGTGATGGTACGTACTCAAATAATCAACACATTTTATCCTGTTTATAAGCCTTATAAGGCCAAAAATAAATTTTTATGTGTTTCCACTAACCCTACCGACCGTAATTTTTTGTGCCTACCCTAAAGTTTTATTGGTCATATTTGAACAAGCACTTTAAAAGTCAGAATGTATACCCTGTAGAAACTAGCTAAACATATTGTTTTAAATAAAATATTATTCCTATCTACCGACCCTAATATTTTAGAGCATGTTAGCAGAAACACAGTATTTTTTTTCTTGGCCTAATGCATATTATTTAGATTAAACATATTGATTCATTTAAGAAATTTGTTAACAAGTTAATTATGGCTTTTATAAATTCTTCTTTAACAAGTTAATTATGACTTTTATAAATTCTTCTCCTTGTTTTGTATTATTTATTATTTATATTTTTCCATAAACAAACATGAGAAACAATCCAACATTACACTTAGAAATAAATTAAAATAAAGGAACAGCTTGTAGTAAGAAAGGATATTGATGTAAACAAACATGAGAAACTATCCAACTTTACACTTAGAAATAAATTAAAATAAAGGAACAGCTTGTAGTAAGAAAGGATATTGATGTAAACAAACATGAGAAACAATCCAACATTACACTTAGAAATAAATTAAAATAAAGGAACAGCTTGTAGTAAGAAAGGATATTGATGTAAACAAACCTGAGAAACAATCCAACATTACACTTAGAAATAAATTAAAATAAAGGAACAGCTTGTAGTAAGAAAGGATATTGATGTAAACAAACATGAGAAACAATCCAACATTACACTTAGAAATAAATTAAAATAAAGGAACAGCTTGTAGTAAGAAAGGATATTGATGTAAACAAACATGAGAAACAATCCAACATTACACTTAGAAATAAATTAAAATAAAGGAACAGCTTGTAGTAAGAAAGGTTATTGATGTAAACAAACATGAGAAACAATCCAACATTACACTTAGAAATAAATTAAAATAAAGGAACAGCTTGTAGTAAGAAAGGATATTGATGTAAACAAACATGAGAAACAATCCAACATTACACTTAGAAATAAATTAAAATAAAGGAACAGCTTGTAGTAAGAAAGGATATTGATGTAAACAAACATGAGAAACAATCCAACATTACACTTAGAAATAAATTAAAATAAAGGAACAGCTTGTAGTAAGAAAGGATATTGATGTAAACAAACATGAGAAACAATCCAACATTACACTTAGAAATAAATCAAAATAAAGGAACAGCTTGAAGAAAGGATATTGATGTAAACAAACATGAGAAACAATCCAACATTACACTTAGAAATAAATTAAAATAAAGGAACAGCTTGTAGTAAGAAAGGATATTGATGTAAACAAACACGAGAAACAATCCAACATTACACTTAGAAATAAATTAAAATAAAGGAACAGCTTGTAGTAAGAAAGGATATTGATGTAAACAAACATGAGAAACAATCAAACATTACACTTAGAAATAAATTAGAATAAAGGAACAGCTTGTAGTAAGAAAGGATATTGATGTAAACAAATATGAGAAACAATCCAACATTACACTTAGGAATAAATTAAAATAAAGGAACAGCTTGTAGTAAGAAAGGATATTGATGTAAACAAACATGAGAAACAATCCAACATTACACTTAGAAATAAATTAAAATAAAGGAACAGCTTGTAGTAAGAAAGGATATTGATGTAAACAAACATGAGAAAGAATCCAACATTACACTTAGAAATAAATTAAAATAAAGGAACAGCTTGTAGTAAGAAAGGATATTGATGTAAACAAACATGAGAAACAATCCAACATTACACTTAGAAATAAATTAAAATAAAGGAACAGCTTGTAGTAAGAAAGGATATTGATGTAAACAAACATGAGAAAGAATCCAACATTACACTTAGAAATAAATTAAAATAAAGGAACAGCTTGTAGTAAGAAAGGATATTGATGTAAACAAACATGAGAAACAATCCAACATTACACTTAGAAATAAATTAAAATAAAGGAACAGCTTGTAGTAAGAAAGGATATTGATGTAAACAAACATGAGAAACAATCCAACATTACACTTAGAAATAAATTAAAATAAAGGAACAGCTTGTAGTAAGAAAGGATATTGATGTAAACAAACATGAGAAACAATCCAACATTACACTTAGAAATAAATCAAAATAAAGGAACAGCTTGAAGAAAGGATATTGATGTAAACAAACATGAGAAACAATCCAACATTACACTTAGAAATAAATTAAAATAAAGGAACAGCTTGTAGTAAGAAAGGATATTGATGTAAACAAACACGAGAAACAATCCAACATTACACTTAGAAATAAATTAAAATAAAGGAACAGCTTGTAGTAAGAAAGGATATTGATGTAAACAAACATGAGAAACAATCAAACATTACACTTAGAAATAAATTAGAATAAAGGAACAGCTTGTAGTAAGAAAGGATATTGATGTAAACAAATATGAGAAACAATCCAACATTACACTTAGGAATAAATTAAAATAAAGGAACAGCTTGTAGTAAGAAAGGATATTGATGTAAACAAACATGAGAAACAATCCAACATTACACTTAGAAATAAATTAAAATAAAGGAACAGCTTGTAGTAAGAAAGGATATTGATGTAAACAAACATGAGAAAGAATCCAACATTACACTTAGAAATAAATTAAAATAAAGGAACAGCTTGTAGTAAGAAAGGATATTGATGTAAACAAACATGAGAAACAATCCAACATTACACTTAGAAATAAATTAAAATAAAGGAACAGCTTGTAGTAAGAAAGGATATTGATGTAAACAAACATGAGAAAGAATCCAACATTACACTTAGAAATAAATTAAAATAAAGGAACAGCTTGTAGTAAGAAAGGATATTGATGTAAACAAACATGAGAAACTATCCAACTTTACACTTAGAAATAAATTAAAATAAAGGAACAGCTTGTAGTAAGAAAGGATATTGATGTAAACAAACATGAGAAACAATCCAACATTACACTTAGAAATAAATTAAAATAAAGGAACAGCTTGTAGTAAGAAATGTTATTGGTGTAAACAAACATGAGAAACAATCCAACTTTACACTTAGAAATAAATTAAAATAAAGGAACAGCTTGTAGTAAGAAAGGATATTGATGTAAACAAACATGAGAAACAATCCAACTTTACAATTAGAAATAAATTAAAATAAAGGAACAGCTTGAAGAAAGGATATTGATGTAAACAAACATGAGAAACAATCCAACATTACACTTAGAAATAAATTAAAATAAAGGAACAGCTTGTAGTAAGAAATGTTATTGGTGTAAACAAACATGAGAAACAATCCAACTTTACACTTAGAAATAAATTAAAATAAAGGAACAGCTTGTAGTAAGAAAGGATATTGATGTAAACAAACATGAGAAACAATCCAACTTTACAATTAGAAATAAATTAAAATAAAGGAACAGCTTGTAGTAAGAAAGGATATTGATGTAAACAAACATGAGAAACTATCCAACTTTACACTTAGAAATAAATTAAAATAAAGGAACAGCTTGTAGTAAGAAAGGATATTGATGTAAACAAACATGAGAAAGAATCCAACATTACACTTAGAAATAAATTAAAATAAAGGAACAGCTTGTAGTAAGAAAGGATATTGATGTAAACAAACATGAGAAACAATCCTACATTACACTTAGAAATAAATTAAAATAAAGTAACACCATTTTTATTGCTGTTCTACATTAAGCAATCACAGTAGTGTCAACATTGTCAGACCATAGCTCATTCCTAAAATGAAGGTGAAGCGGCCCCTAGACTGGGTCAGACCATAGCTCATTCCTAAAATGAATGTGAAACGACCCCTAGACTAGGTCAGACCATAGCTCATTCCTAAAATGAATGTGAAGTGGCCCCTAGACTGGGTCAGACCATAGCTCATTCCTAAAATGAATGTGAAATGGCCCCTAGACTAGGTCAGACCATAGCTCATTCCTAAAATGAATGTGAAGTGGCCCCTAGACTGGGTCAGACCATAGCTCATTCCTAAAATAAATGTGAAGCGGCCCCTAGACTGGGTCAGACCATAGCTCATTCCTAAAATGAATGTGAAGCGGCCCGTAGACTAGGTCAGACCATAGCTCTTTCCTACAATGAATGTGAAGCAGCCCCTAGACTGGGTCAGACCATAGCTCATTCCTACAATCAATGTGAAGCGGCCCCTAGACTGGGTCAGACCATAGCTCATTCCTACAATCAATGTGAAGCGGCCCCTAGACTAGGTCACACCATAGCTCATTCCTACAATCAATGTGAAGCGGCCCCTTGACTGGGTCAGACCATAGCTCATTCCTACAATGAATGTGAAGTGGCCCCTAGACTGGGTCAGACCATAGCTCATTCCTACAATGAATGTGAAGCGGCCCCTAGACTAGGTCAGACCATAACTCATTCCTACAATGAATGTGAATCGGCCCCTAGACTAGGTCACACCATAGCTCATTCCTACAATGAATGTGAAGCGGCCCCTAGACTGGGTCAGACTATAGCTCATTTCTACAATGAATGTGAAGCGGCCCCTAGACTAGGTCACACCATAGCTCATTCCTACAATGAATGTGAAGCAGCCCCTAGACTAGGTCAGACCATAACTCATTCCTACAATGAATGTGAAGCGGCCCCTAGACTGCGTCAGACCATAGCTCATTCCTACAATGAATGTGAAGCGTCCCCTAGAATAGGTCAGACCATAGCTCATTCCTACAATGAATGTGGAAGCGGCCCCTAGACTAGGTCAGACCATAGCTCATTCCTACAATGAATGTGAAGCGGCCCCTAGACTAGGTCACACCATAGTTCGTTCCTACAATGAATGTGAAGCGGCCCCTAGACTAGGTCAGACCATAGCTCATTCCTACAATGAATGTGAAGCGGCCCCTAGACTAGGTCAGACCATAGCTCATTCCTACAATGAATGTGAAGTGGCCCCTAGACTAGGTCAGACCATAGCTCATTCCTACAATGAATGTGAAGCGGCCCCTATACTGGGTCACACCATAGCTCATTCCTACAATGATTGTGAAGCGGCCCCTAGACTGGGTCACACCATAGCTCATTCCTACAATGAATGTGAAGCGGCCCCTAGACTGGGTCAGACCATAGCTCATTCCTACAATGAATGTGAAGCGGCCCCTAGACTAGGTCACACCATAGCTCATTCCTACAATGAATGTGAAGCGGCCCCTAGACTGGGTCAGACCATAGCTCATTCCTAAAATGAAGGTGAAGCGGCCCCTAGACTGGGTCAGACCATAGCTCATTCCTAAAATGAATGTGAAGCGGCCCGTAGACTAGGTCAGACCATAGCTCTTTCCTACAATGAATATGAAGCAGCCCCTAGACTGGGTCAGACCATAGCTCATTCCTACAATCAATGTGAAGCGGCCCCTAGACTGGGTCAGACCATAGCTCATTCCTACAATGAATGTGAAGCGGCCCCTAGACTAGGTCAGACCATAACTCATTCCTACAATGAATGTGAAGCGGCCCCTAGACTAGGTCACACCATAGCTCATTCCTACAATGAATGTGAAGCGGCCCCTAGACTAGGTCACACCATAGCTCATTCCTACAATGAATGTGAAGCAGCCCCTAGACTAGGTCAGACCATAACTCATTCCTACAATGAATGTGAAGCGGCCCCTAGACTGCGTCAGACCATAGCTCATTCCTACAATGAATGTGAAGCGTCCCCTAGAATAGGTCAGACCATAGCTCATTCCTACAATGAATGTGAAGCGGCCCCTAGACTAGGTCAGACCATAGCTCATTCCTACAATGAATGTGAAGCGGCCCCTAGACTAGGTCACACCATAGTTCGTTCCTACAATGAATGTGAAGCGGCCCCTAGACTAGGTCAGACCATAGCTCATTCCTACAATGAATGTGAAGCGGCCCCTAGACTAGGTCAGACCATAGCTCATTCCTACAATGAATGTGAAGTGGCCCCTAGACTAGGTCAGACCATAGCTCATTCCTACAATGAATGTGAAGCGGCCCCTATACTGGGTCACACCATAGCTCATTCCTACAATGATTGTGAAGCGGCTCCTAGACTGGGTCACACCATAGCTCATTCCTACAATGAATGTGAAGCGGCCCCTAGACTGGGTCAGACCATAGCTCATTCCTACAATGAATGTGAAGCGGCCCCTAGACTAGGTCACACCATAGCTCATTCCTACAATGAATGTGAAGCGGCCCCTAGACTAGGTCACACCATAGCTCATTCCTACAATGAATGTGAAGTGGCCCCTAGACTGGGTCAGACCATAGCTCATTCCTACAATGAATGTGAAGTGGCCCCTAGACTAGGTCACACCATAGCTCATTCCTACAATGAATGTGAAGCGGCCCCTAGACTAGGTCACACCATAGCTCATTCCTACAATGAATGTGAAGCGGCCTCTAGACTGGGTCAGGACATAGCTCATTCCTACAATGAATGTGAAGCAGCCCCTAGACTAGGTCACACCATAGCTCATTCCTACAATGAATGTGAAGTGGCCCCTAGACTGGGTCAGACCATAGCTCATTCCTACAATGAATGTGAAGCGGCCCCTAGACTAGGTCAGACCATAGCTCATTCCTACAATGAATGTGAAGCGGCCCCTAGACTAGGTCACACCATAGCTCATTCCTACAATGAATGTGAAGCGGCCTCTAGACTGGGTCAGGACATAGCTCATTCCTACAATGAATGTGAAGCAGCCCCTAGACTAGGTCACACCATAGCTCATTCCTACAATGAATGTGAAGTGGCCCCTAGACGGGGTCAGACCATAGCTCATTCCTACAATGAATGTGAAGCGGCCCCTAGACTAGGTCACACCATAGCTCATTCCTACAATGAATGTGAAGCGGCCCCTAGACTAGGTCAGACCATAGCTCATTCCTACAATGAATGTGAAGCGGCCACTAGACTAGATCAGACCATAGCTCATTCCTACAATGAATGTGAAGCGGCCCCTAGACTAGGTCACACCATAGCTCATTCCTACAATGAATGTGAAGCGGCCCCTAGACTGGGTCAGACCATAGCTCATTCCTACAATGAATGTGAAGCGGCCCCTAGACTGGGTCAGACCATAGCTCATTCCTACAATGAATGTGAAGCGGCCCCTAGATTAGGTCAGACCATAACTCATTCCTACAATGAATGTGAAGCGGCCCCTAGACTAGGTCACACCATAGCTCATTCCTAAAATGAATGTGAAGTGGCCCCTAGACTGGGTCAGACCATAGCTCATTCCTACAATGAATGTGAAGCGGCCCCTAGACTGGGTCAGACCATAGCTCATTCCTACAATGAATGTGAAGCGGCCCCTAGACTGGGTCAGACCATAGCTCATTCCTACAATGAATGTGAAGCGGCCCCTAGACTGGGTCAGACCATAGCTCATTCCTACAATGAATGTGAAGCGATCCCTAGACTAGGTCAGACCATACCTCATTCCTACAATGAATGTGAAGCGGCCCCTAGACTGGGTCAGACCATAGCTCATTCCTACAATGAATGTGAAGCGGCCCCTAGACTGGGTCAGGACATTGCTCATTCCTACAATGAATGTGAAGTGGCCCCTAGACTAGGTCAGACCATAGCTCATTCCTACAATGAATGTGAAGCGGCCCCTAGTCTAGGTCACACCATAGCTCATTCCTACAATGAATGTGAAGCGGCCCCTAGACTAGGTCACACCATAGCTCATTCCTACAATGAATGTGAAGCGGCCCCTAGACTAGGTCAGACCATAGCTCATTCCTACAATGAATGTGAAGTGGCCCCTAGACTGGTACAGACCATAGCTCATTCCTACAATGAATGTGAAGTGGCCCCTAGACTGGGTCAGACCATAGCTTATTCCTACAATGAATGTGAAGCGGCCCCTAGACTGGGTCAGACCATAGCTCATTCCTACAATGAATGTGAAGTGGCCCCTAGACTGGGTCAGACCATAGCTCATTCCTACAATGAATGTGAAGTGGCCCCTAGACTGGGTCAGACCATAGCTCATTCCTACAATGAATGTGAAGCGGCCCCTAGACTGGGTCAGACCATAGCTCATTCCTACAATGAATGTGAAGCGGCCCCTAGACTGGGTCAGACCATAGCTCATTCCTACAATGAATGTGAAGCAGCCCCTAGACTGGGTCAGACCATAGCTCATTCCTACAATGAATGTGAAGAGGCCCCTAGACTGGGTCAGACCATAGCTCATTGCTACAATGAATGTGAAGCGGCCCCTAGACTGGGTCAGACCATAGCTCATTAATACAATGAATGTGAAGCGGCCCCTAGACCAGGTCAGACCATAGCTCATTCCTACAATGAATGTGAAGTGGCCCCTAGACTGGATCAGACCATAGCTCATTCCTACAATGAATGTGAAGCGGCCCCTAGACTAGGTCAGACCATAGCTCATTCCTATAATGAATGTGAAGTGGCCCCTAGACTGGGTCAGACCATAGCTCATTCCTACAATGAATGTGAAGGGGCCCCTAGACTAGGTCACACCATAGCTCATTCCTACAATGAATGTGAAGTGGCCCCTAGACTGGGTCAGACCATAGCTCATTCCTACAATGAATGTGAAGTGGCCCCTAGACTTGGTCAGAACATAGCTCATTCCTACAATGAATGTGAAGCGGTCCCTAGACTAGGTCAGACCATAGCTCATTCCTACAATGAATGTGAAGCGGCCCCTAGACTGGGTCAGACCATAGCTCATTCCTACAATGAATGTGAAGCGGCCCCTAGACTGGGTCAGACCATAGCTTATTCCTACAATGAATGTGAAGCGGTCCCTAGACTAGGTCAGACCATAGCTCATTCCTACAATGAATGTGAAGAGGCCCCTAGACTGGGTCAGGCCATAGCTCATTTCTACAATGAATGTGAAGCGGTCCCTAGACTGGGTCAGACCATAGCTCATTGCTACAATGAATGTGAAGCGGCCCCTAGACTGGGTCAGACCATAGCTCATTCCTACAATGAATGTGAAGCGGCCCCTAGACTGGGTCAGACCATAGCTCATTCCTACAATGAATGTGAAGCGGCCCCTAGACTAGGTCACACCATAGCTCATTCCTACAATGAATGTGAAGCGGCCCCTAGACTGGGTCAGACCATAGCTCATTCCTAAAATGAAGGTGAAGCGGCCCCTAGACTGGGTCAGACCATAGCTCATTCCTAAAAAGAATGTGAAGCGGCCCGTAGACTAGGTCAGACCATAGCTCTTTCCTACAATGAATATGAAGCAGCCCCTAGACTGGGTCAGACCATAGCTCATTCCTACAATCAATGTGAAGCGGCCCCTAGACTGGGTCAGACCATAGCTCATTCCTACAATGAATGTGAAGCGGCCCCTAGACTAGGTCAGACCATAACTCATTCCTACAATGAATGTGAAGCGGCCCCTAGACTAGGTCACACCATAGCTCATTCCTACAATGAATGTGAAGCGGCCCCTAGACTAGGTCACACCATAGCTCATTCCTACAATGAATGTGAAGCAGCCCCTAGACTAGGTCAGACCATAACTCATTCCTACAATGAATGTGAAGCGGCCCCTAGACTGCGTCAGACCATAGCTCATTCCTACAATGAATGTGAAGCGTCCCCTAGAATAGGTCAGACCATAGCTCATTCCTACAATGAATGTGAAGCGGCCCCTAGACTAGGTCACACCATAGTTCGTTCCTACAATGAATGTGAAGCGGCCCCTAGACTAGGTCAGACCATAGCTCATTCCTACAATGAATGTGAAGCGGCCCCTAGACTAGGTCAGACCATAGCTCATTCCTACAATGAATGTGAAGTGGCCCCTAGACTAGGTCAGACCATAGCTCATTCCTACAATGAATGTGAAGCGGCCCCTATACTGGGTCACACCATAGCTCATTCCTACAATGATTGTGAAGCGGCTCCTAGACTGGGTCACACCATAGCTCATTCCTACAATGAATGTGAAGCGGCCCCTAGACTGGGTCAGACCATAGCTCATTCCTACAATGAATGTGAAGCGGCCCCTAGACTAGGTCACACCATAGCTCATTCCTACAATGAATGTGAAGCGGCCCCTAGACTAGGTCACACCATAGCTCATTCCTACAATGAATGTGAAGTGGCCCCTAGACTGGGTCAGACCATAGCTCATTCCTACAATGAATGTGAAGTGGCCCCTAGACTAGGTCACACCATAGCTCATTCCTACAATGAATGTGAAGCGGCCCCTAGACTAGGTCACACCATAGCTCATTCCTACAATGAATGTGAAGCGGCCTCTAGACTGGGTCAGGACATAGCTCATTCCTACAATGAATGTGAAGCAGCCCCTAGACTAGGTCACACCATAGCTCATTCCTACAATGAATGTGAAGTGGCCCCTAGACTGGGTCAGACCATAGCTCATTCCTACAATGAATGTGAAGCGGCCCCTAGACTAGGTCAGACCATAGCTCATTCCTACAATGAATGTGAAGCGGCCCCTAGACTAGGTCACACCATAGCTCATTCCTACAATGAATGTGAAGCGGCCTCTAGACTGGGTCAGGACATAGCTCATTCCTACAATGAATGTGAAGCAGCCCCTAGACTAGGTCACACCATAGCTCATTCCTACAATGAATGTGAAGTGGCCCCTAGACGGGGTCAGACCATAGCTCATTCCTACAATGAATGTGAAGCGGCCCCTAGACTAGGTCACACCATAGCTCATTCCTACAATGAATGTGAAGCGGCCCCTAGACTAGGTCAGACCATAGCTCATTCCTACAATGAATGTGAAGCGGCCCCTAGACTGGGTCAGACCATAGCTCATTCCTAAAATGAAGGTGAAGCGGCCCCTAGACTGGGTCAGACCATAGCTCATTCCTAAAATGAATGTGAAGCGGCCCGTAGACTAGGTCAGACCATAGCTCTTTCCTACAATGAATATGAAGCAGCCCCTAGACTGGGTCAGACCATAGCTCATTCCTACAATCAATGTGAAGCGGCCCCTAGACTGGGTCAGACCATAGCTCATTCCTACAATGAATGTGAAGCGGCCCCTAGACTAGGTCAGACCATAACTCATTCCTACAATGAATGTGAAGCGGCCCCTAGACTAGGTCACACCATAGCTCATTCCTACAATGAATGTGAAGCGGCCCCTAGACTAGGTCACACCATAGCTCATTCCTACAATGAATGTGAAGCAGCCCCTAGACTAGGTCAGACCATAACTCATTCCTACAATGAATGTGAAGCGGCCCCTAGACTGCGTCAGACCATAGCTCATTCCTACAATGAATGTGAAGCGTCCCCTAGAATAGGTCAGACCATAGCTCATTCCTACAATGAATGTGAAGCGGCCCCTAGACTAGGTCACACCATAGTTCGTTCCTACAATGAATGTGAAGCGGCCCCTAGACTAGGTCAGACCATAGCTCATTCCTACAATGAATGTGAAGCGGCCCCTAGACTAGGTCAGACCATAGCTCATTCCTACAATGAATGTGAAGTGGCCCCTAGACTAGGTCAGACCATAGCTCATTCCTACAATGAATGTGAAGCGGCCCCTATACTGGGTCACACCATAGCTCATTCCTACAATGATTGTGAAGCGGCTCCTAGACTGGGTCACACCATAGCTCATTCCTACAATGAATGTGAAGCGGCCCCTAGACTGGGTCAGACCATAGCTCATTCCTACAATGAATGTGAAGCGGCCCCTAGACTAGGTCACACCATAGCTCATTCCTACAATGAATGTGAAGCGGCCCCTAGACTAGGTCACACCATAGCTCATTCCTACAATGAATGTGAAGTGGCCCCTAGACTGGGTCAGACCATAGCTCATTCCTACAATGAATGTGAAGTGGCCCCTAGACTAGGTCACACCATAGCTCATTCCTACAATGAATGTGAAGCGGCCCCTAGACTAGGTCACACCATAGCTCATTCCTACAATGAATGTGAAGCGGCCTCTAGACTGGGTCAGGACATAGCTCATTCCTACAATGAATGTGAAGCAGCCCCTAGACTAGGTCACACCATAGCTCATTCCTACAATGAATGTGAAGTGGACCCTAGACTGGGTCAGACCATAGCTCATTCCTACAATGAATGTGAAGCGGCCCCTAGACTAGGTCAGACCATAGCTCATTCCTACAATGAATGTGAAGCGGCCCCTAGACTAGGTCACACCATAGCTCATTCCTACAATGAATGTGAAGCGGCCTCTAGACTGGGTCAGGACATAGCTCATTCCTACAATGAATGTGAAGCAGCCCCTAGACTAGGTCACACCATAGCTCATTCCTACAATGAATGTGAAGTGGCCCCTAGACGGGGTCAGACCATAGCTCATTCCTACAATGAATGTGAAGCGGCCCCTAGACTAGGTCACACCATAGCTCATTCCTACAATGAATGTGAAGCGGCCCCTAGACTAGGTCAGACCATAGCTCATTCCTACAATGAATGTGAAGCGGCCACTAGACTAGATCAGACCATAGCTCATTCCTACAATGAATGTGAAGCGGCCCCTAGACTAGGTCACACCATAGCTCATTCCTACAATGAATGTGAAGCGGCCCCTAGACTGGGTCAGACCATAGCTCATTCCTACAATGAATGTGAAGCGGCCCCTAGACTAGGTCAGACCATAGCTCATTCCTACAATGAATGTGAAGCGGCCCCTGGATTAGGTCAGACCATAACTCATTCCTACAATGAATGTGAAGCGGCCCCTAGACTAGGTCACACCATAGCTCATTCCTAAAATGAATGTGAAGTGGCCCCTAGACTGGGTCAGACCATAGCTCATTCCTACAATGAATGTGAAGCGGCCCCTAGACTGGGTCAGACCATAGCTCATTCCTACAATGAATGTGAAGCGGCCCCTAGACTGGGTCAGACCATAGCTCATTCCTACAATGAATGTGAAGCGGCCCCTAGACTGGGTCAGACCATAGCTCATTCCTACAATGAATGTGAAGCGATCCCTAGACTAGGTCAGACCATACCTCATTCCTACAATGAATGTGAAGCGGCCCCTAGACTGGGTCAGGACATTGCTCATTCCTACAATGAATGTGAAGTGGCCCCTAGACTAGGTCAGACCATAGCTCATTCCTACAATGAATGTGAAGCGGCCCCTAGTCTAGGTCACACCATAGCTCATTCCTACAATGAATGTGAAGCGGCCCCTAGACTAGGTCACACCATAGCTCATTCCTACAATGAATGTGAAGCGGCCCCTAGACTAGGTCAGACCATAGCTCATTCCTACAATGAATGTGAAGTGGCCCCTAGACTGGTACAGACCATAGCTCATTCCTACAATGAATGTGAAGTGGCCCCTAGACTGGGTCAGACCATAGCTTATTCCTACAATGAATGTGAAGCGGCCCCTAGACTGGGTCAGACCATAGCTCATTCCTACAATGAATGTGAAGTGGCCCCTAGACTGGGTCAGACCATAGCTCATTCCTACAATGAATGTGAAGTGGCCCCTAGACTGGGTCAGACCATAGCTCATTCCTACAATGAATGTGAAGCGGCCCCTAGACTGGGTCAGACCATAGCTCATTCCTACAATGAATGTGAAGCGGCCCCTAGACTGGGTCAGACCATAGCTCATTCCTACAATGAATGTGAAGCAGCCCCTAGACTGGGTCAGACCATAGCTCATTCCTACAATGAATGTGAAGAGGCCCCTAGACTGGGTCAGACCATAGCTCATTGCTACAATGAATGTGAAGCGGCCCCTAGACTGGGTCAGACCATAGCTCATTAATACAATGAATGTGAAGCGGCCCCTAGACCAGGTCAGACCATAGCTCATTCCTACAATGAATGTGAAGTGGCCCCTAGACTGGATCAGACCATAGCTCATTCCTACAATGAATGTGAAGCGGCCCCTAGACTAGGTCAGACCATAGCTCATTCCTATAATGAATGTGAAGTGGCCCCTAGACTGGGTCAGACCATAGCTCATTCCTACAATGAATGTGAAGGGGCCCCTAGACTAGGTCACACCATAGCTCATTCCTACAATGAATGTGAAGTGGCCCCTAGACTGGGTCAGACCATAGCTCATTCCTACAATGAATGTGAAGTGGCCCCTAGACTTGGTCAGAACATAGCTCATTCCTACAATGAATGTGAAGCGGTCCCTAGACTAGGTCAGACCATAGCTCATTCCTACAATGAATGTGAAGCGGCCCCTAGACTGGGTCAGACCATAGCTCATTCCTACAATGAATGTGAAGCGGCCCCTAGACTGGGTCAGACCATAGCTTATTCCTACAATGAATGTGAAGCGGTCCCTAGACTAGGTCAGACCATAGCTCATTCCTACAATGAATGTGAAGAGGCCCCTAGACTGGGTCAGGCCATAGCTCATTTCTACAATGAATGTGAAGCGGTCCCTAGACTGGGTCAGACCATAGCTCATTCCTACAATGAATGTGAAGCGGCCCCTAGACTGGGTCAGACCATAGCTCATTCCTACAATGAATGTGAAGAGGCCCCTAGACTGGGTCAGACCATAGCTCATTTCTACAATGAATGTGAAGCGGTCCCTAGACTGGGTCAGACCATAGCTCATTGCTACAATGAATGTGAAGCGGCCCCTAGACTGGGTCAGACCATAGCTCATTAATACAATGAATGTAAAGCGGCCCCTAGACCAGGTCAGACCATAGCTCATTCCTACAATGAATGTGAAGCGGCCCCTAGACTAGGTCACACCATAGCTCATTCCTACAATGAATGTGAAGTGGCCCCTAGACTGGGTCAGACCATAGCTCATTCCTACAATGAATGTGAAGTGGCCCCTAGACTTGGTCAGAACATAGCTCATTCCTACAATGAATGTGAAGCGGTCCCTAGACTAGGTCAGACCATAGCTCATTCCTACAATGAATGTGAAGCGGCCCCTAGACTGGGTCAGACCATAGCTCATTCCTACAATGAATGTGAAGCGGCCCCTAGACTAGGTCAGACCATAGCTCATTCCTACAATGAATGTGAAGCGGCCCCTAGACTGGGTCAGACCATAGCTCATTCCTACAATGAATGTGAAGCGGCCCCTAGACTGGGTCAGACCATAGCTTATTCCTACAATGAATGTGAAGCGGTCCCTAGACTAGGTCAGACCATAGCTCATTCCTACAATGAATGTGAAGAGGCCCCTAGACTGGGTCAGACCATAGCTCATTTCTACAATGAATGTGAAGCGGTCCCTAGACTGGGTCAGACCATAGCTCATTGCTACAATGAATGTGAAGCGGCCCCTAGACTGGGTCAGACCATAGCTCATTCCTACAATGAATGTGAAGAGGCCCCTAGACTGGGTCAGACCATAGCTCATTTCTACAATGAATGTGAAGTGGTCCCTAGACTGGGTCAGACCATAGCTCATTGCTACAATGAATGTGAAGCGGCCCCTAGACTGGGTCAGACCATAGCTCATTAATACAATGAATGTAAAGCGGCCCCTAGACCAGGTCAGACCATAGCTCATTCCTACAATGAATGTGAAGTGGCCCCTAGACTGGATCAGACCATAGCTCATTCCTACAATGAATGTGAAGCGGTCCCTAGACTAGATCACACCATAGCTCATTCCTACAATGAATGTGAAGTGCCCCTAGACTGGGTCAGACCATGTCTCATTCCTACAATGAATGTGAAGTGGCCCTTAGACTGGGTCAGACCATAGCTCATTCCTACAATGAATGTGAAGCGGCCCCTAGACTAGGTCACACCATAGCTCATTCCTACAATGAATGTGAAGTGGCCCATAGACTGGGGCAGACCATAGCTCATTCCTACAATGAATGTGAAGCGGCCCCTACACTGGGTCAGACCATAGCTCATTCCTACAATGAATGTGAAGCGGCCCCTAGACTGGGTCAGACCATAGCTCATTCCTACAATGAATGTGAAGCGGCCCCTAGACTAGGTCAGACCATAGCTCATTCCTACAATGAATGTGAAGTGGCCCCTAGACTGGGTCAGACCATAGCTCATTCCTACAATGAATGTGAAGGGGCCCCTAGACTGGGTCACACCATAGCTCATTCCTACAATGAATATGAAGTGGCCCATAGACTGGGTCAGACCATAGCTCATTCCTACAATGAATGTGAAGCGGCCCCTAGACTGGGTCAGACCATAGCTCATTAATACAATGAATGTAAAGCGGCCCCTAGACCAGGTCAGACCATAGCTCATTCCTACAATGAATGTGAAGTGGCCCCTAGACTGGATCAGACCATAGCTCATTCCTACAATGAATGTGAAGCGGTCCCTAGACTAGATCACACCATAGCTCATTCCTACAATGAATGTGAAGCGGTCCCTAGACTGGTTCAGACCATGTCTCATTCCTACAATGAATGTGAAGTGGCCCTTAGACTGGGTCAGACCATAGCTCATTCCTACAATGAATGTGAAGCGGCCCCTAGACTAGGTCACACCATAGCTCATTCCTACAATGAATGTGAAGTGGCCCATAGACTGGGGCAGACCATAGCTCATTCCTACAATGAATGTGAAGCGGCCCCTACACTGGGTCAGACCATAGCTCATTCCTACAATGAATGTGAAGCGGCCCCTAGACTGGGTCAGACCATAGCTCATTCCTACAATGAATGTGAAGCGGCCCCTAGACTAGGTCAGACCATAGCTCATTCCTACAATGAATGTGAAGTGGCCCCTAGACTGGGTCAGACCATAGCTCATTCCTACAATGAATGTGAAGGGGCCCCTAGAATAGGTCACACCATAGCTCATTCCTACAATGAATATGAAGTGGCCCCTAGACTGGGTCAGACCATAGCTCATTCCTACAATGAATGTGAAGTGGCACCTAGACTTGGTCAGAACATAGCTCATTCCTACAATGAATGTGAAGCGGTCCCTAGACTAGGTCAGACCATAGCTCATTCTTACAATGAATGTGAAGCGGCCCCTAGACTGGGTCAGACCATAGCTCATTCCTACAATGAATGTGAAGCGGACCCTAGACTAGGTCAGACCATAGCTCATTCCTACAATGAATGTGAAGTGGTCCCTAGACTGGGTCAGACCATAGCTCATTCCTACAATGAATGTGAAGCGGCCCCTAGACTGGGTCAGACCATAGCTTATTCCTACAATGAATGTGAAGCGGTCCCTAGACTAGGTCAGACCATAGCTCATTCCTACAATGAATGTGAAGCGGCCCCTAGACTGGGTCAGACCATAGCTCATTCCTACAATGAATGTGAAGCGGCCCCTAGACTGGGTCAGGACATTGCTCATTCCTACAATGAATGTGAAGTGGCCCCTAGAATAGGTCAGACCATAGCTCATTCCTACAATGAATGTGAAGTGGCCCCTAGACTAGGTCACACCATAGCTCATTCCTACAATGAATGTGAAGCGGCCCCTAGACTAGGTCACACCATAGCTCATTCCTACAATGAATGTGAAGCGGCCCCTAGACTGGGTCAGACCATGGCTCATTCCTACAATGAATGTGAAGCGGCCCCTAGACTGGGTCAGACCATAGCTCATTCCTACAATGAATGTGAAGCGGCCCCTACACTAGGTCAGACCATAGCTCATTCCTACAATGAATGTGAAGCGGCCCCTAGATTAGGTCAGACCATAACTCATTCCTACAATGAATGTGAAGCGGCCCCTAGACTAGGTCACACCATAGCTCATTCCTAAAATGAATGTGAAGTGGCCCCTAGACTGGGTCAGACCATAGCTCATTCCTACAATGAATGTGAAGCGGTCCCTAGACTAGGTCAGACCATAGCTCATTCCTACAATGAATGTGAAGTGGCCCCTAGACTGGGTCAGACCATAGCTCATTCCTACAATGAATGTGAAGCGGCCCCTAGACTGGGTCAGACCATAGCTCATTCCTACAATGAATATGAAGCGGCCCCTAGACTGGGTCAGACCATAGCTCATTCCTACAATGAATGTGAAGCGGCCCCTAGACTGGGTCAGACCATAGCTCATTCCTACAATGAATGTGAAGCGTTCCCTAGACTAGGTCAGACCATAGCTCATTCCTACAATGAATGTGAAGCGGCCCCTAGACTGGGTCAGACCATAGCTCATTCCTACAATGAATGTGAAGCGGCCCCTAGACTGGGTCAGGACATTGCTCATTCCTACAATGAATGTGAAGTGGCCCCTAGACTAGGTCAGACCATAGCTCATTCCTACAATGAATGTGAAGCGGCCCCTAGACTAGGTCACACCATAGCTCATTCCTACAATGAATGTGAAGCGGCCCCTAGACTAGGTCACACCATAGCTCATTCCTACAATGAATGTGAAGCGGCCCCTAGACTGGGTCAGACCATAGCTCATTCCTACAATGAATGTGAAGCGGCCCCTAGACTAGGTCAGACCATAGCTCATTCCTACAATGAATGTGAAGCGGCCCCTAGACTGGGTCAGACCATAGCTCATTCCTACAATGAATGTGAAGTGGCCCCTAGACTGGGTCAGACCATAGCTTATTCCTACAATGAATGTGAAGCGGTCCCTAGACTAGGTCAGACCATAGCTCATTCCTACAATGAATGTGAAGAGGCCCCTAGACTGGGTCAGGCCATAGCTCATTCCTACAATGAATGTGAAGCGGCCCCTAGACTAGGTCAGACCATAGCTCATTCCTACAATGAATGTGAAGCGGCCCCTAGACTGGGTCAGACCATAGCTCATTCCTACAATGAATGTGAAGCGGCCCCTAGACTGGGTCAGACCATAGCTTATTCCTACAATGAATGTGAAGCGGTCCCTAGACTAGGTCAGACCATAGCTCATTCCTACAATGAATGTGAAGAGGCCCCTAGACTGGGTCAGACCATAGCTCATTTCTACAATGAATGTGAAGCGGTCCCTAGACTGGGTCAGACCATAGCTCATTGCTACAATGAATGTGAAGCGGCCCCTAGACTGGGTCAGACCATAGCTCATTCCTACAATGAATGTGAAGAGGCCCCTAGACTGGGTCAGACCATAGCTCATTTCTACAATGAATGTGAAGTGGTCCCTAGACTGGGTCAGACCATAGCTCATTGCTACAATGAATGTGAAGCGGCCCCTAGACTGGGTCAGACCATAGCTCATTAATACAATGAATGTAAAGCGGCCCCTAGACCAGGTCAGACCATAGCTCATTCCTACAATGAATGTGAAGTGGCCCCTAGACTGGATCAGACCATAGCTCATTCCTACAATGAATGTGAAGCGGCCCCTAGACTAGATCACACCATAGCTCATTCCTACAATGAATGTGAAGTGCCCCTAGACTGGGTCAGACCATGTCTCATTCCTACAATGAATGTGAAGTGGCCCTTAGACTGGGTCAGACCATAGCTCATTCCTACAATGAATGTGAAGCGGCCCCTAGACTAGGTCACACCATAGCTCATTCCTACAATGAATGTGAAGTGGCCCATAGACTGGGGCAGACCATAGCTCATTCCTACAATGAATGTGAAGCGGCCCCTACACTGGGTCAGACCATAGCTCATTCCTACAATGAATGTGAAGCGGCCCCTAGACTGGGTCAGACCATAGCTCATTCCTACAATGAATGTGAAGCGGCCCCTAGACTAGGTCAGACCATAGCTCATTCCTACAATGAATGTGAAGTGGCCCCTAGACTGGGTCAGACCATAGCTCATTCCTACAATGAATGTGAAGGGGCCCCTAGACTAGGTCACATCATAGCTCATTCCTACAATGAATATGAAGTGGCCCCTAGACTGGGTCAGACCATAGCTCATTCCTACAATGAATGTGAAGTGGCACCTAGACTTGGTCAGAACATAGCTCATTCCTACAATGAATGTGAAGCGGTCCCTAGACTAGGTCAGACCATAGCTCATTCCTACAATGAATGTGAAGCGGCCCCTAGACTGGGTCAGACCATAGCTCATTCCTACAATGAATGTGAAGCGGACCCTAGACTAGGTCAGACCATAGCTCATTCCTACAATGAATGTGAAGCGGCCCCTAGACTGGGTCAGACCATAGCTCATTCCTACAATGAATGTGAAGCGGCCCCTAGACTGGGTCAGACCATAGCTTATTCCTACAATGAATGTGAAGCGGTCCCTAGACTGGGTCAGACCATAGCTCATTCCTACAATGAATGTGAAGCGGCCCCTAGACTGGGTCAGACCATAGCTCATTCCTACAATGAATGTGAAGCGGCCCCTAGACTGGGTCAGGACATTGCTCATTCCTACAATGAATGTGAAGTGGCCCCTAGAATAGGTCAGACCATAGCTCATTCCTACAATGAATGTGAAGTGGCCCCTAGACTAGGTCACACCATAGCTCATTCCTACAATGAATGTGAAGCGGCCCCTAGACTGGGTCAGACCATGGCTCATTCCTACAATGAATGTGAAGCGACCCCTAGACTGGGTCAGACCATGTCTCATTCCTACAATGAATGTGAAGTGGCCCTTAGACTGGGTCAGACCATAGCTCATTCCTACAATGAATGTGAAGCGGCCCCTAGACTAGGTCACACCATAGCTCATTCCTACAATGAATGTGAAGTGGCCCATAGACTGGGGCAGACCATAGCTCATTCCTACAATGAATGTGAAGCGGCCCCTACACTGGGTCAGACCATAGCTCATTCCTACAATGAATGTGAAGCGGCCCCTAGACTGGGTCAGACCATAGCTCATTCCTACAATGAATGTGAAGCGGCCCCTAGACTAGGTCAGACCATAGCTCATTCCTACAATGAATGTGAAGTGGCCCCTAGACTGGGTCAGACCATAGCTCATTCCTACAATGAATGTGAAGGGGCCCCTAGACTAGGTCACACCATAGCTCATTCCTACAATGAATATGAAGTGGCCCCTAGACTGGGTCAGACCATAGCTCATTCCTACAATGAATGTGAAGTGGCACCTAGACTTGGTCAGAACATAGCTCATTCCTACAATGAATGTGAAGCGGTCCCTAGACTAGGTCAGACCATAGCTCATTCCTACAATGAATGTGAAGCGGCCCCTAGACTGGGTCAGACCATAGCTCATTCCTACAATGAATGTGAAGCGGACCCTAGACTAGGTCAGACCATAGCTCATTCCTACAATGAATGTGAAGCGGCCCCTAGACTGGGTCAGACCATAGCTCATTCCTACAATGAATGTGAAGCGGCCCCTAGACTGGGTCAGACCATAGCTTATTCCTACAATGAATGTGAAGCGGTCCCTAGACTAGTTCAGACCATAGCTCATTCCTACAATGAATGTGAAGCGGCCCCTAGACTGGGTCAGACCATAGCTCATTCCTACAATGAATGTGAAGCGGCCCCTAGACTGGGTCAGGACATTGCTCATTCCTACAATGAATGTGAAGTGGCCCCTAGAATAGGTCAGACCATAGCTCATTCCTACAATGAATGTGAAGTGGCCCCTAGACTAGGTCACACCATAGCTCATTCCTACAATGAATGTGAAGCGGCCCCTAGACTAGGTCACACCATAGCTCATTCCTACAATGAATGTGAAGCGGCCCCTAGACTGGGTCAGACCATGGCTCATTCCTACAATGAATGTGAAGCGGCCCCTAGACTGGGTCAGACCATGTCTCATTCCTACAATGAATGTGAAGTGGCCCTTAGACTGGGTCAGACCATAGCTCATTCCTACAATGAATGTGAAGCGGCCCCTAGACTAGGTCACACCATAGCTCATTCCTACCATGAATGTGAAGTGGCCCATAGACTGGGGCAGACCATAGCTCATTCCTACAATGAATGTGAAGCGGCCCCTACACTGGGTCAGACCATAGCTCATTCCTACAATGAATGTGATGCGGCCCCTAGACTGGGTCAGACCATAGCTCATTCCTACAATGAATGTGAAGCGGCCCCTAGACTAGGTCAGACCATAGCTCATTCCTACAATGAATGTGAAGTGGCCCCTAGACTGGGTCAGACCATAGCTCATTCCTACAATGAATGTGAAGGGGCCCCTAGACTAGGTCACACCATAGCTCATTCCTACAATGAATATGAAGTGGCCCCTAGACTGGGTCAGACCATAGCTCATTCCTACAATGAATGTGAAGTGGCACCTAGACTTGGTCAGAACATAGCTCATTCCTACAATGAATGTGAAGCGGTCCCGAGACTAGGTCAGACCATAGCTCATTCCTACAATGAATGTGAAGCGGCCCCTAGACTGGGTCAGACCATAGCTCATTCCTACAATGAATGTGAAGCGGACCCTAGACTAGGTCAGACCATAGCTCATTCCTACAATGAATGTGAAGCGGCCCCTAGACTGGGTCAGACCATAGCTCATTCCTACAATGAATGTGAAGCGGCCCCTAGACTGGGTCAGACCATAGCTTATTCCTACAATGAATGTGAAGCGGTCCCTAGACTAGGTCAGACCATAGCTCATTCCTACAATGAATGTGAAGCGGCCCCTAGACTGGGTCAGACCATAGCTCATTCCTACAATGAATGTGAAGCGGCCCCTAGACTGGGTCAGGACATTGCTCATTCCTACAATGAATGTGAAGTGGCCCCTAGAATAGGTCAGACCATAGCTCATTCCTACAATGAATGTGAAGCGGCCCCTACACTAGGTCAGACCATAGCTCATTCCTACAATGAATGTGAAGCGGCCCCTAGATTAGGTCAGACCATAACTCATTCCTACAATGAATGTGAAGCGGCCCCTAGACTAGGTCACACCATAGCTCATTCCTAAAATGAATGTGAAGTGGCCCCTAGACTGGGTCAGACCATAGCTCATTCCTACAATGAATGTGAAGCGGTCCCTAGACTAGGTCAGACCATAGCTCATTCCTACAATGAATGTGAAGTGGCCCCTAGACTGGTTCAGACCATAGCTCATTCCTACAATGAATGTGAAGCGGCCCCTAGACTGGGTCAGACCATAGCTCATTCCTACAATGAATATGAAGCGGCCCCTAGACTGGGTCAGACCATAGCTCATTCCTACAATGAATGTGAAGCGGCCCCTAGACTGGGTCAGACCATAGCTCATTCCTACAATGAATGTGAAGCGTTCCCTAGACTAGGTCAGACCATAGCTCATTCCTACAATGAATGTGAAGCGGCCCCTAGACTGGGTCAGACCATAGCTCATTCCTACAATGAATGTGAAGCGGCCCCTAGACTGGGTCAGGACATTGCTCATTCCTACAATGAATGTGAAGTGGCCCCTAGACTAGGTCAGACCATAGCTCATTCCTACAATGAATGTGAAGCGGCCCCTAGACTAGGTCACACCATAGCTCATTCCTACAATGAATGTGAAGCGGCCCCTAGACTAGGTCACACCATAGCTCATTCCTACAATGAATATGAAGCGGCCCCTAGACTGGGTCAGACCATAGCTCATTCCTACAATGAATGTGAAGCGGCCCCTAGACTAGGTCAGACCATAGCTCATTCCTACAATGAATGTGAAGGGGCCCCTAGACTAGGTCACACCATAGCTCATTCCTACAATGAATATGAAGTGGCCCCTAGACTGGGTCAGACCATAGCTCATTCCTACAATGAATGTGAAGTGGCACCTAGACTTGGTCAGAACATAGCTCATTCCTACAATGAATGTGAAGCGGTCCCGAGACTAGGTCAGACCATAGCTCATTCCTACAATGAATGTGAAGTGGCCCCTAGACTGGGTCAGACCATAGCTCATTCCTACAATGAATGTGAAGCGGACCCTAGACTAGGTCAGACCATAGCTCATTCCTACAATGAATGTGAAGCGGCCCCTAGACTGGGTCAGACCATAGCTCATTCCTACAATGAATGTGAAGCGGCCCCTAGACTGGGTCAGACCATAGCTTATTCCTACAATGAATGTGAAGCGGTCCCTAGACTAGGTCAGACCATAGCTCATTCCTACAATGAATGTGAAGCGGCCCCTAGACTGGGTCAGACCATAGCTCATTCCTACAATGAATGTGAAGCGGCCCCTAGACTGGGTCAGGACATTGCTCATTCCTACAATGAATGTGAAGTGGCCCCTAGAATAGGTCAGACCATAGCTCATTCCTACAATGAATGTGAAGCGGCCCCTACACTAGGTCAGACCATAGCTCATTCCTACAATGAATGTGAAGCGGCCCCTAGATTAGGTCAGACCATAACTCATTCCTACAATGAATGTGAAGCGGCCCCTAGACTAGGTCACACCATAGCTCATTCCTAAAATGAATGTGAAGTGGCCCCTAGACTGGGTCAGACCATAGCTCATTCCTACAATGAATGTGAAGCGGTCCCTAGACTAGGTCAGACCATAGCTCATTCCTACAATGAATGTGAAGTGGCCCCTAGACTGGTTCAGACCATAGCTCATTCCTACAATGAATGTGAAGCGGCCCCTAGACTGGGTCAGACCATAGCTCATTCCTACAATGAATATGAAGCGGCCCCTAGACTGGGTCAGACCATAGCTCATTCCTACAATGAATGTGAAGCGGCCCCTAGACTGGGTCAGACCATAGCTCATTCCTACAATGAATGTGAAGCGTTCCCTAGACTAGGTCAGACCATAGCTCATTCCTACAATGAATGTGAAGCGGCCCCTAGACTGGGTCAGACCATAGCTCATTCCTACAATGAATGTGAAGCGGCCCCTAGACTGGGTCAGGACATTGCTCATTCCTACAATGAATGTGAAGTGGCCCCTAGACTAGGTCAGACCATAGCTCATTCCTACAATGAATGTGAAGCGGCCCCTAGACTAGGTCACACCATAGCTCATTCCTACAATGAATGTGAAGCGGCCCCTAGACTAGGTCACACCATAGCTCATTCCTACAATGAATATGAAGCGGCCCCTAGACTGGGTCAGACCATAGCTCATTCCTACAATGAATGTGAAGCGGCCCCTAGACTAGGTCAGACCATAGCTCATTCCTACAATGAATGTGAAGTGGCCCCTAGACTGGTTCAGACCATAGCTCATTCCTACAATGAATGTGAAGCGGCCCCTAGACTGGGTCAGACCATAGCTCATTCCTACAATGAATATGAAGCGGCCCCTAGACTGGGTCAGACCATAGCTCATTCCTACAATGAATGTGAAGCGGCCCCTAGACTGGGTCAGACCATAGCTCATTCCTACAATGAATGTGAAGCGTTCCCTAGACTAGGTCAGACCATAGCTCATTCCTACAATGAATGTGAAGCGGCCCCTAGACTGGGTCAGACCATAGCTCATTCCTACAATGAATGTGAAGCGGCCCCTAGACTGGGTCAGGACATTGCTCATTCCTACAATGAATGTGAAGTGGCCCCTAGACTAGGTCAGACCATAGCTCATTCCTACAATGAATGTGAAGCGGCCCCTAGACTAGGTCACACCATAGCTCATTCCTACAATGAATGTGAAGCGGCCCCTAGACTAGGTCACACCATAGCTCATTCCTACAATGAATATGAAGCGGCCCCTAGACTGGGTCAGACCATAGCTCATTCCTACAATGAATGTGAAGCGGCCCCTAGACTGGGTCAGACCATAGCTCATTCCTACAATGAATGTGAAGCGGCCCCTAGACTGGGTCAGACCATAGCTCATTCCTACAATGAATGTGAAGCGGCCCCTAGACTGGGTCAGACCATAGCTTATTCCTACAATGAATGTGAAGCGGTCCCTAGACTAGGTCAGACCATAGCTCATTCCTACAATGAATGTGAAGAGGCCCCTAGACTGGGTCAGGCCATAGCTCATTTCTACAATGAATGTGAAGCGGCCCCTAGACTGGGTCAGACCATAGCTCATTGCTACAATGAATGTGAAGCGGCCCCTAGACTGGGTCAGACCATAGCTCATTTCTACAATGAATGTGAAGCGGCCCCTAGACTGGGTCAGGACATAGCTCATTCCTACAATGAATGTGAAGATGCCCCTAGACTGGGTCAGACCATAGCTCATTTCTACAATGAATGTGAAGCGGCCCCTAGACTGGGTCAGGACATTGCTCATTCTTACAATGAATGTGAAGTGGCCCCTAGACTAGGTCAGACCATATCTCATTCCTACAATGAATGTGAAGTGGCCCCTAGACTAGGTCACACCATAGCTCATTCCTACAATGAATGTGAAGCGGCCCCTAGACTAGGTCACACCATAGCTCATTCCTACAATGAATGTGAAGCGGCCCCTAGACTGGGTCAGACCATGGCTCATTCCTACAATGAATGTGAAGCGGCCCCTAGACTGGGTCAGACCATAGCTCATTCCTACAATGAATGTGAAGCGGCCCCTACACTAGGTCAGACCATAGCTCATTCCTACAATGAATGTGAAGCGGCCCCTAGATTAGGTCAGACCATAACTCATTCCTACAATGAATGTGAAGCGGCCCCTAGACTAGGTCACACCATAGCTCATTCCTAAAATGAATGTGAAGTGGCCCCTAGACTGGGTCAGACCATAGCTCATTCCTACAATGAATGTGAAGCGGTCCCTAGACTAGGTCAGACCATAGCTCATTCCTACAATGAATGTGAAGTGGCCCCTAGACTGGGTCAGACCATAGCTCATTCCTACAATGAATGTGAAGCGGCCCCTAGACTGGGTCAGACCATAGCTCATTCCTACAATGAATATGAAGCGGCCCCTAGACTGGGTCAGACCATAGCTCATTCCTACAATGAATGTGAAGTGGCACCTAGACTTGGTCAGAACATAGCTCATTCCTACAATGAATGTGAAGCGGTCCCTAGACTAGGTCAGACCATAGCTCATTCCTACAATGAATGTGAAGCGGCCCCTAGACTGGGTCAGACCATAGCTCATTCCTACAATGAATGTGAAGCGGACCCTAGACTAGGTCAGACCATAGCTCATTCCTACAATGAATGTGAAGCGGCCCCTAGACTGGGTCAGACCATAGCTCATTCCTACAATGAATGTGAAGCGGCCCCTAGACTGGGTCAGACCATAGCTTATTCCTACAATGAATGTGAAGCGGTCCCTAGACTAGGTCAGACCATAGCTCATTCCTACAATGAATGTGAAGCGGCCCCTAGACTGGGTCAGACCATAGCTCATTCCTACAATGAATGTGAAGCGGCCCCTAGACTGGGTCAGGACATTGCTCATTCCTACAATGAATGTGAAGTGGCCCCTAGAATAGGTCAGACCATAGCTCATTCCTACAATGAATGTGAAGTGGCCCCTAGACTAGGTCACACCATAGCTCATTCCTACAATGAATGTGAAGCGGCCCCTAGACTAGGTCACACCATAGCTCATTCCTACAATGAATGTGAAGCGGCCCCTAGACTGGGTCAGACCATGGCTCATTCCTACAATGAATGTGAAGCGGCCCCTAGACTGGGTCAGACCATGTCTCATTCCTACAATGAATGTGAAGTGGCCCTTAGACTGGGTCAGACCATAGCTCATTCCTACAATGAATGTGAAGCGGCCCCTAGACTAGGTCACACCATAGCTCATTCCTACAATGAATGTGAAGTGGCCCATAGACTGGGGCAGACCATAGCTCATTCCTACAATGAATGTGAAGCGGCCCCTACACTGGGTCAGACCATAGCTCATTCCTACAATGAATGTGATGCGGCCCCTAGACTGGGTCAGACCATAGCTCATTCCTACAATGAATGTGAAGCGGCCCCTAGACTAGGTCAGACCATAGCTCATTCCTACAATGAATGTGAAGTGGCCCCTAGACTGGGTCAGACCATAGCTCATTCCTACAATGAATGTGAAGGGGCCCCTAGACTAGGTCACACCATAGCTCATTCCTACAATGAATATGAAGTGGCCCCTAGACTGGGTCAGACCATAGCTCATTCCTACAATGAATGTGAAGTGGCACCTAGACTGGGTCAGAACATAGCTCATTCCTACAATGAATGTGAAGCGGTCCCGAGACTAGGTCAGACCATAGCTCATTCCTACAATGAATGTGAAGCGGCCCCTAGACTGGGTCAGACCATAGCTCATTCCTACAATGAATGTGAAGCGGACCCTAGACTAGGTCAGACCATAGCTCATTCCTACAATGAATGTGAAGCGGCCCCTAGACTGGGTCAGACCATAGCTCATTCCTACAATGAATGTGAAGCGGCCCCTAGACTGGGTCAGACCATAGCTTATTCCTACAATGAATGTGAAGCGGTCCCTAGACTAGGTCAGACCATAGCTCATTCCTACAATGAATGTGAAGCGGCCCCTAGACTGGGTCAGACCATAGCTCATTCCTACAATGAATGTGAAGCGGCCCCTAGACTGGGTCAGGACATTGCTCATTCCTACAATGAATGTGAAGTGGCCCCTAGAATAGGTCAGACCATAGCTCATTCCTACAATGAATGTGAAGCGGCCCCTACACTAGGTCAGACCATAGCTCATTCCTACAATGAATGTGAAGCGGCCCCTAGATTAGGTCAGACCATAACTCATTCCTACAATGAATGTGAAGCGGCCCCTAGACTAGGTCACACCATAGCTCATTCCTAAAATGAATGTGAAGTGGCCCCTAGACTGGGTCAGACCATAGCTCATTCCTACAATGAATGTGAAGCGGTCCCTAGACTAGGTCAGACCATAGCTCATTCCTACAATGAATGTGAAGTGGCCCCTAGACTGGTTCAGACCATAGCTCATTCCTACAATGAATGTGAAGCGGCCCCTAGACTGGGTCAGACCATAGCTCATTCCTACAATGAATATGAAGCGGCCCCTAGACTGGGTCAGACCATAGCTCATTCCTACAATGAATGTGAAGCGGCCCCTAGACTGGGTCAGACCATAGCTCATTCCTACAATGAATGTGAAGCGTTCCCTAGACTAGGTCAGACCATAGCTCATTCCTACAATGAATGTGAAGCGGCCCCTAGACTGGGTCAGACCATAGCTCATTCCTACAATGAATGTGAAGCGGCCCCTAGACTGGGTCAGGACATTGCTCATTCCTACAATGAATGTGAAGTGGCCCCTAGACTAGGTCAGACCATAGCTCATTCCTACAATGAATGTGAAGCGGCCCCTAGACTAGGTCACACCATAGCTCATTCCTACAATGAATGTGAAGCGGCCCCTAGACTAGGTCACACCATAGCTCATTCCTACAATGAATATGAAGCGGCCCCTAAACTGGGTCAGACCATAGCTCATTCCTACAATGAATGTGAAGCGGCCCCTAGACTAGGTCAGACCATAGCTCATTCCTACAATGAATGTGAAGTGGCCCCTAGACTGGTTCAGACCATAGCTCATTCCTACAATGAATGTGAAGCGGCCCCTAGACTGGGTCAGACCATAGCTCATTCCTACAATGAATATGAAGCGGCCCCTAGACTGGGTCAGACCATAGCTCATTCCTACAATGAATGTGAAGCGGCCCCTAGACTGGGTCAGACCATAGCTCATTCCTACAATGAATGTGAAGCGTTCCCTAGACTAGGTCAGACCATAGCTCATTCCTACAATGAATGTGAAGCGGCCCCTAGACTGGGTCAGACCATAGCTCATTCCTACAATGAATGTGAAGCGGCCCCTAGACTGGGTCAGGACATTGCTCATTCCTACAATGAATGTGAAGTGGCCCCTAGACTAGGTCAGACCATAGCTCATTCCTACAATGAATGTGAAGCGGCCCCTAGACTAGGTCACACCATAGCTCATTCCTACAATGAATGTGAAGCGGCCCCTAGACTAGGTCACACCATAGCTCATTCCTACAATGAATATGAAGCGGCCCCTAGACTGGGTCAGACCATAGCTCATTCCTACAATGAATGTGAAGCGGCCCCTAGACTGGGTCAGACCATAGCTCATTCCTACAATGAATGTGAAGCGGCCCCTAGACTGGGTCAGACCATAGCTCATTCCTACAATGAATGTGAAGCGGCCCCTAGACTGGGTCAGACCATAGCTTATTCCTACAATGAATGTGAAGCGGTCCCTAGACTAGGTCAGACCATAGCTCATTCCTACAATGAATGTGAAGAGGCCCCTAGACTGGGTCAGGCCATAGCTCATTTCTACAATGAATGTGAAGCGGCCCCTAGACTGGGTCAGACCATAGCTCATTGCTACAATGAATGTGAAGCGGCCCCTAGACTGGGTCAGACCATAGCTCATTTCTACAATGAATGTGAAGCGGCCCCTAGACTGGGTCAGGACATAGCTCATTCCTACAATGAATGTGAAGATGCCCCTAGACTGGGTCAGACCATAGCTCATTTCTACAATGAATGTGAAGCGGCCCCTAGACTGGGTCAGGACATTGCTCATTCTTACAATGAATGTGAAGTGGCCCCTAGACTAGGTCAGACCATATCTCATTCCTACAATGAATGTGAAGTGGCCCCTAGACTAGGTCACACCATAGCTCATTCCTACAATGAATGTGAAGCGGCCCCTAGACTAGGTCACACCATAGCTCATTCCTACAATGAATGTGAAGCGGCCCCTAGACTGGGTCAGACCATGGCTCATTCCTACAATGAATGTGAAGCGGCCCCTAGACTGGGTCAGACCATAGCTCATTCCTACAATGAATGTGAAGCGGCCCCTACACTAGGTCAGACCATAGCTCATTCCTACAATGAATGTGAAGCGGCCCCTAGATTAGGTCAGACCATAACTCATTCCTACAATGAATGTGAAGCGGCCCCTAGACTAGGTCACACCATAGCTCATTCCTACAATGAATGTGAAGTGGCCCATAGACTGGGGCAGACCATAGCTCATTCCTACAATGAATGTGAAGCGGCCCCTACACTGGGTCAGACCATAGCTCATTCCTACAATGAATGTGATGCGGCCCCTAGACTGGGTCAGACCATAGCTCATTCCTACAATGAATGTGAAGCGGCCCCTAGACTAGGTCAGACCATAGCTCATTCCTACAATGAATGTGAAGTGGCCCCTAGACTGGGTCAGACCATAGCTCATTCCTACAATGAATGTGAAGGGGCCCCTAGACTAGGTCACACCATAGCTCATTCCTACAATGAATATGAAGTGGCCCCTAGACTGGGTCAGACCATAGCTCATTCCTACAATGAATGTGAAGTGGCACCTAGACTTGGTCAGAACATAGCTCATTCCTACAATGAATGTGAAGCGGTCCCGAGACTAGGTCAGACCATAGCTCATTCCTACAATGAATGTGAAGCGGCCCCTAGACTGGGTCAGACCATAGCTCATTCCTACAATGAATGTGAAGCGGACCCTAGACTAGGTCAGACCATAGCTCATTCCTACAATGAATGTGAAGCGGCCCCTAGACTGGGTCAGACCATAGCTCATTCCTACAATGAATGTGAAGCGGCCCCTAGACTGGGTCAGACCATAGCTTATTCCTACAATGAATGTGAAGCGGTCCCTAGACTAGGTCAGACCATAGCTCATTCCTACAATGAATGTGAAGCGGCCCCTAGACTGGGTCAGACCATAGCTCATTCCTACAATGAATGTGAAGCGGCCCCTAGACTGGGTCAGGACATTGCTCATTCCTACAATGAATGTGAAGTGGCCCCTAGAATAGGTCAGACCATAGCTCATTCCTACAATGAATGTGAAGCGGCCCCTACACTAGGTCAGACCATAGCTCATTCCTACAATGAATGTGAAGCGGCCCCTAGATTAGGTCAGACCATAACTCATTCCTACAATGAATGTGAAGCGGCCCCTAGACTAGGTCACACCATAGCTCATTCCTAAAATGAATGTGAAGTGGCCCCTAGACTGGGTCAGACCATAGCTCATTCCTACAATGAATGTGAAGCGGTCCCTAGACTAGGTCAGACCATAGCTCATTCCTACAATGAATGTGAAGTGGCCCCTAGACTGGTTCAGACCATAGCTCATTCCTACAATGAATGTGAAGCGGCCCCTAGACTGGGTCAGACCATAGCTCATTCCTACAGTGAATATGAAGCGGCCCCTAGACTGGGTCAGACCATAGCTCATTCCTACAATGAATGTGAAGCGGCCCCTAGACTGGGTCAGACCATAGCTCATTCCTACAATGAATGTGAAGCGTTCCCTAGACTAGGTCAGACCATAGCTCATTCCTACAATGAATGTGAAGCGGCCCCTAGACTGGGTCAGACCATAGCTCATTCCTACAATGAATGTGAAGCGGCCCCTAGACTGGGTCAGGACATTGCTCATTCCTACAATGAATGTGAAGTGGCCCCTAGACTAGGTCAGACCATAGCTCATTCCTACAATGAATGTGAAGCGGCCCCTAGACTAGGTCACACCATAGCTCATTCCTACAATGAATGTGAAGCGGCCCCTAGACTAGGTCACACCATAGCTCATTCCTACAATGAATATGAAGCGGCCCCTAGACTGGGTCAGACCATAGCTCATTCCTACAATGAATGTGAAGCGGCCCCTAGACTAGGTCAGACCATAGCTCATTCCTACAATGAATGTGAAGTGGCCCCTAGACTGGTTCAGACCATAGCTCATTCCTACAATGAATGTGAAGCGGCCCCTAGACTGGGTCAGACCATAGCTCATTCCTACAATGAATATGAAGCGGCCCCTAGACTGGGTCAGACCATAGCTCATTCCTACAATGAATGTGAAGCGGCCCCTAGACTGGGTCAGACCATAGCTCATTCCTACAATGAATGTGAAGCGTTCCCTAGACTAGGTCAGACCATAGCTCATTCCTACAATGAATGTGAAGCGGCCCCTAGACTGGGTCAGACCATAGCTCATTCCTACAATGAATGTGAAGCGGCCCCTAGACTGGGTCAGGACATTGCTCATTCCTACAATGAATGTGAAGTGGCCCCTAGACTAGGTCAGACCATAGCTCATTCCTACAATGAATGTGAAGCGGCCCCTAGACTAGGTCACACCATAGCTCATTCCTACAATGAATGTGAAGCGGCCCCTAGACTAGGTCACACCATAGCTCATTCCTACAATGAATATGAAGCGGCCCCTAGACTGGGTCAGACCATAGCTCATTCCTACAATGAATGTGAAGCGGCCCCTAGACTGGGTCAGACCATAGCTCATTCCTACAATGAATGTGAAGCGGCCCCTAGACTGGGTCAGACCATAGCTCATTCCTACAATGAATGTGAAGCGGCCCCTAGACTGGGTCAGACCATAGCTTATTCCTACAATGAATGTGAAGCGGTCCCTAGACTAGGTCAGACCATAGCTCATTCCTACAATGAATGTGAAGAGGCCCCTAGACTGGGTCAGGCCATAGCTCATTTCTACAATGAATGTGAAGCGGCCCCTAGACTGGGTCAGACCATAGCTCATTGCTACAATGAATGTGAAGCGGCCCCTAGACTGGGTCAGACCATAGCTCATTTCTACAATGAATGTGAAGCGGCCCCTAGACTGGGTCAGGACATAGCTCATTCCTACAATGAATGTGAAGATGCCCCTAGACTGGGTCAGACCATAGCTCATTTCTACAATGAATGTGAAGCGGCCCCTAGACTGGGTCAGGACATTGCTCATTCTTACAATGAATGTGAAGTGGCCCCTAGACTAGGTCAGACCATATCTCATTCCTACAATGAATGTGAAGTGGCCCCTAGACTAGGTCACACCATAGCTCATTCCTACAATGAATGTGAAGCGGCCCCTAGACTAGGTCACACCATAGCTCATTCCTACAATGAATGTGAAGCGGCCCCTAGACTGGGTCAGACCATGGCTCATTCCTACAATGAATGTGAAGCGGCCCCTAGACTGGGTCAGACCATAGCTCATTCCTACAATGAATGTGAAGCGGCCCCTACACTAGGTCAGACCATAGCTCATTCCTACAATGAATGTGAAGCGGCCCCTAGATTAGGTCAGACCATAACTCATTCCTACAATGAATGTGAAGCGGCCCCTAGACTAGGTCACACCATAGCTCATTCCTAAAATGAATGTGAAGTGGCCCCTAGACTGGGTCAGACCATAGCTCATTCCTACAATGAATGTGAAGCGGTCCCTAGACTAGGTCAGACCATAGCTCATTCCTACAATGAATGTGAAGTGGCCCCTAGACTGGGTCAGACCATAGCTCATTCCTACAATGAATGTGAAGCGGCCCCTAGACTGGGTCAGACCATAGCTCATTCCTACAATGAATATGAAGCGGCCCCTAGACTGGGTCAGACCATAGCTCATTCCTACAATGAATGTGAAGTGGCACCTAGACTTGGTCAGAACATAGCTCATTCCTACAATGAATGTGAAGCGGTCCCTAGACTAGGTCAGACCATAGCTCATTCCTACAATGAATGTGAAGCGGCCCCTAGACTGGGTCAGACCATAGCTCATTCCTACAATGAATGTGAAGCGGACCCTAGACTAGGTCAGACCATAGCTCATTCCTACAATGAATGTGAAGCGGCCCCTAGACTGGGTCAGACCATAGCTCATTCCTACAATGAATGTGAAGCGGCCCCTAGACTGGGTCAGACCATAGCTTATTCCTACAATGAATGTGAAGCGGTCCCTAGACTAGGTCAGACCATAGCTCATTCCTACAATGAATGTGAAGCGGCCCCTAGACTGGGTCAGACCATAGCTCATTCCTACAATGAATGTGAAGCGGCCCCTAGACTGGGTCAGGACATTGCTCATTCCTACAATGAATGTGAAGTGGCCCCTAGAATAGGTCAGACCATAGCTCATTCCTACAATGAATGTGAAGTGGCCCCTAGACTAGGTCACACCATAGCTCATTCCTACAATGAATGTGAAGCGGCCCCTAGACTAGGTCACACCATAGCTCATTCCTACAATGAATGTGAAGCGGCCCCTAGACTGGGTCAGACCATGGCTCATTCCTACAATGAATGTGAAGCGGCCCCTAGACTGGGTCAGACCATGTCTCATTCCTACAATGAATGTGAAGTGGCCCTTAGACTGGGTCAGACCATAGCTCATTCCTACAATGAATGTGAAGCGGCCCCTAGACTAGGTCACACCATAGCTCATTCCTACAATGAATGTGAAGTGGCCCATAGACTGGGGCAGACCATAGCTCATTCCTACAATGAATGTGAAGCGGCCCCTACACTGGGTCAGACCATAGCTCATTCCTACAATGAATGTGATGCGGCCCCTAGACTGGGTCAGACCATAGCTCATTCCTACAATGAATGTGAAGCGGCCCCTAGACTAGGTCAGACCATAGCTCATTCCTACAATGAATGTGAAGTGGCCCCTAGACTGGGTCAGACCATAGCTCATTCCTACAATGAATGTGAAGGGGCCCCTAGACTAGGTCACACCATAGCTCATTCCTACAATGAATATGAAGTGGCCCCTAGACTGGGTCAGACCATAGCTCATTCCTACAATGAATGTGAAGTGGCACCTAGACTTGGTCAGAACATAGCTCATTCCTACAATGAATGTGAAGCGGTCCCGAGACTAGGTCAGACCATAGCTCATTCCTACAATGAATGTGAAGCGGCCCCTAGACTGGGTCAGACCATAGCTCATTCCTACAATGAATGTGAAGCGGACCCTAGACTAGGTCAGACCATAGCTCATTCCTACAATGAATGTGAAGCGGCCCCTAGACTGGGTCAGACCATAGCTCATTCCTACAATGAATGTGAAGCGGCCCCTAGACTGGGTCAGACCATAGCTTATTCCTACAATGAATGTGAAGCGGTCCCTAGACTAGGTCAGACCATAGCTCATTCCTACAATGAATGTGAAGCGGCCCCTAGACTGGGTCAGACCATAGCTCATTCCTACAATGAATGTGAAGCGGCCCCTAGACTGGGTCAGGACATTGCTCATTCCTACAATGAATGTGAAGTGGCCCCTAGAATAGGTCAGACCATAGCTCATTCCTACAATGAATGTGAAGCGGCCCCTACACTAGGTCAGACCATAGCTCATTCCTACAATGAATGTGAAGCGGCCCCTAGATTAGGTCAGACCATAACTCATTCCTACAATGAATGTGAAGCGGCCCCTAGACTAGGTCACACCATAGCTCATTCCTACAATGAATGTGAAGCGGCCCCTAGACTGGGTCAGACCATGGCTCATTCCTACAATGAATGTGAAGCGGCCCCTAGACTGGGTCAGACCATGTCTCATTCCTACAATGAATGTGAAGTGGCCCTTAGACTGGGTCAGACCATAGCTCATTCCTACAATGAATGTGAAGCGGCCCCTAGACTAGGTCACACCATAGCTCATTCCTACAATGAATGTGAAGCGGCCCCTAGACTGGGTCAGACCATAGCTTATTCCTACAATGAATGTGAAGCGGTCCCTAGACTAGGTCAGACCATAGCTCATTCCTACAATGAATGTGAAGAGGCCCCTAGACTGGGTCAGGCCATAGCTCATTTCTACAATGAATGTGAAGCGGCTCCTAGACTGGGTCAGACCATAGCTCATTGCTACAATGAATGTGAAGCGGCCCCTAGACTGGGTCAGACCATAGCTCATTCCTACAATGAATGTGAAGTGGCCCCTAGACTGGGTCAGACCATAGCTCATTTCTACAATGAATGTGAAGCGGTCCCTAGACTGGGTCAGACCATAGCTCATTGCTACAAAGAATGTGAAGCGGCCCATAGACTGGGTCAGACCATAGCTCATTCCTACAATGAATGTGAAGCGGCCCCTACACTGGGTCAGACCATAGCTCATTCCTACAATGAATGTGAAGTGGCCCCTAGACTAGGTCAGACCATAGCTCATTCCTACAATGAATGTGAAGTGGCCCCTAGACTGGGTCAGACCATAGCTCATTCCTACAATGAATGTGAAGTGGCCCCTAGACTGGGTCAGACCATAGCTCATTCCTACAATAAATGTGAAGGCGCCCCTAGACTAGGTCACACCATAGCTCATTCCTACAATGAATGTGAAGTGGCCCCTAGACTGGGTCAGACCATAGCTCATTCCTACAATGAATGTGAAGTGGCCCCTAGACTTGGTCAGAACATAGCTCATTCCTACAATGAATGTGAAGCGGTCCCTAGACTAGGTCAGACCATAGCTCATTCCTACAATGAATGTGAAGCGGCCTCTAGACTGGGTCAGACCATAGCTCATTCCTACAATGAATGTGAAGCGGCCCCTAGATTGGGTCAGACCATAGCTTATTCCTACAATGAATGTGAAGCGGTCCCTAGACTAGGTCAGACCATAGCTCATTCCTACAATGAATGTGAAGAGGCCCCTAGACTGGGTCAGACCATAGCTCATTTCTACAATGAATGTGAAGCGGTCCCTAGACTGGGTCAGACCATAGCTCATTGCTACAATGAATGTGAAGCGGCCCCTAGACTGGGTCAGACCATAGCTCATTCCTACAATGAATGTGAAGAGGCCCCTAGACTGGGTCAGACCATAGCTCATTTCTACAATGAATGTGAAGCGGTCCCTAGACTGGGTCAGACCATAGCTCATTGCTACAATGAATGTGAAGCGGCCCCTAGACTGGGTCAGACCATAGCTCATTAATACAATGAATGTAAAGCGGCCCCTAGACCAGGTCAGACCATAGCTCATTCCTACAATGAATGTGAAGTGGCCCCTAGACTGGATCAGACCATAGCTCATTCCTACAATGAATGTGAAGCGGCCCCTAGACTAGATCACACCATAGCTCATTCCTACAATGAATGTGAAGTGCCCCTAGACTGGGTCAGACCATGTCTCATTCCTACAATGAATGTGAAGCGGCCCCTAGACTAGGTCACACCATAGCTCATTCCTACAATGAATGTGAAGCGGCCCCTACACTGGGTCAGACCATAGCTCATTCCTACAATGAATGTGAAGTGGCCCCTAGACTAGGTCAGACCATAGCTCATTCCTACAATGAATGTGAAGTGGCCCCTAGACTAGGTCACACCATAGCTCATTCCTACAATTAATGTGAAGCGGCCCCTAGACTAGGTCACACCATAGCTCATTCCTACAATGAAAGTGAAGCGGCCCCTAGACTGGGTCAGACCATAGCTCATTCCTACAATGAATGTGAAGCGGCCCCTAGACTGGGTCAGACCATAGCTCATTCCTACAATGAATGTGAAGCGTTCCCTAGACTAGGTCAGACCATAGCTCATTCCTACAATGAATGTGAAGCGGCCCCTAGACTGGGTCAGACCATAGCTCATTCCTACAATGAATGTGAAGCGGCCCCTAGACTGGGTCAGGACATTGCTCATTCCTACAATGAATGTGAAGTGGCCCCTAGACTAGGTCAGACCATAGCTCATTCCTACAATGAATGTGAAGCGGCCCCTAGACTAGGTCACACCATAGCTCATTCCTACAATGAATGTGAAGCGGCCCCTAGACTAGGTCACACCATAGCTCATTCCTACAATGAATGTGAAGCGGCCCCTAGACTGGGTCAGACCATAGCTCATTCCTACAATGAATGTGAAGCGGCCCCTAGACTAGGTCAGACCATAGCTCATTCCTACAATGAATGTGAAGCGGCCCCTAGACTGGGTCAGACCATAGCTCATTCCTACAATGAATGTGAAGCGGCCCCTAGACTGGGTCAGACCATAGCTTATTCCTACAATGAATGTGAAGCGGTCCCTAGACTAGGTCAGACCATAGCTCATTCCTACAATGAATGTGAAGAGGCCCCTAGACTGGGTCAGGCCATAGCTCATTTCTACAATGAATGTGAAGCGGCCCCTAGACTGGGTCAGACCATAGCTCATTGCTACAATGAATGTGAAGCGGCCCCTAGACTGGGTCAGACCATAGCTCATTCCTACAATGAATATGAAGAGGCCCCTAGACTGGGTCAGACCATAGCTCATTTCTACAATGAATGTGAAGCGGTCCCTAGACTGGGTCAGACCATAGCTCATTGCTACAAAGAATGTGAAGAGGCCCATAGACTGGGTCAGACCATAGCTCATTCCTACAATGAATGTGAAGCGGCCCCTACACTGGGTCAGACCATAGCTCATTCCTACAATGAATGTGAAGTGGCCCCTAGACTAGGTCAGACCATAGCTCATTCCTACAATGAATGTGAAGTGGCCCCTAGACTGGGTCAGACCATAGCTCATTCCTACAATGAATGTGAAGTGGCCCCTAGACTGGGTCAGACCATAGCTCATTCCTACAATAAATGTGAAGGGGCCCCTAGACTAGGTCACACCATAGCTCATTCCTACAATGAATGTGAAGTGACCCCTAGACTGGGTCAGACCATAGCTCATTCCTACAATGAATGTGAAGTGGCCCCTAGACTTGGTCAGAACATAGCTCATTCCTACAATGAATGTGAAGCGGTCCCTAGACTAGGTCAGACCATAGCTCATTCCTACAATGAATGTGAAGCGGCCCCTAGACTGGGTCAGACCATAGCTCATTCCTACAATGAATGTGAAGCGGCCCCTAGACTAGGTCAGACCATAGCTCATTCCTACAATGAATGTGAAGCGGCCTCTAGACTGGGTCAGACCATAGCTCATTCCTACAATGAATGTGAAGCGGCCCCTAGATTGGGTCAGACCATAGCTTATTCCTACAATGAATGTGAAGCGGTCCCTAGACTAGGTCAGACCATAGCTCATTCCTACAATGAATGTGAAGAGGCCCCTACACTGGGTCAGACCATAGCTCATTTCTACAATGAATGTGAAGCGGTCCCTAGACTGGGTCAGACCATAGCTCATTGCTACAATGAATGTGAAGCGGCCCCTAGACTGGGTCAGACCATAGCTCATTCCCACAATGAATGTGAAGAGGCCCCTAGACTGGGTCAGACCATAGCTCATTTCTACAATGAATGTGAAGCGGTCCCTAGACTGGGTCAGACCATAGCTCATTGCTACAATGAATGTGAAGCGGCCCCTAGACTGGGTCAGACCATAGCTCATTAATACAATGAATGTAAAGCGGCCCCTAGACCAGGTCAGACCATAGCTCATTCCTACAATGAATGTGAAGTGGCCCCTAGACTGGATCAGACCATAGCTCATTCCTACAATGAATGTGAAGCGGCCCCTAGACTAGATCACACCATAGCTCATTCCTACAATGAATGTGAAGTGCCCCTAGACTGGGTCAGACCATGTCTCATTCCTACAATGAATGTGAAGCGGCCCCTAGACTAGGTCACACCATAGCTCATTCCTACAATGAATGTGAAGTGGCCCATAGACTGGGTCAGACCATAGCTCATTCCTACAATGAATGTGAAGCGGCCCCTACACTGGGTCAGACCATAGCTCATTCCTACAATGAATGTGAAGTGGCCCCTAGACTAGGTCAGACCATAGCTCATTCCTACAATGAATGTGAAGTGGCCCCTAGACTAGGTCACACCATAGCTCATTCCTACAATGAATGTGAAGCGGCCCCTAGACTAGGTCACACCATAGCTCATTCCTACAATGAATGTGAAGCGGCCCCTAGACTGGGTCAGACCATAGCTCATTCCTACAATGAATGTGAAGCGGCCCCTACACTGGGTCAGACCATAGCTCATTCCTACAATGAATGTGAAGTGGCCCCTAGACTAGGTCAGACCATAGCTCATTCCTACAATGAATGTGAAGTGGCCCCTAGACTAGGTCACACCATAGCTCATTCCTACAATGAATGTGAAGCGGCCCCTAGACTAGGTCACACCATAGCTCATTCCTACAATGAATGTGAAGCGGCCCCTAGACTGGGTCAGACCATGGCTCATTCCTACAATGAATGTGAAGCAGCCCCTAGACTGGGTCAGACCATAGCTCATTCCTACAATGAATGTGAAGTGGCCCCTAGACTGGGTCAGACCATAGCTCATTCCTACAATGAATGTGAAGCGGCCCCTAGACTGGGTCAGACCATAGCTCATTCCTACAATGAATGTGAAGCAGCCCCTAGACTGGGTCAGACCATAGCTCATTCCTACAATGAATGTGAAGAGGCCCCTAGACTGGGTCAGACCATAGCTCATTTCTACAATGAATGTGAAGCGGCCCCTAGACTGGGTCAGACCATAGCTCATTCCTACAATGAATGTGAAGCGGCCCCTAGACTGGGTCAGACCATAGCTCATTAATACAATGAATGTGAAGTGGCCCCTAGACTGGGTCAGACCATAGCTCATTCCTACAATGAATGTGAAGCGGCCCCTAGACTGGGTCAGACCATAGCTCATTCCTACAATGAATGTGAAGCAGCCCCTAGACTGGGTCAGACCATAGCTCATTCCTACAATGAATGTGAAGAGGCCCCTAGACTGGGTCAGACCATAGCTCATTTCTACAATGAATGTGAAGCGGCCCCTAGACTGGGTCAGACCATAGCTCATTCCTACAATGAATGTGAAGCGGCCCCTAGACTGGGTCAGACCATAGCTCATTAATACAATGAATGTGAAGCGGCCCCTAGACCAGGTCAGACCATAGCTCATTCCTACAATGAATGTGAAGTGGCCCCTAGACTGGATCAGACCATAGCTCATTCCTACAATGAATGTGAAGCGGCCCCTAGACTAGGTCACACCATAGCTCATTCCTACAATGAATGTGAAGTGGCCCCTAGACTGGGTCAGACCATAGTTCATTCCTACAATGAATGTGAAGCGCCCCTAGACTGGGTCAGACCATGTCTCATTCCTACAATGAATGTGAAGTGGCCCCTAGACTGGGTCAGACCATAGCTCATTCCTACAATGAATGTGAAGTGGCCCCTAGACTGGGTCAGACCATGTCTCATTCCTACAATGAATGTGAAGTGGCCCCTAGACTGGGTCAGACCATAGCTCATTCCTACAATGAATGTGAAGCGGCCCCTAGACTAGGTCACACCATAGCTCATTCCTACAATGAATGTGAAGCGGCCCCTAGACTAGGTCACACCATAGCTCATTCCTACAATGAATGTGAAGTGGCCCCTAGACTGGGTCAGACCATAGCTCATTCCTACAATGAATGTGAAGTGCCCCTAGACTGGGTCAGACCATGTCTCATTCCTACAATGAATGTGAAGTGGCCCCTAGACTGGGTCAGACCATAGCTCATTCCTACAATGAATGTGAAGTGGCCCCTAGACTGGGTCAGACCATAGCTCATTCCTACAATGAATGTGAAGCGGCCCCTAGACTGGGTCAGACCATAGCTCATTCCTACAATGAATGTGAAGAGGCCCCTAGACTGGGTCAGACCATAGCTCATTTCTACAATGAATGTGAAGCAGCCCCTAGACTGGGTCAGACCATAGCTCATTCCTACAATGAATGTGAAGAGGCCCCTAGACTGGGTCAGACCATAGCTCATTTCTACAATGAATGTGAAGCGACCCCTAGACTGGGTCAGACCATAGCTCATTCCTACAATGAATGTGAAGCGGCCCCTAGACTGGGTCAGACCATAGCTCATTAATACAATGAATGTGAAGCGGCCCATAGACCAGGTCAGACCATAGCTCATTCCTACAATGAATGTGAAGTGGCCCCTAGACTGGATCAGACCATAGCTCATTCCTACAATGAATGTGAAGCGGCCCCTAGACTAGGTCACACCATAGCTCATTCCTACAATGAATGTGAAGTGGCCCCTAGACTGGGTCAGACCATAGTTCATTCCTACAATGAATGTGAAGCGCCCCTAGACTGGGTCAGACCATGTCTCATTCCTACAATGAATGTGAAGTGTCCCCTAGACTTGGTCAGACCATAGCTCATTCCTACAATGAATGTGAAGCGGCCCCTAGACTAGGTCAGACCATAGCTCATTCCTACAATGAATATGAAGCGGCCCCTAGACTAGGTCAGACCATAGCTCATTCCTACAATGAATGTGAAGTGGCCCCTAGACTGGGTCAGACCATAGCTCATTCTTACAATGAATGTGAAGCGGCCCCTAGACTGGGTCAGACCATAGCTCATTCCTACAATGAATGTGAAGTGGCCCCTAGACTGGGTCAGACCATAGCTCATTCCTACAATGAATGTGAATTGGCCCCTAGACTAGGTCACACCATAGCTCATTCCTACAATGAATGTGAAGCGGCCCCTAGACTAGGTCAGACCATAGCTCATTCCTACAATGAATGTGAAGTGGCCCCTAGACTGGATCAGACCATAGCTCATTCCTACAATGAATGTGAAGCGGCCCCTAGACTAGGTCACACCATAGCTCATTCCTACAATGAATGTGAAGTGGCCCCTAGACTGGGTCAGACCATAGTTCATTCCTACAATGAATGTGAAGCGCCCCTAGACTGGGTCAGACCATGTCTCATTCCTACAATGAATGTGAAGTGGCCCCTAGACTGGGTCAGACCATAGCTCATTCCTACAATGAATGTGAAGTGGCCCCTAGACTGGGTCAGACCATGTCTCATTCCTACAATGAATGTGAAGTGGCCCCTAGACTGGGTCAGACCATAGCTCATTCCTACAATGAATGTGAAGCGGCCCCTAGACTAGGTCACACCATAGCTCATTCCTACAATGAATGTGAAGCGGCCCCTAGACTAGGTCACACCATAGCTCATTCCTACAATGAATGTGAAGTGGCCCCTAGACTGGGTCAGACCATAGCTCATTCCTACAATGAATGTGAAGTGCCCCTAGACTGGGTCAGACCATGTCTCATTCCTACAATGAATGTGAAGCGGCCCCTAGACTGGGTCAGACCATAGCTCATTCCTACAATGAATGTGAAGTGGCCCCTAGACTGGGTCAGACCATAGCTCATTCCTACAATGAATGTGAAGCGGCCCCTAGACTGGGTCAGACCATAGCTCATTCCTACAATGAATGTGAAGAGGCCCCTAGACTGGGTCAGACCATAGCTCATTTCTACAATGAATGTGAAGCAGCCCCTAGACTGGGTCAGACCATAGCTCATTCCTACAATGAATGTGAAGAGGCCCCTAGACTGGGTCAGACCATAGCTCATTTCTACAATGAATGTGAAGCGGCCCCTAGACTGGGTCAGACCATAGCTCATTCCTACAATGAATGTGAAGCGGCCCCTAGACTGGGTCAGACCATAGCTCATTAATACAATGAATGTGAAGCGGCCCATAGACCAGGTCAGACCATAGCTCATTCCTACAATGAATGTGAAGTGGCCCCTAGACTGGATCAGACCATAGCTCATTCCTACAATGAATGTGAAGCGGCCCCTAGACTAGGTCACACCATAGCTCATTCCTACAATGAATGTGAAGTGGCCCCTAGACTGGGTCAGACCATAGTTCATTCCTACAATGAATGTGAAGCGCCCCTAGACTGGGTCAGACCATGTCTCATTCCTACAATGAATGTGAAGTGGCCCCTAGACTGGGTCAGACCATAGCTCATTCCTACAATGAATGTGAAGCGGCCCCTAGACTAGGTCAGACCATAGCTCATTCCTACAATGAATATGAAGCGGCCCCTAGACTAGGTCAGACCATAGCTCATTCCTACAATGAATGTGAAGTGGCCCCTAGACTGGGTCAGACCATAGCTCATTCTTACAATGAATGTGAAGCGGCCCCTAGACTGGGTCAGACCATAGCTCATTCCTACAATGAATGTGAAGTGGCCCCTAGACTGGGTCAGACCATAGCTCATTCCTACAATGAATGTGAATTGGCCCCTAGACTAGGTCACACCATAGCTCATTCCTACAATGAATGTGAAGCGGCCCCTAGACTAGGTCAGACCATAGCTCATTCCTACAATGAATGTGAAGTGGCCCCTAGACTAGGTCAGACCATAGCTCATTCCTACAATGAATGTGAAGCGGCCCCTAGACTAGGTCAGACCATAGCTCATTCCTACAATGAATGTGAAGTGGCCCCTAGACTGGGTCAGACCATAGCTCATTCCTACAATGAATGTGAAGCGGCCCCTAGACTGGGTCAGACCATAGCTCATTCCTACAATGAATGTGAAGCCACCCCTAGACCAGGTCAGACCATAGCTCATTCCTACAATGAATGTGAAGCGGCCCCTAGACCAGGTCAGACCATAGCTCATTCCTACAATGAATGTGAAGTGGCCCCTAGACTGGGTCAGACCATAGCTCATTCCTACAATGAATGTGAAGTGGCCCCTAGACTGGGTCAGACCATAGCTCATTCCTACAATGAATGTGAAGCGGCCCCTAGACTGGGTCAGACCATAGCTCATTCCTACAATGAATGTGAAGCGGCCCCTAGAATGGGTCAGACCATAGCTCATTCCTACAATGAATGTGAAGCGGCCCCTAGACTGGGTCACACCATAGCTCATTCCTACAATGAATGTGATGCGGCCCCTAGACTAGGTCACACCATAGCTCATTCCTACAATGAATGTGAAGCGGCCCCTAGACTAGGTCAGACCATAGCTCATTCCTACAATGAATGTGAAGCGGCCCCTAGACTAGGTCAGACCATAGCTCATTCCTACAATGAATGTGAAGCGGCCCCTAGACTGGGTCAGACCATAGCTCATTCCTACAATGAATGTGAAGCGGCCCCTAGACTGGGTCAGACCATAGCTCATTCCTACAATGAATGTGAAGCGGCCCCTAGACTAGGTCAGACCATAGCTCATTCCTGCAATGAATGTGAAGCGGCCCCTAGACTGGGTCAGACCATAGCTCATTCCTACAATGAATGTGAAGCGGCCCCTAGACTGGGTCAGACCATAGCTCATTACTACAATGAATGTGAAGTGGCCCCTAGACTGGGTCAGACCATAGCTCATTCCTACAATGAATGTGAAGCGGCCCCTAGACTGGGTCAGACCATAGCTCATTCCTACAATGAATGTGAAGCGGCCCCTAGACTAGGTCACACCATAGCTCATTCCTACAATGAATGTGAAGTGGCCCCTAGACTGGGTCAGACCATAGCTCATTCCTACAAAGAATGTGAAGCGGCCCCTAGACTGGGTCAGACCATAGCTCATTCCTACAATGAATGTGAAGCGGCCCCTAGACTGGGTCAGACCATAGCTCATTCCTACAATGAATGCGAAGTGGCCCCTAGACTGGGTCAGACCATAGCTCATTCCTACAATGAATGTGAAGCGGCCCCTAGACTGGGTCAGACCATAGCTCATTCCTACAATGAATGTGAAGTGGCCCCTAGACTGGGTCAGACCATAGCTCATTCCTACAATGAATGTGAAGTGGCCCCTAGACTAGGTCACACCATAGCTCATTCCTACAATGAATGTGAAGCGGCCCCTAGACTAGGTCAGACCATAGCTCATTCCTACAATGAATGTGAAGCGGCCCCTAGACTGGGTCAGACCATAGCTCATTCCTACAATGAATGTGAAGCGGCCCCTAGACTGGGTCAGACCATAGCTCATTCCTACAATGAATGTGAAGCGGCCCCTAGACTAGGTCAGACCATAGCTCATTCCTGCAATGAATGTGAAGCAGCCCCTAGACTGGGTCAGACCATAGCTCATTCCTACAATGAATGTGAAGCGGCCCCTAGACTGGGTCAGACCATAGCTCATTACTACAATGAATGTGAAGTGGCCCCTAGACTGGGTCAGACCATAGCTCATTCCTACAATGAATGTGAAGCGGCCCCTAGACTGGGTCAGACCATAGCTCATTCCTACAATGAATGTGAAGCGGCCCCTAGACTAGGTCACACCATAGCTCATTCCTACAATGAATGTGAAGTGGCCCCTAGACTGGGTCAGACCATAGCTCATTCCTACAAAGAATGTGAAGCGGCCCCTAGACTGGGTCAGACCATAGCTCATTCCTACAATGAATGTGAAGCGGCCCCTAGACTGGGTCAGACCATAGCTCATTCCTACAATGAATGCGAAGTGGCCCCTAGACTGGGTCAGACCATAGCTCATTCCTACAATGAATGTGAAGCGGCCCCTAGACTGGGTCAGACCATAGCTCATTCCTACAATGAATGTGAAGTGGCCCCTAGACTGGGTCAGACCATAGCTCATTCCTACAATGAATGTGAAGTGGCCCCTAGACTAGGTCACACCATAGCTCATTCCTACAATGAATGTGAAGCGGCCCCTAGACTAGGTCAGACCATAGCTCATTCCTACAATGAATGTAAAGTGGCCCCTAGACTAGGTCAGACCATAGCTCATTCCTACAATGAATGTGAAGCGGCCCCTAGACTGGGTCAGACCATTGCTCATTCCTACAATGAATGTGAAGTGGCCCCTAGACTAGGTCAGACCATAGCTCATTCCTACAATGAATGTTAAGTGGCCCCTAGACTGGGTCAGACCATAGCTCATTCCTACAATGAATGTGAAGCGGCCCCTAGACTGGGTCAGACCATAGCTCATTCCTACAATGAATGTGAAGCGGCCCCTAGACTAGGTCACACCATGGCTCATTCCTACAATGAATGTGAAGCGGCCCCTAGACTGGGTCACACCATAGCTCATTCCTACAATGAATGTGAAGTGGCCCCTAGACTGGGTCAGACCATAGCTCATTCCTACAATGAATGTGAAGCGGCCCCTGCAGTTTAGCCGTACTCTTTACTTCTGTTGATAAATACAACATCTGGGCAAATTTGTCATCTAATGAATTTATAATGCTTTTATTTTGTAATATATGACATATTATTTGTTGAAAAGTAATGTAACAGTAGTTTAAATTGAAAAGGATAGTAACCTTTCACCAAACAGAGCCTCTATATATTAGTGTAGTAAAATTGTAATGGCTGTTAGTCTGGAAACAACAAATAAAGGGTCAATAGAATTCATGAAAATTAAAAATTATTTTATAACTGTCATTTATTTGAATATAGGTGAAGTAGATATGGTTGTGTTAGGGGCAGGAACAGGAGGGACATTGACAGGCTTAGCCAGGAAAATTAAACAGAAATGTCCTAAGTGTAAAGTTAGTATATTTGTACTTAACATTTTGTATTTTGTGTTAAAAGTTTCTTGGAATCTAAAGTCTTATTGATGTATTAGTATATTATATGAGAGGGGGCAATATTGCAATCACCTTGTCTGTCCGTTTGTCCGTCCGTTCACACTTTCGTAACAGATATCTTAGCTTCTACTGGAAGAAATGATTTTATATTTGATATGTGGCTTTGGCATGGTGACTTGTACCATGTCTCCCCTTTCCAGGCTTACTGCACATCTACTTCCTGTTTACTGTGTGACTTAAGAATTTTTCATGTTTTTACGGCATTTTCTGGTAATGAGTGTTGAGATATATACAAATTTGACACAAATGAACGAGTGGGGGTATTCTTAGCACGACGTAGCGTGCAACATCTTGTTTTGAAATGCAATAAAATTTAGCATCACTGTGTGAAGTGGAATATCCAGGGAAGGGTTATGGGGGCTTAAACTTCCCTGTTCCCATTTTTACCTGTCAAATTTAAAAACGACTAGGAATAGTTGAAAAACATTATTCCAAAAAATAGCTTGGAATAACCTTTTTTCAAAAGAAAACAAACATAACATTCTTCCATTTTTGCTGGAACTTTCAATTTTTTACTTCAAGCAATTTTACAAATGTTTGTGTAGAAGACAGAAATGCTGTAAATGGCATGTATTATTATTTTGATTTGTGATTAATTAATTAGAACATTTAAAAGTTTTTAGTTTTTTGATAAAATCTTTGTCAAATTATTGAAAGTAAGTTTTTAAAAAGGGGAGGTAATTTCCCTGAAAATTACTGGAAAATGTGTATTTTTGCCATATTGAAATATCTTCTGTTTTCTTTTATTAAATGAAAAGGTTGATCTTTGAACTGTCTAATCACAAATTAATAGCAATTTTTATTTATTTGGTCTATATATTTTTTATAGCGTGTTTGTAGTCAGTTATAAGATAAAACCTAGTGACATTTTGTAACGTTTTCCCATCATATTTTGTAGGTAATTGGTGTTGACCCAGAAGGTTCAATCATTGCTGAACCAGAGTCATTAAATAAAACTGCTATCACAGGTTATGAAGTAGAAGGTACAGGTTATGACTTTATACCAACAGTCTGTGATAGAAAGGTAAGGAATGTCAAAGCTTCTCACTAAAGTCACAGTAATGAAATGATTTGAAAATAAAAATGGCTACACGAAAGAGACTGCATTACATTTCCAATTATCATCCAAAAATGCACATAACACTGATATGGAAAGATGTGGGTACATTTGGTTTGTGTGGCATTATATCCAGGTTTCTCTATATCTATATGTATCTGAGGGCCCGGGTGGCTCAATGAGTTAGGTAGTTGTAGGGGGCCTGGGTGGCTCAATGAGTTAGGTAGTTGTAGGGCCCGGGTGGCTCAATGAGTTAGGTAGTTGTAGGGCCCGGGTGGCTCAATGAGTTAGGTAGTTGTAGGGCCCGGGTGGCTCAATGAGTTAGGTAGTTGTAGGGCCCGGGTGGCTCAATGAGTTAGGTAGTTGTAGGGCCCGGGTGGCTCAATGAGTTAGGTAGTTGTAGGGCCCGGGTGGCTCAATGAGTTAGGTAGTTGGATTACCTAACAACTCATACAAGCCTATCACCAATACGGCGTGGGTTCGCGCCCAGCTTTGTAAATTACAAAAAAAGGTGCACTCATGGTCGGTGGTTCTCTCCGGGTACTCCGGCTTCTTCCACCACTAAAACTGGTCGCCATGATATAGCTGAAATATTGCTGAAAGTGGCATTAAGCACAATAAATCAATCAAATTAATATGCATCTGTATGTACAGAATCAATTTTTAGTGTGTACTGTACTGGTATCAGTATTTGTATGTATATGAATCAATCTAAATTTGTCACATGTTTAATTTTGTAGAACGTAGACAAATGGTACAAATCAGTGGATAAAGATTCCTTCATTATGTCTAGACGTCTGATCAGAGAGGAAGGACTTCTGTGTGGTTTGTATTACATTTACTGATTGGTTTAGAGGAAGGACTTCTGTATGGTTTGTATGACTTTTACTGATTGGTTTAGAGGAAGGACTTCTGTGTGGTTTGTATTACATTTACTGATTGGTTTAGAGTAAGGACTTCTGTATGGTTTGTATTACTTTTACTGATTGGTTTAGAGGAAGAACTTCTGTGTGGTTTGTATGACTTTTACTGATTGGTTTAGAAGAAGGACTTCTGTGTGGTTTGTATTACTTTTACTGATTGGTTTAGAGGAAGGACTTCTGTGTGGTTTGTATTACTTTTACTGATTGGTTTAGAGGAAGAACTTCTGTGTGGTTTGTATTACTTTTACTGATTGGTTTAGAGGAAGGACTTCTGTGTGGTTTGTATTACTTTTACTGACTGGTTTAGAGGAAGGACTTCTGTGTGGTTTGTATTACTTTTACTGATTGGTTTAGAGGAAGAACTTCTGTGTGGTTTGTATGACTTTTACTGATTGGTTTAGAGGAAGGACTTCTGTGTGGTTTGTATGACTTTTACGGATTGGTTTAGAGGAAGGACTTCTGTATGGTTTGTATGACTTTTACCGATTGGTTTAGAGGAAGGACTTCTGTGTGGTTTGTATTACTTTTACTGATTGGTTTAGAGGAAGGACTTCTGTATGGTTTGTATTACTTTTACTAATTGGTTTAGAGGAAGGACTTCTGTGTGGTTTGTATGACTTTTACTGATTGGTTTAGAGGAAGGACTTCTGTGTGGTTTGTATGACTTTTACTGACTGGTTTAGAGGAAGGACTTCTGTATGGTTTGTATTACTTTTACTGATTGGTTTAGAGGAAGGACTTCTGTGTGGTTTGTATTACTTTTACTGATTGGTTTAGAGGAAGGACTTCTGTGTGGTTTGTATGACTTTTACTGATTGGTTTAGAGGAAGGACTTCTGTGTGGTTTGTATTACTTTTACTGATTGGTTTAGAGGAAGAACTTCTGTGTGGTTTGTATGACTTTTACTGATTGGTTTAGAGGAAGGACGTCTGTGTGGTTTGTATTACTTTTACTGATTGGTTTAGAGGAAGGACTTCTGTGTGGTTTGTATTACTTTTACTGATTGGTTTAGAGGAAGGACTTCTGTGTGGTTTGTATGACTTTTACTGATTGGTTTAGAGGAAGGACTTCTGTGTGGTTTGTATGACTTTTACTGATTGGTTTAGAGGAAGGACTTCTGTGTGGTTTGTATTACTTTTACTGATTGGTTTAGAGGAAGGACTTCTGTATGGTTTGTATTACATTAACTGATTGGTTTAGAGGAAGGACTTCTGTGTGATTTGTATTACTTTTACTGATTGGTTTAGAGGAAGGACTTCTGTATGGTTTGTATTACATTTACTGATTGGTTTAGAGTAAGGACTTCTGTATGGTTTGTATTACTTTTACTGATTGGTTTAGAGGAAGGACTTCTGTGTGGTTTGTATGACTTTTACTGATTGGTTTAGAGGAAGGACTTCTGTGTGGTTTGTATTACTTTTACTGATTGGTTTAGAGGAAGAACTTCTGTGTGGTTTGTATGACTTTTACTGATTGGTTTAGAGGAAGGACGTCTGTGTGGTTTGTATTACTTTTACTGATTGGTTTAGAGGAAGGACTTCTGTGTGGTTTGTATTACTTTTACTGATTGGTTTAGAGGAAGGACTTCTGTGTGGTTTGTATGACTTTTACTGATTGGTTTAGAGGAAGGACTTCTGTGTGGTTTGTATGACTTTTACTGATTGGTTTAGAGGAAGGACTTCTGTGTGGTTTGTATTACTTTTACTGATTGGTTTAGAGGAAGGACTTCTGTATGGTTTGTATTACATTAACTGATTGGTTTAGAGGAAGGACTTCTGTGTGATTTGTATTACTTTTACTGATTGGTTTAGAGGAAGGACTTCTGTATGGTTTGTATTACATTTACTGATTGGTTTAGAGTAAGGACTTCTGTATGGTTTGTATTACTTTTACTGATTGGTTTAGAGGAAGAACTTCTGTGTGGTTTGTATGACTTTTACTGATTGGTTTAGAAGAAGGACTTCTGTGTGGTTTGTATTACTTTTACTGATTGGTTTAGAGGAAGGACTTCTGTGTGGTTTGTATTACTTTTACTGATTGGTTTAGAGGAAGGACTTCTGTGTGGTTTGTATTACTTTTACTGATTGGTTTAGAGGAAGAACTTCTGTGTGGTTTGTATGACTTTTACTGATTGGTTTAGAGGAAGGACGTCTGTGTGGTTTGTATGACTTTTACTGATTGGTTTAGAGGAAGGACTTCTGTATGGTTTGTATGACTTTTACTGATTGGTTTAGAGGAAGGACTTCTGTGTGGTTTGTATTACTTTTACTGATTGGTTTAGAGGAAGGACTTCTGTATGGTTTGTATTACTTTTACTGATTGGTTTAGAGGAAGGACTTCTGTGTGGTTTGTATGCATTTTACTGATTGGTTTAGAGGAAGGACTTCTGTGTGGTTTGTATGACTTTTACTGACTGGTTTAGAGGAAGGACTTCTGTATGGTTTGTATTACTTTTACTGATTGGTTTAGAGGAAGGACTTCTGTGTGGTTTGTATTACTTTTACTGATTGGTTTAGAGGAAGGACTTCTGTGTGGTTTGTATTACTTTTACTGATTGGTTTAGAGGAAGGACTTCTGTGTGGTTTGTATGACTTTTACTGATTGGTTTAGAGGAAGGACTTCTGTGTGGTTTGTATGACTTTTACTGATTGGTTTAGAGGAAGGACTTCTGTGTGGTTTGTATTACTTTTACTGATTGGTTTAGAGGAAGGACTTCTGTGTGGTTTGTATTACTTTTACTGATTGGTTTAGAGGAAGGACTTCTGTATGGTTTGTATTACATTAACTGATTGGTTTAGAGGAAGGACTTCTGTGTGATTTGTATTACTTTTACTGATTGGTTTAGAGGAAGGACTTCTGTATGGTTTGTATTACATTTACTGATTGGTTTAGAGTAAGGACTTCTGTATGGTTTGTATTACTTTTACTGATTGGTTTAGAGGAAGAACTTCTGTGTGGTTTGTATGACTTTTACTGATTGGTTTAGAAGAAGGACTTCTGTGTGGTTTGTATTACTTTTACTGATTGGTTTAGAGGAAGGACTTCTGTGTGGTTTGTATTACTTTTACTGATTGGTTTAGAGGAAGGACTTCTGTGTGGTTTGTATTACTTTTACTGATTGGTTTAGAGGAAGAACTTCTGTGTGGTTTGTATGACTTTTACTGATTGGTTTAGAGGAAGGACGTCTGTGTGGTTTGTATGACTTTTACTGATTGGTTTAGAGGAAGGACTTCTGTATGGTTTGTATGACTTTTACTGATTGGTTTAGAGGAAGGACTTCTGTGTGGTTTGTATTACTTTTACTGATTGGTTTAGAGGAAGGACTTCTGTATGGTTTGTATTACTTTTACTGATTGGTTTAGAGGAAGGACTTCTGTGTGGTTTGTATGACTTTTACTGATTGGTTTAGAGGAAGGACTTCTGTGTGGTTTGTATGACTTTTACTGACTGGTTTAGAGGAAGGACTTCTGTATGGTTTGTATTACTTTTACTGATTGGTTTAGAGGAAGGACTTCTGTGTGGTTTGTATTACTTTTACTGATTGGTTTAGAGGAAGGACTTCTGTGTGGTTTGTATTACTTTTACTGATTGGTTTAGAGGAAGGACTTCTGTGTGGTTTGTATTACTTTTACTGATTGGTTTAGAGGAAGAACTTCTGTGTGGTTTGTATGACTTTTACTGATTGGTTTAGAGGAAGGAGGTCTGTGTGGTTTGTATTACTTTTACTGATTGGTTTAGAGGAAGGACTTCTGTGTGGTTTGTATTACTTTTACTGATTGGTTTAGAGGAAGGACTTCTGTGTGGTTTGTATGACTTTTACTGATTGGTTTAGAGGAAGGACTTCTGTGTGGTTTGTATTACTTTTACTGATTGGTTTAGAGGAAGGACTTCTGTATGGTTTGTATTACATTTACTGATTGGTTTAGAGGAAGGACTTCTGTGTGATTTGTATTACTTTTACTGATTGGTTTAGAGGAAGGACTTCTGTGTGGTTTGTATGACTTTTACTGATTGGTTTAGAGGAAGGACTTCTGTGTGGTTTGTATGACTTTTACTGATTGGTTTAGAGGAAGGACGTCTGTGTGGTTTGTATTACTTTTACTGATTGGTTTAGAGTAAGGACTTCTGTGTGGTTTGTATTACTTTTACTGATTGGTTTAGAGGAAGGACTTCTGTGTGGTTTGTATTACTTTTACTGATTGGTTTAGAGGAAGGACTTCTGTATGGTTTGTATTACTTTTACTGATTGGTTTAGAGGAAGGACTTCTGTGTGGTTTGTATTACTTTTACTGATTGGTTTAGAGGAAGGGCTTCTGTGTGGTTTGTATGACTTTTACTGACTGGTTTAGAGGAAGGACTTCTGTATGGTTTGTATTACTTTTACTGATTGGTTTAGAGGAAGGACTTCTGTGTGGTTTGTATGACTTTTACTGATTGGTTTAGAGGAAGGACGTCTGTGTGGTTTGTATTACTTTTACTGATTGGTTTAGAGGAAGGACTTCTGTATGGTTTGTATGACTTTTACTGATTGGTTTAGAGGAAGGACTTCTGTGTGGTTTGTATTACTTTTACTGATTGGTTTAGAGGAAGAACTTCTGTGTGGTTTGTATGACTTTTACTGATTGGTTTAGAGGAAGGACGTCTGTGTGGTTTGTATTACTTTTACTGATTGGTTTAGAGGAAGGACTTCTGTGTGGTTTGTATTACTTTTACTGATTGGTTTAGAGGAAGGACTTCTGTGTGGTTTGTATGACTTTTACTGATTGGTTTAGAGGAAGGACTTCTGTGTGGTTTGTATGACTTTTACTGATTGGTTTAGAGGAAGGACTTCTGTGTGGTTTGTATTACTTTTACTGATTGGTTTAGAGGAAGGACTTCTGTATGGTTTGTATTACATTAACTGATTGGTTTAGAGGAAGGACTTCTGTGTGATTTGTATTACTTTTACTGATTGGTTTAGAGGAAGGACTTCTGTATGGTTTGTATTACATTTACTGATTGGTTTAGAGTAAGGACTTCTGTATGGTTTGTATTACTTTTACTGATTGGTTTAGAGGAAGGACTTCTGTGTGGTTTGTATGACTTTTACTGATTGGTTTAGAGGAAGGACTTCTGTGTGGTTTGTATTACTTTTACTGATTGGTTTAGAGGAAGAACTTCTGTGTGGTTTGTATGACTTTTACTGATTGGTTTAGAGGAAGGACGTCTGTGTGGTTTGTATTACTTTTACTGATTGGTTTAGAGGAAGGACTTCTGTGTGGTTTGTATTACTTTTACTGATTGGTTTAGAGGAAGGACTTCTGTGTGGTTTGTATGACTTTTACTGATTGGTTTAGAGGAAGGACTTCTGTGTGGTTTGTATGACTTTTACTGATTGGTTTAGAGGAAGGACTTCTGTGTGGTTTGTATTACTTTTACTGATTGGTTTAGAGGAAGGACTTCTGTATGGTTTGTATTACATTAACTGATTGGTTTAGAGGAAGGACTTCTGTGTGATTTGTATTACTTTTACTGATTGGTTTAGAGGAAGGACTTCTGTATGGTTTGTATTACATTTACTGATTGGTTTAGAGTAAGGACTTCTGTATGGTTTGTATTACTTTTACTGATTGGTTTAGAGGAAGAACTTCTGTGTGGTTTGTATGACTTTTACTGATTGGTTTAGAAGAAGGACTTCTGTGTGGTTTGTATTACTTTTACTGATTGGTTTAGAGGAAGGACTTCTGTGTGGTTTGTATTACTTTTACTGATTGGTTTAGAGGAAGGACTTCTGTGTGGTTTGTATTACTTTTACTGATTGGTTTAGAGGAAGAACTTCTGTGTGGTTTGTATGACTTTTACTGATTGGTTTAGAGGAAGGACGTCTGTGTGGTTTGTATGACTTTTACTGATTGGTTTAGAGGAAGGACTTCTGTATGGTTTGTATGACTTTTACTGATTGGTTTAGAGGAAGGACTTCTGTGTGGTTTGTATTACTTTTACTGATTGGTTTAGAGGAAGGACTTCTGTATGGTTTGTATTACTTTTACTGATTGGTTTAGAGGAAGGACTTCTGTGTGGTTTGTATGCATTTTACTGATTGGTTTAGAGGAAGGACTTCTGTGTGGTTTGTATGACTTTTACTGACTGGTTTAGAGGAAGGACTTCTGTATGGTTTGTATTACTTTTACTGATTGGTTTAGAGGAAGGACTTCTGTGTGGTTTGTATTACTTTTACTGATTGGTTTAGAGGAAGGACTTCTGTGTGGTTTGTATTACTTTTACTGATTGGTTTAGAGGAAGGACTTCTGTGTGGTTTGTATGACTTTTACTGATTGGTTTAGAGGAAGGACTTCTGTGTGGTTTGTATGACTTTTACTGATTGGTTTAGAGGAAGGACTTCTGTGTGGTTTGTATTACTTTTACTGATTGGTTTAGAGGAAGGACTTCTGTGTGGTTTGTATGACTTTTACTGATTGGTTTAGAGGAAGGACTTCTGTATGGTTTGTATTACATTAACTGATTGGTTTAGAGGAAGGACTTCTGTGTGATTTGTATTACTTTTACTGATTGGTTTAGAGGAAGGACTTCTGTATGGTTTGTATTACATTTACTGATTGGTTTAGAGTAAGGACTTCTGTATGGTTTGTATTACTTTTACTGATTGGTTTAGAGGAAGAACTTCTGTGTGGTTTGTATGACTTTTACTGATTGGTTTAGAAGAAGGACTTCTGTGTGGTTTGTATTACTTTTACTGATTGGTTTAGAGGAAGGACTTCTGTGTGGTTTGTATTACTTTTACTGATTGGTTTAGAGGAAGGACTTCTGTGTGGTTTGTATTACTTTTACTGATTGGTTTAGAGGAAGAACTTCTGTGTGGTTTGTATGACTTTTACTGATTGGTTTAGAGGAAGGACGTCTGTGTGGTTTGTATGACTTTTACTGATTGGTTTAGAGGAAGGACTTCTGTATGGTTTGTATGACTTTTACTGATTGGTTTAGAGGAAGGACTTCTGTGTGGTTTGTATTACTTTTACTGATTGGTTTAGAGGAAGGACTTCTGTATGGTTTGTATTACTTTTACTGATTGGTTTAGAGGAAGGACTTCTGTGTGGTTTGTATGACTTTTACTGATTGGTTTAGAGGAAGGACTTCTGTGTGGTTTGTATGACTTTTACTGACTGGTTTAGAGGAAGGACTTCTGTATGGTTTGTATTACTTTTACTGATTGGTTTAGAGGAAGGACTTCTGTGTGGTTTGTATTACTTTTACTGATTGGTTTAGAGGAAGGACTTCTGTGTGGTTTGTATTACTTTTACTGATTGGGTTAGAGGAAGGACTTCTGTGTGGTTTGTATTACTTTTACTGATTGGTTTAGAGGAAGAACTTCTGTGTGGTTTGTATGACTTTTACTGATTGGTTTAGAGGAAGGAGGTCTGTGTGGTTTGTATTACTTTTACTGATTGGTTTAGAGGAAGGACTTCTGTGTGGTTTGTATTACTTTTACTGATTGGTTTAGAGGAAGGACTTCTGTGTGGTTTGTATGACTTTTACTGATTGGTTTAGAGGAAGGACTTCTGTGTGGTTTGTATTACTTTTACTGATTGGTTTAGAGGAAGGACTTCTGTATGGTTTGTATTACATTTACTGATTGGTTTAGAGGAAGGACTTCTGTGTGATTTGTATTACTTTTACTGATTGGTTTAGAGGAAGGACTTCTGTGTGGTTTGTATGACTTTTACTGATTGGTTTAGAGGAAGGACTTCTGTGTGGTTTGTATGACTTTTACTGATTGGTTTAGAGGAAGGACGTCTGTGTGGTTTGTATTACTTTTACTGATTGGTTTAGAGTAAGGACTTCTGTGTGGTTTGTATTACTTTTACTGATTGGTTTAGAGGAAGGACTTCTGTGTGGTTTGTATTACTTTTACTGATTGGTTTAGAGGAAGGACTTCTGTATGGTTTGTATTACTTTTACTGATTGGTTTAGAGGAAGGACTTCTGTGTGGTTTGTATTACTTTTACTGATTGGTTTAGAGGAAGGGCTTCTGTGTGGTTTGTATGACTTTTACTGACTGGTTTAGAGGAAGGACTTCTGTATGGTTTGTATTACTTTTACTGATTGGTTTAGAGGAAGGACTTCTGTGTGGTTTGTATGACTTTTACTGATTGGTTTAGAGGAAGGACTTCTGTGTGGTTTGTATTACTTTTACTGATTGGTTTAGAGGAAGGACTTCTGTGTGGTTTGTATTACTTTTACTGATTGGTTTAGAGGAAGGACTTCTGTGTGGTTTGTATTACTTTTACTGATTGGTTTAGAGGAAGAACTTCTGTGTGGTTTGTATGACTTTTACTGATTGGTTTAGAGGAAGGACGTCTGTGTGGTTTGTATTACTTTTACTGATTGGTTTAGAGGAAGGACTTCTGTATGGTTTGTATGACTTTTACTGATTGGTTTAGAGGAAGGACTTCTGTGTGGTTTGTATTACTTTTACTGATTGGTTTAGAAGAAGGACTTCTGTGTGGTTTGTATTACTTTTACTGATTGGTTTAGAGGAAGGACTTCTGTGTGGTTTGTATGACTTTTACTGATTGGTTTAGAAGAAGGACTTCTGTGTGGTTTGTATGACTTTTACTGATTGGTTTAGAGGAAGGACTTCTGTGTGGTTTGTATTACTTTTACTGATTGGTTTAGAGGAAGGACTTCTGTATGGTTTGTATTACATTTACTGATTGGTTTAGAGGAAGGACTTCTGTGTGATTTGTATTACTTTTACTGATTGGTTTAGAGGAAGAACTTCTGTGTGGTTTGTATGACTTTTACTGATTGGTTTAGAGGAAGGACGTCTGTGTGGTTTGTATTACTTTTACTGATTGGTTTAGCGGAAGGACTTCTGTATGGTTTGTATGACTTTTACTGATTGGTTTAGAGGAAGGACTTCTGTGTGGTTTGTATTACTTTTACTGATTGGTTTAGAGGAAGGACTTCTGTATGGTTTGTATTACATTTACTGATTGGTTTAGAGGAAGGACTTCTGTGTGATTTGTATTACTTTTACTGATTGGTTTAGAGGAAGGACTTCTGTGTTGTTTGTATGACTTTTACTGATTGGTTTAGAGGAAGAACTTCTGTGTGGTTTGTATGACTTTTACTGATTGGTTTAGAGGAAGGACTTCTGTATGGTTTGTATTACTTTTACTGATTGGTTTAGAGGAAGGACTTCTGTGTGGTTTGTATGACTTTTACTGATTGGTTTAGAGGAAGGACTTCTGTGTGGTTCGTATGACTTTTACTGATTGGTTTAGAGGAAGGACTTCTGTGTGATTTGTATTACTTTTACTGACTGGTTTAGAGGAAGAACTTCTGTGTGGTTTGTATTACTTTTACTGATTGGTTTAGAGAAAGGACTTCTGTGTGGTTTGTATGACTTTTACTGATTGGTTTAGAGGAAGGACTTCTGTGTGGTTTGTATTACTTTTACTGATTGGTTTAGAGGAAGGACTTCTGTGTGGTTTGTATGACTTTTACTGATTGGTTTAGAGGAAGGACTTCTGTGTGGTTTGTATTACTTTTACTGATTGGATTAAGCAATTGTCAAATGAATAGTTTTTAGCTCACCTGGTCAAAGACCATGTGAGCTTTTGCCATCACTTCGCGTCAGTCATTTGTTGTCTGTTAAGTTTTTACATTTGAATCTTCTCCTCTGAAACCGCTAGGTCAAATGAACCGAAACTTAGTAGTATGCATCTATGAAAGGGCCTCTATAAAAATTGCTCATTTCATCCTGATCCGTTTACAAACATGGCAGCCATAGGCATTTATAAATTCTGATTGGTCGATTTCTAAAAATCTTCTCCTCTGAAATGTCTTGGCCAAATAAAGCGAAATTTTACAAAAAGCATCTATGAAAGGTCCTCTATAAGATGTCCTGTTGGACAAAAAGCATGGTAGTCATGGGCAATTCTTGTTTCTGATTGGTTGAAATTTTAAATATTTTTCTCTTTGAAACTAGGACAATGAATTGTTACTTTGTAAGAATGTTATATGGGAGATTCTGTACAAAATTTCCATATTTCGTGCTATATTGTAAAACTAATATGGCCGCCATAGGAAGTTCTTGTTTGTTGGCCAATTAAAAAAATTCTTCTCTAAAACCATTTGGCCAAATTAATTGAATTTTGGTAAGAAGCACTGATGGAAGGTTCTGTATAAAGATTCCTCAAAGCAAAATGACAGGTGAGCGACACAGGCTCAACTCACTGAGCCTCTAGTTTATATGGCCCAATGTGGACATACTGGTTTCCATGCAATAACTTTGTTTTTGTCAACCGATTCTTCTGAATTTTTAGCACAGTGTTCATTGGCAGAGAATAAATGTTTTGATTGATTTTGGGGATTACAACCCATTTCTTCTTTTTGTATATGGAGAGCTTATTGTTCATCTGAAGGGGAATTTCAAAAATGAAGGGAGAAAATATTTGGCCTTTTAATGGAAAGATAATCATGAGATTTCTAAGATACAAATGCTACTAGATTTATAACAATATACTTCAAGGAAGTTAGTATTCAATTTTATGAAATTTAATCAAATTCACAAAATGTCTACCTCTTTGAATGTCCTTTTAAGATCAGTATAAGTTTGTTATTGATTGAATTTATGATATGTTTGTAATAGCAATATTTTAAGCTTGGTGCTTCATTAGAAAAATCCTGTTTTAATTAAATATACCACCATTTACTAAAAGTGTATCTCATACTGATTACCTACTCAACAGAGAACAACAACATATAAAGTAATGATTCTAGGAAGCTACCACAGAGAACAATAACATATAAAGTAATGAGCTGTTCTAGGAAGCTACCACAGAGAACAATAACATATAAAGTAATGAGCTGTTCTAGGAAGCTACCACAGAGAACAATAACATATAAAGTAATGAGCTGTTCTAGGAAGCTACCACAGAGAACAATAACATATAAAGTAATGAGCTGTTCTAGGAAGCTACCACAGAGAACAATAACATATAAAGTAATGAGCTGTTCTAGGAAGCTACCATAGAGAACAATAACATATAAAGTAATGATTCTAGGAAGCTACCATAGAGAACAATAACATATAAAGTAATGATTCTAGGAAGCTACCACAGAGAACAATAACATATAAAGTAATGATTCTAGGAAGCTACCACAGAGAACAATAACATATAAAGTAATGATTCTAAGAAGCTACCATAGAGAACAATAACATATAAAGTAATGATTCTAGGAAGCTACCACAGAGAACAATAACATATAAAGTAATGATTCTAGGAAGCTACCACAGAGAACAATAACATATAAAGTAATGATTCTAGGAAGCTACCACAGAGAACAATAACATATAAAGTAATGATTCTAGGAAGCTACCACAGAGAACAATAACATATAAAGTAATGATTCTAAGAAGCTACCACAGAGAACAATAACATATAAAGTAATGATTCTAGGAAGCTACCACAGAGAACAATAACGTATAAAGTAATGATTCTAGGAAGCTACCACAGAGAACAATAACATATAAAGTAATGATTCTAAGAAGCTACCACAGAGAACAATAACATATAAAGTAATGAGCTGTTCTAGGAAGCTACCACAGAGAACAATAGCATATAAAGTAATGAGCTGTTCTAGGAAGCTACCACAGAGAACAATAACATATAAAGTAATGAGCTGTTCTAGGAAGCTACCACTGAGAACAATAACATATAAAGTAATGATTCTAGGAAGCTACCACAGAGAACAATAACATATAAAGTAATGATTCTAGGAAGCTACCACAGAGAACAATAACATATAAAGTAATGAGCTGTTCTAGGAAGCTACCACAGAGAACAATAACATATAAAGTAATGGGCTGTTCTAGGAAGCTACCACAGAGAACAATAACATATAAAGTAATGATTCTAGGAAGCTACCACAGAGAACAATAACATATAAAGTAATGAGCTGTTCTAGGAAGCTACCACAGAGAACAATAACATATAAAGTAATGATTCTAGGAAGCTACCACAGAGAACAATAACATATAAAGTAATGATTCTAGGAAGCTACCACAGAGAACAATAACATATAAAGTAATGATTCTAGGAAGCTACCACAGAGAACAATAACATATAAATTAATGATTCTAGGAAGCTACCACAAAGAACAATAACATATAAAGTAATGATTCTAGGAAGCTACCACAGAGAACAATAACATATAAAGTAATGATTCTAGGAAGCTACCACAGAGAACAATAACATATAAAGTAATGAGCTGTTCTAGGAAGCTACCACAGAGAACAATAACATATAAAGTAATGAGCTGTTCTAGGAAGCTACCACAGAGAACAATAACATATAAAGTAATGATTCTAGGAAGCTACCACAGAGAACAATAACATATAAAGTAATGATTCTAGGAAGCTACCACAGAGAACAATAACATATAAAGTAATGATTCTAGGAAGCTACCACAGAGAACAATAACATATAAAGTAATGATTCTAAGAAGCTACCACAGAGAACAATAACATATAAAGTAATGAGCTGTTCTAGGAAGCTACCACAGAGAACAATAACATATAAAGTAATGAGCTGTTCTAGGAAGCTACCACAGAGAACAATAACATATAAAGTAATGATTCTAGGAAGCTACCACAGAGAACAATAACATATAAAGTAATGATTCTAGGAAGCCACCACAGAGAACAATAACATATAAATTAATGATTCTAGGAAGCTACCACAGAGAACAATAACATATAAAGTAATGATTCTAGGAAGCTACCACAGAGAACAATAACATATAAAGTAATGATTCTAGGAAACTACCACAGAGAACAATAACATATAAAGTAATGATTCTAGGAAGCTACCACAGAGAACAATAACATATAAATTAATGATTCTAGGAAGCTACCACAGAGAACAATAACATATAAAGTAATGAGCTGTTCTAGGAAGCTACCACAGAGAACAATAACATATAAAGTAATGAGCTGTTCTAGGAAGCTACCACAGAGAACAATAACATATAAAGTAATGATTCTAGGAAGCTACCACAGAGAACAATAACATATAAAGTAATGATTCTAGGAAGCTACCACAGAGAACAATAACATATAAAGTAATGATTCTAGGAAGCTACCACAGAGAACAATAACATATAAAGTAATGATTCTAGGAAGCTACCACAGAGAACAATAACATATAAAGTAATGATTCTAGGAAGCTACCACAGAGAACAATAACATATAAAGTAATGATTCTAGGAAGCTACCACAGAGAACAATAACATATAAAGTAATGATTCTAGGAAGCTACCACAGAGAACAATAACGTATAAAGTAATGATTCTAAGAAGCTACCACAGAGAACAATAACATATAAAGTAATGATTCTAGGAAGCTACCACAGAGAACAATAACATATAAAGTAATGATTCTAGGAAGCTACCACAGAGAACAATAACATATAAAGTAATGATTCTAGGAAGCTACCACAGAGAACAATAACATATAAATTAATGATTCTAGGAAGCTACCACAGAGAACAATAACATATAAAGTAATGATTCTAGGAAGCTACCACAGAGAACAATAACATATAAAGTAATGATTCTAGGAAACTACCACAGAGAACAATAACATATAAAGTAATGATTCTAGGAAGCTACCACAGAGAACAATAACATATAAATTAATGATTCTAGGAAGCTACCACAGAGAACAATAACATATAAAGTAATGATTCTAGGAAGCTACCACAGAGAACAATAACATATAAAGTAATGATTCTAGGAAGCTACCACAGAGAACAATAACATATAAAGTAATGATTCTAGGAATCTACCACAGAGAACAATAACATATAAAGTAATGAGCTGTTCAAGGAAGCTACCACAGAGAACAATAACATATACAGTAATGAGCTGTTCTAGGAAGCTACCACAGAGAACAATAACATATAAAGTAATGATTCTAGGAAGCTACCACAGAGAACAATAACATATAAAGTAATGTGCTGTTCTAGGAAGCTACCACAGAGAACAATAACATATAAAGTAATGATTCTAGGAAGCTACCACAGAGAACAATAACATATAAAGTAATGATTCTAGGAAGCTACCACAGAGAACAATAACATATAAAGTAATGAGCTGTTCTAGGAAGCTACCACAGAGAACAATAACATATAAAGTAATGATTCTAGGAAGCTACCACAGAGAACAATAACATATAAAGTAATGATTCTAGGAAGCTACCACAGAGAACAATAACATATAAAGTAATGAGCTGTTCTAGGAAGCTACCACAGAGAACAATAACATATAAAGTAATGAGCTGTTCTAGGAAGCTACCACAGAGAACAATAGCGTATAAAGTAATGAGCTGTTCTAGGAAGCTACCACAGAGAACAATAACATATAAAGTAGTGAGCTGTTCTAGGAAGCTACCACAGAGAACAATAACGTATAAAGTAATGAGCTGTTCTAGGAAGCTACCACAGAGAACAATAACGTATAAAGTAATGATTCTAGGAAGCTACCACAGAGAACAATAACATATAAAGTAATGATTCTAGGAAGCTACCACAGAGAACAATAACATATAAAGTAATGATTCTAGGAAGCTACCACAGAGAACAATAACATATAAAGTAATGAGCTGTTCTAGGAAGCTACCACAGAGAACAATAACATATAAAGTAATGATTCTAGGAAGCTACCACAGAGAACAATAACATATAAAGTAATGATTCTAGGAAGCTACCACAGAGAACAATAACATATAAAGTAATGATTCTAGGAAGCTACCACAGAGAACAATAACATATAAAGTAATGAGCTGTTCTAGGAAGCCACCACAGAGAACAATAACATATAAAGTAATGATTCTAGGAAGCTACCACAGAGAACAATAACATATAAAGTAATGATTCTAAGAAGCTACCACAGAGAACAATAACATATAAAGTAATGAGCTGTTCTAGGAAGCTACCACAGAGAACAATAACATATAAAGTAATGATTCTAGGAAGCTACCACAGAGAACAATAACATATAAAGTAATGATTCTAGGAAGCTACCACAGAGAACAATAATATATAAAGTAATGAGCTGTTCTATGAAGCTACCACAGAGAACAATAACGTATAAAGTAATGATTCTAAGAAGCTACCACAGAGAACAATAACGTATAAAGTAATGATTCTAGGAAGCTACCACAGAGAACAATAACATATAAAGTAATGAGCTGTTCTAGGAAGCTACCACAGAGAACAATAACGTATAAAGTAATGATTCTAGGAAGCTACCACAGAGAACAATAACATATAAAGTAATGATTCTAGGAAGCTACCACAGAGAACAATAACATATAAAGTAATGATTCTAGGAAGCTACCACAGAGAACAATAACATATAAAGTAATGAGCTGTTCTAGGAAGCTACCACAGAGAACAATAACATATAAAGTAATGATTCTAGGAAGCTACCACAGAGAACAATAACATATAAAGTAATGATTCTAGGAAGCTACCACAGAGAACAATAACATATAAAGTAATGATTCTAGGAAGCTACCACAGAGAACAATAACATATAAAGTAATGATTCTAGGAAGCTACCACAGAGAACAATAACATATAAAGTAATGAGCTGTTCTAGGAAGCCACCACAGAGAACAATAACATATAAAGTAATGATTCTAGGAAGCTACCACAGAGAACAATAACATATAAAGTAATGATTCTAAGAAGCTACCACAGAGAACAATAACATATAAAGTAATGAGCTGTTCTAGGAAGCTACCACAGAGAACAATAACATATAAAGTAATGATTCTAGGAAGCTACCACAGAGAACAATAACATATACAGTAATGATTCTAGGAAGCTACCACAGAGAACAATAATATATAAAGTAATGAGCTGTTCTATGAAGCTACCACAGAGAACAATAACGTATAAAGTAATGATTCTAAGAAGCTACCACAGAGAACAATAACGTATAAAGTAATGATTCTAGGAAGCTACCACAGAGAACAATAACATATAAAGTAATGAGCTGTTCTAGGAAGCTACCACTGAGAACAATAACATATAAAGTAATGAGCTGTTCTAGGAAGCTACCACAGAGAACAATAACATATAAGGTAATGATTCTAGGAAGCTACCACAGAGAACAATAACATATAAAGTAATGATTCTAGGAAGCTACCACAGAGAACAATAACATATAAAGTAATGATTCTGGGAAGCTACCACAGAGAACAATAATATATAAAGTAATGAGCTGTTCTAGAAAGCTACCACAGAGAACAATAACATATAAAGTAATGATTCTAGGAAGCTACCACAGAGAACAATAACATATAAAGTAATGAGCTGTTCTAGGAAGCTACCACAGAGAACAATAACATATAAAGTAATGAGCTGTTCTAGGAAGCTACCACAGAGAACAATAACATATAAAGTAAAGAGCTGTTCTAGGAAGCTACCACAGAGAACAATAACATATAAAGTAATGAGCTGTTCTAGGAAGCTACCACAGAGAACAATAACATATAAAGTAATGAGCTGTTCTAGGAAGCTACCACAGAGAACAATAACATATAAAGTAATGAGCTGTTCTAGGAAGCTACCACAGAGAACAATAGCATATAAAGTAATGAGCTGTTCTAGGAAGCTACCACAGAGAACAATAACATATAAAGTAGTGAGCTGTTCTAGGAAGCTACCACAGAGACCAATTACATATAAAGTAATGAGCTGTTCTAGGAAGCTACCACAGAGAACAATAACATATAAAGTAATGAGCTGTTCTAGGAAGCTACCACAGAGAACAATAACATATACAGTAATCAGCTGTTCTAGGAAGCTACCACAGAGAACAATAACATATAAAGTAATGAGCTGTTCTAGGAAACTACCACAGAGAACAATAACATATAAAGTAATGAGCTGTTCCAGGAAGCTACCACATAGAACAATAGCATATAAAGTAATGAGCTGTTCTAAGAAGCTACCACAGAGAACAATAACATATAAAGTAATGAGCTGTTCTAGGAAGCTACCACAGAGAACAATAACATATAAAGTAATGAGCTGTTCTAAGAAGCTACCACAGAGAACAATAACATATAAAGTAATGATTTTAGGAAGCTACCACAGAAAACAATAGCATATAAAGTAATGAGCTGTTCTAGGAAGCTACCACAGAGAACAATAACATATAAAGTAATGAGCTGTTCTAGGAAGCTACCACAGAGAACAATAACATATAAAGTAATGAGCTGTTCTAGAAAGCTACCACAGAGAACAATAACATATAAAGTAATGATTCTAGGAAGCTACCACAGAGAACAATAACATATAAAGTAATGAGCTGTTCTAGGAAGCTACCACAGAGAACAATAACATATAAAGTAATGAGCTGTTCTTGGAAGCTACCACAGAGAACAATAGCATATAAAGTAATGAGCTGTTCTGGGAAGCTACCACAGAGAACAATAACATATAAAGTAATGATTCTAGGAAGCTACCACAGAGAACAATAACATATAAAGTAATGATTCTAGGAAGCTACCACAGACAACAATAACATATAAAGTAATGAGCTGTTCTAGGAAGCTACCACAGAGAACAATAACATATAAAGTAATGAGCTGTTCTAGGAAGCTACCACAGAGAACAATAACATATAAAGTAATGAGCTGTTCTAGGAAGCTACCACAGAGAACAATAATATATAAAGTAATGATTCTAGGAAGCTACCACAGAGAACAATAGCATATAAAGTAATGAGCTGTTCTAGGAAGCTACCACAGAGAACAATAGCATATAAAGTAATGAGCTGTTCTAGGAAGCTACCACAGAGAACAATAACATATAAAGTAATAATTCTAGAAACTACCACAGAGAACAATAACATATAAAGTAATGAGCTGTTCAAGGAAGCTACCACAGAGAACAATAACATATAAAGTAATGATTCTAGGAAGCTACCACAGAGAACAATAACATATAAAGTAATGATTCTAGGAAGCTACCACAGAGAACAATAACATATAAAGTAATGAGCTGTTCTAGGAAGCTACCACAGAGAACAATAACATATAAAGTAATGATTCTAGGAAGCTACCACAGAGAACAATAACATATAAAGTAATGATTCTAGGAAGCTACCACAGAGAACAATAACATATAAATTAATGATTCTAGGAAGCTACCACAGAGAACAATAACATATAAAGTAATGATTCTAGGAAGCTACCACAGAGAACAATAACATATAAAGTAATGAGCTGTTCTATGAAGCTACCACAGAGAACAATAACATATAAAGTAATGATTCTAGGAAGCTACCACAGAGAACAATAACATATAAAGTAATGAGCTGTTCTAGGAAGCTACCACAGAGAACAATAACATATAAAGTAATGAGCTGTTCTAGGAAGCTACCACAGAGAACAATAACATATACAGTAATGAGCTGTTCTAGGAAGCTACCACAGAGAACAATAACATATAAAGTAATGAGCTGTTCTAGGAAGCTACCACAGAGAACAATAACATATAAAGTAATGATTCTAGGAAGCTACCACAGAGAACAATAACATATAAAGTAATGATTCTAGGAAGCTACCACAGAGAACAATAACATATAAAGTAATGAGCTGTTCTAGGAAGCTACCACAGAGAACAATAACATATAAATTAATGATTCTAGGAAGCTACCACAGAGAACAATAACATATAAAGTAATGATTCTAGGAAGCTACCACAGAGAACAATAACATATAAAGTAATGATTCTAGGAAGCTACCACAGATAACAATAACATATAAAGTAATGATTCTAGGAAGCTACCACAGAGAACAATAACATATAAAGTAATGATTCTAGGAAGCTACCACAGAGAACAATAACATATAAAGTAATGAGCTGTTCTAGGAAGCTACCACAGAAAACAATAACATATAAAGTAATGAGCTGTTCTAGGAAGCTACCACAGAGAACAATAACATATAAAGTAATGAGCTGTTCTAGGAAGCTACCACAGAGAACAATAACATATAAAGTAATGAGCTGTTCTAGGAAGCTACCACAGAGAACAATAACATATAAAGTAATGAGCTGTTCTAGGAAGCTACCACAGAGAACAATAACATATACAGTAATGAGCTGTTCTAGGAAGCTACCACAGAGAACAATAACATATAAAGTAATGATTCTAGGAAGCTACCACAGAGAACAATAGCATATAAAGTAATGATTCTAGGAAGCTACCACAGAGAACAATAACATATAAAGTAATGATTCTAGGAAGCTACCACAGAGAACAATAACATATAAAGTAATGATTCTAGGAAGCTACCACAGAGAACAATAACATATAAAGTAATGATTCTAGGAAGCTACCACAGAGAACAATAACATATAAAGTAATGATTCTAGGAAGCTACCACAGAGAACAATAACATATAAAGTAATGATTCTAGGAAGCTACCACAGAGAACAATAACATATAAAGTAATGATTCTAGGAAGCTACCACAGAGAACAATAACATATAAAGTAATGATTCTAGGAAGCTACCACAGAGAACAATAACATATAAAGTAATGATTCTAGGAAGCTACCACAGAGAACAATAACATATAAAGTAATGAGCTGTTCTATGAAGCTACCACAGAGAACAATAACATATAAAGTAATGATTCTAGGAAGCTACCACAGAGAACAATAACATATAAAGTAATGAGCTGTTCTAGGAAGCTACCACAGAGAACAATAACATATAAAGTAATGAGCTGTTCTAGGAAGCTACCACAGAGAACAATAACATATACAGTAATGAGCTGTTCTAGGAAGCTACCACAGAGAACAATAACATATAAAGTAATGATTCTAGGAAGCTACCACAGAGAACAATAACATATAAAGTAATGATTCTAGGAAGCTACCACAGAGAACAATAACATATAAAGTAATGATTCTAGGAAGCTACCACAGAGAACAATAACATATAAAGTAATGAGCTGTTCTAGGAAGCTACCACAGAAAACAATAACATATAAAGTAATGAGCTGTTCTAGGAAGCTACCACAGAGAACAATAACATATAAAGTAATGAGCTGTTCTAGGAAGCTACCACAGAGAACAATAACATATAAAGTAATGAGCTGTTCTAGGAAGCTACCACAGAGAACAATAACATATAAAGTAATGATTCTAGGAAGCTACCACAGAGAACAATAACATATAAAGTAATGATTCTAGGAAGCTACCACAGAGAACAATAACATATAAAGTAATGAGCTGTTCTAGGAAGCTACCACAGAGAACAATAACATATACAGTAATGAGCTGTTCTATGAAGCTACCACAGAGAACAATAACATATAAAGTAATGAGCTGTTCTTGGAAGCTACCACAGAGAACAATAGCATATAAAGTAATGAGCTGTTCTAGGAAGCTACCACAGAGAACAATAACATATAAAGTAATGAGCTGTTCTAGGAAGCTACCACAGAGAACAATAACATATAAAGTAATGATTCTAGGAAGCTACCACAGAGTGAGTATGAACAAATTCAATAACAGTCAAATGTTTGACAAATTATTTATATTGTCTGACTTGTTGACATGAAATGACAGAAATTTTCTGATGTGCCAAAAATGAAACCCCTGTTGAAGTTTTGATATATTTGTATTTAACAGGTGGTAGTTCAGGAGCCTCAATGTACTGTGCATTAAAAGCTATTAGAGATTTTGGTTTGAAAGAAGGACAGAAATGTGTGGTTGTATTACCTGATTCTGTCAGAAATTACATGTAAGTACAGAAATGTGTGGTTGTATTACCTGATTCTATCAGAAATTACATGTATGTACAGAAATGTGTGGTTGTATTACCTGATTCTGTCAGAAATTACATGTAAGTACAGAAATGTGTGGTTGTATTACCTGATTCTGTCAGAAATTACATGTAAGTACAGAAATGTGTGGTTGTATTACCTGATTCTGTCAGAAATTACATGTAAGTACAGAAATGTGTGGTTGTATTACCTGATTCTGTCAGAAATTACATGTAAGTACAGAAATGTGTGGTTGTATTACCTGATTCTGTCAGAAATTACATGTAAGTACAGAAATGTGTGGTTGTATTACCTGATTCTGTCAGAAATTACATGTAAGTACAGAAATGTGTGGTTGTATTACCCGATTCTGTCAAAAATTACATGTAAGTACAGAAATGTGTGGTTTTATTACCTGATTCTTTCAGAAATTACATGTAAGTACAGAAATGTGTGGTTGTATTACCCGATTCTATCAGAAATTACATGTAAGTACAGAAATGTGTAGTTGTATTATCTGATTCTGTCAGAACTTACAGAAATGTGTGGTTTTATTACCCGATTCTGTCAGAAATTACATGTAAGTATAGAAATGTTTGGTTGTATTACCTGATTCTGTCAGAAATTACATGTATGTACAGAAATGTGTGGTTGTATTACCTGATTCTGTCAGAAATTACATGTAAGTACAGAAATGTGTGGTTTTATTACCTGATTCTGTCAGAAATTACATGTAAGTACAGAAATGTGTGGTTGTATTACCTGATTCTGTCAGAAATTACATGTAAGTACAGAAATGTGTGGTTGTATTACCTGATTCTGTCAGAAATTACATGTAAGTACAGAAATGTGTGGTTGTATTACCTGATTCTGTCAGAAATTACATGTAAGTACAGAAATATGTGGTTGTATTACCTGATTCTATCAGAAATTACATGTAAGTACAGAAATGTGTGGTTTTATTACCCGATTCTGTCAGAAATTACATGTAAGTACAGAAATGTGTGGTTGTATTACCTGATTCTGTCAGAAATTACATGTACGTACAGAAATGTGTGGTTGTATTACCTGATTCTGTCAGAAATTACATGTAAGTACAGAAATGTGTGGTTGTATTACCTGATTCTGTCAGAAATTACATGTAAGTACAGAAATGTGTGGTTGTATTACCTGATTCTGTCAGAAATTACATGTAAGTACAGAAATGTGTGGTTGTATTACCTGATTCTGTCAGAAATTACATGTAAGTACAGAAATGTGTGGTTGTATTACCCGATTCTATCAGAAATTACATGTAAGTACAGAAATGGGTTGTATCACCAGATTCTGTCCGAAATTATAGGGTTAGGGTTATGGAGTTTAATGCCACCTTCAACAATATTTCAGTTTTATTGGTGGAAGAAAACGGGGGTCCCCGGAAAAAACACAGACCGGCCGCAAGTCATTAACAAACTTTATCACATGATTTTGTATCGAGTACACCTTGCTAAGAGTGAGTTTCAAACTCACAACGTTAGTGGTGATAGTCACTGATTACATTGGTAGTTGTAAATCCAACTACCATGCGATCACGACCACAATAACCCCTTCAGAAATTGTATGTAGTCACAAAATATATTAAACATTGACAGAAATGTGTCGTATTACCAGATTCTGTCAGAAATTACATGTGATACCAAAAAGTTCTATCATTATCAGATATTATATAGATAACAAGTATATTACAACACTGTCAATGATTATATGTAGGTTCCATATAAATTGCTTCACTGTCAGAAACATATTTCATCACTGTCAGAAGTCACATGTATTTTAACAAATAAGTTCTACCATTATCAAAAATGATATATAGATAACAAAATACACCATAGTATCATATTTAGAATATTAAATCTTATGAAGTAAATATAGATTGTGTATATTTTCAGGACTAAATTTTTAAGTGATGACTGGATGAGTCAGAGAGATTTCTTACAGATAGAAAAACAAGTGGCACCTACTGACAAATGGTAAGATCAAATTATTTAAATGTAAAATCACTAATTCATTTATTTAAGATTTTCTACTAAATTTATGTTGTTTTGAGTACCTGGCCATTTTGTTTGAAGTTTAACCTTTCCAACACCATATGTTTTCTGAAACGTGCATGATTCCTCTATGTTCTGTCAAAATATCATGGGATGTTTAAAATCTTGCAGTGAATTGCCATGCTATGGGACATCCCCTACTCTAAAAATAGTAACATAATTCCCAGAAATTCAGTATTTATAGGTCATGCATCAAGACCTCCATAAATACAACTAAATCCAAACAAATTTGGTCTCAAAATAATCCTTATATATTGACCTTCATTTACCAATTTTATTTATGCCATTACATTTAATATTTTTCAAAATACAACAAAGTGAAAGGAACTTTTTTCTTTAAAAGAGACTACTTTTGGTATATGTCCTATGTTCTGATTGGGATATTAGTGGTTTAACACATTTATAGGGATATCAGATCTTTGAGGTTCCTAAGGATATTTACTTCTGGTAACTAAGGAGATTTCAATGGGCACTGTGAACCTAGACAATATAAAAATGATCTTGATTTCATAAGCAGAAATTAACTTTTAAATTTAGAAGAATGTGAACTTTTAATTTATTTAAAAGTTATATTCAGCCTCAATTAGTGCCAGGGCCCGGGTGGCTCAATGAGTTAGGTAGTTGTATTACCTAACAACTCGTACAAGCCTATCACCAATATGGCGTGGATTTGCACCCGGCTTTGTAAATTACAAAAATGGGTGCACTTGACTCGCAACTGCAAGTGATAAAGTTTACCAGTTGCTTGTCCACGGTCGGTGGTTCTCTCCGGGTACTGCGGCATCTTCCGCCACTAAAACTGGTCGCCATGATATAGCTGAAATATTGCTGAAAGTGGCGTTAAAACACCAAAAATCAAATCAAATCAATCAATTAGTGCCTCAGCTGACAGGCCTCTACATTAACATATTTTTCAACTTGTCCCTTCGGACAACTAACTAAAAAAAGTACTTGTCCGACTTAATCTTTTAGTTGTCCGAAAAAATTAATAAAAATAAAAAAAAACTAGAGAATAATTATCAAGGGTTCCCACTACTTTCAAATTAGAGGGAGAAGTGACTTCTCTTTCAGAGAGCTCACAGGAAGAAGTGGGGAGACTTCTGGGAGAAGTCCATTGCGATTAAACGAAACATTGTTTCGCGACCCCTCTGACGTCATCCTGCCCAAATTTAGTAAATAGTTAAAGTTGCCTGAACTGATTTGTTCTGGATTTTGTTTATTCATAACTACCTTAAGGACATATATTTAATGTCACATTTTTATTACTGTCTTCCTTGATTGGAGTCTTGCATACCAGTGATTTTTATATGTACCCCCTCCCTTTCCTTTTAAAATATTACTGTGTTGTGATCCAATACCACACAAATTGTAATAACTCATATTTGTGTTATATAAATCCTTGTTTCTGGTAAAAAAATATACCTAGATACTATATATACCAGTATCTAGATATATATTTTTTACCAGAAACAAGTGCCTGTGATATAAATAAAGCAAAATATTTTATTTAATTTCACATAGAAATAAAAATTCTAATGGATCTTTTCAACCAGATCAGAAAAAAATTTGTAATATTTGTCCATTTCAAAGGTTTCAACATTTCCCAAAAGCCTAAATCAAGTCCTCTATCGTATTTTGCACAAAAGACAAGTTTAAATTTGGCGACAAATTGATATTCGATAATTTTTACGTGTTTGTTCCGGAGTGATTCTTGTTTTTATATTTCAAATATTGATATTTCCGTTCATTAAAGCGTTTCTGAGATTGCGACTTTAAGTTTGTCAATGTCCTTGAACTTCATCAAAGAATGAGAAATGATATCAATAAAAGAGCTTTGAACTGGCATTTCACTTTAGTTTTAATCAAAATAAATTATGGACAAATTGGAGATTAAACAGGACTCTTTTATACAACAAACCCAGTATTTTATACCAGTGGAAATAGATTTGTCCGTCGTACTGGCACGTTTGGGAATCTGATTTTTTCACTTGTCCCGTCGGACAACCGTAATACAAGATCTACTTGTCCGACGTCAGTTTTCAATGGTATCGGACAAACGTTAATGTCGAGGCCTGAGCTGTGATGAAAATCAAGCAGCTATCACTTTTAAGTGATACTATTGAATTATACACATTATTTGGTGTGATATACAATTATTTACTTTGGAATAGGTTGCTATCTGGATTTATCAACCTGAAAAAATGTAATATTCACCAAGCCACAGGCCAGATGAATATACAGTTTTAAAGGTTGATAAACCCGATAGCAACCTATTCCAAAATCAATGATTGTTTTATTTTATGAAAATGTTTTATTGTTATTTAATAACAACTTCATCATCATTTTGAGCGTTTGTTTATGATTCAGCCGAAAAACAAATGTTAAGTGCAATCTCATTGGTTATTGAACAACGGAAGAACGAATTTGATAGGATAGCAGAAGTCTGATTTTTCCCCATCTATTTTTATGCCTTGCGAGGATGATATCACTTTCCGGACACCTGTCATTGTCTATTTTTAGCCGATGGATTGATATCACAAGTACTCAAAACCTCTTTATCAGTTTTGAGCCAATCATATGCAAGCTAAATTACAGTCATGTAATAATTATCAAATAGTTCATGGCACTAAGGGCCATATGGCAGTTTATGGACCGGGATGTCACCCACAAAATATTATATGGTCCATAAACTGCCATTTGTCCCAAAGTGCCATGAACTATTTGTTATATTATACTCAATACATGCAAATCTATCAGACGACATGTTTTGTTATTGTATATCTAAGACAAAAAACTAGTTCGGACAAAATCCAAAAGAAAACATTATATTGATCGGGGCCCGGTCAATATACTAATATTGACCGGCTGTGCTAACAAAGACAAATAGGGAAAATAAAAACGTAAAGTATAATATTGTATCTTATCATATACTTAACAAATTGTCGGAAGTATATGATAAAAAGATTAATGCATGACCTTTTCCTTCTGCGTCTTGGGCTGATATTGGGGTCTTGTGATGATATGTGAGCGAATATGGAAAAGGCCATGTATTTAAACATCAGAACATGTTTTATTTAAAAAAAATCAAATTCATATAAATTTGTTTTTTAAATAATTATTGATACATATTAAATGAATTAGGTTTAGCTTTAGGTTGATGGTTCTATTGTATAGAGGGTTGCTAATTTTATCTTATTTAGCCATTTTAGCACAAGCACCAAAATAAACAGTCCAGGCCTCGACATTAACGTTTGTCCGAATGTCCTGTACCAGTGAAAACTGACGTCGGACAAGTAGATCTAGTATCACGGTTGTCCGATGGAACAAATGAAAAAATGACTGTCCTACCTTTTGAATGTTATTTTCTATAATAAAAATGTGTTGCTTTGTCATTTTTACAGACTTAATCTTCGTAAATAATTATTTTAATGTGTGTAAATATATCGGTTTCTATTGAAGTACACCATCGCCAATTACAATGATGAACCAAGAGATATTTCGAACATATACTTGATCCGTATCTTTTCAGCGATTTGATTAAGCGACAACTGGCATTAAGTAATAATGATGAAATATAGATTTGTTTATAGTGTTTCCTTTCCCTATACAATAATTCCCTGGAAACGTAATTACCATGCACATCGGCATGGATAAATGATATCCCCTGATCTTAGAAAGTACCGATTTACAACAAGCGGCAGAGCTCAATTCAACCAGAAATGTTAAGGCGTCTGATGTTAATTTCCATTGAGGGACATTCAATAGCTAATTTTGATACAAAATCTGCATTCAATTTCCATAGATGGTGAACAACGACATTCAAAGCATCCTGGATTCAATCCACATTATACAATTAACGCTTAGATGGACCTGCTATTCGAGAACCAAACTTAAATATTGATTATTAGACACTCATACCATGATGACATCGTTTGATACCAATGACTTTATGTCTAGGTGTATGTTAATTTGTCGGTTAAAGATGTCGTAATCATAATGTCTGTTAGTATTAATAATGACAGGACGAGATAATGTTTGTGAGACAATAACCAAAACATTTTACACAAATTGCTGATAATTATTCTCTGGTTTTTATCATTTTTATTATTATTTTTTTGGACAACTAAAAGATTGAGTCAGACAAGTACTTTTTTTAGTTAGTTGTCCGAAGGGACAAGTTACATGTTAATGTAGAGGCCTGAACACCTCTTATTTAATTGCTACACAATCAGTGTGGGTTAAGGTTATGGTGTTTAATGCCACTTTAAACAATATTTCAGTTATATTGTGGCTGTTAGTGTATTGGTAGAGGAAACCGGAAAAAACTATCAACCTGCCGCAAGTCACTGACAAACTTTATCACATGATGTTGTATCGAGTACACCTCGCCCTGAACGGGGTTCGAACTCACAACTTTGATGGTGATAGGCACTAATTGCACAGGTAGTTGTAAATCCAACTACCAAACGATCACGACCACGACAGCCTCATATTGAATTATTTAGTAACTTAATATACATATGTTATATTAATTGTAATTTTAGCAGTGAGCAGAACAGGTATATAAAGTTTTGCCTGACTTCACTTGTAAATCATTTCTTGAGTTTGTCTTTACTGGTGTACAGATCTTAAGTCACTATAATTCTACCTCCTCCTCTATAGCCTCATTGACACAGGTTAAAACCTCTATTGCCTCATTGACACAGGTTAAAACCTCTATAGTCTCATTGACACATGCTAAAACCTCTATAGCCTCATTGACACAGGTTAAAACCTCTATAGCCTCATTGACACAGGTTAAAACCTCTATAGCCTCATTGACACAGGTTACAACCTCTATAGCCTCATTGACACAGGTTAAAACCTCTATAGCCTCATTGACAAAGGTTAAAACCTCTATAGGCTCATTGACACAGGTTAAAACCTCTATAGCCTCATTGACACAGGTTAAAACCTCTATAGCCTCATTGACACAGGTTAAAACTTCTATAGCCTCATTGACAGAGGTTAAAACCTCTATGGCCTCATTGACACAGGTTAAAACCTCTATAGGCTCATTGACACAGGTTAAAACCTCTATAGCCTCATTGACACAGGTTACAACCTCTATAGCCTCATTGACACAGGTTGAAACCTCTATAGGCTCATTGACACAGGTTAAAACCTCTATAGCCTCATTGACACAGGTTAAAACCTCTATAGCCTCATTGACACAGGTTAAAACTTATCTCTTTTAATCAATTGTTTTTAATGTCATTTGTATGTAGTAAAACTTCATTAATCTTTTATAGGAATCTATTTATAGTATCATTTCTAATTAATTTTCTTCTGTTATTCATTGAAAACTTGCATTATTTAAAAAGAAGAAATATCTGGTTCCTTGACCTGGTTGTTATTTGACTTTTATCATCATTTTAAAGCTCATTTATTACTCTTATTCTATTTTCTGTTTGGTTTAGGTTTAGGTTTATGGTGTTTAATGCCACTTTCAACTTTATCACATAATGTTGTATCAAGTACACCTTGCCATGGACAGGGTTCAAACTCACAACTTTAGTGGTGATAGGCACTGATTGCACAGGTAGTTGTAAATCCAACTTCCATATGATCACGGCCACTACTGTTTGGGGTAGCATTTGTGATATACATGATATAGTAATGGGTCATCATGGCTGCCATCATATGAGTTGTAGGATTTTAAAACCTTTTACATTTTATTATTATGTGTGATTTGTAGTTACATTCACTTTTCATTGTTTTAACATAATCTGTGTGATGTTAGGCTTGTAAAACTAGATTTTAACATAATCTGTGTGATGTTAGGCTTGTAAAACTAGATTTTAACATAATCTGTGTGATGTTAGGCTTGTAAAACTAGATTTTAACATAATCTGTGTGATGTTAGGCTTGTAAAACTAGATTTTAACATAATCTGTGTGATGTTAGGCTTGTAAAACTAGATTTTAACATAATCTGTGTGATGTTAGACTTGTAAAACTAGATTTTAACATAATCTGTGTGATGTTAGGCTTGTAAAACTAGATTTTAACATAATTGTGTGATGTTAGGCTTGTAAACACTAGATTTTAACATAAAAATATCTGTGTGATGTTAGGCTTGTAAACACTAGATTTTAACATAATCTGTGTGATGTTAGGCTTGTAAACACTAGATTTTAACATAAAAATATCTGTGTGATGTTAGGCTTGTAAACACTAGATTTTAGCATAAAAATATCAGTGTGATGTTAGGATTGTAAACACTAGATTTTAACATAAAAATATCTGTGTGATGATAGGCTTGTAAACGCTAGATTTTAACATAAAAATATCTGTGTGATGATAGGCTTGTAAACGCTAGATTTTAACATAAAAATATCTGTGTGATGTTAGGCTTGTAAACACTAGATTTTAACATAAAAATATCTGTGTGATGTTAGGCTTGTAAACACTAGATTTTAACATAAAAATATCTGTGTGATGTTAGGCTTGTAAACACTAGATTTTAGCATAAAAATATCAGTGTGATGTTAGGATTGTAAACACTAGATTTTAACATAAAAATATCTGTGTGATGTTAGGCTTGTAAACACTAGATTTTAACATACAAATATCTGTGATGTTAGGCTTGTAAACACTAGATTTTAACATAACAATATCTGTGTGATGTTAGGCTTGTAAACACTAGATTTTAACATAAAAATATCTGTGTGATGTTAGGCTTGTAAACACTAGATTTTAACATACAAATATCTGTGATGTTAGGCTTGTAAACACTAGATTTTAACATAACAATATCTGTGTGATGTTAGGCTTGTAAACACTAGATTTTAACATAAAAAAAGACATAATACAAAGCTTGATGATACCTCATCATTCTGCCTGATGTACAGTAATGACTTCAGTTTTTGGAGAGGGTTTATAGTATTACAGTTCTTGCTGATATTCTGTATTCAGATTTTGAAAATCTGTCTACTTTGGAAAAGGGGTTGGTACATAAATAAAATTTCAATTGTTTTGAAAAGGTGTTATGTATTTTTGTTTATTTTTTAAAGTGTAGTTCTGAAAAAAATTTGAGATTTTTTACTTTATTGTTTTCATTCAAAATAATAATTAAGATATACTGTTTTAGGTGGTGGAACCTTCCTGTCAGTAGTTTAGATTTAAGAGCTCCACTGACCGTGACTCCAACAGTCACTATCCAAGAGGCTCTTGATTTACTGAACAAAGAAGGCTTTGATCAAGTCCCTGTTGTTAATGAAGCTGGGTAGGTATAATGTGAGGGGAAGACTTTGATCAAGTCCCTGTTGTTAATGAAGCTGGGTAGGTATAATGTGAGGGGAAGACTTTGATCAAGTCTCTGTTGTTAATGAAGCTGAGTAGGTATAATGTGAGGGGAAGGCTTTGATCAAGTCCCTGTTGTTAATGAAGCTGGGTAGGTATAATGTGAGGGGAAGACTTTGATCAAGTCCCTGTTGTTAATGAAGCTGGGTAGGTATAATGTCAGGGGAAGGCTTTGATCAAGTCCCTGTTGTTAATGAAGCTGGGTAGGTATAATGTGAGGGGAAGGCTTTGACCAAGTCCCTGTTGTTAATGAAGCTGGGTAGGTATAATGTGAGGGGAAGACTTTGACCAAGTCCCTGTTGTTAATGAAGCTGGGTAGGTATAATGTGAGGGGAAGACTTTGATCAAGTCCCTGTTGTTAATGAAGCTGGGTAGGTATAATGTGAGGGGAAGACTTTGATCAAGTCTCTGTTGTTAATGAAGCTGGGTAGGTATAATGTGAGGGGAAGACTTTGATCAAGTCCCTGTTGTTAATGAAGCCGGGTAGGTATAATGTGAGGGGAAGACTTTGATCAAGTCTCTGTTGTTAATGAAGCTGAGTAGGTATAATGTGAGGGGAAGGCTTTGATCAAGTCCCTGTTGTTAATGAAGCTGGGTAGGTATAATGTGAGGGGAAGACTTTGATCAAGTCCCTGTTGTTAATGAAGCTGGGTAGGTATAATGTCAGGGGAAGACTTTGATCAAGTCCCTGTTGTTAATGAAGCTGGTTAGGTATAATGTGAGGGGAAGACTTTGACCAAGTCCCTGTTGTTAATGAAGCTGGGTAGGTATAATGTGAGGGGAAGACTTTGACCAAGTCCCTGTTGTTAATGAAGCTGGGTAGGTATAATGTGAGGGGAAGACTTTGATCAAGTCCCTGTTGTTAATGAAGCTGGGTAGGTATAATGTGAGGGGAAGACTTTGATCAAGTCTCTGTTGTTAATGAAGCTGGGTAGGTATAATGTGAGGGGAAGACTTTGATCAAGTCCCTGTTGTTAATGAAGCTGGGTAGGTATAATGTGAGGGGGAAGGCTTTGATCAAGTCTGTTGTTAATGAAGCTGGGTAGGTATAATGTGAGGGGAAGGCTTTGATCAAGTCTCTGTTGTTAATGAAGCTAGGTAGGTATAATGTGAGGGGAAGGCTTTGATCAAGTCTCTGTTGTTAATGAAGCTGGGTAGGTATAATGTAAGGGGAAGGCTTTGATCAAGTCCCTGTTGTTAATGAAGCTGGGTAGGTATAATGTGAGGGGAAGACTTTGATCAAGTCCCTGTTGTTAATGAAGCTGGGTAGGTATAATGTGAGGGGAAGACTTTGATCAAGTCCCTGTTGTTAATGAAGCTGGGTAGGTATAATGTGAGGGGAAGACTTTGATCAAGTCTCTGTTGTTAATGAAGCTGGGTAGGTATAATGTGAGGGGAAGGATTTGATCAAGTCCCTGTTGTTAATGAAGCTGGGTAGGTATAATGTGAGGGGAACACTTTGATCAAGTCCCTGTTGTTAATGAAGCTGGGTAGGTATAATGTGAGGGGAAGGCTTTGATCAAGTCTCTGTTGTTAATGAAGCTGGGTAGGTATAATGTGAGGGGAAGACTTTGATCAAGTCCCTGTTGTTAATGAAGCTGGGTAGGTATAACGTGAGGGGAAGGCTTTGATCAAGTCTCTGTTGTTAATGAAGCTGGGTAGGTATAATGTGAGGGGAAGACTTTGACCAAGTCCCTGTTGTTAATGAAGCTGGGTAGGTATAATGTGAGGGGAAGGCTTTGACCAAGTCTCTGTTGTTAATGAAGCTGGGTAGGTATAATGTGAGGGGAAGACTTTGATCAAGTCTCTGTTGTTAATGAAGCTGGGTAGGTATAATGTGAGGGGAAGGCTTTGACCAAGTCTCTGTTGTTAATGAAGCTGGGTAGGTATAATGTGAGGGGAAGACTTTGATCAAGTCTCTGTTGTTAATGAAGCTGGGTAGGTATAATGTGAGGGAAGGCTTTGACCAAGTCTCTGTTGTTAATGAAGCTGGGTAGGTATAATATGAGGGGAAGACTTTGATCAAGTCCCTGTTGTTAATGAAGCTGGGTAGGTATAATGTGAGGGGAAGGCTTTGATCAAGTCCCTGTTGTTAATGAAGCTGGGTAGGTATAATGTAAGGGGAAGGCTTTGATCAAGTCCCTGTTGTTAATGAAGCTGGGTAGGTATAATGTGAGGGGAAGACTTTGACCAAGTCTCTGTTGTTAATGAAGCTGGGTAGGTATAATGTGAGGGGAAGACTTTGATCAAGTCTCTGTTGTTAATGAAGCTGGGTAGGTATAATGTGAGGGGAAGACTTTGATCAAGTCTCTGTTGTTAATGAAGCTGGGTAGGTATAATGTGAGGGGAAGGCTTTGATCAAGTCCCTGTTGTTAATGAAGCTGGGTAGGTATAATGTGAGGGGAAGGCTTTGATCAAGTCCCTGTTGTTAATGAAGCTGGGTAGGTATAATGTGAGGGGAAGACTTTGATCAAGTCTCTGTTGTTAATGAAGCTGGGTAGGTATAATGTGAGGGGAAGACTTTGATCAAGTCCCTGTTGTTAATGAAGCTGGGTAGGTATAATGTGAGGGGAAGGCTTTGATCAAGTCTCTGTTGTTAATGAAGCTGGGTAGGTATAATGTGAGGGGAAGGCTTTGATCAAGTCCCTGTTGTTAATGAAGCTGGGTAGGTATAATGTGAGGGGAAGGCTTTGATCAAGTCTCTGTTGTTAATGAAGCTATGTAGGTATAATGTGAGGGGAAGGCTTTGATCAAGTCTCTGTTGTTAATGAAGCTGGGTAGGTATAATGTGAGGGGAAGGCTTTGATCAAGTCCCTGTTGTTAATGAAGCTGGGTAGGTATAATGTGAGGGGAAGGCTTTGATCAAGTCTCTGTTGTTAAAGAAGCTGGGTAGGTATAATGTGAGGGGAAGGCTTTGATCAAGTCTCTGTTGTTAATGAAGCTGGGTAGGTATAATGTGAGGGGAAGACGTTGATCAAGTCCCTGTTGTTAATGAAGCTGGGTAGGTATAATGTGAGGGGAAGGCTTTGATCAAGTCTCTGTTGTTAATGAAGCTGGGTAGGTATGATGTGAGGGGAAGACTTTGATCAAGTCTCTGTTGTTAATGAAGCTGGGTAGGTATAATGTGAGGGGAAGGCTTTGATCAAGTCTCTGTTGTTAATGAAGCTGGGTAGGTATAATGTGAGGGGAAGACTTTGATCAAGTCCCTGTTGTTAATGAAGCTGGATAGGTATAATGTGAGGGGAAGGCTTTGATCAAGTCTCTGTTGTTAATGAAGCTAGGTAGGTATAATGTGAGGGGAAGACTTTGATCAAGTCCCTGTTGTTAATGAAGCTGGGTAGGTATAATGTGAGGGGAAGACTTTGACCAAGTCCCTGTTGTTAATGAAGCTGGGTAGGTATAATGTGAGGGGAAGACTTTGATCAAGTCCCTGTTGTTAATGAAGCTGGGTAGGTATAATGTGAGGGGAAGACTTTGATCAAGTCCCTGATGTTAATGAAGCTGGGTAGGTATAATGTGAGGGGAAGACTTTGATCAAGTCCCTGTTGTTAATGAAGCTGGGTAGGTATAATGTGAGGGGAAGACTTTGACCAAGTCTCTGTTGTTAATGAAGCTGGGTAGGTATAATGTGAGGGGAAGGCTTTGATCAAGTCCCTGTTGTTAATGAAGCTGGGTAGGTATAATGTGAGGGGAAGACTTTGATCAAGTCCCTGTTGTTAATGAAGCTGGGTAGGTATAATGTGAGGGGGAAGGCTTTGATCAAGTCCCTGTTGTTAATGAAGCTGGGTAGGTATAATGTGAGGGGAAGACTTTGATCAAGTCCCTGTTGTTAATGAAGCTGGGTAGGTATAATGTGAGGAGAAGGCTTTGATCAAGTCCCTGTTGTTAATGAAGCTGGGTAGGTATAATGTGAGGGGAAGACTTTGATCAAGTCCCTGTTGTTATTGAAGCTGGGTAGGTATAATGTGAGGGGAAGGCTTTGATCAAGTCCCTGTTGTTAATGAAGCTGGGTAGGTATAATGTGAGGGGAAGACTTTGACCAAGTCCCTGTTGTTAATGAAGCTGGGTAGGTATAATGTGAGGGGAAGACTTTGACCAAGTCCCTGTTGTTAATGAAGCTGGGTAGGTATAATGTGAGGGGAAGGCTTTGATCAAGTCTCTGTTGTTAATGAAGCTGGGTAGGTATAATGTAAGGGGAAGGCTTTGATCAAGTCCCTGTTGTTAATGAAGCTGGGTAGGTATAATGTGATGGGAAGGCTTTGATCAAGTCCCTGTTGTTAATGAAGCTGGGTAGGTATAATGTGAGGGGAAGACTTTGACCAAGTCTCTGTTGTTAATGAAGCTGGGTAGGTATAATGTCAGGGGAAGGCTTTGATCAAGTCCCTGTTGTTAATGAAGCTGGGTAGGTATAATGTCAGGGGAAGGCTTTGATCAAGTCCCTGTTGTTAATGAAGCTGGGTAGGTATAATGTCAGGGGAAGGCTTTGATCAAGTCTCTGTTGTTAATGAAGCTGGGTAGGTATAATGTCAGGGGAAGGCTTTGATCAAGTCTCTGTTGTTAAAGAAGCTGGGTAGGTATAATGTCAGGGGAAGGCTTTGATCAAGTCTCTGTTGTTAATGAAGCTGGGTAGGTATAATGTGAGGGGAAGACTTTGACCAAGTCCCTGTTGTTAATGAAGCTGGGTAGGTATAATGTGAGGGGAAGACTTTGATCAAGTCCCTGTTGTTAATGAAGCTGGGTAGGTATAATGTGAGGGGAAGACTTTGATCAAGTCCCTGATGTTAATGAAGCTGGGTAGGTATAATGTGAGGGGAAGACTTTGATCAAGTCCCTGTTGTTAATGAAGCTGGGTAGGTATAATGTGAGGGGAAGACTTTGACCAAGTCTCTTGTTAATGAAGCTGGGTAGGTATAATGTGAGGGGAAGGCTTTGATCAAGTCCCTGTTGTTAATGAAGCTGGGTAGGTATAATGTGAGGGGAAGACTTTGATCAAGTCCCTGTTGTTAATGAAGCTGGGTAGGTATAATGTGAGGGGGAAGGCTTTGATCATGTCCCTGTTGTTAATGAAGCTGGGTAGGTATAATGTGAGGGGAAGACTTTGATCAAGTCCCTGTTGTTAATGAAGCTGGGTAGGTATAATGTGAGGGGAAGGCTTTGATCAAGTCCCTGTTGTTAATGAAGCTGGGTAGGTATAATGTGAGGGGAAGACTTTGATCAAGTCCCTGTTGTTATTGAAGCTGGGTAGGTATAATGTGAGGGGAAGGCTTTGATCAAGTCCCTGTTGTTAATGAAGCTGGGTAGGTATAATGTGAGGGGAAGACTTTGACCAAGTCCCTGTTGTTAATGAAGCTGGGTAGGTATAATGTGAGGGGAAGACTTTGACCAAGTCCCTGTTGTTAATGAAGCTGGGTAGGTATAATGTGAGGGGAAGGATTTGATCAAGTCTCTGTTGTTAATGAAGCTGGGTAGGTATAATGTGAGGGGAAGGCTTTGATCAAGTCCCTGTTGTTAATGAAGCTGGGTAGGTATAATGTGATGGGAAGGCTTTGATCAAGTCCCTGTTGTTAATGAAGCTGGGTAGGTATAATGTGAGGGAAAGACTTTGACCAAGTCTCTGTTGTTAATGAAGCTGGGTAGGTATAATGTCAGGGGAAGGCTTTGATCAAGTCCCTGTTGTTAATGAAGCTGGGTAGGTATAATGTGAGGGGAAGGCTTTGATCAAGTCCCTGTTGTTAATGAAGCTGGGTAGGTATAATGTGAGGGGAAGGCTTTGATCAAGTATCTGTTGTTAATGAAGCTGGGTAGGTATAATGTGAGGGGAAGGCTTTGATCAAGTCTCTGTTGTTAAAGAAGCTGGGTAGGTATAATGTGAGGGGAAGGCTTTGATCAAGTCTCTGTTGTTAATGAAGCTGGGTAGGTATAATGTGAGGGGAAGGCTTTGACCAAGTCCCTGTTGTTAATGAAGCTGGGTAGGTATAATGTGAGGGAAGGCTTTGATCAAGTCCCTGTTGTTAATGAAGCTGGGTAGGTATAATGTTAGGGGAAGACTTTGATCAAGTCTCTGTTGTTAATGAAGCTAGGTACTATGTAGGTATAATGTGAGGGGAAGACTTTGATCACGTCCCTGTTGTTAATGAAGCTGGGTAGGTATAATGTGAGAGGAAGGATTTGATCAAGTCCCTGTTGTTAATGAAGCTAGGTAGGTATAATGTGAGGGGAAGGCTTTGATCAAGTCCCTGTTGTTAATGAAGCTGGGTAGGTATAATGTGAGGGGAAGACTTTGATCAAGTCTCTGTTGTTAATGAAGCTGGGTAGGTATAATGTGAGGGGAAGACTTTGATCAAGTCCCTGTTGTTAATGAAGCTGGGTAGGTATAATGTGAGAGGAAGGATTTGATCAAGTCCCTGTTGTTAATGAAGCTGGGTAGGTATAATGTGATGGAAGGCTTTGATCAAGTCCCTGTTGTTAATGAAGCTGGGTAGGTATAATGTGAGGGGAAGACTTTGATCAAGTCCCTGTTGTTAATGAAGCTGGGTAGGTATAATGTGAGGGGAAGACTTTGATCAAGTCCTTGTTGTTAATGAAGCTGGGTAGGTATAATGTGAGGGGAAGACTTTGATCAGGTCCCTGTTGTTAATGAAGCTGGGTAGGTATAATGTCAGGGGAAGACTTTGATCAAGTCTCTGTTGTTAATGAAGCTGGGTAGGTATAATGTGAGGGGAAGACTTTGATCAAGTCTCTGTTGTTAATGAAGCTGGGTAGGTATAATGTGAGGGGAAGGCTTTGATCAAGTCTCTGTTGTTAATGAAGCTGGGTAGGTATAATGTGAGGGGAAGACTTTGATCAAGTCTCTGTTGTTAATGAAGCTGGGTAGGTATAATGTGAGGGGAAGGCTTTGATCAAGTCTCTGTTGTTAATGAAGCTGGGTAGGTATAATGTGAGGGGAAGACTTTGATCAAGTCTCTGTTGTTAATGAAGCTGGGTAGGTATAATGTGAGGGGAAGACTTTGATCAAGTCCCTGTTGTTAATGAAGCTGGGTAGGTATAATGTGAGGGGAAGACTTTGATCAAGTCCCTGTTGTTAATGAAGCTGGGTAGGTATAATGTGAGGGGAAGGCTTTGATCAAGTCCCTGTTGTTAATGAAGCTGGGTAGGTATAATGTGAGGGGAAGACTTTGATCAAGTCTCTGTTGTTAATGAAGCTGGGTAGGTATAATGTGAGGGGAAGGCTTTGATCAAGTCTCTGTTGTTAATGAAGCTGGGTAGGTATAATGTGAGGGGAAGACTTTGATCAAGTCCTTGTTGTTAATGAAGCTGGGTAGGTATAATGTGAGGGGAAGGCTTTGACCAAGTCCCTGTTGTTAATGACGCTGGGTAGGTACAATGTGCTGATTTCAAATCACAATAGATTTACAAAAGTGAACTCCTTTGTGACTGAAGAATTTGTTCAGTTTAGACAGGTATTTGGTCTGCACAGGTTCAAATTACATAGCTATTTAGTATATAGGACTGTAAAATCTGTCTGGTTTAGGCAGGTTTTTGGTTTAGACAGATTTCACTGTAATACAATTCTGACTTTTATGAGATATTCTTTTAGCTCACCATGCTAAAGGCCAGGGGAGCTTTTCTGATCACTTTGCATCTGTCTCTCCATAGTTGTTAACTTTTTCATGTAGTTTAATCTGCTTCTGCACAGCTGCTCAGACAAATGGAATCAAACTGGGAAGAGATTATCTTTGGCAAGAAGTGATTTGCACATATGAAGATGTCTACATAACTTGAGCAATAAACAGGGAGGATTCGTTTCAGTTATTTAACTGATATCAGCTATTTTCCTCTGAAAGTTGCTGGACACAGTCAGAACAGGTCAAAAATGACCACTTTGAAAGGGAATGTAGATGATTTCAGTTATTTTTCATTGATTTCAGTTATTTTATTTTCTAATCAGGATCATTATTGAATAAAGACACATGACATCCCTGATTTCAATTACTGCATGCTGTCATTTAACACTGCAAATTGTGACACTCTGTTAATTTGACACTGAATTATGACACACTATTTGTATTTTATCAAATTAAGGAGGTTGGATGGTATTGTTCCTGCACATCTTTTCACGCATGGCTGTTGCGAGTATTTCATCATAAAACTAAGTTAAAGAGTAACTGCCAGAAAACAAATTATTCAAAAACCATGTGAACACTTTAATAAAAATCAGTAAATGATTATAAGAGTTATCTCCCTTTAATACTTACTATGCCACTTGACTGTCTTCAAATCAAAATATTGACAAAATAACCTCTGTGACCCTATCTTTTTCAAAAGCTTGTTTCATTCTAGATACAACTGAGCACATTATGTGCAAAAATATGGGAACTTGGTATTTCTTAAAACATATTTATGAGCGAGAGTGTTGTATAGAGGAAAACAATTCTAGTGCCAGGGTGAAAATCACCTCCTTTTTTTTTGTTAAAGTTTTCCTATCTCAGGTATTGCAAAATGACTTCAGAGTATTCCTATTAACATTGTCTTTTGTGATTATGTCAGAGTATTCCTATTAGCATTGTCTTTTGAGATTAGGCAAGATATTTGCAGAAGACCTGTTAATGCATCATTTGTAGAGCTCCAAAGTTTGTACCTCATATAGCCACCCCCCACACAAAGATGGGCGACTAACAAAAAAGTTAGTTCTGTGACCTATGCTAATTTTTAGTTTTTTCAGCCCAGAACATATTTGCCTATCATCAGGCAAAAAATTGAGAACTTGGTATTTCTTTTTGAAATTCACTCCTTAAATCAAGTTATATGTAAATTGAATGAGTAATTTCTTGAACTTTATTTCAGTACAATTCTTGGTATGTTGACTGTAGGAAATATGATGTCACAGGTTGTGAGGTCAAAGGTGAAACCTTCAGATGAAGTCAGCTGTGTAATGTACAAACAATTTAAGAAGGTATGTATAGCTGTTTGACCATCAACAGTATGAAAACAATTTATAGTCAGATATCATCACTAACTGGTCAAGAGTATAAACACTATTGACCATCAACAATATAAAAAATATTGACCATCTACAGTATAGAAACAATAAAAGGGGCAATTCATGTCTAACTGGTCAACATTATAAACACTATTGACCATCAACAATAGAAACAATATGAGAGTAAATTCATCACACTGGTCAACATTATAAACACTATTGACCATCAATAATATGAAAACTATTAATAGTCGAATCATCTGTAACAGGTCAACAGTATAAAAATTATTGACCGTCAACAGGTAATAATAGAGTTATATTTTATTGGTGTTTTGGGAAAATCAAAAAGTGTTCCAGAGGTATCAGAGAAGACATGTGAATCTGTTGCCCAAGACACCAAGACACCCATCACATAACTGTTTTATTACCCTCATGTTGAGTAGAACAACTCATACAATAGTAGAACAGTATACAATTAATGCCTGCACTAATAATTGTTCACCCGAGGGGTGTTGTTTTCCCGAGGGCTTTAACCCGAGGGAAAACAACATCCCAAGAGTGAACAATTATGATGTTCACCGCAAGTGCAGGCATTAATTGTTTTATTATACTGAAGCTCAATGCAAAAAAAATTTGATAAATGCGAATATTTCTGTAAATGAACAGCCAGAATGGATCCACTGGGCACACCAGTGGTGGCCATTTTATACATACTTACGTCACGTACACGTTTTAGATCATGGTCATTTTACCGAATCGTAAGCGCTTTGGCGATCTAGATCACTGTTTCCCCGGTCATTAGTCAAAAACTAATGACCGGTGACTGATGACCGGTGAAATAGAGAAAACATGAAATTTAGGATTTATTAGTTAAAATATTACACTTGATTTTCTATTGAAAAAAGATACTGAAGTATAAGAATGCTGTTTATATGAGTGACCTGTACATCAGTATGTTTATATAACTGTACTAAATATTATAGGTCAGAATGGATACATCTCTAGGACATATATCTAGGATGCTGGATACAGATCATTTTGTTGTTGTTGTGCATGACCAGAGACAGTGTAAGTATAAATAGAATGAAAATAAAAAATACCACACTCATGGAACAATTCAAAAATCTAATGTCAAAATTATAGAAAGAGGCAACATTGATAACCCCAACACACAAATACATCACCACTTATAGAAAGAGGCAACATTGATAACCCCAACACACAAATACATCACCACTTATAGAAAGAGGCAACATTGATAACCCCAACACACAAATACATCACCACTTATAGAAAGAGGCAACATTGATAACCCCAACACACAAATACATCACCACTTATAGAAAGAGGCAACATTGATAACCCCAACACACAAATACATCACCACTTATAGAAAGAGGCAACATTGATAACCCCAACACACAAATACATCACCACTTATAGAAAGAGGCAACATTGATAACCCCAACACACAAATACATCACCACTTATAGAAAGAGGCAACATTGATAACCCCAACACACAAATACATCACCACTTATAGAAAGAGGCAACATTGATAACCCCAACACACAAATACATCACCACTTATAGAAAGAGGCAACATTGATAACCCCAACACACAAATACATCACCACTTATAGAAAGAGGCAACATTGATAACCCCAACACACAAATACATCACCACTTATAGAAAGAGGCAACATTGATAACCCCAACACACAAATACATCACCACTTATAGAAAGAGGCAACATTGATAACCCCAACACACAAATACATCACCACTTATAGAAAGAGGCAACATTGATAACCCCAACACACAAATACATCACCACTTATAGAAAGAGGCAACATTGATAACCCCAACACACAAATACATCACCACTTATAGAAAGAGGCAACATTGATAACCCCAACACACAAATACATCACCACTTATAGAAAGAGGCAACATTGATAACCCCAACACACAAATACATCACCACTTATAGAAAGAGGCAACATTGATAACCCCAACACACAAATACATCACCACTTATAGAAAGAGGCAACATTGATAACCCCAACACACAAATACATCACCACTTATAGAAAGAGGCAACATTGATAACCCCAACACACAAATACATCACCACTTATAGAAAGAGGCAACATTGATAACCCCAACACACAAATACATCACCACTTATAGAAAGAGGCAACATTGATAACCCCAACACACAAATACATCACCACTTATAGAAAGAGGCAACATTGATAACCCCAACACACAAATACATCACCACTTATAGAAAGAGGCAACATTGATAACCCCAACACACAAATACATCACCACTTATAGAAAGAGGCAACATTGATAACCCCAACACACAAATACATCACCACTTATAGAAAGAGGCAACATTGATAACCCCAACACACAAATACATCACCACTTATAGAAAGAGGCAACATTGATAACCCCAACACACAAATACATCACCACTCACTTTCCTGGCTTGGTACAGGCACTTCAATAAAAAGTGGTGGGGTTAAACTAGTTTTATTGGCCTTTACCTCCCCTTATTGTTACCTCCCCTCTTAGTAAAATGATGCAGTCATACAAGTGCTTTACCTCCCCTCTTAGTAAAATGATGCAGTCATACAAGTGCTTTACCTCCCCTCTTAGTAAAATGATGCAGTCATACAAGTGCTTTACCTCCCCTATTAGTAAAATGATGCAGTCATACAAGTGCTTTACCTCCCCTCTTAGTAAAATGATGCAGTCATACAAGTGCTTTACCTCCCCTCTTAGTAAAATGATGCAGTCATACAAGTGCTTTACCTCCCCTCTTAGTAAAATGATGCAGTCATACAAGTGCTTTACCTCCCCTATTAGTAAAATGATGCAGTCATACAAATGCTTTACCTCCCCTATTAGTAAAATGATGCAGTCATACAAATGCTTTACCTCCCCTATTAGTAAAATGATGCAGTCATACAAGTGCTTTACCTCCCCTCTTAGTAAAATGATGCAGTCATACAAGTGCTTTCTACATGTAAGTATAATACCAACCCTCACAATCGGGCGTTATTATAAAGAATTATATAATCTTGAACATTAATAAAACTGACCGCCACTGAAATATTGTTGAAAGTGGCATTAAACACCACAACCCTCCCTCGTAAGACATAATAGTGAAACAATAGTCAACTTTGAACCGAAATCTAATTGCCAATACCATCTTTGGTCACATCAGTTATCAAGTTAAATGTAAATACATTTGTTTTAAACCAAATTATTTTTTTTTAATTCTTTTATATTTATATCATATGAATGGGTTGCATAAGTCCAAATTTTAGTTATAAAATGGTGAGTATTAAGGTGAAGAAAAAGTTATTTCTTGTGTGTAATCAACTCCTCCATAGTCTTCCTCACCGATGTGTTTTGTATAGTATAGCTATCAACTTGTATTACATGTCTTATATATTTTGCATCTGCCTCTGCTTTTCTTTACAAATAATAAATTACAGCAAAAAAATAAAATACTTATAAATAGAACAATAACCGTTTAGGTGAGCATTTTTGTGGGGTGTAAATTTTAGGGTATATTTTGACACTTTGCTCAAAAATGCCAAAAACTATAAGAATCAGTCAATTTTATTGGTGGAGGACACCGGAAGACCCGGAGAAAACCACCGACCTGTCGCAAGTCACTGACAAACTTTATCATTTAAAGTTGTGCACCTCGCTCTTTATCCAGATTTGAACTCACAACATCAGTGGTGATAGGCACTGATTGCATAGGTTGTTTTAAATCCAACTACCATATGATCACGGCCACGACGGCCACTGTAATTATCTTGTAATTAGATAAGCTATCCCAAAGATAGGAAATATGACTTTTTTCTGTTTTGTCTTGTAATTAGATAAGCTATCCCAAAGATATGAAATCTGACTTTTTTCTGTTTTGTACATTCACCAGATTCAACATCTAATGATCAACATTTTGAAGTAGATTTTATTTTATTTTTTCTAGATGAAGGTAATACTTTAATGACTAAGAGGCAGATGATTTTTGGCCTTGCCACAAGAATTGACCTTTTGAACTTTATCACAACACAACAGACTGTTTAAATGATACTTGTGACCACGAGTATTCAGTATAACTGCTGATATATACAAGTGTGGTATGTCTAATGACCAATATGGGATATATCTCAATACCATGCTAAAGCATATTAACAAGTAGATACTATTATATAGATAATTAGACCATATTATATTTGTGTATTAAAGAGTGATGTCTGATTTGACTGATGACAATATTTACAGCAAATTTTCTTAATCATTATTTCATCAGATGTTAAATGTACCGTATTTTACGGACGATAGGTCGATATTTTTTTTCTTCAACACGCTGTCTTCGACCTATCGTCCACATCGACCTATACAAGGATGAAGTTAAAAAAATCTGGAATCCCTAAAAAAAATCTCGATAAAAATGACGATTTGTTTACAGTATACCTTGAATTTGTTGTAGGTTTTTTTTTCTGAATAAGAAGACTGAAATCATCGATGTTCTTGGGGAATAAAAGTATACTAACAAGGGGTGCAATTCCGGGGAAAAAATGTTCAACATCCGAAAAAAATCAATAATATTCAATGATTGAAGTGTTAGCGAAAATCAGTTCAATAATGAATTGTATAATAAAATATATACTATAAAAAATGTATGTTGTTGAAAAAAAATCACAGGGTGGATCGTTTTACAATATAATATTATTGTCACAAAATATCTAAATATAGCTATATAGGTATTACATCTCACAATAATTTGAATACACGTGGAGAACAAGCTTTTTATACTAAATATACTGGAAAATAATTATCGATTTCGTTAAACTAGAATGTTCTACACTTGAATTGGTCAATTAGGAACAAATAAAATAATCACCACGAGATAATCAACACAGGTGAACATCAGTCGGCACTTAATTATCCTGATCAGCTGATTGAAAATTTACTGGACCGAGACATCACATAATTTGTGTACTACTAATTAAACACAGTTTAAAGGTATGTCAATAAAACTGCACAAGGTGATACATTGTTTTGACAGCTTGATTATTTTATTGTATGGACATCCGTTTACCATCTATTGTGACACCCACACTGGGCCACAGATGGCCTGATTTGAATGTCATCGATGTCTGGCTTTACAAACCAGACTCCTCATAAAAAACAAGTTTAAAAACAAAATTTTATTTAATTTAATTTTCATAATTATTTCGTTTATGACACATAAGAATAGTATTCTTGAGTTAATACTTACATATACTTACCGAAGAACATCGTTATAGGACAAATGTTTACCGATGTGGAAAAAAAAAAAAAAAAAAAGTTTGATGTGACGATACTTACCCAAGTTGTCATCGGCATCCTCGACCTATGGAATGCTTTGACCTATCTTAGTATTTCCCAAAAAAATTTGCCGAAAAGCAGCAATTCGACCTATCGTCCCCATCGACCTATAGTCCGTAAAATACGGTAATATATATTTTATGTGTATCTTGTTCATACACACTTGTTCAAACTTTGCTATGATTTTATTAAGAAGTTACATGTATTATACAATCTTGTAATCTTCAACTTGTTAAAGGTGGCAATATTTGTTAAAAATAGAAGTATTCACCAAACAAGATGTTAATAATATTATATGATATTTGCTTAGTTTGCAAATGGAATCGACAAAAATGTACTAAAACTTGCATAAATATATTTTTTTAATGTTAAAGTGTTCATTTGTTGAATTTTATATTCATTATATACTAGAAAATGTTGTAGGAAATGTAATCTCATTTATTGTTTTGTTTTAAACAAACATTTCTTTTTGTTCTTGTTTGTTTTGTTTGTGTGTAATCTCTTCTTTTTGAAATGACAAATATAATTTAAGTTTATTATTGTGGTTTGCTATGGTATTGATGTAATTCTGTAATATTAAGGTTTGTAGCACTATAGTAATGATATAATTCTGTAATATTAAGGTTTGTAGCACTATAGTAATGATATAATTCTGTAATATTAAGGTTTGTAGCACTATAGTAATGATATAATTCTGTAATATTAAGGTTTGTAGCACTATAGTAATGATATAATTCTGTAATATTAAGGTTTGTAGCACTATAGTAATGATATAATTCTGTAATATTAAGGTTTGTAGCACTATAGTAATGATATAATTCTGTAATATTAAGGTTTGTAGCACTATAGTAATGATATAATTCTGTAATATTAAGGTTTGTAGCACTATAGTAATGATATAATTCTGTAATATTAAGGTTTGTAGCTCTATAGTAATGATATAATTCTGTAATATTAAGGCTTGTAGCACTATAGTAATGATATAATTCTGTAATATTAAGGTTTGTAGCACTATAGTAATGATATAATTCTGTAATATTAAGGTTTGTAGCACTATAGTAATGATATAATTCTGTAATATTAAGGTTTGTAGCACTATAGTAATGATATAATTCTGTAATATTAAGGTTTGTAGCACTATAGTAATGATATAATTCTGTAATATTAAGGTTTGTAGCACTATAGTAATGATATAATTCTGTAATATTAAGGCTTGTAGCACTATAGTAATGATATAATTCTGTAATATTAAGGTTTGTAGCACTATAGTAATGATATAATTCTGTAATAGTAAGGTTTGTAGCACTATAGTAATGATATAATTCTGTAATATTAAGGCTTGTAGCACTATAGTAATGATATAATTCTGTAATATTAAGGCTTGTAGCACTATAGTAATGATATAATTCTGTAATATTAAGGTTTGTAGCACTATAGTAATGATATAATTCTGTAATAGTAAGGTTTGTAGCACTATAGTAATGATATAATTCTGTAATATTAAGGTTTGTAGCACTATAGTAATGATATAATTCTGTAATATTAAGGTTTGTAGCACTATAGTAATGATATAATTCTGTAATATTAAGGCTTGTAGCACTATAGTAATGATATAATTCTGTAATATTAAGGCTTGTAGCACTATAGTAATGATATAATTCTGTAATGTTAAGGTTTGTAGCACTATAGTAATGATATAATTCTGTAATATTGAATATTGATATCTGTACAGTGTATTTAACATGTTAATTATACAGATGTTATAGTAGTAGTGTAATGGGGGTTTCCTGGGGGTCATAGGGGTTAAGGTCATTGTCTGTTGTCCTCAAGCCTAACACCATTGAGAGTTTCCTGGGGGTCATAGTGGTTAAGGTCATTGTCTGTTGTCCTCAAGCCTAACACCATTGATGGGAGTTTCCTGGGGGTCATAGTGGTTAAGGTCATTGTCTGTTGTCCTCAAGCCTAACACCATTGATGGGGGTTTCCTGGGTGTCATAGGGGTTAAGGTCATTGTCTGTTGTCCTCAAGCCTAACACCATTGATGGGAGTTTCCTGGGGGTCATAGTGGTTAAGGTCATTGTCTGTTGTCCTCAAGCCTAACACCATTGATGGGAGTTTCCTGGGGGTCATAGTGGTTACGGTCATTGTCTGTTGTCTTCAAGCCTAACACCATTGATGGGAGTTTCCTGGGGGTCATAGTGGTTAAGGTCATTGTCTGTTGTCCTCAAGCCTAACACCATTGATGGGGGTTTCCTGTGGGTCATAGTGGTTAAGGTCATTGTCTGTTGTCCTCAAGCCTAACACCATTGATGGGAGTTTCCTGGGGGTCATAGTGGTTAAGGTCATTGTCTGTTGTCCTCAAGCATAACACCATTGATGGGAGTTTCCTGGGTGTCATAGGGGTTAAGGTCATTGTCTGTTGTCCTCAAGCCTAACACCATTGATGGGAGTTTCCGGGGGGTCATAGTGGTTAAGGTCATTGTCTGTTGTCCTCAAGCCTAACACCATTGATGGGAGTTTCCTGGGGGTCATAGTGGTTAAGGTCATTGTCTGTTGTCTTCAAGCCTAACACCATTGATGGGAGTTTCCTGGGGGTCATAGTGGTTAAGGTCATTGTCTGTTGTCTTCAAGCCTAACACCATTGATGGGAGTTTCCTGGGGGTCATAGTGGTTAAGGTCATTGTGTTTTGTCCTCAAGCCTAACACCATTGATGGGAGTTTCCTGGGGGTCATATTGGTTAAGGTCATTGTCTGTTGTCCTCAAGCCTAACACCTTTGATGGGGGTTTCCTGGGTGTCATAGGGGTTAAGGTCATTGTCTGTTGTCCTCAAGCCTAACACCATTGAAGGGAGTTTCCTGGGGTCATAGTGGTTAAGGTCATTGTCTGTTGTCCTCAAGCCTAACACCATTGATGGGAGTTTCCTGGGGGTCATAGTGGTTACGGTCATTGTCTGTTGTCTTCAAGCCTAACACCATTGATGGGAGTTTCCTGGGGGTCATAGTGGTTAAGGTCATTGTCTGTTGTCCTCAAGCCTAACACCATTGATGGGGGTTTCCTGGGTGTCATAGGGGTTAAGGTCATTGTCTGTTGTCCTCAAGCCTAACACCATTGATGGGAGTTTCCTGGGGGTCATAGTGGTTAAGGTCATTGTCTGTTGTCCTCAAGCCTAACACCATTGATGGGAGTTTCCTGGGGGTCATAGTGGTTACGGTCATTGTCTGTTGTCTTCAAGCCTAACACCATTGATGGGAGTTTCCTGGGGGTCATAGTGGTTAAGGTCATTGTCTGTTGTCCTCAAGCCTAACACCATTGATGGGGGTTTCCTGTGGGTCATAGTGGTTAAGGTCATTGTCTGTTGTCCTCAAGCCTAACACCATTGATGGGAGTTTCCTGGGGGTCATAGTGGTTAAGGTCATTGTCTGTTGTCCTCAAGCATAACACCATTGATGGGAGTTTCCTGGGTGTCATAGGGGTTAAGGTCATTGTCTGTTGTCCTCAAGCCTAACACCATTGATGGGAGTTTCCGGGGGGTCATAGTGGTTAAGGTCATTGTCTGTTGTCCTCAAGCCTAACACCATTGATGGGAGTTTCCTGGGGGTCATAGTGGTTAAGGTCATTGTCTGTTGTCTTCAAGCCTAACACCATTGATGGGAGTTTCCTGGGGGTCATAGTGGTTAAGGTCATTGTCTGTTGTCTTCAAGCCTAACACCATTGATGGGAGTTTCCTGGGGGTCATAGTGGTTAAGGTCATTGTGTTTTGTCCTCAAGCCTAACACCATTGATGGGAGTTTCCTGGGGGTCATATTGGTTAAGGTCATTGTCTGTTGTCCTCAAGCCTAACACCTTTGATGGGGGTTTCCTGGGTGTCATAGGGGTTAAGGTCATTGTCTGTTGTCCTCAAGCCTAACACCATTGAAGGGAGTTTCCTGGGGTCATAGTGGTTAAGGTCATTGTCTGTTGTCCTCAAGCCTAACACCATTGATGGGAGTTTCCTGGGGGTCATAGTGGTTACGGTCATTGTCTGTTGTCTTCAAGCCTAACACCATTGATGGGAGTTTCCTGGGGGTCATAGTGGTTAAGGTCATTGTCTGTTGTCCTCAAGCCTAACACCATTGATGGGAGTTTCCTGTGGGTCATAGTGGTTAAGGTCATTGTCTGTTGTCCTCAAGCCTAACACCATTGATGGGAGTTTCCTGGAGTCATAGTGGTTAAGGTCATTGTCTGTTGTCCTCAAGCCTAACACCATTGATGGGAGTTTCCTGGGGGTCATAGTGGTTACGGTCATTGTCTGTTGTCTTCAAGCCTAACACCATTGATGGGAGTTTCCTGGGGGTCATAGTGGTTAAGGTCATTGTCTGTTGTCCTCAAGCCTAACACCATTGATGGGGGTTTCCTGTGGGTCATAGTGGTTAAGGTCATTGTCTGTTGTCCTCAAGCCTAACACCATTGATGGGAGTTTCCTGGGGGTCATAGTGGTTAAGGTCATTGTCTGTTGTCCTCAAGCATAACACCATTGATGGGAGTTTCCTGGGGGTCATAGTGGTTAAGGTCATTGTCTGTTGTCCTCAAGCCTAACACCATTGATGGCAGTTTCCTGGGTGTCATAGGGGTTAAGGTCATTGTCTGTTGTCCTCAAGCCTAACACCATTGATGGCAGTTTCCTAGGTGTCATAGTGGTTAAGGTCATTGTCTGTTGTCTTCAAGCCTAACACCATTGATGGGAGTTTCCTGGGGGTCATAGTGGTTACGGTCATTGTGTTTTGTCTTCAAGCCTAACACCATTGAGAGTTTCCTGGGGGTCATATTGGTTAAGGTCATTGTCTGTTGTCCTCAAGCCTAACATCATTGATGGGAGTTTCCTGGGGGTCATAGTGGTTAAGGTCATTGTGTTTTGTCCTCAAGCCTAACACCATTGACATTGGCTCATGCCATGATATACACCTCAAGTCTTAAGGTTTTAAGACATGTACTCCTGGCCAGATTTCACCGGTTAGGTTGCTATATCCGTCCAGACTTTCCTCCCTCAAAAGACACAAGTGACTGCAATAACCCTAACCTTACCTAAATAAGCCATGTTCTTTAATCTTCTTTTTAAGTGCTTACATCAGAGATTTTCGTGACTCTTCTTTTTTAGTGCTGACATCAGAACATTTCTTGACTGTTCTTTAAGTGCTTATATCAGAGAATTTTTTGACTGTTCTTTAAGTGCTTATATCAGAGATTTTCTTGACTGTTTTAAGTGCTTATATCAGAGATTTTCTTGACTGTTTTAAGTGCTTATATCAGAGATTTTCTTGACTGTTTTAAGTGCTTATATCAGAGATTTTCTTGACTCTTTTAAGTGCTTATATTGTAGACATCAAAAGTCTATAGCATTATTATTATGTGATATGTTCTTTTTTTCATAAATTGTATAATTGCACTTTTGTTTATAAATAAATTCATTGATGCTTGATGATTATTTTTAAATGTCTACATTATATATATATATATAACCTAACCTAGTTATGGTGTAAAATGAACCAACTATATTACTCTTCAAATTAACATAGAAATAACAATATAGATGTCTGAGTGCATGCAACAAGTTTCTGGATTATCTGTGGATTTGTAGCTCTTAAGTTTTATTTTGATATCATAAAGCTACAGATTCCACCTGACTTGCGGAATTCTGACCCTAACTGAGGTCTAGCCTTTCAGGTACAATAATATCAATTGTAAGAAGAATTCCGACCCTAACTGAGGTCTAGCCTTTCGGTTACAATACTATCAATTGTAAGAAGTACATTGATTATGTTTGGTTAAATAAATATTTTTCTACAAGCTTCCATAGTTACTTATCTTTGAATATTTTCATTTAAGTCCTTCATTGGGATAACTATTAATTGTTCTTAACTTGGATCTTTGTTATGCCATGTTTCTGCTTTGGATGTAGCTTAAGCGTGCACAGGCTTACCTGTAAGTTATGTGTCATATTTTGGAAAGTTTTCCAGAGTCAATTCAATATTTCTATACTTTTGTCCTAGTCAAGATGTCGGAACAAAGGGTGCAATTAAGAACAATAAACCTTAGTGTTAATAATAATTACATTATGTAGGAACTGAATATCCTCGGGAACTAATATTATATAATAATTTAATTTGATGTGAATACTGAAATCTGATTGGCTGATCCGCCTGGAGCAACATTGGCTATACTTAATAACCTGCGTTGGTATTGTGATGTCACCAACATATTCATTTGCCAACAACAAATTAAAATCGAGGAATCATTAAATTTGTTGTAAAAATTAAATTGTAAGAAATATGTTAAATTTTTGAACAGGTTATACTTGTATAAACTGGTTTGGAACAGTTTACGCTTTTTATAAATGGCTTCTCGGTTCATTAAGCATAAACTACCCCAAACCATGTTATATCGTATAACCTGTTCAAAAATTGAACATATTCCTTAATTTTATTTAATAATAAAATCATAGATATCAAATTTAGTGCACAACGACATGTTTCTGGAATAACCTTCATCAGGTAAGATCAATATCGAAAGATTAGAAAGCCAAATAATTTTAAAATGTTTTGGGAGCAAAATCTGGGAGCAATAAAATCAAAGGGCCAGGATAGCCAAAATCTGGGAGCAATAAAACCAAAGGGCCAGGATAGCCAAAATCTGGGAGCAATACAAACAAAGTGCCAGGATAGCCAAAATCTGGGAGCACTAAAAACAAAGGGCCAGGATAGCCAAAATCTGGGAGCAATAAAAACAAAGGGCCAGGATAGCCAAAATCTGGGAGCAATAAAAACAAAGGGCCAGGATAGTCAAAATCTGGGAGCAATAAAAACAAAGGGCCAGGATAGCCAAAATCTGGGAGCAATAAAAACAAAGGGCCAGGATAGTCAAAATCTGGGAGCAATAAAAACAAAGGGCCAGGATAGTCAAAATCTGGGAGCAATAAAAACAAAGGGCCAGGATAGCCAAAATCTAGGAGCAATAAAACCAAAGGGCCAGGATAGCCAAAATCTTGGAGCAATAAAAACAAAGGGCCAGGATAGTCAAAATCTGGGAGCAATAAAAACAAAGGGCCAGGATAGTCAAAATCTGGGAGCAATAAAAACAAAGGGCCAGGATAGCCAAAATCTGGGAGCAATAAAAACAAAGGGCCAGGATAGCCAAAATCTGGGAGCAATAAAACCAAAGGGCCAGGATAGCCAAAATCTGGGAGCAATAAAACCAAAGGGCCAGGATAATCAAAATCAGCTAAGATCACCTAAACATTTCCTGTCCCTTTCCTCATTCATGACATCACCGGGTTTGTAACTAGATTCACACAATGGGTGCCAATAGTGGAGCAGGAACTGCTTACCCTTCCGGTGCACCTGAGTTCAACCCCGGTTTTTAGTGAGGTTCGTGTTACTCAATCTTTAGTTTTATGTGTATGTTTTGTAGATCTTTGTTTGTACTTTTCTTTTGGCCATTGTGTTGTCTGTTCTTCTTTGCTATATAGATTCTGGTTACCTCCCTTTGGTATCTTCAAACTCTTCTTGCATCACTCTGTCTATGGTATGTTTATTTCATATTTGTTTTATATTCTTATTAAAAAAAAATGGAACAAACGTTAAGATAAACAACTTTTTAAACAAATATTTATTCTTTAACCTTATATGTTTTGAAATGTCCATCATTTAGGATTAAAGTATAACAATGCAATATTGCTGGAATCAAATATTTATGTTATTTCAACCAATTGTAAATAAATTTCTCCTAGATGGAGGTTCTCCTGTCATGTTAGCATTCCCACGTGTACTGATGGGTGGTAGATTCCGAAAGGATGTACTGCTAAGTTGAGGTTGAGAACTCGGAAACTCCGAATGGCGACGTGCACTAAAAGAAGCACTACTGAGTGGAGCAGGAGCAGGATGACGGAAATTACTTGTATTCTCAGACTGACGACGAGTATTTAGTGGTGGGAGATTATTGAAGTTAAAAGATGAGGAAGTCTCAGTCGGTGATCCAGCAGTCGTCGGTGACATTGGTGTTGGTAGTTCAGCCACTTCAAAAGTTGGTCTCTGAAAACACAACAGATAAAATGATTGTAAAAATTGATATTGGTAATAGAGAGGAATGAGAAGGTCGTGATTTAAAAATACGATAGAAAAGGCCACACTTGTGGTTTTTTTATGAATTTTGCAAAGATGACAAAAAATGCAATAATAGATAATTGTATTAAACCTGTTTTACTTGTTAAATGTGTTAATGTCGACATTTAACACAAATACTTTTTCTAATAAAAATAACACACATTTAAACTAAAATAACTAAATGTTATATCAATGGACTTATTTGACTCTGTATTTGGTCTTTTCTGCCATTAGTGAAGCAGCAACTGATTACCCCTTTAGTATCTTCAATTTTTTTCCTAATCTATGTTATTTGTATTCATTTATGTATAGTTGTGTCCAACTCTATGTGTTTAACAGTAACACGACGGGTGTCACTAGTGGAGCTTGCACTGCTACCCAATCCAGAGCACCGGAGTTCATCACAAGTTTTACGTTGGGTTCGTGTTGCTCATTCTTTAGTTTTCTGTGTAGTGCTTTGTAGATTGTTGTTTTTCCTTTAGTCCATTTACTGTTGGTCATTGTATTGTCTGACTTAGGACTTCTGATTACCACTTAGGTGTTGGTCATTGTATTGTCTGACTTACGACTTCTGATTACCACTTAGGTGTTGGTCATTGTATTGTCTGACTTACGACTTCTGATTACCACTTAGATGTTGGTCATTGTATTGTCTGACTTACGACTTCTGATTACCACTTAGGTGTTGGTCATTGTATTGTCTGACTTACGACTTCTGATTACCACTTAGGTGTTGGTCATTGTATTGTCTGACTTACGTCTTCTGATTACCACTTAGGTGTTGGTCATTGTATTGTCTGACTTACGTCTTCTGATTACCACTTAGGTGTTGGTCATTGTATTGTCTGACTTACAACTTCTGATTACCACTGAGGTGTTGGTCATTGTATTGTCTGACTTACGTCTTCTGATTACCACTGAGGTGTTGGTCATTGTATTGTCTGACTTACGACTTCTGATTACCACTTAGGTGTTGGTCATTGTATTGTCTGACTTAGGACTTCTGATTACCACTTAGGTGTTGGTCATTGTATTGTCTGACTTACGACTTCTGATTACCACTTAGGTGTTGGTCATTGTATTGTCTGACTTACGACTTCTGATTACCACTTAGATGTTGGTCATTGTATTGTCTGACTTACGACTTCTGATTACCACTTAGGTGTTGGTCATTGTATTGTCTGACTTACGACTTCTGATTACCACTTAGGTGTTGGTCATTGTATTGTCTGACTTACGTCTTCTGATTACCACTTAGGTGTTGGTCATTGTATTGTCTGACTTACGTCTTCTAATTACCACTTAGGTGTTGGTCATTGTATTGTCTGACTTACAACTTCTGATTACCACTGAGGTGTTGGTCATTGTATTGTCTGACTTACGTCTTCTGATTACCACTGAGGTGTTGGTCATTGTATTGTCTGACTTACGACTTCTGATTACCACTGAGGTGTTGGTCATTGTATTGTCTGACTTACGACTTCTGATTACCACTTAGGTGTTGGTCATTGTATTGTCTGACTTACGACTTCTGATTACCACTTAGGTGTTGGTCATTGTATTGTCTGACTTACGACTTCTGATTACCACTTAGGTGTTGGTCATTGTATTGTCTGACTTACGACTTCTGATTACCACTTAGGTGTTGGTCATTGTATTGTCTGACTTACGACTTCTGATTACCACTTAGGTGTTGGTCATTGTATTGTCTGACTTACGACTTCTGATTACCACTTAGATGTTGGTCATTGTATTGTCTGACTTACGTCTTCTGATTACCACTTAGGTGTTGGTCATTGTATTGTCTGACTTACGACTTCTGATTACCACTTAGGTGTTGGTCATTGTATTGTCTGACTTACGTCTTCTGATTACCACTTAGGTGTTGGTCATTGTATTGTCTGACTTACGACTTCTGATTACCACTTAGGTGTTGGTCATTGTATTGTCTGACTTACGACTTCTGATTACCACTTAGGTGTTGGTCATTGTATTGTCTGACTTACGTCTTCTGATTACCACTTAGGTGTTGGTCATTGTATTGTCTGACTTACGACTTCTGATTACCACTTAGGTGTTGGTCATTGTATTGTCTGACTTACGACTTCTGATTACCACTTAGGTGTTGGTCATTGTATTGTCTGACTTACGTCTTCTGATTACCACTTAGGTGTTGGTCATTGTATTGTCTGACTTACGACTTCTGATTACCACTTAGGTGTTGGTCATTGTATTGTCTGACTTACGTCTTCTGATTACCACTTAGGTGTTGGTCATTGTATTGTCTGACTTACGACTTCTGATTACCACTTAGGTGTTGGTCATTGTATTGTCTGACTTACGACTTCTGATTACCACTTAGGTGTTGGTCATTGTATTGTCTGACTTACGACTTCTGATTACCACTTAGGTGTTGGTCATTGTATTGTCTGACTTACGACTTCTGATTACCACTTAGGTGTTGGTCATTGTATTGTCTGACTTACGACTTCTGATTACCACTTAGGTGTTGGTCATTGTATTGTCTGACTTACGACTTCTGATTACCACTTAGGTGTTGGTCATTGTATTGTCTGACTTACGACTTCTGATTACCACTTAGGTGTTGGTCATTGTATTGTCTGACTTACGACTTCTGATTACCACTTAGGTGTTGGTCATTGTATTGTCTGACTTACGACTTCTGATTACCACTTAGGTGTTGGTCATTGTATTGTCTGACTTACGACTTCTGATTACCACTTAGGTGTTGGTCATTGTATTGTCTGACTTACGACTTCTGATTACCACTTAGGTGTTGGTCATTGTATTGTCTGACTTACGATTTCTGATTACCACTTAGGTGTTGGTCATTGTATTGTCTGACTTACGACTTCTGATTACCACTTAGGTGTTGGTCATTGTATTGTCTGACTTACGTCTTCTGATTACCACTTAGGTGTTGGTCATTGTATTGTCTGACTTACGACTTCTGATTACCACTTAGGTGTTGGTCATTGTATTGTCTGACTTACGTCTTCTGATTACCACTTAGGTGTTGGTCATTGTATTGTCTGACTTACGACTTCTGATTACCACTTAGGTGTTGGTCATTGTATTGTCTGACTTACGACTTCTGATTACCACTTAGGTGTTGGTCATTGTATTGTCTGACTTACGACTTCTGATTACCACTTAGGTGTTGGTCATTGTATTGTCTGACTTACGACTTCTGATTACCACTGAGGTGTTGGTCATTGTATTGTCTGACTTACGACTTCTGATTACCACTTAGGTGTTGGTCATTGTATTGTCTGACTTACGACTTCTGATTACCACTTAGGTGTTGGTCATTGTATTGTCTGACTTACGACTTCTGATTACCACTTAGGTGTTGGTCATTGTATTGTCTGACTTACGACTTCTGATTACCACTTAGGTGTTGGTCATTGTATTGTCTGACTTACGACTTCTGATTACCACTTAGGTGTTGGTCATTGTATTGTCTGACTTACGACTTCTGATTACCACTTAGGTGTTGGTCATTGTATTGTCTGACTTACGACTTCTGATTACCACTTAGGTGTTGGTCATTGTATTGTCTGACTTACGACTTCTGATTACCACTTAGGTGTTGGTCATTGTATTGTCTGACTTACGTCTTCTGATTACCACTTAGGTGTTGGTCATTGTATTGTCTGACTTACGACTTCTGATTACCACTTAGGTGTTGGTCATTGTATTGTCTGACTTACGTCTTCTGATTACCACTTAGGTGTTGGTCATTGTATTGTCTGACTTACGTCTTCTGATTACCACTTAGGTGTTGGTCATTGTATTGTCTGACTTACGACTTCTGATTACCACTTAGGTGTTGGTCATTGTATTGTCTGACTTACGACTTCTGATTACCACTTAGGTGTTGGTCATTGTATTGTCTGACTTACGACTTCTGATTACCACTTAGGTGTTTGTCATTGTATTGTCTGACTTACGACTTCTGATTACCACTTAGGTGTTGGTCATTGTATTGTCTGACTTACGGCTTCTGATTACCACTTAGGTGTTGGTCATTGTATTGTCTGACTTACGACTTCTGATTACCACTTAGGTGTTGGTCATTGTATTGTCTGACTTACGACTTCTGATTACCACTTAGGTGTTGGTCATTGTATTGTCTGACTTACGACTTCTGATTACCACTTAGGTGTTGGTCATTGTATTGTCTGACTTACGACTTCTGATTACCACTTAGGTGTTGGTCATTGTATTGTCTGACTTACGACTTCTGTTTACCACTTAGGTGTTGGTCATTGTATTGTCTGACTTACGACTTCTGATTACCACTTAGGTGTTGGTCATTGTATTGTCTGACTTACGGCTTCTGATTACCACTTAGGTGTTGGTCATTGTATTGTCTGACTTACGACTTCTGATTACCACTTAGGTGTTGGTCATTGTATTGTCTGACTTACGACTTCTGATTACCACTTAGGTGTTGGTCATTGTATTGTCTGACTTACGACTTCTGATTACCACTTAGGTGTTGGTCATTGTATTGTCTGACTTACGACTTCTGATTACCACTTAGGTGTTGGTCATTGTTTTGTCTGACTTACGGCTTCTGATTACCACTTAGGTGTTGGTCATTGTATTGTCTGACTTACGACTTCTGATTACCACTTAGGTGTTGGTCATTGTATTGTCTGACTTACGACTTCTGATTACCACTTAGGTGTTGGTCATTGTATTGTCTGACTTACGGCTTCTGATTACCACTTAGGTGTTGGTCATTGCATTGTCTGACTTACGTCTTCTGATTACCACTTAGGTGTTGGTCATTGCATTGTCTGACTTACGTCTTCTGATTACCACTTAGGTGTTGGTCATTGTATTGTCTGTCCTTCGTCTTACGACTTCTGATTACCACTTAGGTGTTGGTCATTGTATTGTCTGTCCTTCGTCTTACGACTTCTGATTACCACTTAGGTGTTGGTCATTGTATTGTCTGACTTACGACTTCTGATTACCACTTAGGTGTTGGTCATTGTATTGTCTGACTTACGACTTCTGATTACCACTTAGGTGTTGGTCATTGTATTGTCTGACTTACGACTTCTGATTACCACTTAGGTGTTGGTCATTGTATTGTCTGACTTACGACTTCTGATTACCACTTAGGTGTTGGTCATTGTATTGTCTGACTTACGTCTTCTGATTACCACTTAGGTGTTGGTCATTGTATTGTCTGACTTACGACTTCTGATTACCACTGAGGTGTTGGTCATTGTATTGTCTGACTTACGTCTTCTGATTACCACTTAGGTGTTGGTCATTGTATTGTCTGACTTACGTCTTCTGATTACCACGTAGGTGTTGGTCATTGTATTGTCTGACTTACGACTTCTGATTACCACTTAGGTGTTGGTCATTGTATTGTCTGACTTACGACTTCTGATTACCACTTAGGTGTTGGTCATTGTATTGTCTGACTTACGACTTCTGATTACCACTTAGGTGTTGGTCATTGTATTGTCTGACTTACGACTTCTGATTACCACTTAGGTGTTGGTCATTGTATTGTCTGACTTACGGCTTCTGATTACCACTTAGGTGTTGGTCATTGTATTGTCTGACTTACGACTTCTGATTACCACTTAGGTGTTGGTCATTGTATTGTCTGACTTACGACTTCTGATTACCACTTAGGTGTTGGTCATTGTATTATCTGACTTACGACTTCTGATTACCACTTAGGTGTTGGTCATTGTATTGTCTGACTTACGACTTCTGATTACCACTTAGGTGTTGGTCATTGTATTGTCTGACTTACGACTTCTGATTACCACTTAGGTGTTGGTCATTGTATTGTCTGACTTACGTCTTCTGATTACCACTTAGGTGTTGGTCATTGTATTGTCTGACTTACGACTTCTGATTACCACTTAGGTGTTGGTCATTGTATTGTCTGACTTACGACTTCTGATTACCACTTAGGTGTTGGTCATTGCATTGTCTGACTTACGTCTTCTGATTACCACTTAGGTGTTGGTCATTGTATTGTCTGACTTACGACTTCTGATTACCACTTAGGTGTTGGTCATTGTATTGTCTGACTTACGACTTCTGATTACCACTTAGGTGTTGGTCATTGTATTGTCTGACTTACGACTTCTGATTACCACTTAGGTGTTGGTCATTGTATTGTCTGACTTACGACTTCTGATTACCACTTAGGTGTTGGTCATTGTATTGTCTGACTTACGACTTCTGATTACCACTTAGGTGTTGGTCATTGTATTGTCTGACTTACGACTTCTGATTACCACTTAGGTGTTGGTCATTGTATTGTCTGACTTACGGCTTCTGATTACCACTTAGGTGTTGGTCATTGCATTGTCTGACTTACGTCTTCTGATTACCACTTAGGTGTTGGTCATTGTATTGTCTGACTTACGACTTCTGATTACCACTTAGGTGTTGGTCATTGTATTGTCTGACTTACGACTTCTGATTACCACTTAGGTGTTGGTCATTGTATTGTCTGACTTACGACTTCTGATTACCACTTAGGTGTTGGTCATTGTATTGTCTGACTTACGACTTCTGATTACCACTTAGGTGTTGGTCATTGTATTGTCTGACTTACGACTTCTGATTACCACTTAGGTGTTGGTCATTGTATTGTCTGTCCTTTGACTTACGGCTTCTGATTACCACTTAGGTGTTGGTCATTGTATTGTCTGACTTACGACTTCTGATTACCACTTAGGTGTTGGTCATTGTATTGTCTGACTTACGACTTCTGATTACCACTTAGGTGTTGGTCATTGTATTGTCTGACTTACGTCTTCTGATTACCACTTAGGTGTTGGTCATTGTATTGTCTGACTTACGACTTCTGATTACCACTTAGGTGTTGGTCATTGTATTGTCTGACTTACGACTTCTGATTACCACTTAGGTGTTGGTCATTGTATTGTCTGACTTACGTCTTCTGATTACCACTTAGGTGTTGGTCATTGTATTGTCTGACTTACGACTTCTGATTACCACTTAGGTGTTGGTCATTGTATTGTCTGACTTACGACTTCTGATTACCACTTAGGTGTTGGTCATTGTATTGTCTGACTTACGACTTCTGTTTACCACTTAGGTGTTGGTCATTGTATTGTCTGACTTACGACTTCTGATTACCACTTAGGTGTTGGTCATTGTATTGTCTGACTTACGGCTTCTGATTACCACTTAGGTGTTGATCATTGTATTGTCTGACTTACGACTTCTGATTACCACTTAGGTGTTGGTCATTGTATTGTCTGACTTACGACTTCTGATTACCACTTAGGTGTTGGTCATTGTATTGTCTGACTTACGACTTCTGATTACCACTTAGGTGTTGGTCATTGTATTGTCTGACTTACGTCTTCTGATTACCACTTAGGTGTTGGTCATTGTATTGTCTGACTTACGACTTCTGATTACCACTTAGGTGTTGGTCATTGTATTGTCTGACTTACGGCTTCTGATTACCACTTAGGTGTTGGTCATTGTATTGTCTGACTTACGACTTCTGATTACCACTTAGGTGTTGGTCATTGTATTGTCTGACTTACGACTTCTGATTACCACTTAGGTGTTGGTCATTGTATTGTCTGACTTACGGCTTCTGATTACCACTTAGGTGTTGGTCATTGCATTGTCTGACTTACGTCTTCTGATTACCACTTAGGTGTTGGTCATTGCATTGTCTGACTTACGTCTTCTGATTACCACTTAGGTGTTGGTCATTGTATTGTCTGTCCTTCGTCTTACGACTTCTGATTACCACTTAGGTGTTGGTCATTGTATTGTCTGTCCTTCGTCTTACGACTTCTGATTACCACTTAGGTGTTGGTCATCGTATTGTCTGTCCTTTGACTTACGACTTCTGATTACCACTTAGGTGTTGGTCATTGTATTGTCTGTCCTTTGACTTACGACTTCTGATTACCACTTAGGTGTTGGTCATCGTATTGTCTGTCCGTCTTACGACTTCTGATTACCACTTACAGTACACTCCAAGTGTATCAACGATCATACTCTCAGGTCCGACATATTCCTCCCAAAATGTCCGACAAATGTCCGACAAATTTGAGAGTCAACACTCTCTAAGTCCGACTATTTGGTCGGACGTGAGAGTGGATATTAAAAGATTTTTTTTTACATTTCTCGAGGTGAATATATCAAACATTTGTGATCGATGCGTATTTGTAAGCGTACTTTCTTTCCGGTGTGTAGAATGTGCGGGTACGTAAATACCCTAGTGTATTTTTACCTTGCACCATATTCGCGCCAGTAAAGGTAGCTCCAAGGTCAATATTTGTCAAGCTCGGGCACAACAGTCGTTCGATGCATAGGAGCACCTCATAATCAAAGAATTGTACAATAATTTCGAGTTACACCGTTTGTGTTTCTTTAATCTGTTTAATTTTAATAGATCTTTCTAGTACATTTAAATTTTACGATTACAATCGGAATGCTAGAAATATCGTAACTTTTCCGAAATCTAAACTTTAAAATTATATACGCCGAGTCCAGCCTGGCTTGGATTTCTCGAAAAAAGTTTTCTTAACAAACCAAATTAAATTTGAGTAAAAACTCGACTTAAGTTTGCGTTTTGACTTTGTTTGTTTGGAGAAATCAGTGACGATGTAAAAAAAATAATCTGTTGTCACTTAAAACAGAGTCATTGAGGCCGGTACGGCTGTGTACATGAATGAATAAGAGATAATTCTTTCGGAGTGTGATATCCATATAAAGGTGAAATAACGGATGCAAAAATCACCGGCTAAAGTTACACAATATTCCGTTTACAAATATTTCAAGTCCCTATACTTGTTCATCTGTGACGGCAATATGTGTATTGGACTAGGTATTACAGCCAGCTTGATATGAATTAATTAGCTCAGGTTACAGGTGTCAATAATGGAAGGAACATCTTGTTGACACAAATTTTCAGGTGCCAGGGGGAGAACAATTATAATTAATTCTATTTAATGTTGTTGTTTTTTATTACTATTTGTTTGTAGGTACATTTGCAATCATTGAAGTAAATTTAAATTGAGAGTCAACACTCTAAGTGCGACAATTTGGTCGGACGTGAGAGTGGATATTTAAAGATTTTTTTTACATTTCTCGAGGTGAACATGTCAAACATTTTGTGATCGATGCATATTTGTAAGCGTACTTTCTTTCCGGTATGTAGAATGTCCGGTTACGTAAATACCCTAGTGTATTTCTACCTTGCACCATATTCGCGCCAGGAAGGGTAGCTCAAAGGTCAATATATAACTGAAATATTGTTGAAAAGTGACGTTTAAACACCCATAGCCTCATATAAATTATTGCAATAAAATATTGATTAAGTAACGAAATTGATATAAATTATTTTCCAGTATATTTAGTATAAAAAGCTTGTTCTACACGTTCACTGTGAGATGTATTGCAACCGCCATTTTTTACTACAATCACGTGCGCATCCTCGTGTTTGATGGAAAGCTATAGCTATATTTAGATATTTTGTGATAATAATTTTATATTGTAAATCGATCCACCCTGTGATTTTTTTCAACAAGATACATTTTTTATAGTATATATTTTATTATAAAATACAATATTGAACTGATTTTCGATAACACTTCAATCATTGAATATTGATTTTTTCGGATGTTGAATATTTTATCCCCAGAATTGCACCCCCTGTTAGTATACTTTTATTGCTTTATTTTAAAAAAAAATAACACCAAGAACATCGATGATACGAGTCTTCTTATTCAGAAATAAACCTACAGCAAAATAAAGGCATACATTTTTTGTACTGTGAACAAAATCGTCATTTTTATCTAGATTTATCGTCCGAAAAATACGGTACTCCTCTACTATACTAATTTGGATTAGGTGATGGGAATTAGGTGCCATCATCAAAATAAAGATTAAAAAATGTATTTCATGATAATGATGGCTGATTAAAATTGTTTGTCATGCATTAGCTGTCAGTTGTAATATACAGGATGTAACCAATATACAGGAAGGGGCGATACTGAACAGAGTCGACTAGAGTCTACTAATTAAATAACGCAAAATAAACATGTAAAAGTATTGCATTACTTTGTAGATGATATTAAATGACTTAAATGATATTCATTAGATAATTTTATTGATGTTTTACTTCTCACGGAGTGAAAATATACAAGAAAAATCGGCGCGATTTACTTCCGGTTTACCAAAAAAAAAAGACAAGTAACTTTTAAGTCCTTTTCGACTGAGATATGAAATATAATGTTTGTCAATAACTCATAAGTGGTATTTGAGTATTAAATCATATTTTTAAAGCATATGCATGTTGAAATTTAGGTCATATTCATGTTTGTCAAAGCAAAATAAAAGTGCTTCTAAATTTAAAATCAATATCGGTCTAGGACATGAAAATGCTTGACGTATCTGAAGTTCACAAAAATGAACGTATGAGATGATGATAAATACAATACAAAATCAATGTATGGATTGATTGAATTAATGGTATGATATGACTTGGATATTTTATGTCAGGCATAATGTGACACTTGAATAAACAAATTTATCACTGCAAAATAAGATATGGGAAAAAAAATGCTCATGTTAGACTATCATTCTGTACAGTGTTCGTAATTTTGAGATATAGTTTTTATTGGAAATAACATCGATTGATTGATTGAGAATATGATGCCAATGGTAGAAGTTATATGATAAATTAAACATTGAAGCAGAATCATTTCATAAATTACAGTGTATTTAAAAAAGGACTACAGAATGTTAGAGCCCCCACGCCACGTCAAGGCCATGAGCAATGTGGGGTAGGCCCTCCCTTTCCCTTATTTGAAAAAAAAATGTTTTATTCTTTAGCTTTATAGAAGAAATTAAGTTTAATACATGGGGACTTTTTAACCTACCATAGACGAGGCAAACAGGGGTGTCGTAGCCGAGGCTTGAAAGCGAACTGCTCCAAATTGGGAAGCAACCTGTTAGACAGGTAGGGTATGTCATATGAGTGGGTCAGCTCGTCGCGAATCTCGTCGAACGTGACCTGGTCTTCTGAAGCCAGAATACCACTCTCCCCAAATAGCTTAGTGATAATCTTGGTAACCTCTGGCTGAGGTAGTGACTTACCAAGATTAACAATAGCGTTGTCCTTTAAGTGCTTCGCACAAAGGACACACGTTGCATTGGGAAACGATAAGTTAACTGCAGCAAACTCCTCATCTGACCCGAATATAAGATTCGTCTGGTCAATATCGGCCAACTTGGCCTGAAGATGGGAGGTAAACTTATGGTAGGAATCCATATTCCCATCCCAATGCAACAGCATGGGGCCTAACATGACAGGGGGCATAGACGTCTGCTTACTCTCCAAATTAACATTTGGGAAGCAGAGGGGGGTCAAAAAACACGAACTTAGATTAAAAGTTCGGTCTATGCCAATAACTGTACCTGATGCAATTGCAGATTTAAGCATGGCCATCTGCAAATCAGTATACAGAATGATACTAGGTGGCTTAGATGAACAAGTCGTGATGACTTCCCTAATAAAGGGACTGTTCTGAAACATGTTCAGGACAGAAAGAACGTCATCAGCCACATTCAAACGGTGTGTGCTCTCGGGTCGGTCTTTCTTATGCTGATAATATCTAGCATTTTGAGCAACACGGTTTGATATAATGTCATCAGGAGTAGCCGTGCTAACGTCTCCTGATCTCCCTTGGAGCCTTACCGTGTTGAATCCCATCACGGAGAATGGACTTTTGATGGGAAGTCAAGCTACGGTAAGGGACTGTAGTACATGTATGCTGGGCATTGCCGTGTACTACACTAGGGACATACTCCCCAATATACTCTACAATTGCAGTGGCTATCACAGGTTCGGAATTAAACCACGTTACCCGCTTCTTATAAGTAAAATTGCGGGTTGATATGGAGTATTTGCGATAAGCAACTACAATAGTAGAGGAGTCTGGCTGAAGATCTTAGGGAACAAAGTTACCCTTAGACATTTTGCCATAAATGCCGGCCCGGTAAGTAACGAAATGCAGTGAATTCTGAGCAGACCTGATGAAATATGCAGGCTTAGTAGAATTACCACCCTGTCGCCAAGCACCACAGTCGTCAGGATATTCACTGCATTTCTTCAACAGGCGATGCTGCCTGTTGATGGTGTCGTCAATAACAAAATATACATTTTACTTAAAAACGTAGTGACAGAATTTGTCGATGGGTTCTTAAAAGGATGCACCACTTCCATCGACAAATTGGTAATATCCCTGTCACTCACGTTTTGCTCTTGAAAAGAGCCATCGACATCACTTGATACATGTGATTTGGAGTCGGAATCAAGATGAAATTCCATCACATGATCAGACTGATGGCAGTCTGATTCAGTTTCAGGCAACTGAACAAATGAGTCAATAGGGGCTTCTTCTGAAACATGAGATGTGGACTCAGAACAGAGCTCCAGATAATTTTCAAGTCCAAAGGGTATTTACCCACTAGTTTTGAAAATGATGCGTATTTGCATATTTCCTTTGCACTGTTGTACTCTCTACTTCAGAAAAGATTGGTACATGTACACTTTTAAAATTATGTTGGACACAAGTGTTATTCAATAAACACAGGATGCAAATGAAATGTATATCTCTGTTTAATTTGACACGATTGTGTCATGTTTATTAATAAAATGTTGTAAATATTTTGTTTTTTGCTCGTCGACTCCGACAGTGTTCTTAACTAAACCGCATTTATTTGTAATATTGACCGCGATTGGATAATTCATCCTAAACATCCAATCAGATCTCTTTTGACATCGATGCTTAGAAAGGCAAACATTCGGTACCCCTCGGATGTATACACTTTCTCTTTCGAAAAGTATAAAGAGAAGTAATTACGGGGAATTTCTCAAAGTCAAAAATGTATTGTTTATGTACACGATGTATTATCGTCAACAGCGTACAAGTACGCTCCGAATTTGGAAAGTTTGCTTACACAGCAATATGTATGCGTAAATGTACACTCTGATCTGATAATACATGCGTTTTTACTCGTTTTCATTGCGTAAAAAACGCAAATACGCAGCTTATCTGGAGCTCTGCTCAGAATCAATAATAGATTCCATCACATGTTCAGACTCAATAGAGTTTGATTCAGTTTGGCAAGACTGAACAAAAGAAGCAATTGTAGCCTTCAGTACGGGTTCACTGATATCAGAGTAGTTGATTGTAGTGTCTGGGTCAACTGAAGGTACACTAAATGACTTGGCAGGTGTGGAAGTAAATTCCTCCTTGCCTAAGGGTGGGAATTGTTCGTAGTCATCAATATTGATGGTCGAACATTCCACCGTATGGGGTATAAGGGGAACAAAATGACACGGTTTCCAGAATGAGCTTATGGTGTTACCACCGGACCACATAATAGTGATATCATGTCTGGATCTTGACCCACGGGGCTTGAATGTGGTGTTCAAGATCTTGATGTTCATATCAGCAGGGCCATTGACAACAGGATACACAGACTTGATAGGCTTGCCAATAACAGTACTGGCAGCATGCATGGTCCATGTGCATGAATAGCTACCAATCTGTGCACATTGTCGAATGGCACTGGCAAGAGGTGGACTAATGTCCGGTATGAAAGATTTGACATGTATACGCTCATAGAATCTGCATTGTCAAATAATTCAAAGAATGTCTTCAGTCTGATCTCAGATGAAGCATTCTCATGGCCAAATAATACCAAGGAGATGGCATTGAAAAGACAATTACCATCTCCCCTGACTACCATCGGTGTAGAGTCAGACCACTGTTGACCAAGCAACTGTGTGGCTATCTGGTCCTGTACCAAACCGGTATAGGTACAGGAATCAGATGACACAACTTTCGGCTCATATCTTAGAAAGATACTTTCGAGACGCACAGCATCGTCAAACAAATCTTGACTAGCTGCTGACAAGCGCTGTAAGGCATTGTCAAAGCTGTAAATCGATTCATGCCCGTAAAGACAACGATAACAAATGTAAGACAATGATGTCTTCTTCAGGAAGAGAAACTCCTGGTTTGATATGTTCTCGCATGTGTAATGCAGCCATCGGTTGCATATATCACATGCAATAGCTCTGCCGTCAGAGCAATCGGTGTGACATACACCGCATGGATAACAATCCATGATAAATAAAAAGGAACAAAACGTCAATCGTCTGATGTCAATTTAACAGAAAGAGCACTATAAAATAAAAATATCGTAAACTATATATTACACAAAAGTATGAGCACTAAATAAGGGTTCTAAATTTATCCAGAAAATATATTAAGCACTAAATCAATACATTATCGATTTTGATTTGAATTAATTAAAAGCGATGTTGTTTTCTTTGATTGTTACTAGCTTACATGGTGACCACTTTTAACGTACACTTATGAGACAATTTATGTTAGACAAATTAATTAAATTGTTTCATTGATATTGTTGTATGAAGCAAGGATTTATAAATACAAATACAAGTTTCTTTATATGAGTTTCAGTCAATATTGTAAATTATTAGGATATTTATAAAAAAAAAAACAAAAAAAAACAACAACAACAATTAAATATAAATCGTCTTCATCCTATCCTCAACTATTTCCTGTCCGTCCCGGAATGGCACAGGTTTTTATTAGACAAGGGTGTCGCCATTTTGGATTTACCGATGATTTTGTTACCAAACGAAATAATAAATAAATACATGCAAAATATGAAAAATTAAGTCTCTGTATGTACATATTTATTATTTTATATGATAATAAATAAAAATCAAAACTATTTAACACCCATCTTACTACACAATGATGTGTAGACTTTTCAACAACACTCCATCCATATTTGACGTCTCTAACACACAGTCGTACAGCTCAATGACAAATAAATAGTTAAAAGTTCAGACCAGAAAAAGCTGAAAATCACTGTATTGTGTAATATAAACCTTTATTCATAACAAAAAAGGATTTTTTTTTATTGAGTTCTTAAAAGTATTGAGTATAAAAGTTACTTGTCTCTATTTTGGTAAACCGGAAGTAAATCGCGCCGATCTTTCTTGTATATTTTCACAGTGAGAAGTAAAACATCAATAGAATTAACTTATAAATATCATTTAAGTCATTTAATATCATCTACAAAGTAATGCAATACTTTTACATGTTTATTTTGCGTTATTTAATTAGTAGACTCTAGTCGACTCTAATCGACTCTGTTCAGTATCACCGACAGGAAGAGCCCCTACTGTGAAGCGATTCAATGAAAATAACAACCTGACCATTGTTAAATAAGAATAAGAATTAGATAAGAAATTAAAATTTATAAAAGGCAAGGATTTATATAATTAACACATTAAGTCATATTTCATTTATTTAGCTTGGGTCAGTTATCAATTAAAAAGACAAAAATGGTTTTAAAAAAAAATCTGTCTAATAAGTATTTACCTAAATAACGATATCATGACGTATAATAATTTCTCACCGTAAATGTATTTATTTTATTAAGATATTTATACATAAGAAAAAAGATATAAATTTATTTTTTAAGTACAAATAAATTGGAAGACGGCTTGAAAATCGAAAACGCAGAATAGTTATCTATGTTTATAAGTCTTAGTAAAAAGAGTCTTGAGCAACGTTTTTTTTCACACCTGTGATAGGTGTATTTGTATATCATGAATGCACGATGCGACAACATGCTGAGATGGGTGATGTTTTGACAGGTAAACTGTAAAAAAAACCCGTAGAATACACTAATAAAATATTATTTCACCTATATCAGAACTCCGCAGACTGCCAATTTTCAAGAAAAAAAAACGGGATTTACGGATTTATGACCCATTCGCCATAAACAAAATAAAACTTAAATTTTACTGATTAATTTTAATCCAAATTTGCCTTTAATGAAATAAATGCATAAATTATAATTATTTACCCGGGTTCGTTCGCCCTACATTTGGCAAACACGTAAAAGAGCAAACGCACCCGATATCGTAAACCGGCAACTGTCTGCAACAAGTGAAAGGGCCTTGGCATCGATTGTCGCGAGTACATAGGGACATATTAATATCCACTTCTAGTGCACTTAAAACATGGGTACTGCATGTTAATACATTTTATTCATGGATATTATTGTATATTTATCGCCCGTGACAGCCGTTAACATATCTATACTTTCCGTACTGTATATCACTCATTTACTTCAGCTTTACTAAGATACGCATGTTTCTTTATGCACAAATTTATTGGTTAGCAGAATTTGGGGACGTTTCCTGTTTACAGTTTAACTATCTAAGAGTGGAGACTCTCACTCCGACCTGGGAGGATTTGGTCGGACATTTGTCGGACAATTTGGTCGGACATTTGTCGGACAATTTGGTCGGACATTTGTCGGACAATTTTAAGAGTGAAGTCCGACAAAACTCTGTGTCCGACCTGAGTGTTTGATCGTTGATACACTTGGAGGGATCTGTAGGTGTTGGTCATTGTATTGTCTGTCCTTTGACTTACGACTTCTGATTACCACTTAGGTGTTGGTCATTGTATTGTCTGTCCTTTGACTTACGACTTCTGATTACCACTTAGGTGTTGGTCATTGTATTGTCTGTCCTTTGACTTACGACTTCTGATTACCACTTAGGTGTTGGTCATTGTATTGTCTGTCTTACGTCTTCTGATTACCACTTAGGTGTTGGTCATCGTATTGTCTGTCCTTCGTCATACGACTTCTGATTACCACTTAGGTGTTGGTCATTGTATTGTCTGTCCTTCGACTTACGACTTCTGATTACCACTTAGGAGTTGGTCATCGTATTGTCTGTCCTTTGACTTACGACTTCTGATTACCACTTAGGTGTTGGTCATTGCATTGTCTGACTTACGACTTCTGATTACCACTTAGGAGTTGGTCATCGTATTGTCTGTCCTTTGACTTACGACTTCTGATTACCACTTAGGTGTTGGTCATTGTATTGTCTGTCCTTTGACTTACGACTTCTGATTACCACTTAGGTGTTGGTCATTGTATTGTCTGTCCTTTGACTTACGACTTCTGATTACCACTTAGGTGTTGGTCATTGTATTGTCTGTCTTACGTCTTCTGATGACCACTTAGGTGTTGGTCATTGTATTGTCTGTCCTTCGACTTACGGTTTCTGATTACCACTTGGGTGTTGGTCATCGTATTGTCTGTCCTTCGTCATACGACTTCTGATTACCACTTAGGTGTTGGTCATTGTATTGTCTGTCCTTCGACTTACGACTTCTGATTACCACTTAGGAGTTGGTCATCGTATTGTCTGTCCTTTGAATTACGACTTCTGATTACCACTTAGGTGTTGGTCATTGCATTGTCTGACTTACGACTTCTGATTACCACTTAGGTGTTGGTCATCGTATTATCTGACTTACGACTTCTGATTACCACTTAGGTGTTGGTCATCGTATTGTCTGTCCTTCGTCTTACGACTTCTGATTACCACTTGGGTGTTGGTCATTGTATTGTCTGACTTACGTCTTCTGATTACCACTTAGGTGTTGGTCATTGCATTGTCTGACTTACGTCTTCTGATTACCACTTAGGTGTTGGTCATTGTATTGTCTGTCCTTCGTCTTACGACTTCTGATTACCACTTGGGTGTTGGTCATTGTATTGTCTGTCCTTTGACTTACGACTTCTGATTACCACTTAGGTGTTGGTCATTGTATTGTCTGTCCTTTGACTTACGACTTCTGATTACCACTTAGGTGTTGGTCATTGTATTGTCTGACTTACGACTTCTGTTTACCACTTAGGTGTTGGTCATTGTATTGTCTGTCTTACGACTTCTGATTACCACTTATGTGTTGGTCATTGTATTGTCTGACTTACGACTTCTGATTACCACTTAGGTGTTGGTCATTGCATTGTCTTACTTACGACTTCTGATTACCACTTAGGTGTTGGTCATTGTATTGTCTGTCCTTCGTCTTACGACTTCTGATTACCACTTGGGTGTTGGTCATTGTATTGTCTGTCCTTTGACTTACGACTTCTGATTACCACTTAGGTGTTGGTCATTGTATTGTCTGTCCTTTGACTTACGACTTCTGATTACCACTTAGGTGTTGGTCATTGTATTGTCTGTCCTTCGACTTACGACTTCTGATTACCACTTAGGTGTTGGTCATTGTATTGTCTGTCTTACGACTTCTGATTACCACTTAGGTGTTGGTCATTGTATTGTCTTACTTACGACTTCTGATTACCACTTATGTGTTGGTCATTGTATTCTCTGTCCTTCGTCTTACGACTTCTGATTACCACTTAAGTGTTGGTCATTGTATTGTCTGTCTTAGGACTTCTGATTACCACTTAGGTGTTGGTCATTGTATTGTCTGTCTTGGGACTTCTGATTACCACTTAGGTGTTGGTCATTGTATTGTCTGTCCTTTGACTTACGACTTCTGATTACCACTTAGGTGTTGGTCATTGCATTGTCTGTCTTAGGACTTCTGATTACCACTTAGGTGTCATGAATGGATTGGAAAGCCAATACTCTTATTTTCTAAAATCAATTAAAATATATTTTCACTTACGCTCTTGAAATTATCATATCGAGGCGATTGTTGGAAACCGGCGTCAGAAGGTGACCTTGAACTCTTCATCTCATAATCAGCATCGTCATTACCCATCGTCACCAGTTTATCTGTACTACGTGAGTGTGACGTAACAAATAGATCTGACAGATCAGGACCTGAAGGTGATGAGCCCAACACACCAGAGTTGTAGTTATATGAATTAAATCCGTCAACTTCTGTACCTGTCAGGCTGGCAATCTACATATACAACAAAAAAATAAAAGTGTTTTTTTAGCAACAAATATTAAACTTTGTTGTATCAGAGCTGGACTAAAATGTATTTTGATTTCATTGATCAGACGTAAATTAGACGGTTACAACAAATATCTACCGAAAGAAACCGGTTAAGTATCCATTATTATCCTAAATTCCTTACACCTTCTTTAAACTTTCTTTTTCATAAAACAATAAAACATTCTCTTCGGAATAAGACAAGTATATTCCGCCTTGTGTGTATTGTCATAGCTATGTAGATATTTGATTGGTTGATACTGTCTCACGTTTTATTCTATAGTTACTACGGAAATACGTTTTCTTGACAAGTCACATTAATAATAACTAGAGGCCCAGTGGGCTGAGCCTGTGTCGCTCACTTGTTATTGTTTTGATGAAACTTTATACAGAACCTTCCATAGGTGCTTCCTACCAAATTTCAATTAAGTTGGCCAAATGTGTTTAGAGAAGACTTTTTTAATTGGCCAATTGCAAACAAGAACTGCCTATGGCGGCCATATTAGTTGTATGATCGGCAGGAAATATGGCAATTTTGTACAGGATCTCTCGTACATCATTCATACAAAGTAACAGTGCATTGCTCCTCTTGTTTCAGAGGAGAAGATTTTTTTACTTTTCTTTCAGAAACAAGAATTGCCATGGCGACAAATTTGTGTCCACTCGTGATGAAATGAGGAAGTCTTATAGAGAAACTTCCATAGATGCTTCCTATCAAGTTTCGACTCATTTGGATAAGCAGTTTCAGAAGAGATGAATTTTTTAAAGAAATTGACCAATCAGAAACAAGAATTGCCTATGCGGCGACCATGTTTGTTAACGGATCGTGACGAAATGAGCAATCTTTATAAATAACCCTCTAGATGCTTCATGCCAAGTTTCGGTCCATTTGGCCAAGCGGTTTCAGAATTGATTTTTAGAAATTGACCAACCAGAAACAAATATCGCCTATAGCGGCCACTCTTGTTAACAGATCGGAACTATATGAGCAGTTTTAATAGAGGACTTCAGTGGTTTCAGAGGAGAAGAGTCAAATGTGAAAAAATTACAGACGACGAACAACGGACGTCAAGTGATGTCAAAAGCTCAGATGGCCCTTCAACCAGATGAGCTAATAATAATAATAATAATAATAATGTTTTTTTTAATATTAAGGTCATTTTCGACAGAATCGGACTGGAACTCACCGATTTCTCAATATAAAACTGATATTCACCAGTCTTAGCAAAAAATCGGTGAATATCACAATTAATTAAATAACCACGTGATAAGGATTGAACCTAATGAAATTACTAAATATTTAAGAAAATTATTTATTTACCTGCGTTGTCCTAACATGGTATGGGAAATTCTTATTGGCCGCTTGTGGTCGAGTTAAAATCTAAAATAAAGTCATTGAAATACATGTAATAATCTTGACAGTCTATAAATATACATACAATAATTTCGACAGTCTATAATTTGACTTTCAGAATAACAATACAATGACTGTTTCAAAGTCATCTCTATGAACCTCTTTGTGATAACTTTATATTGATATTAGTTATGTCTAAAGGAGAGGTATCAGATATCACCAATGAAAATGATGGTTAAATAGTTCTGAATATTTGTTTAGTTTGACCTCATAATATACATAACAATTTATTAGTTGAAAATATACACTGGTTTCCTTGTCTCATGTAAAAACATTACATCAGTGAACAAGTCTAAAACTTGCAAATAGCAGTCATCAACAGCTGTTAATGAATTATGTGACAGTTTAAGTCATTAAGATGTTTTTTGTGTGATCCTTTACTGTTTTGTGTGTGGATTGTATTTTACCCTAGCCATTTCTCCAACTTGAACTCACAATGTTATTATACCCCCCGCAAACAAAGTTTGGGGAGGGGGTATATAGGAATCACCCTGTCCTTCCGTCCGTTCGTCCGTCTGTCCGTCCGTCCATGTACCTTGTAAGCGCAACTCCTCCTAAACCGCTTATTGGATTTTTATGAAACTTTACACATTTGTAGTACACTACCTGCAGATGTGCATGAAGGAATATGGTTGCTGTCCAAAATTTAAAAGGGGAGATAATTCAACTTATACTTTCACGAAAAGGGGGGGGCATGTACCTTGTAAGCGCAACTCCTACTAAACTGCTTATTGAATTTTTATGAAACTTTACACAGTTGTAGTACACTTCCTGCAGATGTGCATGAAGGAATGCCGGTGCTGTCTAAAATGTAGAAGGGGAGATAACTCAACTTATACTTTCACGAAAAGTATACCTTGTAAGCGCAACTCCTCCTAAACGGCTAATTGGAGTTTTGTGAAACTTTACACAGTTGTAGTACACTACCTGCAGATGTGCATGAAGGAATATGGTTGCTGTCCAAAATTTAAAAGGGGAGTTAATTCAACTTATACTTTCACGAAAAGGGGGGGGGGGGGCATGTACCTTGTAAGCGCAACTCCTACTAAACTCTTTATTGAATTTTTATAAAACTTTACACATTTGTAGTACACAACCTGCAGATGGGCATGAAGGAATACCGTTGCTGTCTAAAATTTAGAAGGGGAGATAATTCAACTTATACTTTCACGAAAAGGGGGGTCGTGTACCTTGTAAGCGCAACTCCTCCTAAACGGCTTATTGGATTTTTGTGAGGCTTTACACAGTTGTAGTACACTACCTGCAGATGTGCATGAAGAAATATGGTCGCTATCCAAAATTTGGAAGGGGGGATAATTCAACTTGTACTTTCACGAAAAGAAGGAGGGCATGTACCTTGTAAGCGCAACTCCTCCTAAACAGCTTATTGGATTTTTATGAAACTTTACACAGTTGTAATACACTACCTGCAGATGTGCATGAAGGAATATGGTTGATGTCCAAAATTTGGAAGGGGAGATCATTTAACTTATACTCTGAAATACGTTCTGTATGGAGAGATGGGCTTTTAAGCGCAACCCCTCCTAAACGGCTCATTGGATTTAAATGTAACTTTACACAGTTGTAATACACTGCCTGCAGATGTGCATGAAGGAATATGGTTCCTGTCAAAAATTTGGAAGGTGATGTAAGCTAATTTTGAATCAATAACATTTGATGTGACCTATATCCTCTTGTAAAAAAGTTAGGAAATGTTGTAATCCTCATGTATACTGATGAAACCGTATTGGTTTTAAACAATCCCACTTTGTTGAAGACCTTGTGGCGACCCCTAGATGTATGTTCTTGGTTAGTTTATTTTGGAGATGGGATGTTGTCTCCTTGACTTAACTCCATATCCGTTCATTTTTCATAGGTAACTTGCTAATATACCTGTATTCCAAAGTTTGAACATCATAGTATTGCAAGCGGGGGATATCACTCAGTGAGGTCACTCACAGTTCTAGTTATATATCTGTTTATTTGTGCTTTTAGGAATGTGTGTAATAAATATTATTACTATCTTATTCTGCCATTATTACAGGTATTTTTATATCATAAGATTATTGTCTGTTATATGAAATATTAATAATTATGGTCAAGCATAAGGAATTAAATTTAATATAAATAGTATATTAGTTGTGTTATGTTAATGTACTGGGAAAATAACACACAAATAAACAACAGTTATAGTGAAGCTAAACACATAACAGATGAGTGAACAGGAAATGTTAAGATGGCAACAAGTATAATTAAAAATCTTCAGCATGAGTCTTACCAAAAAGAAGAGATGTGCACAAATAATACAGAACAATTCTACCCCATGCACAGTTTTCTCTCTCATCCACTGAGGAATTGCAAACATGGCCACTAAGATTACTATAGGTTTAGCCCAAAACCTACCAAAATAAAACATGGTCACTAAGATTACTATAGGTTTAGCCCAAAACCTACCAATATAAAACATGGTCACTAAGATTACTATAGGTTTAACCCAAAACCTACCAAAAACATGGTCACTAAGATTACTATAGGTTTAACCCAAAACCTACCAACAAACATGGCCACTAAGATTACTATAGGTTTAACCCAAAACCTACCAAAAACATGGTCACTAAGATTACTATAGGTTTAGCCCAAAACCTACCAAAAGAAAATATGGTCACTAAGATTACTATAGGTTTAACCCAAAACCTACCAAAATAAAACATGGCCACTAAGATTACTATAGGTTTAACCCAAAACCTACCCAAATAAAACATGGTCACTAAGATTACTATAGGTTTAACCCAAAACCTACCAAAATAAAACATGGCCACTAAGATTACTATAGGTTTAACTCAAAACCTAACAAAATAAAACATGGTCACTAAGATTACTATAGGTTTAACCCAAAACCTACCAAAAACATGGTCACTAAGATTACTATAGGTTTAACCCAAAACCTACCAAAAAAACATGGCCACTAAGATTACTATAGGTTTAACCCAAAACCTACCCAAAAAAACATGGCCACTAAGATTACTATAGGTTTAACCCAAAACTTACCAAAAACATGGTCACTAAGATTACTATAGGTTTAACCCAAAACCTACCAAAAAACATGGCCACTAAGATTACTATAGGTTTAACCCAAAACCTACCCAAAAAAACATGGCCACTAAGATTACTATAGGTTTAACCCAAAACTTACCAAAAACATGGCCACTAAGATTACTATAGGTTTAACCCAAAACTTACCAAAAACATGGTCACTAAGATTACTATAGGTTTAACCCAAAACCTACCAAAATAAAACATGGCCACTAAGATTACTATAGGTTTAACTCAAAACCTACCAAAATAAAACATGGTCACTAAGATTACTATAGGTTTAACCCAAAACCTACCAAAAACATGGTCACTAAGATTACTATAGGTTTAACCCAAAACCTACCAAAAAACATGGCCACTAAGATTACTATAGGTTTAACCCAAAACCTACCCAAAAAAACATGGCCACTAAGATCACTATAGGTTTAACCCAAAACCTACCAAAAACATGGTCACTAAGATTACTATAGGTTTAGCCCAAAACCTACCACAAAACATGGTCACTAAGATTACTATAGGTTTAACCCAAAACCTACAAAAAAAAATGGCCACTAAGATTACTATAGGTTTAACCCAAAACCTACCCAAAAAAACATGGCCACTAAAATTACTATAGGTTTAACCCAAAACCTACCAAAAACATGGTCACTAAGATTAGTATAGGTTTAACCCAAAATCTACCAAAATAAAACATGGTCACTAAGATTACTATAGGTTTAACCCAAAACCTACCAAAAACATGGTCACTAAGATTACTATAGGTTTAACCCAAAACCTACCAAAAAACATGGCCACTAAGATTACTATAGGTTTAACCCAAAACCTACCAAAAACATGGTCACTAAGATTACTATAGGTTTAGCCCAAAACCTACCAAAAGAAAATATGGTCACTAAGATTACTATAGGTTTAACCCAAAACCTACCAAAATAAAACATGGCCACTAAGATTACTATAGGTTTAACCCAAAACCTACCCAAATAAAACATGGTCACTAAGATTACTATAGGTTTAACCCAAAACCTACCAAAATAAAACATGGCCACTAAGATTACTATAGGTTTAACTCAAAACCTACCAAAATAAAACATGGTCACTAAGATTACTATAGGTTTAACCCAAAACCTACCAAAAACATGGTCACTAAGATTACTATAGATTTAGCCCAAAACCTACCACAAAACATGGTCACTAAGATTACTATAGGTTTAACCCAAAACCTACCCCAAAAAAACATGGCCACTAAGATTACTATAGGTTTAACCCAAAACCTACCAAAAAACATGGTTACTAAGATTACTATAGGTTTAATCCAAAACCTACCAAAAACATGGCCACTAAGATTACTATAGGTTTAACCCAAAACCTACCCCAAAAAAACATGGCCACTAAGATTACTATAGGTTTAACCCAAAACCTACCCAAGAAAACATGGCCACTAAGATTACTATAGGTTTAACCCAAAACCTACCCCAAAAAACATGGCCACTAAGATTACTATAGGTTTAACCCAAAACCTATCCCAAAAAAACATGCCCACTAAGATTACTATAGGTTTAACCCAAAACCTACCAAAAAAACATGGCCACTAAGATTACTATAGGTTTAATCAAAAACCTACCAAAAAAACATGGTCACTAAGATTACAATAGGTTTAACCCAAAACCTACCAAAAACATGGCCACTAAGATTACTATAGGTTTAGCCCAAAACCTACCCAAAAAAACATGGTTACTAAGATTACTATCGAATTAATCCAAAACCTACCCAAAACAAACATGGCCACTAAGATTACTATAGGTTTAACCCAAAACCTACCAATATAAACATGGTCACTAAGATTACTATAGGTTTAACCCATAACCTACCAATATAAAACATGGCCACTAAGATTACTATAGGTTTAGCCCAAAACCTACCAAAAAAACATGGCCACTAAGATTACTATAGGTTTATCCCAAAACCTACCCCAAAAAAACATGGCCACTAAGATTACTATAGGTTTAACCCAAAACCTACCAAAAAACATGGTCACTAAGATTACTATAGGTTTAACACAAAACCTACCAAAAAAACATGGCCTCTAAGATTACTATAGGTTTAACACAAAACCTACCCCAAAAAAACATGGCCACTAAGATTACTATAGGTTTAACCCAAAACCTACCAAAAAAACACGGCCACTAAGATTACTATAGGTTTAACCCAAAACCTACCAATATAAAACATGGTCACTAAGATTACTATAGGTTTAACCCATAACCTACCAATATAAAACATGGCCACTAAGATTACTATAGGTTTAGCCCAAAACCTACCAAAAAACATGGTCACTAAGATTACTATAGGTTTAACCCAAAACCTACCAAAAAAACATGGCCACTAAGATTACTATAGGTTTAATCAAAAACCTACCAAAAAAACATGGTCACTAAGATTACAATAGGTTTAACCCAAAACCTACCAAAAACATGGCCACTAAGATTACTATAGGTTTAGCCCAAAACCTACCCAAAAAAACATGGTTACTAAGATTACTATCGAATTAATCCAAAACCTACCCAAAACAAACATGGCCACTAAGATTACTATAGGTTTAACCCAAAACCTACCAATATAAACATGGTCACTAAGATTACTATAGGTTTAACCCATAACCTACCAATATAAAACATGGCCACTAAGATTACTATAGGTTTAGCCCAAAACCTACCAAAAAAACATGGCCACTAAGATTACTATAGGTTTATCCCAAAACCTACCCCAAAAAAACATGGCCACTAAGATTACTATAGGTTTAACCCAAAACCTACCAAAAAACATGGTCACTAAGATTACTATAGGTTTAACACAAAACCTACCAAAAAAACATGGCCTCTAAGATTACTATAGGTTTAACACAAAACCTACCCCAAAAAAACATGGCCACTAAGATTACTATAGGTTTAACCCAAAACCTACCAAAAAAACACGGCCACTAAGATTACTATAGATTTAACCCAAAACCTACCAATATAAAACATGGTCACTAAGATTACTATAGGTTTAACCCATAACCTACCAATATAAAACATGGCCACTAAGATTACTATAGGTTTAGCCCAAAACCTACCAAAAAACATGGCCACTAAGATTACTATAGGTTTAACCCAAAACCTACCAAAAAAAACCCGGCCACTAAGATTACTATAGGTTTAACCCAAAACCTACCAAAAAAACATGGCCACTAAGATTACTATAGGTTTATCCCAAAACCTACCCCAAAAAAACATGGCCACTAAGATTACTATAGGTTTAACCCAAAACCTACCAAAAAACATGGTCACTAAGATTACTATAGGTTTAACCCAAAACCTACCAAAAAAACATGGCTTCTAAGATTACTATAGGTTTAACACAAAACCTACCCCAAAAAAACATGGCCACTAAGATTACTATAGGTTTAACTCAAAACCTACCAAAATAAAACATGGTCACTAAGATTACTATAGGTTTAACCCAAAACCTACCAAAAACATGGTCACTAAGATTACTATAGGTTTAACCCAAAACCTACCAAAAAAACATGGCCACTAAGATTACTATAGGTTTAACCCAAAACCTACCCAAAAAAACATGGCCACTAAGATTACTATAGGTTTAACCCAAAACTTACCAAAAACATGGTCACTAAGATTACTATAGGTTTAACCCAAAACCTACCAAAAAACATGGCCACTAAGATTACTATAGGTTTAACCCAAAACCTACCCAAAAAAACATGGCCACTAAGATTACTATAGGTTTAACCCAAAACTTACCAAAAACATGGCCACTAAGATTACTATAGGTTTAACCCAAAACTTACCAAAAACATGGTCACTAAGATTACTATAGGTTTAACCCAAAACCTACCAAAATAAAACATGGCCACTAAGATTACTATAGGTTTAACTCAAAACCTACCAAAATAAAACATGGTCACTAAGATTACTATAGGTTTAACCCAAAACCTTCCAAAAACATGGTCACTAAGATTACTATAGGTTTAACCCGAAACCTACCAAAAAAACATGGCCACTAAGATTACTATAGGTTTAACCCAAAACCTACCCAAAAAAACATGGCCACTAAGATCACTATAGGTTTAACCCAAAACCTACCAAAAACATGGTCACTAAGATTACTATAGGTTTAGCCCAAAACCTACCACAAAACATGGTCACTAAGATTACTATAGGTTTAACCCAAAACCTACAAACAAAAAAATGGCCACTAAGATTACTATAGGTTTAACCCAAAACCTACCCAAAAAAACATGGCCACTAAAATTACTATAGGTTTAACCCAAAACCTACCAAAATAAAACATGGCCACTAAGATTACTATAGGTTTAACCCAAAACCTACCCAAATAAAACATGGTCACTAAGATTACTATAGGTTTAACCCAAAACCTACCAAAATAAAACATGGCCACTAAGATTACTATAGGTTTAACTCAAAACCTACCAAAATAAAACATGGTCACTAAGATTACTATAGGTTTAACCCAAAACCTACCAAAAACATGGTCACTAAGATTACTATAGATTTAGCCCAAAACCTACCACAAAACATGGTCACTAAGATTACTATAGGTTTAACCCAAAACCTACCCCAAAAAAACATGGCCACTAAGATTACTATAGGTTTAACCCAAAACCTACCAAAAAACATGGTTACTAAGATTACTATAGGTTTAATCCAAAACCTACCAAAAACATGGCCACTAAGATTACTATAGGTTTAACCCAAAACCTACCCCAAAAAAACATGGCCACTAAGATTACTATAGGTTTAACCCAAAACCTACCCAAGAAAACATGGCCACTAAGATTACTATAGGTTTAACCCAAAACCTACCCCAAAAAACATGGCCCCTAAGATTACTATAGGTTTAACCCAAAACCTACCCCAAAAAAACATGCCCACTAAGATTACTATAGGTTTAACCCAAAACCTACCAAAAAAACATGGCCACTAAGATTACTATAGGTTTAATCAAAAACCTACCAAAAAAACATGGTCACTAAGATTACAATAGGTTTAACCCAAAACCTACCAAAAACATGGCCACTAAGATTACTATAGGTTTAGCCCAAAACCTACCCAAAAAAACATGGTTACTAAGATTACTATCGAATTAATCCAAAACCTACCCAAAACAAACATGGCCACTAAGATTACTATAGGTTTAACCCAAAACCTACCAATATAAACATGGTCACTAAGATTACTATAGGTTTAACCCATAACCTACCAATATAAAACATGGCCACTAAGATTACTATAGGTTTAGCCCAAAACCTACCAAAAAAACATGGCCACTAAGATTACTATAGGTTTATCCCAAAACCTACCCCAAAAAAACATGGCTACTAAGATTACTATAGGTTTAACCCAAAACCTACCAAAAAACATGGTCACTAAGATTACTATAGGTTTAACACAAAACCTACCAAAAAAACATGGCCTCTAAGATTACTATAGGTTTAACACAAAACCTACCCCAAAAAAACATGGCCACTAAGATTACTATAGGTTTAACCCAAAACCTACCAAAAAAACACGGCCACTAAGATTACTATAGGTTTAACCCAAAACCTACCAATATAAAACATGGTCACTAAGATTACTATAGGTTTAACCCATAACCTACCAATATAAAACATGGCCACTAAGATTACTATAGGTTTAGCCCAAAACCTACCAAAAAACATGGTCACTAAGATTACTATAGGTTTAACCCAAAACCTACCAAAAAAACATGGCCACTAAGATTACTATAGGTTTAATCAAAAACCTACCAAAAAAACATGGTCACTAAGATTACAATAGGTTTAACCCAAAACCTACCAAAAACATGGCCACTAAGATTACTATAGGTTTAGCCCAAAACCTACCCAAAAAAACATGGTTACTAAGATTACTATCGAATTAATCCAAAACCTACCCAAAACAAACATGGCCACTAAGATTACTATAGGTTTAACCCAAAACCTACCAATATAAACATGGTCACTAAGATTACTATAGGTTTAACCCATAACCTACCAATATAAAACATGGCCACTAAGATTACTATAGGTTTAGCCCAAAACCTACCAAAAAAACATGGCCACTAAGATTACTATAGGTTTATCCCAAAACCTACCCCAAAAAAACATGGCCACTAAGATTACTATAGGTTTAACCCAAAACCTACCAAAAAACATGGTCACTAAGATTACTATAGGTTTAACACAAAACCTACCAAAAAAACATGGCCTCAAAGATTACTATAGGTTTAACACAAAACCTACCCCAAAAAAACATGGCCACTAAGATTACTATAGGTTTAACCCAAAACCTACCAAAAAAACACGGCCACTAAGATTACTATAGGTTTAACCCAAAACCTACCAATATAAAACATGGTCACTAAGATTACTATAGGTTTAACCCATAACCTACCAATATAAAACATGGCCACTAAGATTACTATAGGTTTAGCCCAAAACCTACCAAAAAACATGGCCACTAAGATTACTATAGGTTTAACCCAAAACCTACCAAAAAAAACCCGGCCACTAAGATTACTATAGGTTTAACCCAAAACCTACCAAAAAAACATGGCCACTAAGATTACTATAGGTTTATCCCAAAACCTACCCCAAAAAAACATGGCCACTAAGATTACTATAGGTTTAACCCAAAACCTACCAAAAAACATGGTCACTAAGATTACTATAGGTTTAACCCAAAACCTACCAAAAAAACATGGCTTCTAAGATTACTATAGGTTTAACACAAAACCTACCCCAAAAAAACATGGCCACTAAGATTACTATAGGTTTAACTCAAAACCTACCAAAAAAACATGGCCTCTAAGATTACTATAGGTTTAACCCAAAACCTACCAAAATAAAACATGGCCACTAAGATTACTATAGGTTTAACCCAAAACCTACCCAAATAAAACATGGTCACTAAGATTACTATAGGTTTAACCCAAAACCTACCAAAATAAAACATGGCCACTAAGATTACTATAGGTTTAACTCAAAACCTACCAAAATAAAACATGGTCACTAAGATTACTATAGGTTTAACCCAAAACCTACCAAAAACATGGTCACTAAGATTACTATAGATTTAGCCCAAAACCTACCACAAAACATGGTCACTAAGATTACTATAGGTTTAACCCAAAACCTACCCCAAAAAAACATGGCCACTAAGATTACTATAGGTTTAACCCAAAACCTACCAAAAAACATGGTTACTAAGATTACTATAGGTTTAATCCAAAACCTACCAAAAACATGGCCACTAAGATTACTATAGGTTTAACCCAAAACCTACCCCAAAAAAACATGGCCACTAAGATTACTATAGGTTTAACCCAAAACCTACCCAAGAAAACATGGCCACTAAGATTACTATAGGTTTAACCCAAAACCTACCCCAAAAAACATGGCCACTAAGATTACTATAGGTTTAACCCAAAACCTACCCCAAAAAAACATGCCCACTAAGATTACTATAGGTTTAACCCAAAACCTACCAAAAAAACATGGCCACTAAGATTACTATAGGTTTAATCAAAAACCTACCAAAAAAACATGGTCACTAAGATTACAATAGGTTTAACCCAAAACCTACCAAAAACATGGCCACTAAGATTACTATAGGTTTAGCCCAAAACCTACCCAAAAAAACATGGTTACTAAGATTACTATCGAATTAATCCAAAACCTACCCAAAACAAACATGGCCACTAAGATTACTATAGGTTTAACCCAAAACCTACCAATATAAACATGGTCACTAAGATTACTATAGGTTTAACCCATAACCTACCAATATAAAACATGGCCACTAAGATTACTATAGGTTTAGCCCAAAACCTACCAAAAAAACATGGCCACTAAGATTACTATAGGTTTATCCCAAAACCTACCCCAAAAAAACATGGCTACTAAGATTACTATAGGTTTAACCCAAAACCTACCAAAAAACATGGTCACTAAGATTACTATAGGTTTAACACAAAACCTACCAAAAAAACATGGCCTCTAAGATTACTATAGGTTTAACACAAAACCTACCCCAAAAAAACATGGCCACTAAGATTACTATAGGTTTAACCCAAAACCTACCAAAAAAACACGGCCACTAAGATTACTATAGGTTTAACCCAAAACCTACCAATATAAAACATGGTCACTAAGATTACTATAGGTTTAACCCATAACCTACCAATATAAAACATGGCCACTAAGATTACTATAGGTTTAGCCCAAAACCTACCAAAAAACATGGTCACTAAGATTACTATAGGTTTAACCCAAAACCTACCAAAAAAACATGGCCACTAAGATTACTATAGGTTTAATCAAAAACCTACCAAAAAAACATGGTCACTAAGATTACAATAGGTTTAACCCAAAACCTACCAAAAACATGGCCACTAAGATTACTATAGGTTTAGCCCAAAACCTACCCAAAAAAACATGGTTACTAAGATTACTATCGAATTAATCCAAAACCTACCCAAAACAAACATGGCCACTAAGATTACTATAGGTTTAACCCAAAACCTACCAATATAAACATGGTCACTAAGATTACTATAGGTTTAACCCATAACCTACCAATATAAAACATGGCCACTAAGATTACTATAGGTTTAGCCCAAAACCTACCAAAAAAACATGGCCACTAAGATTACTATAGGTTTATCCCAAAACCTACCCCAAAAAAACATGGCCACTAAGATTACTATAGGTTTAACCCAAAACCTACCAAAAAACATGGTCACTAAGATTACTATAGGTTTAACACAAAACCTACCAAAAAAACATGGCCTCAAAGATTACTATAGGTTTAACACAAAACCTACCCCAAAAAAACATGGCCACTAAGATTACTATAGGTTTAACCCAAAACCTACCAAAAAAACACGGCCACTAAGATTACTATAGGTTTAACCCAAAACCTACCAATATAAAACATGGTCACTAAGATTACTATAGGTTTAACCCATAACCTACCAATATAAAACCCGGCCACTAAGATTACTATAGGTTTAACCCAAAACCTACCAAAAAAACATGGCCACTAAGATTACTATAGGTTTATCCCAAAACCTACCCCAAAAAAACATGGCCACTAAGATTACTATAGGTTTAACCCAAAACCTACCAAAAAACATGGTCACTAAGATTACTATAGGTTTAACCCAAAACCTACCAAAAAAACATGGCTTCTAAGATTACTATAGGTTTAACACAAAACCTACCCCAAAAAAACATGGCCACTAAGATTACTATAGGTTTAACTCAAAACCTACCAAAATAAAACATGGTCACTAAGATTACTATAGGTTTAACCCAAAACCTACCAAAAACATGGTCACTAAGATTACTATAGGTTTAACCCAAAACCTACCAAAAAAACATGGCCACTAAGATTACTATAGGTTTAACCCAAAACCTACCCAAAAAAACATGGCCACTAAGATTACTATAGGTTTAACCCAAAACTTACCAAAAACATGGTCACTAAGATTACTATAGGTTTAACCCAAAACCTACCAAAAAACATGGCCACTAAGATTACTATAGGTTTAACCCAAAACCTACCCAAAAAAACATGGCCACTAAGATTACTATAGGTTTAACCAAAACTTACCAAAAACATGGCCACTAAGATTACTATAGGTTTAACCCAAAACTTACCAAAAACATGGTCACTAAGATTACTATAGGTTTAACCCAAAACCTACCAAAATAAAACATGGCCACTAAGATTACTATAGGTTTAACTCAAAACCTACCAAAATAAAACATGGTCACTAAGATTACTATAGGTTTAACCCAAAACCTACCAAAAACATGGTCACTAAGATTACTATAGGTTTAACCCAAAACCTACCAAAAAAACATGGCCACTAAGATTACTATAGGTTTAACCCAAAACCTACCCAAAAAAACATGGCCACTAAGATCACTATAGGTTTAACCCAAAACCTACCAAAAACATGGTCACTAAGATTACTATAGGTTTAGCCCAAAACCTACCACAAAACATGGTCACTAAGATTACTATAGGTTTAACCCAAAACCTACAAAAAAAAAAATGGCCACTAAGATTACTATAGGTTTAACCCAAAACCTACCCAAAAAAACATGGCCACTAAAATTACTATAGGTTTAACCCAAAACCTACCAAAAACATGGTCACTAAGATTAGTATAGGTTTAACCCAAAATCTACCAAAATAAAACATGGTCACTAAGATTACTATAGGTTTAACCCAAAACCTACCAAAAACATGGTCACTAAGATTACTATAGGTTTAACCCAAAACCTACCAAAAAACATGGCCACTAAGATTGCTATAGGTTTAACCCAAAACCTACCAAAAACATGGTCACTAAGATTACTATAGGTTTAGCCCAAAACCTACCAAAAGAAAATATGGTCACTAAGATTACTATAGGTTTAACCCAAAACCTACCAAAATAAAACATGGCCACTAAGATTACTATAGGTTTAACCCAAAACCTACCCAAATAAAACATGGTCACTAAGATTACTATAGATTTAACCCAAAACCTACCAAAATAAAACATGGCCACTAAGATTACTATAGGTTTAACTCAAAACCTACCAAAATAAAACATGGTCACTAAGATTACTATAGGTTTAACCCAAAACCTACCAAAAACATGGTCACTAAGATTACTATAGATTTAGCCCAAAACCTACCACAAAACATGGTCACTAAGATTACTATAGGTTTAACCCAAAACCTACCAAAAAAACATGGCCACTAAGATTACTATAGGTTTAACCCAAAACTTACCAAAAAACATGGCCACTAAGATTACTATAGGTTTAATCCAAAACCTACCAAAAACATGGCCACTAAGATTACTATAGGTTTAACCCAAAACCTACCCCAAAAAAACATGGCCACTAAGATTACTATAGGTTTAACCCAAAACTTACCAAAAAACATGGTTACTAAGATTACTATAGGTTTAATCCAAAACCTACCAAAAACATGGCCACTAAGATTACTATAGGTTTAACCCAAAACCTACCCCAAAAAAACATGGCCACTAAGATTACTATAGGTTTAACCCAAAACCTACCCAAGAAAACATGGCCACTAAGATTACTATAGGTTTAACCCAAAACCTACCCCAAAAAAACATGCCCACTAAGATTACTATAGGTTTAACCCAAAACCTACCAAAAAAACACGGCCACTAAGATTACTATAGGTTTAACCCAAAACCTACCAATATAAAACATGGTCACTAAGATTACTATAGGTTTAACCCATAACCTACCAATATAAAACATGGCCACTAAGATTACTATAGGTTTAGCCCAAAACCTACCAAAAAACATGGTCACTAAGATTACTATAGGTTTAACCCAAAACCTACCCCAAAAAAACATGGCCACTAAGATTACTATAGGTTTAACCCAAAACCTACCAAAAAAACACGGCCACTAAGATTACTATAGGTTTAACCCAAAACCTACCCAAAAATACATGGCCACTAAGATTACTATAGGTTTATCCCAAAACCTACCCCAAAAAAACATGGCCACTAAGATTACTATAGGTTTAACCCAAAACCTACCAAAAAAAACACGGCCACTAAGATTACTATAGGTTTAACCCAAGACCTACCAAAAACATGGCCACTAAGATTATTATAGGTTTAACCCAAAACCTACCCCAAAAAACATGGCCTCTAAGATTACTATAGGCTTTTCCTAAAACCTACCCAAAAAAACATGGCCACTAAGATTACTATATGTTTAACCCAAAACCTACCAAAAACATGGTCACTAAGATTACTATAGGTTTAGCCTAAAACCTACCCAAAAAAACATGGCCCCTAAGATTACCATAGGTTTAACCCAAAACCTACCAAAAAAACATGGCCACTAAGATTACTATAGGTTTAACCCAAAACCTACCCCAAAAAACATGGCCACTAAGATTACTATAGGTTTAACCCAAAACCTACCAAAAACATGGTCACTAAGATTACTATAGGTTTAATCCAAAACCTACCAAAAAAACATGGCCACTAAGATTACAATAGGTTAAGCCCAAAACCTACCAAAAACATGGCCACTAAGATTACTATAGGTTTAACCCAAAACCTACCCAAAAAACATGGCCTCTAAGATTACTATAGGTATAACTCAAAACCTACCCCCCAAAAAACATGGCCACTAAGATATAGGTTTAACCCAAAACCTACCAAAAACATGGCCACTAATATTACTATAGGTTTAACCTAAAACCTACCAAAAACATGGCCACTAAGATTACTATAGGTTTAACTCAAAACCTACCCAAAACATGGCCACTAAGATTACTATAGGTTTAACCCAAAACCTACCAAAAAAACATGGCCACTAAGATTACTATAGGTTTAACCCAAAACCTACCAAAAAACATGGCCACTAAGATTACTATAGGTTTAATCCAAAACCTACCAAAAACATGGCCACTAAGATTACAATAGGTTTAACCCAAAACCTACCCCAAAAAAACATGGCCACTAAGATTACTATAGGTTTAACCCTAAACCTACCAAAAAACATGGTTACTAAGATTACTATAGGTTTAATCCAAAACCTACCAAAAACATGGCCACTAAGATTACTATAGGTTTAACCCAAAACCTACCCCAAAAAAACATGGCCACTAAGATTACTATAGGTTTAACCCAAAACCTACCCAAGAAAACATGGCCACTAAGATTACTATAGGTTTAACCCAAAACCTACCCCAAAAAACATGGCCACTAAGATTACTATAGGTTTAACCCAAAACCTACCCCAAAAAAACATGCCCACTAAGATTACTATAGGTTTAACCCAAAACCTACCAAAAAAACACGGCCACTAAGATTACTATAGGTTTAATCAAAAACCTACCAAAAAACATGGTCACTAAGATTACAATAGGTTTAACCCAAAACCTACCAAAAACATGGCCACTAAGATTACTATAGGTTTAGCCCAAAACCTACCCAAAAAAACATGGTTACTAAGATTACTATCGATTTAATCCAAAACTTACCCAAAACAAACATGGCCACTAAGATTACTATAGGTTTAACCCAAAACCTACCAATATAAAACATGGTCACTAAGATTACTATAGGTTTAACCCATAACCTACCAATATAAAACATGGCCACTAAGATTACTATAGGTTTAGCCTAAAACCTACCAAAAAACATGGTCACTAAGATTACTATAGGTTTAACCCAAAACCTACCCAAAAAAACATGGCCACTAAGATTACTATAGGTTTAACCCAAAACCTACCAAAAAACATGGTCACTAAGATTACTATAGGTTTAACCCAAAACCTACAAAAAAAACATGGCCTCTAAGATTACTATAGGTTTAACACAAAACCTACCCCAAAAAAACATGGCCACTAAGATTACAATAGGCTTAACCCAAAACCTACCAAAAAAACATGGCCACTAAGATTACTATAGGTTTAACCCAAAACCTACCCCAAAAAACATGGCCACTAAGATTACTATAGGTTTAACCCAAAACCTACCCCAAAAAAACATGCCCACTAAGATTACTATAGGTTTAACCCAAAACCTACCAAAAAAACATGGTCACTAAGATTACAATAGGTTTAACCCAAAACCTACCAAAAACATGGCCACTAAGATTACTATAGGTTTAGCCCAAAACCTACCCAAAAAAACATGGTTACTAAGATTACTATCGATTTAATCCAAAACCTACCCAAAACAAACATGGCCACTAAGATTACTATAGGTTTAACCCAAAACCTACCAATATAAAACATGGTCACTAAGATTACTATAGGTTTAACCCATAACCTACCAATATAAAACATGGCCACTAAGATTACTATAGGTTTAGCCCAAAACCTACCAAAAAACATGGTCACTAAGATTACTATAGGTTTAACCCAAAACCTACCCAAAAAAAACATGGCCACTAAGATTACTATAGGTTTAACCCAAAACCTACCAAAAAACATGGTCACTAAGATTACTATAGGTTTAACCCAAAACCTACCAAAAAAACATGGCCTCTAAGATTACTATAGGTTTAACACAAAACCTACCCCAAAAAAACATGGCCACTAAGATTACTATAGGTTTAACCCAAAACCTACCAAAAAAACACGGCCACTAAGATTACCATAGGTTTAACCCAAAACCTACCAATATAAAACATGGTCACTAAGATTACTATAGGTTTAACCCATAACCTACCAATATAAAACATGGCCACTAAGATTACTATAGGTTTAGCCCAAAACCTACCAAAAAACATGGTCACTAAGATTACTATAGGTTTAACCCAAAACCTACCCCAAAAAAACATGGCCACTAAGATTACTATAGGTTTAACCCAAAACCTACCAAAAAAACACGGCCACTAAGATTACTATAGGTTTAACCCAAAACCTACCAAAAAAACATGGCCACTAAGATTACTATAGGTTTAACCCAAAACCTACCAAAAAACATGGCCACTAAGATTACTATAGGTTTAACCTAAAACCTACCCAAAAAAACATGGCCACTAAGATTACTATAGGTTTAACTCAAAACCTACCAAAAACATGGTCACTAAGATTACTATAGGTTTAACCCAAAACCTACCAAAAACATGGCCACTAAGATTACTTTAGGTTTAACCTAAAACCTACCCAAAAAAACATGGCCACTAAGATTACTATAGGTTTAACCCAAAACCTACCAAAAACATGGTCACTAAGATTACTATAGGTTTAACCCAAAACCTACTAAACTAAAACATGGTCACTAAGATTACTATAGGTTTAACCCAAAGCCTACCAAAAACATGGCCACTAAGATTACTATAGGTTTAACCCAAAACCTACCAAACTAAAACATGGCCACTAGGATTACTATAGGCTTAACCCAAAACCTACTCAAAAAAACATGGCCACTAAGATTACTATAGGTTTAACTCAAAACCTACCAAAAACATGGCCACTAAGATTACTATAGGTTTAACCCAAAACCTACCAAAATAAAACATGGCCACTAAGATTACTATAGGTTTAACCCAAAACCTACCAAAATAAAATATGGCCACTAAGATTACTATAGGTTTAACCCAAAACCTACCAAAAACATGGCCACTAAGATTACTATAGGTTTAACCTAAAACCTACCCAAAAACATGGCCACTAAGATTACTATAGGTTTAACCTAAAACCTACCCAAAAAAACATGGCCACTAAGATTACTGTAGGTTTAACTCAAAACCTACCAAAAACATGGCCACTGAGATTACTATAGGTTTAACCCAAAACCTACCAAACTAAAACATGGTCACTAAGATTACTATAGGTTTAACCCAAAACCTACCAAAAAACATGGCCACTAAGATTACAATAGGTTTAACCCAAAACCTACCCAAAAAAACATGGCCACTAAGATTACTATAGGTTTAACCCAAAACCTATCAAAAAACATGGCCACTAAGATTACAATAGGTTTAACCCAAAACCTACCCAAAAAAACATGGCCACTAAGATTACTATAGGTTTAACCCAAAACCTATCAAAGTATTAAAATAATATATACAAACTAATCCAGTTTGGTCAAGTGACATCATTCCTAATTTTTATTTCTGAAGTTACAATAATTACATAGAGAAACGTATTGTAATAGTTGACAATCTTAATTATATTTGACGATATTTTCAATAACATTTTTGTATCCTGTGATATTCTTTTACATTTATTTAAATTTCATTTCTGATATATAGAAATTTACAATCATATCGTAACAAGCATGATATATAAACACTTAATATCACTGATCCAGGTTGACATGTACTATAAACAACAGCAGAGGTGGTTTGTCTTTATCAAGAACTGAGTTATATTATAATTTAATTAATTAATATATATAAACAATTATTTATACAAACTAAATGTACGTACTATAGAGATATTTATATTATATCTGGTTATAGACATGATATAGAATACAACATAGCATGTATATATAGAAATAAAGAATATATAATACCCGAGGCAAGATGAAAGAACAGATTATGCATAAAAGTAGCTAAAAAAATAGTTCTAGATGAAATCCTACACCTAAAGTTTGAATAACTCACCAAAAAGAACAAATGACCACAAAGTTGTACAAAATTTTCTACACCCACAACGATTTTTTCTCGAGTCCACAGTTCCAAGCTATACATAGCAACGAATATAACAATAGGTCCAGCAAAAAACCTTTTAGGGAGAGAAAATTATAATACTGTTTAAATAACAACAAATATAACAATAGGTGCAGCTAAAAACCTTATAGGGAGAGAAAATTATAATACTGTTTAAATAACAGTAGGACCATTTAAAAACCTTTGATAATATTGTTAAAAAAAAACAAAAAATATAAAAATACGGTCAGCTAAAACATGTTGAGGAGAAAAAATTATAACTTCGAGTAAAAAGTGGTCTTAATAATAAAGGTAACATATACATGTTATTGATGTTGTATTTGAATACCTAATGTGTCTTTTAAAATAAGATGTCTTGGTCGTGATGGTACGTTAAGGTAGATTAAAATAAGATGTCATGGTCGTGATGGTACGTTAAGGTAGATTAAAATAAGATGTCTTGGTCGTGATTATATGGTACGTTAAGGTAGACTAAAATAAGATGTCTTGGTCGTGATGGTACGTTAAGGTAGATTAAAATAAGATGTCTTGGTCGTGATTATATGGTACGTTAAGGTAGACTAAAATAAGATGTCTTGGTCGTGATGGTACGTTAAGGTAGATTAAAATAAGATGTCTTGGTCGTGATGGTACGTTAAGGTAGATTAAAATAAGATGTCTTGGTCGTGATGGTACGTTAAGGTAGATTAAAATAAGATGTCTTGGTCGTGATGGTACGCTAAGGTAGATTAAAATAAGGTGTCATGGTCGTGATGGTACGTTAAGGTAGATTGAAATAAGATGCCATGGTCGTGATGGTACGTTAAGGTAGATTGAAATAAGATGTATTGGTCGTGGTGGTACGCTAAGGTAGATTAAAATAAGGTGTCATGGTCGTGATGGTACGTTAAGGTAGATTGAAATAAGATGTCATGGTCGTGATGGTACGTTAAGGTAGATTAAAATAAGATGTCTTGGTCGTGATGGTACGTTAAGGTAGATTAAAATAAGATGTCTTGGTCGTGATGGTACGCTAAGGTAGATTAAAATAAGGTGTCATGGTCATGATGGTACGTTAAGGTAGATTGAAATAAGGTGTCATGGTCGTGATGGTACGCTAAGGTAGAATAAAATAAGATGTCTTGGTCGTGATGGTACGTTAAGGTAGATTAAAATAAGATGTATTGGTCGTGATGGTACGTTAAGGTAGACTAAAATAAGATGTCTTGGTCGTGATGGTACGTTATGGTAGATTAAAATAAGATGTCTTGGTCGTGATTATATGTTACGTTAAGGTAGATTAAAATAAGATGTCTTGGTCGTGATGGTACGTTAAGGTAGATTAAAATAAGATGTCTTGGTCGTGATGGTACGTTAAGGTAGATTAAAATAAGATGTCTTGGTCGTGATGGTACGTCAAGGTAGATTAAAATAAGATGTCTTGGTCGTGATTATATGGTACGTTAAGGTAGATTGAAATAAGATGTCTTGGTCGTGATGGTACGTTAAGGTAGATTAAAATAAGATGTATTGGTCGTGATGGTACGTTAAGGTAGATTAAAATAAGATGTCTTGGTCGTGATGGTACGTTATGGTAGATTAAAATAAGATGTCTTGGTTGTGATTATATGGTACGTTAAGGTAGATTGAAATAAGATGTCTTGGTCGTGATGGTACGTTAAGGTAGATTAAAATAAGATGTCTTGGTCGTGATGGTACGTTAAGGTAGATTAAAATAACACATTACTGTCTGTCACCACTAAAGATGTCTGTTCGATTCTCGTTTGTATAGAGGTGCATGGAATATCTAACATTTCAAGAAAGGGTAGCATGGTTTCCCTAACCAAACAAAAACACTAAACCCACAAGGATATAGTTGAAATTATTGATTTAAACATTAATAACTAACGTCAATTCTCCAAAATATGATTCCAAAAGGTAGAAAACCAAAACAATGTATCGAACTATAACTATGCACATGGTCATATGAACCAGTATTGAATAATACTGATTGCGCTCAGTTCTCTTTTGTAGGAATAAATACCAAGAAAGCTACCAACGGTACTAGCAATAGGTCGTGAGAAAAGAGGACTGTTAATAGGTCGTGAGGAAAGAGGACTGTTAATAGGTCGTGAGGAAAGAGGACTGTTAATAGGTCGTGAGAAAAGAGGACTGTTAATAGGTCGTGAGGAAAGAGGACTGTTAATAGGTCGTGAGGAAAGAGGACTGGTTTTTCTTGCAGTAAGATGGTCTTTTTGATGAAGACGTCAAACTAGTAAAAGTCACCATTTTGACTCCACCGTCAAATGTCCGCCACACAATCAACAAGTATCTAGTACAACCAATTATCACACGGGGCCTTCTTGTCAATATTTAAAATAATAAATTGCATAATAATATGAATTTAAAGGGGGTTTAAAAGAAAATCATAAATATAAATGATAATGCCTACTTTTATCTACCCAAAAAGTGAAGATGGTGAATATACTAAATAAAGTAGTGAAAAGTAATAACTGTTTCTAGCTAGCCAAAAGGTCTTGTTGCTATAACAACTGGTTGTCACTAAACCTAACAGGAATTAAGTATAACAACTGATGGGTGCCGATTGTCAGCCTTATTCTATGATCCGCATTAATATTTTATACCATAATCTTAAATATGAGAAAAGGAAGTTTGTCAACAACACAAAGCGTTGTCCCACTGTATTTTCCATAGTAGAAGAAGTGGCACAACATATTGTGTACATTGTCCTTTTATGGTAATATGAAAACATAATGTACCTTATCAAATAAGGCATGTACTTACCAAATAGTATAGAATATAAAGAACGGATAATAAAACAATGATTTTGATTTGTAGTTCTTCAGTGTGAAGAAAACTGAATAACAAAACCACACCCAGCCAATAAGACGAAGGGCTATTAATCCGTATCCTGGCGGACTTTCATAGGTATATAAAACCTCTCCAGGGTCAAATTTCTGTAAGAAAAAAAGATGTCTACATTTATAAGTTTTTCATTTTTACCCTAAATATCTTAATCCTAAAGACTTTTAGTAAATTATTTGATTTTTCCAACTTTTTGACTTTGAGCGTATCTGATGATGGATATTCTAGAAACGTATCTGATGATGGATATTCTAGAAACGTATCTGATGATGGATATTCCAGAAACGTATCTGATGATGGATATTCCAGAAACGTATCTGATGATGGATATTCCAGAAACGTATCTGATGATGGATATTCCAGAAACGTATCTGATGATGGATATTCCAGAAACGTATCTGATGATGGATATTCCAGAAACGTATCTGATGATGGATATTCCAGAAACGTATCTGATGATGGATATTCCAGAAACGTATCTGATAATGGATATTCCAGAAACGTATCTGATGATGGATATTCCAGAAACGTATCTGATGATGGATATTCCAGAAACGTATCTGATGATGGATATTCCAGAAACGTATCTGATGATGGATATTCCAGAAACGTATCTGATAATGGATATTCCAGAAACGTATCTGATAATGGATATTCCAGAAACGTATCTGATGATGGATATTCCAGAAACGCGTCGTGTGCACTAAATTAGATATATACTTTTTTATTCGATAGCAAACGTTCAAAATGTAAAACACCAATAACAATAATTTCAATGATTTCAAATTTTTCTTTAACTTTAAAAATGTTTGCACCTTAGCATGTTTTTTATTTGCCGTTTTGTAATGTCAGGTACGATTTCCGTAGAAAAGGATATTCTGTTTTTCTTAACCCCCATTTGTTTAGTAGCAGGTTCATGTTTTATTTATGCTATTTGTATTTATTTACGCATAGTGGTGTCCAACACGATTTTCATATCAGATGATGTTCGAGTCGTTTAGCAGTTACACGACGGGTGCAACTATTGGAGCAGGTACAGCCGACTCTTCCACGTCAGTTATCTGCCGGTTATTAGTGGGGTTTGGGTTACCTATCTTTAGTTTTCCGTGTAGTATTTCTGTGTGTATCATGTTCTCAATCAAATTTGGGGACCATTTTTGTATAGCATAGAGACCTGATTACAACATACATGATACAATGGTCACTAAGATAAACACGAAAATTTTGAAAAATAGTGCTAATCAAATTTATCATTGGAATTAAATGTCCAATAATAAAGAAAATGGTTGATATGTAATCAACAATATAGATAAATACGACCGAACACATGAGATCTGAACTCGTGAGGCAATTTAAAACACGTGACTATTTACATCTTCACCCCTGTCTCTATTCATAATACAGTCAAACCTGTATTAAGAGGTCACCATTCGGACAAAGAAAAACTGGCCTTATAAGACAGGTGACCTCTTAAAACAGGTTCAATTAATATCAAATTTCCTATGACAGGATAAGAAAAATGTTACCTTTTAATACAGGTAACTGCTTAATAGAGGTGACCACATGGACAGGTTTGACTTAATAGAGGTGACCACATGGACAGGTTTGACTTAATAGAGGTGACCACATGGACAGGTTTGACTTAATAGAGGTGACCACATGGACAGGTTTAACTTAATAGAGGTGACCACATGGACAGGTTTGACTTAATAGAGGTGACCACATGGACAGGTTTGACTTAATAGAGGTGACCACATGGACAGGTTTGACTTAATAGAGGTGACCACATGGACAGGTTTAACGTAATAGAGGTGGCCACATGGACAGGTTTAACGTAATAGAGGTGGCCACATGGACAGGTTTGACTTAATAGAGGTGGCCACATGGACAGATTTAACTTAATAGAGGTTACCATATGGACAGGTTTGACTTAATAGAGGTGGCCACATGGACAGGTTTAACTTAATAGAGGTGACCACATGGACAGGTTTAACGTAATAGAGGTGGCCACATGGACAGGTTTAACTTAATAGAGGTGGCCACATGGACAGGTTTGACTTAATAGAGGTGACCACATGGACAGGTTTAACTTAATAGAGGTGGCCACATGGACAGGTTTGACTTAATAGAGGTGACCACATATACATAGCTAAAGTACACAATAATTACCTCTGCTTCATATATAAACACAGCGGCATAACACACTGTATAGGCTGAGAAAAATACTGTGATAACAATAGTACTCTGTGTAGACAAAACTCCTCTGGTAATTGTATAACCTTTACCCATCAGAATTAACATCAACAGAAATACTAACTCACTGATAGTACCGAATACACGACCTGAAACAGAGGTTAAATAAGTTAGTACTCTGTGTAGACAAAACTCCTCTGGTAATTGTATAACCTTTACCCATCAGAATTAACACACCATCGGAACAGACTTGCTACAAGTTCCTAAATTCATAAAAGAAATCCCTTAAATATTACTGCTATGACAGTTTAAATCTTGACTGACCACTTGTATTTAAAGTGAAGTAAATATAAGTGGTTAATCAAGATTTCAATTTTCATGGGTTTCTAGGAAAGATTAAATCGTGATTGACCACGTGTACTTAAAGTGAAGTAAATATAAGTAGTCAAACAAGATTTCAACTTTCACAGCAACTATTTATTTAAAGCCATTATTGATAAGCAAAGACCTTCCTTGACCATATAAGTTTGACTAAGAAGCAAAGCCCTTCCTTGACCATATAAGTTTGACTAAGAAGCAAAGCCCTTCCTTGACCATATAAGTTTGACTAAGAAGCAAAGACCTTCCTTGACCATATAAGTTTGACTAAGAAGCAAAGCCCTTCCTTGACCATATAAGTTTGACTAAGAAGCAAAGACCTTCCTTGACTATATAAGTTTGACTAAGAAGCAAAGACCTTCCTTGACCATATAAGTTTGACTAAGAAGCAAAGACCTTCCTTGACCATATAAGTTTGACTAAGAAGCAAAGACCTTCCTTGACCATATAAGTTTGACTAAGAAGCAAAGACCTTCCTTGACCATATAAGTTTGACTAAGAAGCAAAGACCTTCCTTGACCATATAAGTTTGACTAAGAAGCAAAGACCTTCCTTGACCATATAAGTTTGACTAAGAAGCAAAGACCTTCCTTGACCATATAAGTTTGACTAAGAAGCAAAGACCTTCCTTGACCATATAAGTTTGACTAAGAAGTAAAGACCTTCCTTGACCATATAAGTTTGACTAAGAAGTAAAGCCCTTCCTTGACCATATAAGTTTGACTAAGAAGCAAAGACCTTCCTTGACCATATAAGTTTGACTAAGAAGCAAAGACCTTCCTTGACCATATAAGCTGGACTAAGAAGCAAAGACCTTCCTTGACCATATAAGTTTGACTAAGAAGCAAAGACCTTCCTTGACCATATAAGTTTGACTAAGAAGCAAAGACCTTCCTTGACCATATAAGTTTGACTAAGAAGCAAAGACCTTCCTTGACCATATAAGTTTGACTAAGAAGCAAAGACCTTCCTTGACCATATAAGTTTGACTAAGAAGCAAAGACCTTCCTTGACCATATAAGTTTGACTAAGAAGCAAAGACCTTCCTTGACCATATAAGTTTGACTAAGAAGCAAAGACCTTCCTTGACCATATAAGTTTGACTAAGAAGCAAAGCCCTTCCTTGACCATATAAGTTTGACTAAGAAGCAAAGACCTTCCTTGACCATATAAGTTTGACTAAGAAGCAAAGACCTTCCTTGACCATATAAGTTTGACTAAGAAGCAAAGACCCTCCTTGACCATATAAGTTTGACTAAGAAGCAAAGACCTTCCTTGACCATATACGTTTGACTAAGAAGCAAAGACCTTCCTTGACCATATAAGTTTGACTAAGAGGCAAAGACCTTCCTTGACCATATAAGTTTGACTAAGAAGCAAAGATCTTCCTTGACCATATAAGTTTGACTAAGAAGCAAAGATCTTCCATGACCATATAAGTTTGACTAAGAGGCAAAGACCTTCCTTGACCATATAAGTTTGACTAAGAAGCAAAGATCTTCCTTGACCATATAAGTTTGACTAAGAAGCAAAGATCTTCCTTGACCATATAAGTTTGAAACTACATTGGGTTTATCTAAATGAACATTTCATGTCACACCAGAGGAAATATAATATCATATTAATTATTACCTGTCAATTTGTATTGTTATCGTACCTGTCAATTTGTATCTCAATCTTACCTGTCAATTTGTATCTCAATCTTACCTGTCAATTTGTATCTCAATCTTACCTGTCAATTTGTAGTTTAATCTGTATTTGAATCTTACCTATCAATTTGTATTTTAATCTTACCTGTCAATTTGTATTTTAATCTTACCTGTCAATTTGTATTTCAATCTTACCTGTCAATTTGTATTTTAATCTTACCTGTCAATTTGTATTTAAATCTTACCTGTCAATTTATATTTGAATCTTACCTGTCAATTTGTATTTTAATCTTACCTGTCAATTTATATTTCAATTTTACTTGTCAATTTGAATTTTAATCTCACCTGTCAATTTGGTGTTTGGTTGTTCATATCCCGAGCTTCCATACATCCCATAGGATAAAGACAGGAAAAACAGTTGAATTAACCAGAGCAATAAGGCAATCATATACAGTTTGTAGGTTGTATGGAACAACTGTCGCTGTCTTAATAAAACTGTAAAAACAAATATCAGAGTAGTAATCAATATATGTCATGGTCTTTTTGTGTTCTATGATTTGATGTGAGGTGTAATTGTTCGCTGTAATTGTTCGTTGTAATTGTTCATTGTAATTGTTCGTTGTAATTGTTCATTGTAATTTTTCATTGTAATTGTTCATTGTAATTGTTCGTTGTAATTGTTCGTTGTAATTGTTTGTTGTAATTGTTCATTGTAATTGTTCATTGTAATTGTTCATTGTAATTGTTCATTGTAATTGTTCGTTGTAATTGTTCGTTGTAATTGTTCGTTGTAATTGTTCATTGTAATTGTTCGTTGTAATTGTTCATTGTAATTGTTCATTGTAATTGTTTGTTGTAGTTGTTCGTTGTAATTGTTCATTGTAATTTTTCATTGTAATTGTTCATTGTAATTGATCGTTGTAATTGTTCGTTGTAATTGTTCGTTGTAATTGTTCATTGTAATTGTTCATTGTAATTGTTCATTGTAATTGTTCATTGTAATTGTTCGTTGTAATTGTTCGTTGTAATTGTTCATTGTAATTGTTCGTTTTGATGATATTGGTGTAATTGTTCGTTTTGATGATATTAGTGTAATTGTTCGTTTTGATGATATTGGTGTAATTATTCGTTTTGATGATATTGGTGTAATTGTTCGTTTTGATGATATTGGTGTAATTATTCGTTTTGATGATATTGGTTGAATTGTTCGTTTTGATGATATTGGTGGAATTGTTGACAATCTATTTTTAAACTTTCATCTTATAAAAGGTTAATTTATAGGCAAATAGCATTTTATATTGTAGTATTATCTTAAGAAGATGAGATGAAGAACTATATTAAAAACGTTACATTTTAATTGAAGTTCAAGTGAAAGTTTTATGGTCGTCACGATGACTTAGTTAACCGTTACTGAATATCTGTGTAACATTGACCACGTATATGTTGTCACGATGACTTAGTTAACCGTTACTGAATATCTGTGTAACATTGACCACGTATATGTTGTCACGATGACTTAGTTAACCGTTACTGAATATCTGTGTAACATTGACCACGTATATGTTGTCACGATGACTTAGTTAACCGTTACTGAATATCTGTGTAACATTGACCACGTATATGTTGTCACGATGACTTAGTTAACCGTTATTGAATATCTGTGTAACATTGACCACGTATATGTTGTCACGATGACTTAGGTAACCGTTACTGAATATCTGTGTAACATTGACCACGTATATCGTCACGATGACTTAGTTAACCGTTACTGAATATCTGTGTAACATTGACCACGTATATGTTGTCACGATGACTTAGTTAACCGTTACTGAATATCTGTGTAACATTGACCACGTATATGTTGTCACGATGACTTAGTTAACCGTTACTGAATATCTGTGTAACATTGACCACGTATATGTTGTCACGATGACTTAGTTAACCGTTACTGAATATCTGTGTAACATTGACCACGTATATGTTGTCACGATGACTTAGTTAACCGTTACTGAATATCTGTGTAACATTGACCACGTATATCGTCACGATGACTTAGTTAACCGTTACTGAATATCTGTGTAACATTGACCACGTATATCGTCACGATGACTTAGTTAACCGTTACTGAATATCTGTGTAACATTGACCACGTATATGTTGTCACGATGACTTAGTTAACCGTTACTGAATATCTGTGTAACATTGACCACGTATATGTCGTCACGATGACTTAGTTAACTGTTACTGAATATCTGTTTAACATTGACCACGTATATGTCGTCACGATGACTTAGTTAACCGTTACTGAATATCTGTGTAACATTGACCACGTATATGTCGTCACGATGACTTAGTTAACCGTTACTGAATATCTGTGTAACATTGACCACGTATATGTCGTCACGATGACTTAGTTAACTGTTACTGAATATCTGTTTAACATTGACCACGCATATGTTGTCACGATGACTTAGTTAACCGTTACTGAATATCTGTGTAACATTGACCACGTATATGTTGTCACGATGACTTAGTTAACCGTTACTGTATATCTGTGTAACATTGACCACGTATATGTTGTCACGATGACTTAGTTAACCGTTACTGAATATCTGTGTAACATTGACCACGTATATGTCGTTACGATGACTTAGTTAACCGTTACTGAATATCTGTGTAACATTGACCACGTATATGTTGTCACGATGACTTAGTTAACCGTTACTGAATATCTGTGTAACATTGACCACGTATATGTTGTCACGATGACATAGTTAACTGTTACTGAATATCTGTGTAACATTGACCACGTATATGTTGTCACGATGACTTAATTAACCGTTACTGAATATCTGTGTAACATTGACCACGTATATGTTGTCACGATGACTTAGTTAACCGTTACTGAATATCTGTTTAACATTGACCACGTATATGTTGTCACGATGACTTAGTTAACCGTTACTGAATATCTGTGTAACATTGACCACGTATATGTTCTGCTTGTCGGAATATCAATCCCGTCTTTTTCTCTTTAATAACTTATCACTGGGTTTGTAACAAAGAAACATGCTAGGGGCCACTAGTGGAGCAGGAACTGCTTATTCACCTACGATTTTTAGAAAACGAGTGACTTTGCTTATGACGTTTACTTACACGTTGTTGTTTTTGTGTTTTTAGTTGGGTGTTTTGATGATCGCCTTCACTACCATTTATTTTGTAGGGGTTTCGTGTTTTATTTGTTTTGTAGGGGGTTCATGTTTTATTTGTTTTGTAGGGGGTTCATGTTTTATTTGTTTTGTAGGGGTTTCGTGTTTTATTTATTTTGTAGGGGTTTCGTGTTTTATTTGTTTTGTAGGGGGTTCATGTTTTATTTGTTTTGTAGGGGGGGGTTCATGTTTTATTTGTTTTGTAGGGGGTTCGTGTTTTATTTGTTTTGTAGGGGGTTCGTGTTTTATTTGTTTTGTATGGGGGGTTCATGTTTTATTTGTTTTGTATGGGGGTTCATGTTTTATTTGTTTTGTAGGGGGTTCATGTTTTATTTGTTTTGTATGGGGGTTCATGTTTTATTTGTTTTGTAGGGGGTTCATGTTTTATTTGTTTTGTAGGGGGTTCATGTTTTATTTGTTTTGTAGGAGGGTTCATGTTTTATTTGTTTTGCAGGGGGGTTCATGTTTTATTTGTTTTGTAGGGGGTTCATGTTTTATTTGTTTTGTAGGGGGTTCATGTTTTATTTGTTTTGTATGGGGGATTCATGTTTTATTTGTTTTGTAGGGGGTTCATGTTTTATTTGTTTTGTATGGGGGGTTCATGTTTTATTTGTTTTGTAGGGGGGTTCATGCTTTATTTGTTTTGTAGGGGGTTCATGTTTTATTTGTTTTATATGGGGGGTTCATGTTTTATTTGTTTTGTATGGGGGGTTCATGTTTTATTTGTTTTGTAGGGGGTTCATGTTTTATTTGTTTTGTAGGGGGTTCATGTTTTATTTGTTTTGTAGGGGGTTCATGTTTTATTTGTTTTGTAGGGGGGTTCATGTTTTATTTGTTTTGTAGGGGGTTCGTGTTTTATTTGTTTTGTAGGGGGTTCATGTTTTATTTGTTTTGTAGGGGGTTCATGTTTTATTTGTTTTGTAGGGGGTTCATGTTTTATTTGTTTTGTATGGGGGGTTCATGTTTTATTTGTTTTGTAGGGGGGTTCATGTTTTATTTGTTTTGTAGGGGGTTCATGTTTTATTTGTTTTGTAGGGGGTTCATGTTTTATTTGTTTTGTATGGGGGTTCATGTTTTATTTGTTTTGTATGGGGGTTCATGTTTTATTTGTTTTGTAGGGGGTTCATGTTTTATTTGTTTTGTAGGGGGGTTCATGTTTTATTTGTTTTGTATGGGGGTTCATGTTTTATTTGTTTTGTAGGGGGTTCATGTTTTATTTGTTTTGTAGGGGGTTCATGTTTTATTTGTTTTGTAGGAGGGTTCATGTTTTATTTGTTTTGCAGGGGGGTTCATGTTTTATTTGTTTTGTAGGGGGTTCATGTTTTATTTGTTTTGTAGGGGGTTCATGTTTTATTTGTTTTGTATGGGGGGTTCATGTTTTATTTGTTTTGTATGGGGGGTTCATGTTTTATTTGTTTTGTATGGGGGTTCATGTTTTATTTGTTTTGTAGGGGGTTCATGTTTTATTTGTTTTGTAGGGGGTTCATGTTTTATTTGTTTTGTATGGGGGTTCATGTTTTATTTGTTTTGTATGGGGGGTTCATGTTTTATTTGTTTTGTATGGGGGGTTCATGTTTTATTTGTTTTGTATGGGGGTTCATGTTTTATTTGTTTTGTAGGGGGTTCATGTTTTATTTGTTTTGTAGGGGGTTCATGTTTTATTTGTTTTGTAGGGGGGTTCATGTTTTATTTGTTTTGTAGGGGGTTCGTGTTTTATTTGTTTTGTAGGGGGTTCATGTTTTATTTGTTTTGTAGGGGGTTCATGTTTTATTTGTTTTGTAGGGGGTTCATGTTTTATTTGTTTTGTATGGGGGGTTCATGTTTTATTTGTTTTGTAGGGGGGTTCATGTTTTATTTGTTTTGTAGGGGGTTCATGTTTTATTTGTTTTGTAGGGGGTTCGTGTTTTATTTGTTTTGTAGGGGGTTCGTGTTTTATTTGTTTTGTAGGGGGTTCATGTTTTATTTGTTTTGTAGGGGGTTCGTGTTTTATTTGTTTTGTAGGGGGTTCGTGTTTTATTTGTTTTGTAGGGGGTTCATGTTTTATTTGTTTTGTAGGGGGTTCATGTTTTATTTGTTTTGTATGGGGGTTCATGTTTTATTTGTTTTGTAGGGGGGTTCATGTTTTATTTGTTTTGTAGGGGGTTCATGTTTTATTTGTTTTGTATGGGGGTTCATGTTTTATTTGTTTTGTAGGGGGTTCGTGTTTTATTTGTTTTGTAGGGGGTTCGTGTTTTATTTGTTTTGTAGGGGGTTCATGTTTTATTTGTTTTGTAGGGGGTTCATGTTTTATTTGTTTTGTATGGGGGTTCATGTTTTATTTGTTTTGTATGGGGGGTTCATGTTTTATTTGTTTTGCAGGGGGGTTCATGTTTTATTTGTTTTGTATGGGGGTTCATGTTTTATTTGTTTTGTAGGGGGGTTCATGTTTTATTTGTTTTGTAGGGGGTTCATGTTTTATTTGTTTTGTAGGGGGGGTTCATGTTTTATTTGTTTTGTATGGGGGTTCATGTTTTATTTGTTTTGTAGGGGGTTCATGTTTTATTTGTTTTGTAGGGGGTTCATGTTTTATTTGTTTTGTAGGAGGGTTCATGTTTTATTTGTTTTGCAGGGGGGTTCATGTTTTATTTGTTTTGTAGGGGGTTCATGTTTTATTTGTTTTGTAGGGGGTTCATGTTTTATTTGTTTTGTATGGGGGGCTCATGTTTTATTTGTTTTGTATGGGGGGTTCATGTTTTATTTGTTTTGTATGGGGGTTCATGTTTTATTTGTTTTGTAGGGGGTTCATGTTTTATTTGTTTTGTATGGGGGGTTCATGTTTTATTTGTTTTGTATGGGGGTTCATGTTTTATTTGTTTTGTAGGGGGTTCATGTTTTATTTGTTTTGTAGGGGATTCATGTTTTATTTGTTTTGTATGGGGGTTCATGTTTTATTTGTTTTGTATGGGGGGTTCATGTTTTATTTGTTTTGTATGGGGGTTCATGTTTTATTTGTTTTGTATGGGGGTTCATGTTTTATTTGTTTTGTAGGGGGTTCATGTTTTATTTGTTTTGTATGGGGGTTCATGTTTTATTTGTTTTGTATGGGGGTTCATGTTTTATTTGTTTTGTAGGGGGTTCATGTTTTATTTGTTTTGTAGGGGGTTCATGTTTTATTTGTTTTGCAGGGGGGTTCATGTTTTATTTGTTTTGTATGGGGGGTTCATGTTTTATTTGTTTTGTAGGGGGTTCATGTTTTATTTGTTTTGTATGGGGGTTCATGTTTTATTTGTTTTGTAGGGGGGTTCATGTTTTATTTGTTTTGTAGGGGGTTCATGTTTTATTTGTTTTGTATGGGGGTTCATGTTTTATTTGTTTTGTAGGGGGTTCGTGTTTTATTTGTTTTGTAGGGGGTTCGTGTTTTATTTGTTTTGTAGGGGGTTCATGTTTTATTTGTTTTGTAGGGGGTTCATGTTTTATTTGTTTTGTATGGGGGTTCATGTTTTATTTGTTTTGTATGGGGGGTTCATGTTTTATTTGTTTTGCAGGGGGGTTCATGTTTTATTTGTTTTGTATGGGGGTTCATGTTTTATTTGTTTTGTAGGGGGGTTCATGTTTTATTTGTTTTGTAGGGGGTTCATGTTTTATTTGTTTTGTAGGGGGGTTCATGTTTTATTTGTTTTGTATGGGGGTTCATGTTTTATTTGTTTTGTAGGGGGTTCATGTTTTATTTGTTTTGTAGGGGGTTCATGTTTTATTTGTTTTGTAGGAGGGTTCATGTTTTATTTGTTTTGCAGGGGGGTTCATGTTTTATTTGTTTTGTAGGGGGTTCATGTTTTATTTGTTTTGTAGGGGGTTCATGTTTTATTTGTTTTGTATGGGGGGTTCATGTTTTATTTGTTTTGTATGGGGGGTTCATGTTTTATTTGTTTTGTATGGGGGTTCATGTTTTATTTGTTTTGTAGGGGGTTCATGTTTTATTTGTTTTGTAGGGGGTTCATGTTTTATTTGTTTTGTATGGGGGTTCATGTTTTATTTGTTTTGTATGGGGGGTTCATGTTTTATTTGTTTTGTATGGGGGGTTCATGTTTTATTTGTTTTGTATGGGGGTTCATGTTTTATTTGTTTTGTAGGGGGTTCATGTTTTATTTGTTTTGTAGGGGGTTCATGTTTTATTTGTTTTGTAGGGGGGTTCATGTTTTATTTGTTTTGTAGGGGGTTCGTGTTTTATTTGTTTTGTAGGGGGTTCATGTTTTATTTGTTTTGTAGGGGGTTCATGTTTTATTTGTTTTGTAGGGGGTTCATGTTTTATTTGTTTTGTATGGGGGGTTCATGTTTTATTTGTTTTGTAGGGGGGTTCATGTTTTATTTGTTTTGTAGGGGGTTCATGTTTTATTTGTTTTGTAGGGGGTTCGTGTTTTATTTGTTTTGTAGGGGGTTCGTGTTTTATTTGTTTTGTAGGGGGTTCATGTTTTATTTGTTTTGTAGGGGGTTCATGTTTTATTTGTTTTGTATGGGGGTTCATGTTTTATTTGTTTTGTAGGGGGGTTCATGTTTTATTTGTTTTGTAGGGGGTTCATGTTTTATTTGTTTTGTATGGGGGTTCATGTTTTATTTGTTTTGTAGGGGGTTCGTGTTTTATTTGTTTTGTAGGGGGTTCGTGTTTTATTTGTTTTGTAGGGGGTTCATGTTTTATTTGTTTTGTAGGGGGTTCATGTTTTATTTGTTTTGTATGGGGGTTCATGTTTTATTTGTTTTGTATGGGGGGTTCATGTTTTATTTGTTTTGCAGGGGGGTTCATGTTTTATTTGTTTTGTATGGGGGTTCATGTTTTATTTGTTTTGTAGGGGGGTTCATGTTTTATTTGTTTTGTAGGGGGTTCATGTTTTATTTGTTTTGTAGGGGGGTTCATGTTTTATTTGTTTTGTATGGGGGTTCATGTTTTATTTGTTTTGTAGGGGGTTCATGTTTTATTTGTTTTGTAGGGGGTTCATGTTTTATTTGTTTTGTAGGAGGGTTCATGTTTTATTTGTTTTGCAGGGGGGTTCATGTTTTATTTGTTTTGTAGGGGGTTCATGTTTTATTTGTTTTGTAGGGGGTTCATGTTTTATTTGTTTTGTATGGGGGGTTCATGTTTTATTTGTTTTGTATGGGGGGTTCATGTTTTATTTGTTTTGTATGGGGGTTCATGTTTTATTTGTTTTGTAGGGGGTTCATGTTTTATTTGTTTTGTATGGGGGGTTCATGTTTTATTTGTTTTGTATGGGGGTTCATGTTTTATTTGTTTTGTAGGGGGTTCATGTTTTATTTGTTTTATAGGGGGTTCATGTTTTATTTGTTTTGTATGGGGGTTCATGTTTTATTTGTTTTGTATGGGGGGTTCATGTTTTATTTGTTTTGTATGGGGGGTTCATGTTTTATTTGTTTTGTATGGGGGTTCATGTTTTATTTGTTTTGTAGGGGGTTCATGTTTTATTTGTTTTGTATGGGGGTTCATGTTTTATTTGTTTTGTATGGGGGTTCATGTTTTATTTGTTTTGTAGGGGGTTCATGTTTTATTTGTTTTGTAGGGGGTTCATGTTTTATTTGTTTTGCAGGGGGGTTCATGTTTTATTTGTTTTGTATGGGGGGTTCATGCTTTATTTGTTTTGTAGGGGGTTCATGTTTTATTTGTTTTGCAGGGGGGTTCATGTTTTATTTGTTTTGCAGGGGGGTTCATGTTTTATTTGTTTTGCAGGGGGGTTCATGTTTTATTTGTTATTGTATTTATTTACATATACTGGTGTCCAACATGATATCCATATTACACTATGTTCGTTTTGTTTTACAGTATTAGTGAGACAGGAAGTGCCTACCCTTCCAGAGCACATGTGTTAATCCCTGTTTTATGGTGGGTTTATTCTGCTCAATCTTTAGTTTTCTATGTAGTGTTTTGTAGGTCATTGATTGTCTTTTTGTCGTTTTTCTTTTGGTCATTACATTGTCTGACCTTTAATTTTCGGCATTTGAAGGGTACAATTCATGGATTTTCAACATTCTATGTTGAGGGTTATAACTCATGTTAATTATAAGTATCCAATGTGATTTTACTTACATGCAAAAATACAGGATATGACAAGTAAGAGCACATATCCTAATAGAAATGCTATATCTATTGGTAGTATATCTACAACAAAATAACACAAGTTAAATGATAAATAATACCACATACATCATTCTGAGAGAATCACAGAAGCTATAGCATTTATCTCACATTCATGTATATTGATGATGTTCTGTCAGTTAATAATCAGGTTTTTCGCTAACTGAATTCCATTAATATAATTTGAAGAGAGCTACTAGTAGCCTCAGGCTGTATGTAATCCTCATAAAATAAATAAAGAATTAAATTAAATTAATATACCCCCATATAACTTGTGATAAAAGAGACAACAGACACAGACCCATTTCTTGACATTTACCTCGCCACCAGTGGTCAACTTTCTACCGCACTTTATGACAAAAGAGAATACTCTAATGTTTCCATTATACATTTTTCCACACTTTGATAGTAATTCAACCACTCCCGTTTATGGAGTTACGTTATGCTCAAGCTTGCACTTTGTATTCTTTTTGTAGACTTTTAAAAGTGCCCGTCTTTTGATTCCTAAATATTAAGTCAGGGATGTTTTATCATTCAAGCAGAGATATACACACCATGTGTACAGATGACAGGAGATGGTATGGGTTCAAAGTTGACTATTGTTTCTTTATTATGTCTTCCTACCCACATATGTGTATACTTTCTAGTATTTAAATCATGATTAAGGCCATGGGCTTTCTTTTATATATCTACTATAATACAAACTGCTGTGTCACGAGAATTACATAAGATCAGGATCAGGTTGATTTGATTTGATTTATTGTGTTTAAACACCGCTTTCAGCAATATTTCAGCTATATCATGGCGACCAGTTTTAGTGGTGGAAGAAGCTGGAGTACCCGGAGAGAACCACCGACCATGGGCAAGCAACTGGTAAACTTTATCATTTGCAGCTGCGAGTCGAGTGCACCCTTTTTTGTAATTTACACTACTTACTCATCTATACGTCTGGGTTGAGCATATACTCACATATGGAAAACACTTGCATGACAGCATCACTTCACTAATACTAAAGGGTATGTTTTTGCCCATAAAACTATTTAACCCTGTCATTATTTATTGCAGTTCCTGTACCATGCCTCCTCCATTGATAAAACTGACAGCCACGATATAGCTGAAATATTGTTGAAAGTAGCGTTAGGCACCATAAACCCATAAACCATGTACCATACCCATGAAAGTAAGGAGTGGTTCGTTTGTGTGTTAGGGTTATGGATTGGATTGTATAACTGTTCCGATGGTGTGATAATTGTGTTAGGGTTATGGATTGGATTGTATAACTGTTCCGATGGTGTGATAATTGTGTTAGGGTTATGGATTGGGTTGTATAACTGTTCCGATGGTGTGATAATTGTGTTAGGGTTATGGATTGGATTGTATAACTGTTCCGATGGTGTGATAATTGTGTTAGGGTTATGGATTGGATTGTATAACTGTTCCGATGGTGTGATAATTGTGTTAGGGTTATGGATTGGATTGTATAACTGTTCCGATGGTGTGATAATTGTGTTAGGGTTATGGATTGGGTTGTATAACTGTTCCGATGGTGTGATAATTGTGTTAGGGTTATGGATTGGGTTGTGTAACTGTTCCGATGGTGTGATAATTGTGTTAGGGTTATGGATTGGGTTGTGGAACTGTTCCGATGGTGTGATAATTGTGTTAGGGTTATGGATTGGGTTGTATAACTGTTCCGATGGTGTGATAATTGTGTTAGGGTTATGGATTGGATTGTATAACTGTTCCGATGGTGTGATAATTGTGTTAGGGTTATGGATTGGGTTGTGGAACTGTTCCGATGGTGTGATAATTGTATTAGGGTTATGGATTGGGTTGTGGAACTGTTCCGATGGTGTGATAATTGTGTTAGGGTTATGGATTGGGTTGTATAACTGTTCCGATGGTGTGATAATTGTGTTAGGGTTATGGATTGGGTTGTGTAACTGTTCCGATGGTGTGATAATTGTGTTAGGGTTATGGATTGGGTTGTGGAACTGTTCCGATGGTGTGATAATTGTGTTAGGGTTATGGATTGGGTTGTATAACTGTTCCGATGGTGTGATAATTGTGTTAGGGTTATGGATTGGGTTGTATAACTGTTCCGATGGTGTGATAATTGTGTTAGGGTTATGGATTGGGTTGTATAACTGTTCCGATGGTGTGATAATTGTGTTAGGGTTATGGATTGGGTTGTATAACTGTTCCGATGGTGTGATAATTGTGTTAGGGTTATGGATTGGGTTGTGGAACTGTTCCGATGGTGTGATAATTGTGTTAGGGTTATGGATTGGGTTGTATAACTGTTCCGATGGTGTGATAATTGTGTTAGGGTTATGGTTTGGGTTGTGTAACTGTTCCGATGGTGTGATAATTGTGTTAGGGTTATGGATTGGGTTGTGGAACTGTTCCGATGTTGTGATAATTGTGCTAGGGTTATGGATTGGGTTGTATAACTGTTCCGATGGTGTGATAATTGTGTTAGGGTTATGGATTGGGTTGTATAACTGTTCCGATGGTGTGATAATTGTGTTAGGGTTATGGATTGGGTTGTATAACTGTTCCGATGGTGTGATAATTGTGTTAGGGTTATGGATTGGGTTGTATAACTGTTCCGATGGTGTGATAATTGTGTTAGGGTTATGGATTGGATTGTATAACTGTTCCGATGGTGTGATAATTGTGTTAGGGTTATGGATTGGGTTGTATAACTGTTCCGATGGTGTGATAATTGTGTTAGGGTTATGGATTGGATTGTATAACTGTTCCGATGGTGTGATAATTGTGTTAGGGTTATGGATTGGATTGTATAACTGTTCCGATGGTGTGATAATTGTGTTAGGGTTATGGATTGGGTTGTATAACTGTTCCGATGGTGTGATAATTGTGTTAGGGTTATGGATTGGGTTGTGGAACTGTTCCGGTGGTGTGATAATTGTGTTAGGGTTATGGATTGGGTTGTATAACTGTTCCGATGGTGTGATAATTGTGTTAGGGTTATGGATTGGGTTGTGGAACTGTTCCGATGGTGTGGTAATTGTGTTAGGGCTATGGATTGGGTTGTGGAACTGTTCCGATGGTGTGATAATTGTGTTAGGGTTATGGATTGGGTTGTGGAACTGTTCCGATGGTGTGATAATTGTGTTAGGGTTATGGATTGGATTGTATAACTGTTCCGATGGTGTGATAATTGTGTTAGGGTTATGGATTGGATTGTATAACTGTTCCGATGGTGTGATAATTGTGTTAGGGTTATGGATTGGGTTGTATAACTGTTCCGATGGTGTGATAATTGTGTTAGGGTTATGGATTGGGTTGTGGAACTGTTCCGGTGGTGTGATAATTGTGTTAGGATTATGGATTGGGTTGTATAACTGTTCCGATGGTGTGATAATTGTGTTAGGGTTATGGATTGGGTTGTGGAACTGTTCCGATGGTGTGATAATTGTGTTAGGGTAATGGATTGGGTTGTGGAACTGTTCCGATGGTGTGATAATTGTGTTAGGGTTATGGATTGGGTTGTGGAACTGTTCCGATGGTGTGATAATTGTGTTAGGGTTATGGATTGGGTTGTGGAACTGTTCCGATGGTGTGATAATTGTGTTAGGGTTATGGATTGGGTTGTGGAACTGTTCCGATGGTGTGATAATTGTGTTAGGGTTATGGATTGGGTTGTGTAACTGTTCCGATGGTGTGATAATTGTGTTAGGGTTATGGATTGGGTTGTGGAACTGTTCCGATGGTGTGATAATTGTGTTAGGGTTATGGATTGGGTTGTGGAACTGTTCCGATGGTGTGATAATTGTGTTAGGGTTATGGATTGGGTTGTGGAACTGTTCCGATGGTGTGATAATTGTGTTAGGATTATGGATTGGGTTGTGGAACTGTTCCGATGGTGTGATAATTGTGTTAGGGTTATGGATTGGGTTGTGGAACTGTTCCGATGGTGTGATAATTGTGTTAGGGTTATGGATTGGGTTGTGGAACTGTTCCGATGGTGTGATAATTGTGTTAGGGTTATGGATTGGGTTGTGGAACTGTTCCGATGGTGTGATAATTGTGTTAGGGTTATGGATTGGGTTGTGGAACTGTTCCGATGGTGTGATAATTGTGTTAGGGTTATGGATTGGGTTGTGGAACTGTTCCGATGGTGTGATAATTGTGTTAGGGTTATGGATTGGGTTGTGGAACTGTTCCGATGGTGTGATAATTGTGTTAGGGTTATGGATTGGGTTGTGTAACTGTTCCGATGGTGTGATAATTGTGTTACGGTTATGGATTGGGTTGTGGAACTGTTCCGATGGTGTGATAATTGTGTTACGGTTATGGATTGGGTTGTGGAACTGTTCCGATGGTGTGATAATTGTGTTAGGGTTATGGATTGGGTTGTGGAACTGTTCCGATGGTGTGATAATTGTGTTAGGGTTATGGATTGGGTTGTGGAACTGTTCCGATGGTGTGATAATTGTGTTAGGGTTATGGATTGGGTTGTGGAACTGTTCCGATGGTGTGATAATTGTGTTAGGGTTATGGATTGGGTTGTGGAACTGTTCCGATGGTGTGATAATTGTGTTAGGGTTATGGATTGGGTTGTGGAACTGTTCCGATGGTGTGATAATTGTGTTAGGGTTATGGATTGGGTTGTGGAACTGTTCCGATGGTGTGATAATTGTGTTAGGGTTATGGATTGGGTTGGGTAACTGTTCCGATGGTGTGATAATTGTGTTAGGGTTATGGATTGGGTTGTGGAACTGTTCCGATGGTGTGATAATTGTGTTAGGGTTATGGATTGGGTTGTGGAACTGTTCCGATGGTGTGATAATTGTGTTAGGGTTATGGATTGGGTTGTGTAACTGTTCCGATGGTGTGATAATTGTGTTACGGTTATGGATTGGGTTGTGGAACTGTTCCGATGGTGTGATAATTGTGTTAGGGTTATGGATTGGGTTGTGGAACTGTTCCGATGGTGTGATAATTGTGTTAGGGTTATGGATTAGGTTGTGGAACTGTTCCGATGGTGTGATAATTGTGTTAGGGTTATGGATTGGGTTGTGGAACTGTTCCGATGGTGTGATAATTGTGTTATGGTTATGGATTGGGTTGTGGAACTGTTCCGATGGTGTGATAATTGTGTTAGGGTTATGGATTGGGTTGTGGAACTGTTCCGATGGTGTGATAATTGTGTTAGGGTTATGGATTGGGTTGTGGAACTGTTCCGATGGTGTGATAATTGTGTTAGGGTTATGGATTGGGTTGTGGAACTGTTCCGATGGTGTGATAATTGTGTTAGGGTTATGGATTGGGTTGTGGAACTGTTCCGATGGTGTGATAATTGTGTTAGGGTTATGGATTGGGTTGTGGAACTGTTCCGATGGTGTGATAATTGTGTTAGGGTTATGGATTGGGTTGTGGAACTGTTCCGATGGTGTGATAATTGTGTTAGGGTTATGGATTGGGTTGTGGAACTGTTCCGATGGTGTGATAATTGTGTTAGGGTTATGGATTGGGTTGTGTAACTGTTCCGATGGTGTGATAATTGTGTTACGGTTATGGATTGGGTTGTGGAACTGTTCCGATGGTGTGATAATTGTGTTAGGGTTATGGATTGGGTTGTGTAACTGTTCCGATGGTGTGATAATTGTGTTAGGGTTATGGATTGGGTTGTGGAACTGTTCCGATGGTGTGATAATTGTGTTAGGGTTATGGATTGGGTTGTGGAACTGTTCCGATGGTGTGATAATTGTGTTAGGGTTATGGATTGGGTTGTGGAACTGTTCCGATGGTGTGATAATTGTGTTAGGGTTATGGATTGGTTTGTGGAACTGTTCCGATGGTGTGATAATTGTGTTAGGGTTATGGATTGGGTTGTGGAACTGTTCCGATGGTGTGATAATTGTGTTATGGTTATGGATTGGGTTGTGGAACTGTTCTGATGGTGTGATAATTGTGTTAGGGTTATGGATTGGGTTGTGGAACTGTTCCGATGGTGTGATAATTGTGTTAGGGTTATGGATTGGGTTGTGGAACTGTTCCGGTGGTGTGATAATTGTGTTAGGGTTATGGATTGGGTTGTGGAACTGTTCCGATGGTGTGATAATTGTGTTAGGGTTATGGATTGGGTTGTGGAACTGTTTCGATGGTGTGATAATTGTGTTAGGGTTATGGATTGGGTTGTGGAACTGTTTCGATGGTGTGATAATTGTGTTAGGGTTATGGATTGGGTTGTGGAACTGTTCCGATGGTGTGATAATTGTGTTAGGGTTATGGATTGGATTGTTGAACTGTTCCGATGGTGTGATGATTGTTGAACTGTTCCGATGGTGTGATAATGTTTTTTTTCATTTCATTTAAAGTAAATCTTACAAAATTCATCGGCAGAAAATTCATGTCTGAGTAAATCATCTTCTTTAGCATTAGTCATATGGAAACTATAACTAAAGTTGAGTCCGACACCCTGCAAAATAGAAAACAAATAACATCAGAATTGTACCATTAATGAACCCCGACATCCTGAAAATGAAATTTCACATTACTGTGTCTTGTGTGTCCAATGTTGACATATATGATAACTCACTGTAATATGTAAGAATATCGTTGGTAATGTTGTTATGTATATGTAGGGGCATGGTGTTCACGCCACTTTCAACGCTGTTTCAGTTATATTGTGGCGGTCAGTTTATAATGGTGGAGAAACCAGAGTATCAGGAGAAAACCACTAACCTGCCACAAGTCACTGACCAACTTTATCACATAATGTTGCATCAGTACACCACGTTATGACCGGGATTCGAACTCACAACGTTAGTATTGATAATTGTATATTATTATTAAGTTTTTTTGTAATTTTATTAAAATAGAGAAACTTTATAGATTGTTGGCTGCTTCTTTCTGTTACTAGGATGTTCTAGAAAAGACTTTACGTAACAAATTCCTTTGCACAGTAGCACTCCATTTTAGAATATTGCATAATTCTAAACACTTCATCATCCTCGCCTTTATTCTAGACACTTCATAATCCTCGCCTTTATTCTAAACACTTCATCATCCTCACCTTTATTCTAAACACTTCAACATACTCGCCTTTATTCTAAGCACTTCATCATCCTCGCCTTTATTCTAAACACTTCATCATCCTCGCCTTTATTTTAAACATTTCATCATCCTCGCCTTTATTCTAAACACTTCATAATCCTCGCCTTTATTCTAAACACTTCATCATCCTCGCCTTTATTCTAAACACTTCATCATCCTCGCCTTTATTCTAAACACTTCATCATTCTCGCCTTTATTTTTAGCACTTCATCATCCTCGCCTTTATTCTAAACACTTCATCATCCTCGCCTTTATTCTAAACACTTCATCATCCTCGCCTTTATTCTAAACACTTCATCATCCTCGCCTTTATTTTAAACATTTCATCATCCTCGCCTTTATTCTAAACACTTCATAATCCTCGCCTTTATTCTAAACACTTCATCATCCTCGCCTTTATTCTAAACACTTCATCATCCTCGCCTTTATTCTAAACACTTCATCATCCTCGCCTTTATTTTTAACACTTCATCATCCTCGCCTTTATTCTAAACATTTCATCATCCTCGCCTTTATTCTAAACACTTCATCATCCTCGCCTTTATTTTAAACACTTCATCATCCTCGCCTTTATTTTAAACACTTCATCATCCTCGCCTTTATTTTAAACACTTCATCATCCTCGCCTTTATTCTAAACACTTCATCATCCTCGCCTTTATTTTAAACACTTCATCATCCTCGCCTTTATTCTAAACACTTCATAATCCTCGCCTTTATTCTAAACACTTCATCATCCTCGCCTTTATTCTAAACACTTCATCATCCTCGCCTTTATTCTAAACACTTCATCATCCTCGCCTTTATTTTAAACACTTCATCATCCTCGCCTTTATTTTAAACATTTTATCATCCTCGCCTTTATTTTAAACACTTCATCATCCTCGCCTTTATTCTAAACACTTCATCATCCTCGCCTTTATTCTAAACACTTCATCATCCTCGCCTTTATTCTAAACACTTCATCATCCTCGCCTTTATTCTAAACACTTCATCATCCTCGCCTTTATTCTAAACACTTCATCATCCTCGCCTTTATTCTAAACACTTCATCATCCTCGCCTTTATTCTAAACACTTCATCATCCTCGCCTTTATTCTAAACACTTCATCATCCTCGCCTTTATTCTAAACACTTCATCATCCTCGCCTTTATTCTAAACACTTCATCATCCTCGCCTTTATTCTAAACACTTCATCATCCTCGCCTTTATTCTAAACACTTCATCATCCTCGCCTTTATTCTAAACACTTCATCATCCTCGCCTTTATTCTAAACACTTCATCATCCTCGCCTTTATTCTAAACACTTCATCATCCTCGCCTTTATTCTAAACACTTCATCATCCTCGCCTTTATTCTAAACACTTCATCATCCTCGCCTTTATTCTAAACACTTCATCATCCTCGCCTTTATTCTAAACACTTCATCATCCTCGCCTTTATTCTAAACACTTCATCATCCTCGCCTTTATTCTAAACACTTCATCATCCTCGCCTTTATTTTAAACACTTCATCATCCTCGCCTTTATTCTAAACACTTCATCATCCTCGCCTTTATTTTAAACACTTCATCATCCTCGCCTTTATTCTAAACACTTCATCATCCTCGCCTTTATTTTAAACACTTCATCATCCTCGCCTTTATTCTAAACACTTCATCATCCTCGCCTTTATTCTAAACACTTCATCATCCTCGCCTTTATTCTAAACACTTCATCATCCTCGCCTTTATTCTAAACACTTCATCATCCTCGCCTTTATTTTAAACACTTCATCATCCTCGCCTTTATTCTAAACACTTCATCATCCTCGCCTTTATTTTAAACACTTCATCATCCTCGCCTTTATTCTAAACACTTCATCATCCTCGCCTTTATTTTAAACACTTCATCATCCTCGCCTTTATTCTAAACACTTCATCATCCTCGCCTTTATTTTAAACACTTCATCATCCTCGCCTTTATTCTAAACACTTCATCATCCTCGCCTTTATTCTAAACACTTCATCATCCTCGCCTTTATTCTAAACACTTCATCATCCTCGCCTTTATTCTAAACACTTCATAATCCTCGCCTTTATTTTAAACACTTCATCATCCTCGCCTTTATTCTAAACACTTCATCATCCTCGCCTTTATTCTAAACACTTCATCATCCTCGCCTTTATTCTAAACACTTCATCATCCTCGCCTTTATTCTAAACACTTCATCATCCTCGCCTTTATTCTAAACACTTCATCATCCTCGCCTTTATTCTAAACACTTCATCATCCTCGCCTTTATTTTAAACACTTCATCATCCTCGCCTTTATTCTAAACACTTCATCATCCTCGCCTTTATTCTAAACACTTCATCATCCTCGCCTTTATTCTAAACACTTCATCATCCTCGCCTTTATTCTAAACACTTCATCATCCTCGCCTTTATTCTAAACACTTCATCATCCTCGCCTTTATTCTAAACACTTCATCATCCTCGCCTTTATTTTTAACACTTCATCATCCTCGCCTTTATTTTAAACACTTCATCATCCTCGCCTTTATTCTAAACACTTCATCATCCTCGCCTTTATTTTAAACACTTCATCATCCTCGCCTTTATTCTAAACACTTCATCATCCTCGCCTTTATTCTAAACACTTCATCATCCTCGCCTTTATTTTAAACACTTCATCATCCTCGCCTTTATTCTAAACACTTCATCATCCTCGCCTTTATTCTAAACACTTCATCATCCTCGCCTTTATTTTTAACACTTCATCATCCTCGCCTTTATTCTAAACACTTCATCATCCTCGCCTTTATTTTAAACACTTCATCATCCTCGCCTTTATTTTTAACACTTCATCATCCTCGCCTTTATTCTAAACACTTCATCATCCTCGCCTTTATTCTAAACACTTCATCATCCTCACCTTTATTCTAAACACTTCATCATCCTCGCCTTTATTTTAAACACTTCATCATCCTCGCCTTTATTCTAAACACTTCATCATCCTCGCCTTTATTCTAAACACTTCATCATCCTCGCCTTTATTTTAAACACTTCATCATCCTCGCCTTTATTCTAAACACTTCATCATCCTCGCCTTTATTTTAAGCACTTCATCATCCTCGCCTTTATTCTAAACACTTCATCATCCTCGCCTTTATTCTAAACACTTCATCATCCTCACCTTTATTCTAAACACTTCATCATCCTCGCCTTTATTCTAAACACTTCATCATCCTCGCCTTTATTCAAACTGTTTAAGCACTTTTCCATCTTCTTCTAGTCGTGCGGGCGGGAGATTGCCGGAGGAGCATAACGAAATAGACAAGGGCATCTCCTAAATCCGGCACTGATTTTCTCTAATTTTTATTTTATGTCTATCAGATTATGCTAGTTAAATGTTCCATTATAATGCTGTTTCACTTCCATTTTACTGTTCTATGAAATAACTATTGTACTCGGGAATAAACAGACATAAATTTATCTTAGCACTACCAGACTGTAAAACAAATCTGAAAATATTCTACAAGCACCTCTGATGCCTAAGTATGAGCACCACCAAAGTTGTTAAATACAATAAAGTGCAGCTTGTATACTAGACTAATAATGATATCTATATAAAATACAAAGGGACTTACTCCTGATGACTGATCACACCGACTAATAGCAATAAACCACCACCTCTCACGTGTAGACTTAAATATTCTTCCGCCAGCACATGAAATAAAGTCCTGTCCATTTCTAGTTATCTGTGAACATCCTGACCAGCTGTAGAGAACTGACATGTGTATTATCTGATTGTTGGCGGGACTTAATGTGGCTACCTTCTGTTCACATGTCTGTAAAATAATAATTATCTAACAGTGTAAGCTAAAACAATTAGCCATTTGGTTCACATGTCTGTAAAATAATAATTATCTAAGAGTGTAAACTAAAACAATTAGCAATTTAACATAACTGTAAAATAATAATTATCTAAGAGTGTAAGCTAAAACAATTAGCAATTTAACATAACTGTAAAATAATCATTAATATAGAGTGTAATCTTAAAACAATTAGCCATTTGGTTCACATGTCTGTAAAATAATAATTATCGAATAGTGTAAACTAAAACAATTAGTCATGTAACATTAAAACTATTGTTCTGAAACAATAACATCTTATACCCTATACAACGTCAAGGAGTGAATAAAAACGTAGATATCAAATTTAGGGCGCACGACGCGTTTCTGGAAGATAAGTCAAGATTTCACCACGGTTTTGTAACATAAAACAAGACAAGTAGTCACATGTGGCAGCCATTAAATGAGTGTGCGTCTTCAAAGGGCGATGTTTGTACAGTACAGCTAACGGAGTAACACGGCGGGTGTGTTATAAGAAGCACCCTTCGCAAGCACCTAGGTGCACTCGTTGTTTTCTGGTTTCTGGTTGGGTCCGTGTTACTCGATCTTTAGTTTTATTAGTAGTGTTTAGTAGATCGTTGTTTGTCCTTTTGTCCTTTTTCTTTTGGTCATTGTGTTGTCTCTCCTTCGATTTACGGATTCTGATTATCTTCTTGAAAACTCTTCTTGCCAGTGTCTCTTGATTGTCCATTCTTGATTGTTCCTTCGGTTTTCTCTAACGTTATTAATTACAGTATGCATAGTTATGTTGGTTTTTTTAAATTTATTATGTCGTTTATATTTCTGATACTGTTTTGGACTAGTAAATGAGAACGAAGATGTTCTTAATTCTTGTATTTGACATATGATATCTATAATGACTACTGATTCTGTATATTGTTCCTATATTTGACATATGATATCTATAATGACTACTGATTCTGTATATTGTTCCTATTTTTGACATATGATATCTATAATGACTACTGATTCTGTATATTGTTCCTATATTTGACATATGATATCTATAATGACTACTGATTCTGTATATTGTTCCTATATTTGACATATGATATCTATAATGACTACTGATTCTGTATATCGTTCCTATATTTGACATATGATATCTATAATGACTACTGATTCTGTATATTGTTCCTATATTTGACATATGATATCTATAATGACTACTGATTCTGCATATTGTTCCTATATTTGACATATGATATATATAATGACTACTGATTCTGTATATCGTTCCTATATTTGACATATGATATCTATAATGACTAATGATTCTGTATATTGTTCCTATATTTGACATATGATATCTATAATGACTAATGATTCTGTATATTGTTCCTATATTTGACATATGATATTTATAATGACTACTGATTCTGTATATTGTTCCTATATTTGAAATATGATATATATAATGACTACTGATTCTGTATATTGTTCATACCTTGCCACTCTTGTATACTGCAGGCCACTGATCATCTTCATCATAATATAACAGGACGCTATGTGTAGAATGAGTCTGTAATATTAGAAAATGTAGATAAATCACACTAATGGTCATCTATAGGTATTTGTTACTCACGTCTTAACACAGGTTAATATTTTTCTATTACAGACAAACAGAGCATTATGGTTATGAATAGATTTAAGAAGTAAGATGGAGTTTTATATATGTTTATTAATTACATGTATTTGCACATTGAAGCACTCGATGATGTTGTCCTTAAAGGAGAAGAAAACACATTCATATTGTAGTGTTATAAATACATATTAATACATGGGCATTTCCATATTGGCCTGGTTATCATCCCGAGACCCCCATATTGGCACTCGACTCCGTCTCGGGCCAATATGGGTCGAGGGATGATAACCAGGCCAATATAGAAATGCCCATGTATTAAACTATTTATTACATACTTCCGACATCTAGAAAAGAGACACCCATATTGGCCTGGGCCAATATGGGCCTCGATATGGAAATGATCTTGTAGTAATCCAATAACCGGTTATTTTCCCGGGGTGTGAAAATATAGACAGTTTACTTCCGGTCATATTGGTCATACAAAAATGCCTTTATTTGAACTAAGTATGTAATAAAAGTAGTTATTAAAAAAAATAACGAACTTCATTTTCTGGTTAAAAGAATCACAGCAAACTATTAATTGGGGGTATTATCAAATTTTCCGCCGTCAAGACACTTGCCATAGATAGTTACGTCACTTCTTCTTTTGACAATCCAGAACGCCAATAAAACTGAGCGTCACGATATAACTAGAATATTGTTGAAAGTGGCATTAAACACTATAACCTTTAACCCTCGTGTGAAGTTTTTTGGGGTGGGGTGGGGGGTATTGTATTATAAGATATTACTGGTATATAGAATATTATATAACAGATTAAGGTTAGTTACATGTAGTGGTTTATATATAGAATATTATATAAGTTATTATACATAATAAAGTTGTAACATAACTTGTTTATAACTTGTTTATAACAATAATCTAAATGTTACAACACAACATTCTTATTAAACCCTTAACTAATCTTTTAATTGTAATATTTCATAATCATCAGAATTTAGTATTTAATCATTTAATCTGGTGTATTGGGATTAAATGGTTATTTATATGTAAAACCTATTGCCCTGGTGTATTACAAAGCTTTATGTACTTAAACATTAATATATGTGTCACGAGGTTGATTACAAAGCTTTATGTACTTAAACATTAATATATGTGTCACGAGGTTGATCCATATGTATTTACTTTGTGATGAATTCACGTTATTTATTCCGTGAAACAGGGTAAATCTACATGTACTTACTCATTACTGCATGTTAAGTACACGTTATTTATTCCGTGAAACAGGGTAAATCTACATGTACTTACTCATTACTGCATGTTAAGTACACGTTATTTATTCCAAGGGGCCGTTGTGGTCGTGATCGTATGGTGCAACATGTAGTTGGGTTTACAACTACCTATGCAATTAGCGCCTATCACCACTAACGTTGTGAGTTAGAATCCCGTTCAGGCGAGGTGTACTCGATACACCATTATGTGATAAAGTTTGTCAGTGAATTGTGGCAGGTCGGTGGATTACTCCTGGTTCTCCGATTTCCTCTACCAATAAAGCTGACAGCCACCATATGGCTGAAATATTGTTGAAAGTGGCGTTAAACACCATAACCCTAACCCACCCTAACCCCTATTTATTGTATGTAACAATGTTAATCCACAAATCACTACTTTGTGTAAATGTAGCGTTATTTATTGTATGTAACAATGTTAATCCACGCATCACTACTTTGTGTAAATGTAGCGTTATTTATTGAATGTAACAATGCTAATCCACACATCACTACTTTGTGTAAATGTAGCGTTATTTATTGTATGTAACAATGTTAATCCACACATCACTACTTTGTGTAAATGTAGCGTTATTTATTGTATGTAACAATGTTAATCCACACATCACTACTTTGTGTAAATGTAGCGTTATTTATTGTATGTAGCAAACTTAAACCACATGTAATTTACATGATTTATTGTATGTAACAATGTTAATCCACACATCACTACTTTGTGTAAATGTAGCGTTATTTATTGTATGTAACAATGTTAATCCACACATCACTACTTTGTGTAAATGTAGCGTTATTTATTGTATGTAACAATGTTAATCCACACATCACTACTTTGTGTAAATGTAGCGTTATTTATTGTATGTAACAATGTTAATCCACACATCACTACTTTGTGTAAATGTAGCGTTATTTATTGTATGTAACAATGTTAATCCACACATCACTACTTTGTGTAAATGTAGCGTTATTTATTGTATGTAGCAAGCTTAAACCACATGTAATTTACATGATTTATTGTATGTAACAATGTTAATCCACACATCACTACTTTGCGTAAATGTAGCGTTATTTATTGTATGTAGCAAGCTTAAACCACATGTAATTTACATGATTTATTGTATGTAACAATGTTTATCCACAAATCACTACTTTGTGTAAATGTAGCGTTATTTATTGTATGTAACAATGTTAATCCACGCATCACTACTTTGTGTAAATGTAGCGTTATTTATTGAATGTAACAATGTTAATCCACACATCACTACTTTGTGTAAATGTAGCGTTATTTATTGTATGTAACAATGTTAATCCACACATCACTACTTTGTGTAAATGTAGCGTTATTTATTGTATGTAACAATGTTAATCCACACATCACTACTTTGTGTAAATGTAGCGTTATTTATTGTATGTAACAATGTTAATCCACACATCACTACTTTGTGTAAATGTAGCGTTATTTATTGTATGTAGCAAGCTTAAACCACATGTAATTTACATGATTTATTGTATGTAACAATGTTAATCCACACATCACTACTTTGTGTAAATGTAGCTTTATTTATTGTATGTAGCAAGCTTAAACCACATGTAATTTACATGATTTATTGTATGTAACAATGTTAATCCACACATCACTACTTTGTGTAAATGTAGCGTTATTTATTGTATGTAGCAAGCTTAAACCACATGTAATTTACATGATTTATTGTATGTAACAATGTTAATCCACACATCACTACTTTGTGTAAATGTAGCGTTATTTATTGTATGTAACAATGTTAATCCACACATCACTACTTTGTGTAAATGTAGCGTTATTTATTGTATGTAACAATGTTAATCCACACATCACTACTTTGTGTAAATGTAGCGTTATTTATTGTATGTAACAATGTTAATCCACACATCACTACTTTGTGTAAATGTAGCGTTATTTATTGTATGTAACAATGTTAATCCACATATCACTACCTTGTGTAAATGTAGCGTTATTTATTGTATGTAGCAAGCTTAAACCACATGTAATTTACATGATTTATTGTATGTAACAATGTTAATCCACACGTCACTACTTTGTGTAAATGTAGCGTTATTTATTTTATGCAGCAAGCTTAAACCACATGTAATTTACATGATTTATTGTATGTAACAATGTTAATCCACACATCACTACTTTGTGTAAATGTAGCGTTATTTATTGTATGTAGCAAGCTTAAACCACATGTAATTTACATTATTTATTGTATGTAACAATGTTAATCCACACATCACTACTTTGTGTAAATGTAGCGTTATTTATTGTATGTAGCAAGCTTAAACCACATGTAATTTACATGATTTATTGTATGTAACAATGTTAATCCACACATCACTACTTTGTGTAAATGTAGCGTTATTTATTTTATGTAGCAAGCTTAAACCACATGTAATTTACATGATTTATTGTATGTAACAATGTTAATCCACACATCACTACTTTGTGTAAATGTAGCGTTATTTATTGTATGTAGCAAGCTTAAACCACATGTAATTTACATGATTTATTGTATGTAACAATGTTAATCCACACATCACTACTTTGTGTAAATGTAGCGTTATTTATTGTATGTAGCAAGCTTAAACCACATGTAATTTACATGATTTATTGTATGTAACAATGTTAATCCACACATCACTACTTTGTGTAAATGTAGCGTTATTTATTGTATGTAGCAAGCTTAAACCACATGTAATTTACATGATTTATTGTATGTAACAATGTTAATCCACACATCACTACTTTGTGTAAATGTAGCGTTATTTATTGTATGTAGCAAGCTTAAACCACATGTAATTTACATGATTTATTGTATGTAACAATGTTAATCCACACATCACTACTTTGTGTAAATGTAGCGTTATTTATTGTATGTAGCAAGCTTAAACCACATGTAATTTACATGATTTATTGTATGTAACAATGTTAATCCACACATCACTACTTTGTGGAAATGTAGCGTTATTTATTGTATGTAGCAAGCTTAAACCACATGTAATTTACATGATTTATTGTATGTAACAATGTTAATCCACACATCACTACTTTGTGTAAATGTAGCGTTATTTATTGTATGTAGCAAGCTTAAACCACATGTAATTTACATGATTTATTGTATGTAACAATGTTAATCCACACATCACTACTTTGTGTAAATGTAGCGTTATTTATTGTATGTAGCAAGCTTAAAGCACATGTAATTTACATGATTTATTGTATGTAACAATGTTAATCCACACATCACTACTTTGTGTAAATGTAGCGTTATTTATTGTATGTAGCAAGCTTAAACCACATGTAATTTACATGATTTATTGTATGTAACAATGTTAATCCACACATCACTACTTTGTGGAAATGTAGCGTTATTTATTGTATGTAGCAAGCTTAAACCACATGTAATTTACATGATTTATTGTATGTAACAATGTTAATCCACACATCACTACTTTGTGTAAATGTAGCGTTATTTATTTTATGTAGCAAGCTTAAACCACATGTAATTTACATGATTTATTGTATGTAACAATGTTAATCCACATATCACTACTTTGTGTAAATGTAGCGTTATTTATTGTATGTAGCAAGCTTAAACCACATGTAATTTACATGATTTATTGTATGTAACAATGTTAATCCACACATCACTACTTTGTGTAAATGTAGCGTTATTTATTGTATGTAGCAAGCTTAAACCACATGTAATTTACATGATTTATTGTATGTAACAATGTTAATCCACACATCACTACTTTGTGTAAATGTAGCGTTATTTATTGTATGTAGCAAGCTTAAACCACATGTAATTTACATGATTTATTGTATGTAACAATGTTAATCCACACATCACTACTTTGTGTAAATGTAGCGTTATTTATTGTATGTAGCAAGCTTAAACCACATGTAATTTACATGATTTATTGTATGTAACAATGTTAATCCACACATCACTACTTTGTGTAAATGTAGCGTTATTTATTGTATGTAGCAAGCTTAAACCACATGTAATTTACATGATTTATTGTATGTAACAATGTTAATCCACACATCACTACTTTGTGTAAATGTAGCGTTATTTATTGTATGTAGCAAGCTTAAACCACATGTAATTTACATGATTTATTGTATGTAACAATGTTAATCCACATATCACTACTTTGTGTAAATGTAGCGTTATTTATTGTATGTAGCAAGCTTAAACCACATGTAATTTACATGATTTATTGTATGTAACAATGTTAATCCACACATCACTACTTTGTGTAAATGTAGCGTTATTTATTTTATGTAGCAAGCTTAAACCACATGTAATTTACATGATTTATTGTATGTAACAATGTTAATCCACACATCACTACTTTGTGTAAATGTAGCGTTATTTATTGTATGTAGCAAGCTTAAACCACATGTAATTTACATGATTTATTGTATGTAACAATGTTAATCCACACATCACTACTTTGTGTAAATGTAGCGTTATTTATTGTATGTAGCAAGCTTAAACCACATGTAATTTACATGATTTATTGTATGTAACAATGTTAATCCACACATCACTACTTTGTGTAAATGTAGCGTTATTTATTGTATGTAGCAAGCTTAAACCACATGTAATTTACATGATTTATTGTATGTAACAATGTTAATCCACACATCACTACTTTGTGTAAATGTAGCGTTATTTATTGTATGTAGCAAGCTTAAACCACATGTAATTTACATGATTTATTGTATGTAACAATGTTAATCCACACATCACTACTTTGTGTAAATGTAGCGTTATTTATTGTATGTAGCAAGCTTAAACCACATGTAATTTACATGATTTATTGTATGTAACAATGTTAATCCACACATCACTACTTTGTGTAAATGTAGCGTTATTTATTGTATGTAGCAAGCTTAAACCACATGTAATTTACATGATTTATTGTATGTAACAATGTTAATCCACACATCACTACTTTGTGTAAATGTAGCGTTATTTATTGTATGTAGCAAGCTTAAACCACATGTAATTTACATGATTTATTGTATGTAACAATGTTAATCCACACATCACTACTTTGTGTAAATGTAGCGTTATTTATTGTATGTAGCAAGCTTAAAGCACATGTAATTTACATGATTTATTGTATGTAACAATGTTAATCCACACATCACTACTTTGTGTAAATGTAGCGTTATTTATTGTATGTAGCAAGCTTAAACCACATGTAATTTACATGATTTATTGTATGTAACAATGTTAATCCACACATCACTACTTTGTGGAAATGTAGCGTTATTTATTGTATGTAGCAAGCTTAAACCACATGTAATTTACATGATTTATTGTATGTAACAATGTTAATCCACACATCACTACTTTGTGTAAATGTAGCGTTATTTATTTTATGTAGCAAGCTTAAACCACATGTAATTTACATGATTTATTGTATGTAACAATGTTAATCCACACATCACTACTTTGTGTAAATGTAGCGTTATTTATTGTATGTAGCAAGCTTAAACCACATGTAATTTACATGATTTATTGTATGTAACAATGTTAATCCACACATCACTACTTTGTGTAAATGTAGCGTTATTTATTGTATGTAGCAAGCTTAAACCACATGTAATTTACATGATTTATTGTATGTAACAATGTTAATCCACACATCACTACTTTGTGTAAATGTAGCGTTATTTATTGTATGTAGCAAGCTTAAACCACATGTAATTTACATGATTTATTGTATGTAACAATGTTAATCCACACATCACTACTTTGTGTAAATGTAGCGTTATTTATTGTATGTAGCAAGCTTAAACCACATGTAATTTACATGATTTATTGTATGTAACAATGTTAATCCACACATCACTACTTTGTGTAAATGTAGCGTTATTTATTGTATGTAGCAAGCTTAAACCACATGTAATTTACATGATTTATTGTATGTAACAATGTTAATCCACACATCACTACTTTGTGTAAATGTAGCGTTATTTATTGTATGTAGCAAGCTTAAACCACATTTAATTTACATGATTTATTGTATGTAACAATGTTAATCCACACATCACTACTTTGTGTAAATGTAGCGTTATTTATTTTATGTAGCAAGCTTAAACCACATGTAATTTACATGATTTATTGTATGTAACAATGTTAATCCACACATCACTACTTTGTGTAAATGTAGCGTTATTTATTTTATGTAGCAAGCTTAAACCACATGTAATTTACATGATTTATTGTATGTAACAATGTTAATCCACACATCACTACTTTGTGTAAATGTAGCGTTATTTATTGTATGTAGCAAGCTTAAACCACATGTAATTTACATGATTTATTGTATGTAACAATGTTAATCCACACATCACTACTTTGTGTAAATGTAGCGTTATTTATTGTATGTAGCAAGCTTAAACCACATGTAATTTACATGATTTATTGTATGTAACAATGTTAATCCACATATCACTACTTTGTGTAAATGTAGCGTTATTTATTGTATGTAGCAAGCTTAAACCACATGTAATTTACATGATTTATTGTATGTAACAATGTTAATCCACACATCACTACTTTGTGTAAATGTAGCGTTATTTATTGTATGTAGCAAGCTTAAAGCACATGTAATTTACATGATTTATTGTATGTAACAATGTTAATCCACACATCACTACTTTGTGTAAATGTAGCGTTATTTATTGTATGTAGCAAGCTTAAACCACATTTAATTTACATGATTTATTGTATGTAACAATGTTAATCCACACATCACTACTTTGTGTAAATGTAGCGTTATTTATTTTATGTAGCAAGCTTAAACCACATGTAATTTACATGATTTATTGTATGTAACAATGTTAATCCACACATCACTACTTTGTGTAAATGTAGCGTTATTTATTTTATGTAGCAAGCTTAAACCACATGTAATTTACATGATTTATTGTATGTAACAATGTTAATCCACACATCACTACTTTGTGTAAATGTAGCGTTATTTATTGTATGTAGCAAGCTTAAACCACATGTAATTTACATGATTTATTGTATGTAACAATGTTAATCCACACATCACTACTTTGTGTAAATGTAGCGTTATTTATTGTATGTAGCAAGCTTAAACCACATGTAATTTACATGATTTATTGTATGTAACAATGTTAATCCACACATCACTACTTTGTGTAAATGTAGCGTTATTTATTGTATGTAGCAAGCTTAAACCACATGTAATTTACATGATTTATTGTATGTAACAATGTTAATCCACACATCACTACTTTGTGTAAGTGTAGCGTTATTTATTGTATGTAACAATGTTAATCCACACATCACTACTTTGTGTAAATGTAGCGTTATTTATTGTATGTAGCAAGCTTAAACCACATGTAATTTACATGATTTATTGTATGTAACAATGTTAATCCACACAACACTACTTTGTGTAAATGTAGCGTTATTTATTGTATGTAGCAAGATTAAACCACATGTAATTTACATGATTTATTGTATGTAACAATGTTAATCCACACATCACTACTTTGTGTAAATGTAGCGTTATTTATTGTATGTAACAAGCTTAAACCACATGTAATTTACATGATTTATTGTATGTAACAATGTTAATCCACACATCACTACTTTGTGTAAATGTAGCGTTATTTATTGTATGTAGCAAGCTTAAACCACATGTAATTTACATGATTTATTGTATGTAACAATGTTAATCCACACATCACTACTTTGTGTAAATGTAGCGTTATTTATTGTATGTAGCAAGCTTAAACCACATGTAATTTACATGATTTATTGTATGTAACAATGTTAATCCACACATCACTACTTTGTGTAAATGTAGCGTTATTTATTTTATGTAGCAAGCTTAAACCACATGTAATTTACATGATTTATTGTATGTAACAATGTTAATCCACACATCACTACTTTGTGTAAATGTAGCGTTATTTATTGTATGTAGCAAGCTTAAACCACATGTAATTTACATGAGTTATTGTATGTAACAATGTTAATCCACACATCACTACTTTGTGTAAATGTAGCGTTATTTATTGTATGTAGCAAGCTTAAAGCACATGTAATTTACATGATTTATTGTATGTAACAATGTTAATCCACACATCACTACTTTGTGTAAATGTAGCGTTATTTATTGTATGTAGCAAGCTTAAACCACATTTAATTTACATGATTTATTGTATGTAACAATGTTAATCCACACATCACTACTTTGTGTAAATGTAGCGTTATTTATTTTATGTAGCAAGCTTAAACCACATGTAATTTACATGATTTATTGTATGTAACAATGTTAATCCACACATCACTACTTTGTGTAAATGTAGCGTTATTTATTTTATGTAGCAAGCTTAAACCACATGTAATTTACATGATTTATTGTATGTAACAATGTTAATCCACACATCACTACTTTGTGTAAATGTAGCGTTATTTATTGTATGTAGCAAGCTTAAACCACATGTAATTTACATGATTTATTGTATGTAACAATGTTAATCCACACATCACTACTTTGTGTAAATGTAGCGTTATTTATTGTATGTAGCAAGCTTAAACCACATGTAATTTACATGATTTATTGTATGTAACAATGTTAATCCACACATCACTACTTTGTGTAAATGTAGCGTTATTTATTGTATGTAGCAAGCTTAAACCACATGTAATTTACATGATTTATTGTATGTAACAATGTTAATCCACACATCACTACTTTGTGTAAGTGTAGCGTTATTTATTGTATGTAACAATGTTAATCCACACATCACTACTTTGTGTAAATGTAGCGTTATTTATTGTATGTAGCAAGCTTAAACCACATGTAATTTACATGATTTATTGTATGTAACAATGTTAATCCACACAACACTACTTTGTGTAAATGTAGCGTTATTTATTGTATGTAGCAAGATTAAACCACATGTAATTTACATGATTTATTGTATGTAACAATGTTAATCCACACATCACTACTTTGTGTAAATGTAGCGTTATTTATTGTATGTAACAAGCTTAAACCACATGTAATTTACATGATTTATTGTATGTAACAATGTTAATCCACACATCACTACTTTGTGTAAATGTAGCGTTATTTATTGTATGTAGCAAGCTTAAACCACATGTAATTTACATGATTTATTGTATGTAACAATGTTAATCCACACATCACTACTTTGTGTAAATGTAGCGTTATTTATTGTATGTAGCAAGCTTAAACCACATGTAATTTACATGATTTATTGTATGTAACAATGTTAATCCACACATCACTACTTTGTGTAAATGTAGCGTTATTTATTTTATGTAGCAAGCTTAAACCACATGTAATTTACATGATTTATTGTATGTAACAATGTTAATCCACACATCACTACTTTGTGTAAATGTAGCGTTATTTATTGTATGTAGCAAGCTTAAACCACATGTAATTTACATGAGTTATTGTATGTAACAATGTTAATCCACACATCACTACTTTGTGTAAATGTAGCGTTATTTATTGTATGTAGCAAGCTTAAACCACATGTAATTTACATGATTTATTGTATGTAACAATGTTAATCCACACATCACTACTTTGTGTAAATGTAGCGTTATTTATTTTATGTAGCAAGCTTAAACCACATTTAATTTACATGATTTATTGTATGTAACAATGTTAATCCACACATCACTACTTTGTGTAAATGTAGCGTTATTTATTGTATGTAGCAAGCTTAAACCACATGTAATTTACATGATTTATTGTATGTAACAATGTTAATCCACACATCACTACTTTGTGTAAATGTAGCGTTATTTATTGTATGTAGCAAGCTTAAACCACATGTAATTTACATGATTTATTGTATGTAACAATGTTAATCCACACATCACTACTTTGTGTAAATGTAGCGTTATTTATTGTATGTAGCAAGCTTAAACCACATGTAATTTACATGATTTATTGTATGTAACAATGTTAATCCACACATCACTACTTTGTGTAAATGTAGCGTTATTTATTGTATGTAGCAAGCTTAAACCACATGTAATTTACATGATTTATTGTATGTAACAATGTTAATCCACACATCACTACTTTGTGTAAATGTAGCGTTATTTATTTTATGTAGCAAGCTTAAACCACATGTAATTTACATGATTTATTGTATGCAACAATGTTAATCCACACATCACTACTTTGTGTAAATGTAGCGTTATTTATTTTATGTAGCAAGCTTAAACCACATGTAATTTACATGATTTATTGTATGTAACAATGTTAATCCACACATCACTACTTTGTGTAAATGTAGCGTTATTTATTGTATGTAGCAAGCTTAAACCACATGTAATTTACATGATTTATTCCATGTAACAATGTTAATCCACACGTCACTACTTTGTGTAAATGCAGCGTTATTTATTTTATGTAGCAAGCTTAAACCACATGTAATTTACATGATTTATTCCATGTAACAATGTTAATACACAAGCTTCACATTACGATGACATCTTATTGTGTATTCCAGTGAGTGAATGTTGTTTAAGACTAGTCAGCAATTTTTCTTCTATATTATGGAGATATAAGGTTACATTACGATGATATGATGATGTCCGCTTTATACCAACACGCTTAGTTCAACTTTAATAGAGATAGTTCAGAAATCTGAATACAACAATAAATGTGAATACTGACCACACGTATGAACACTTACGATGTGAATACTGACCACACGTATGAACACTTACGATGTGAATACTGACCACACGTATGAACACTTACGATGTGAATACTGACCACACGTATGAACACTTACGATACCACCTTTAAATTATGTGCTGACAGCTCAAAATCTGATGGTAGATGCAATCTTTGTGAATCATAAAATGTATGTGACACAAACTTACCACTGAATATTCAAATGTGTATCTGAGTGTACCTTTGGTGACTAGAAAGTATGTGAAACAAACTTACCACTGAATATTCAAATGTGTATCTGACACAAACTTACCACTGGATATTCAAATGTGTATCTGACACAAACTTACCACTGGATATTCAAATGTGTATCTGAGTGTACCTTTGGTGGCTAGAAAACAAAATCTTGTGATAAACTTCCAATCCTGAAAATCAAATAAAAAAAGGGGTAATATATATAATGCTTCTGAATGTTTTTTTCCATGTCCATACCACGTGGTTTCTAAACAAACTTCAATGCAATAGAGGTTTTACCACTGATAGAGTTCGCGCCCCGATATCCATATACAGTCTTAAGGTATTCCATACCTACACATGGCGAAGGGTTCACATATCAATTCATAATTATTTTGAAACGATAGGAAATGAAAACTACTTACGGCGTTGCCTCACAGAAAGGCTCGACAACACGAAAGGGGGTAACCAGAACGAAGAAGGACAGATAATGTAATGGCTAAAAGAACAAGGACAAAAGGACAAACAACGATCTACAAAACATAACATAGAAAATTAAAGATCGAGCACCTTGAACCCCACTAAAAGCCAAGGTGAACTAATGTGCTCCGGAAGAGATAGCAGTTCCTGCTCCACATGTGACACACGTTGTGTTACTGTTAAACGACACGAACATCATCTGATATGGAAATCGGGTTGGACACCAGAATACGTAAATAAATACAAATAACATAAATAAAACACGAATTCCACACAAAACAAATGGGAGTCAAACTAAAGTGCAACTGTGATATTATTTTTTGTGAAACTTAAATTCCATACACTACAAAGTCAAGAAATTCTGAACAGACCAGTTTTTGTGCTAGATATTCTGAACAGAGTCTGAACATTACTGAACATTCTGAACATACACTGAACATATACTGAACAGATTCTGAACATTACTGAATATTACTGAAAATTCTGAACATATTCTGAACATTCTGAACATGTACTGAACAGATTCTGAACATTACTGAACAGATTCCGAACATGGACTGAGCAGAGTCTGAACATTACTGAACAGAGTCTGAATATGTACTGAACAGATTCTGAACATTACTGACAATTCTTAACATATTCTAAACATTCTGAACATGGACTGAACAGAGTCTGAACATAGACTGAACAGATGCTGAACATAGACTGAACAGAGTCTGAACAGATTCTGAACATTACTGAAAATTCTGAACAGATTCATTTATCATTAAATCAATATATTTTACTTCATTTTCATTAGATTTTAACTAAATATAGAAAGTGATATTTCACTAATTGTTTTTCTTAAATTAAATTACAACTACAATGTATATTATTTCATTTTTCATTAAATTTGACATTTTCTTTATTTGAATCTTTCTTCTTAAATCAATATATTGTATTTCATTTTCATTAGATTTTAACTAAGTCTGGTAGTCACGGTAAAGCTGGAAAAGTTGTTGGAAATGATAAAAATCAATAATCTAACTTAACTTTAACAGAGGTTCTTAATTTACATAGACACTCTCGTTAGTCAAACAACAACCATTAGAACATAACATATATGAACATAAAATAGTAGAATTCTTTGACAAACATGTACCTCATTTTCACAATTTTCACAAATTTGCTTAAAAAGTGATCAAGACTGGACAAATGTTCTAGCAATGTTTAAAATAGTTATATCATTGCATAATATATAACACAATATCATGTTTATAGAATTCCACTTTAATATTGATTATATATATCAATCGAGTTTCTAACATTATAAACCTGTTTTATACAGTTTTACCAGTAACAATTTATTGTACAAACAAATAGGATAAAGCCATGACGGAGACCATTGTGAAATTAAATAAACATTAAAATCAACAATGAAAACTGTTTTTATAATGAATGATATTAAAAACTTCTACAATAGTTTCAGTATGTCTTTGTCTTCTGTGGTTCTATAGAATTACGTCTATTATCTTTGGCACACTGTGTAATATGCTACAACCAAACTCTATTGTATAATATTTTACAATGTTACAAGAATAATGATGTGTCGAAATATCAAGACTATACTTCATTATAACGTTATTTGTAAAGTGGAAATATGGGTATTTGTGTAAATTGTGTGTTTCTTTATTGATTAATACTGTGGAAATATTTTTTTAAAAGATTTTACGAAAAAGGAAATAAATAGACACAAATAAATATCCCATTTTATACTTAGAAGATTCTATATGAAGTCAAATGAACATCCAATATTACTCTTTGAAACAAATCAACGGAATAACGCTGTAACAAATCAACGGAATAACGCTGTAATTGCTGTTCTTCATCCAACAGTAAGAATACGATATTCAATCTTTTTATTGGGGAAGAAATTATCTGGGTATGTGGACATGAAGACAAATCCATCTAAACACTATAAAGTTCAGAAATATCCGTTTTAATTTTGATTGTTGTATTGATACAAGTGGTCTGACTGATGATCATTTTTGTAGGTTTCATATACTTTTTCTATCAATATAATTTGTTTTCCTTTTTTGTAACAGATTATATATCTTGTATCTATTTTGTAAAATTTGTTCATTTCTTTAAGTTTTCATTGTTCCTTTGTTCTTATTTAGGGAGTGGATGTGATCGAGTGGTCTAGGGCGCTGGACGTAAGGCTAAGCGAATGGTGCTGCAGTGTATCAATGGTGTGAGTTCAAATCCCGTCGAGGGAAGAACAAAAATTTGACAGCTCTAAAATCTAATTCTAACACTGTTTGGTTTAATTTTCAGACGTATATATAATATATATTTAGTTTCTGATGTTTAAATAATAAAACTGATCTATAACAGAGATTAATTAAAAGAGACTTACCCCTGGGTCCACTACATAGTCATCTACTTTCTTCCCACTGACGGGATGATAGTAAATTAACCCTAGAATCAGACACAAACATTTGATATCCATCGTCAACACATAATGCCTTACACACAGTCCTATGTTTACCCTTTCTTATAACGTTATGACTAGAAATTTAAAGCCTGACTATTGTTCGATTTTAATCTCCAATAAAATACCTTTAATATTTAATGAATTATAATTTCAATAATATTTTGCAAGGGATCACGTGACTGTCCACCATGGAAATATATAAAGGGTAGCCGTAGGAGATCATATGACTTGTCTAAAATTCTAATAAACTGTCTCACCATTGAACAAATAAATATATAATGTTACTATTTGATACTTACACTCACTTATGTGTTAATACAAAGCAATATGAAGTTTTTATTTTATATATGTAAAAAAGTAACGTTTGAATAAGGAAGAAAAGTTTGAAGATACCAAAATGGTAATCAGAAGACGTAAATTGAGGAAGAACAGACAACACAATGGACAAAAGATACCAACACGGTAATCAGAAAACGTAAACTGAGGAAGAACAGACAACACAATGGACAAAAGATACCAAAACGGTAATCAGAAGACGTATATTGAGGAAGAACAGACAACACAATGAACAAGAGATACCAAAACGGTAATCAGAAGACGTAAACTGAGGAAGAACAGACAACACAATGAACAAAAGATACCAACACGGTAATCAGAAGACGTAAACTGAGGAAGAACAGACAACACAATGAACAAAAGATACCAACACGGTAATCAGAAGACGTATATTGAGGAAGAACAGACAACACAATGAACAAAAGATACCAAAACGGTAATCAGAAGACGTAAACTGAGGAAGAACAGACAACACAATGGACAAAAGATACCAAAACGGTAATCAGAAGACGTAAACTGAGGAAGAACAGACAATGCAATGGACAAAAGATACCAAAACGGTAATCAGAAAACGTAAACTGAGGAAGAACAGACAACACAATGGACAAACGATACCAACACGGTAATCAGAAGACGTAAACTGAGGAAGAACAGACAACACAATGAACAAAAGATACCAAAACGGTAATCAGAAAACGTAAACTGAGGAAGAACAGACAACACAATGGACAAAAGATACCAACACGGTAATCAGAAGACGTAAATTGAGGAAGAACAGACAACACAATGAACAAATGATACCAAAACGGTAATCAGAAAACGTAAACTGAGGAAGAACAGACAACACAATGGACAAAAGATACCAACACGGTAATCAGAAGACGTAAATTGAGGAAGAACAGACAACACAATGAACAAAAGATACCAACACGGTAATCAGAAGACGTCAATTGAGGAAGAACAGACAACACAATGAACAAAAGATACCAACACGGTAATCAGAAGACGTAAACTGAGGAAGAACAGACAACACAATGGACAAAAGATACCAAAACGGTAATCAGAAGACGTAAACTGAGGAAGAACAGACAATACAATGAACAAAAGATACCAAAACGGTTATCAGAAAACGTAAACTGAGGAAGAACAGACAACCCAATGGACAAAGATACCAACACGGTAATCAGAAGACGTAAATTGAGGAAGAACAGACAATGCAATGGACAAAAGATACCAAAACGGTAATCAGAAGACGTAAACTGAGGAAGAACAGACAACACAATGGACAAAAGATACCAAAACGGTTATCAGAAAACGTAAACTGAGGAAGAACAGACAACACAATGGACAAAAGATACCAACACGGTAATCAGAAGACGTAAATTGAGGAAGAACAGACAATGCAAAAAAATCAATCAAATGTCACTGAAATGATATTTAACTTGATAAAATATATTGATATTTATATAGCGTATATACTACATAAACTGCAAGTCTTACTGTGTTTCTAATTGGATAGGAAATCCCGAAACAACATCATATATAAGATAGGAGATCTCGGAAGCAACATCACGAAATATTCCGAAACATCATCATATATAAGATAGGAGATCTCGGAAGCAACATCACGAACTATTCTGACACAACATCATATATAAGATAAGAGATCTTGGAAGCAACATCACGAAATATTCCGACACAACATCATATATAAAATAGGAGATCTTGGAAACAACATCACGAAATATTCCGACACAACATCATATATAAGATAGGAGATCTCGGAAGCATCATCACGAACTATTTCGACACAACATCATATATAAGATAGGAGATCTCGGAAGCAACATCACGAACTATTCTGACACAACATCATGTATAAGATAGGAGATCTTGGAAACAACATCACGAAATATTCCGACACAACATCATATATAAGATAGGAGATCTTGGAAGCAACATCACGAAATATTCCGACACAACATCATATATAAGATAGGAGATCTTGGAAACAACATCACGAACTATTCTGACACAATATCATATATAAGATTGGAGATCTCGGAAGCAACATCACGAAATATTCCGACACAACATCATATATAAGATAGGAGATCTTGGAAACAACATCACGAACTATTCCGACACAATATCATATATAAGATTGGAGATCTCGGAAGCAACATCACGAAATATTCCGACACAACATCATATATAAGATAGGAGATCTCGGAAACAACATCACGAACTATTCTGACACAACATCATATATAAGATAGGAGATCTTGGAAGCAACATCACGAAATATTCCGACACAGCATCATATATAAGATAGGAGATCTCGGAAACAACATCACGAAATATTCCGACACAACATCATATATAAGATAGGAGATCTCGGCATCAACATCACGAAATATTCCGACACAATATCATATATAAGATAGGAGATCTCGGAAACAACATCACGAAATATTCCGACACAACATATATAAGATAGGAGATCTCGGAAGCAACATCACGAAATATTCCGACACAATATCATATATAAGATAGGAGATCTCGGAAACAACATCACGAAATATTCCGACACAACATATATAAGATAGGAGATCTCGGAAGCAACATCACGAAATATTCCGACACAACATCATATATAAGATAGGAGATCTCGGCATCAACATCACGAAATATTCCGAAGCAACATCATATATAAAATAGGAGATCTCGGAAGCAACATCACGAAATATTCCGAAACAACATCATATATAAGATAGGAGATCTCGGAAGCAACATCACGAAATATTCCGAAACAACATCATATCTGAGGTAAAAGATCACCTGTACAAGATATAAGATAGGAGATCTCCGAAACTTTTCCCAGCACGACCATGTACCCTGATTGAGTTAGTGAGTGGTTGTTGTTTAACGTCAAAGGTTTTCCCCCCCGGATATATCATGGTAAAAACAGGTGACATTTCTACCAAATGATGGTGATGTCCCATTTTTACTAGACCAATTCAATTTGTTGAATTGTTAATGATGCCAGTTTACTGAAAAAACAACAAACCACGGAAAAAGTTGTCGCTCCAGTGGCGGACACTATCCTGATTCCGAGCCAAACAGTCTTTGCTTTTACTCCTTGATGACGTGTGTTTAGCGGGGAATCATCATATACCAATTTTACAGACTTTGGTTTGACGTGACCGGGGCTGTAAACCACGATATATCACAAGGCGAGCACGCTATCCATTACTCAACCAATACGGCTTCATTCCACCATATTTATCTTCTTATTCTTTTGTTTTGATACTGAAGCGTGTATATTTTTGAATGGATGTCAATATGTGCAGGATTTGTTTTCTTTGCATACCTTTATTGCTGTTGGATATCCAATTATCAAGAATCCCATTAACCGGTCTAAAACCGCCACATTTTGCACCGGTCACAAACCAAGAACTAGATTTCCAACACCATATGTTGTTGTGTTTTTTGTGTTCAAAGATTTAAGGTGGGAGGTAGTTATTGGTTTTGTTCAATGATTTAAGGTGGGAGGTAGTTATTGGTTTTGTTCAATGATTTAAGGTGGGAGGTAGTTATTAGTTTTGTTCAATGATTTAAGGTGGGAGGTAGTTATTGGTTTTATTCAATGATTTAAGGTGGGAGGTAGTTATTGGTTTTGTTCAATGATTTAAGGTGGGAGGTAGTTATTAGTTTTGTTCAATGATTTAAGGTAGGAGGTAGTTATTGGTTTTGTTCAATGATTTAAGGTTGGAGGTAGTTATTAGTTTTGTTCAATGATATAAGGTGGGAGGTAGTTATTGGTTTTGTTCAATGATTTAAGGTGGGAGGTAGTTATTGGTTTTGTTCAATGATTTAAGGTGGGAGGTAGTTATTGGTTTTGTTCAATGATTTAAGGTGGGAGGTAGTTATTGGTTTTGTTAAATGATTTAAGGTGGGAGGTAGTTATTAGTTTTGTTCAACGATTTAAGGTGGGAGGTAGTTATTGGTTTTGTTCAATGATTTAAGGTGGGAGGTAGTTATTGGTTTTGTTCAATGATTTAATGTGGGAGGTAGTTATTGGTTTTGTTCAATGATTTAAGGTGGGAGGTAGTTATTGGTTTTGTTCAATGATTTAAGGTGGGAGGTAGTTATTAGTTTTGTTCAATGATTTAAGGTGGGAGGTAGTTATTAGTTTTGTTCAATGATTTAAGGTGGGAGTTAGTTATTAGTTTTTGTTCAATGATTTAAGGTGGGAGGTAGTTATTGGTTTTGTTTAATGATTTAAGGTGGGAGGTAGTTATTAGTTTTGTTCAACGATTTAAGGTGGGAGGTAGTTATTGGTTTTTCTCAATGATTTAAGGTGGGAGGTAGTTATTGGTTTTGTTCAATGATTTAAGGTGGGAGGTAGTTATTGGTTTTGTTCAATGATTTAAGGTGGGAGGTAGTTATTGGTTTTGTTCAATGATTTAAGGTGGGAGGTAGTTATTGGTTTTGTTCAATGATTTAAGGTGGGAGGTAGTTATTGGTTTTGTTCAATGATTTAAGGTGGGAGGTAGTTATTAGTTTTGTTCAATGATTTAAGGTGGGAGGTAGTTATTAGTTTTGTTCAATGATTTAAGGTGGGAGGTAGTTATTATTTTTTGTTCAATGATTTAAGGTGGGAGGTAGTTATTGGTTTTGTTCAATGATTTAAGGTGGGAGGTAGTTATTGGTTTTGTTCAATGATTTAAGGTGGGAGGTAGTTATTGGTTTTGTTCAATGATTTAAGGTGGGAGGTAGTTAATAGTTTTGTTCAATGATTTAAGGTGGGAGGTAGTTATTGGTTTTGTTCAATGATTTAAGGTGGGAGGTAGTTATTAGTTTTGTTCAATGATTTAAGGTGGGAGGTAGTTATTGGTTTTTGATCAATGATTTAAGGTGGGAGGTAGTTATTGGTTTTGTTCAATGATTTAAGGTGGGAGGTAGTTATTGGTTTTGTTCAATGATTTAAGGTGGGAGGTAGTTATTGGTTTTGTTCACTGATTTAAGGTGGGAGGTAGTTATTGGTTTTGTTCAATGATTTAAGGTGGGAGGTAGTTATTGGTTTTGTTCAATGATTTAAGGTGGGAGGTAGTTATTAGTTTTGTTCAATGATTTAAGGTGGGAGGTAGTTATTAGTTTTGTTCAATGATTTAAGGTGGGAGGTAGTTATTATTTTTTGTTCAACGATTTAAGGTGGGAGGTAGTTATTAGTTTTGTTCAATGATTTAAGGTGGGAGGTAGTTATTGGTTTTGTTCAATGATTTAAGGTGGGAGGTAGTTATTGGTTTTGTTCAATGATTTAAGGTGGGAGGTAGTTATTAGTTTTGTTCAATGATTTAAGGCGGGAGGTAGTTATTAGTTTTGTTCAATGATTTAAGGTGGGAGGTAGTTATTGGTTTTGTTCAATGATTTAAGGTGGGAGGTAGTTATTGGTTTTGTTCAATGATTTAAGGTGGGAGGTAGTTATTAGTTTTGTTCAATGATTTAAGGTGGGAGGTAGTTATTGGTTTTGTTCAATGATTTAAGGTGGGAGATAGTTATTGGCTTTGTTCAATGATTTAAGGTGGGAGGTAGTTATTGGTTTTGTTCAATGATTTAAGGTGGGAGGTAGTTATTGGTGTTATTCAATGATTTAAGGTGGGAGGTAGCTATTGGTTTTGTTCAATGATTTAAGGTAGGAGGTAGTTATTGGTTTTGTTCAATGATTTAAGGTGGAGGTAGTTATTGGTTTTGTTCAATGATTTAAGGTGGGAGGTAGTTATTGGTTTTGTTCAATGATTTAAGGTGGGAGGTAGTTATTGGTTTTGTTCAATGATTTAAGGTGGAAGGTAGTTTTTGGTTTTGTTCAATGATTTAAGGTGGGAGGTAGTTATTAGTTTTGTTCAATGATTAAAGGTGGGAGGTAGCTATTGGTTTTGTTGATATGGTGGGAGGTAGTTATTGGTTTTGTTGTGTTTTTTTGTGTTCAATGATTTAAGGTGGGAGGTAGTTATTGGTTTTGTTCAATGATTTAAGGTGGGAGGTAGTTATTGGCTTTGTTCAATGATTTAAGGTGGGAGGTAGTTATTGGTTTTGTTCAATGATTTAAGGTGGGAGGTAGTTATTGGTTTTGTTCAATGATTTAAGGTGGGAGGTAGTTATTGGTTTTGTTCAATGATTTAAGGTGGGAGGTAGTTATTGGTGTTATTCAATGATTTAAGGTGGGAGGTAGCTATTGGTTTTGTTCAATGATTTAAGGTAGGAGGTAGTTATTGGTTTTGTTCAATGATTTAAGGTGGAGGTAGTTATTGGTTTTGTTCAATGATTTAAGGTGGGAGGTAGTTATTGGTTTTGTTCAATGATTTAAGGTGGGAGGTAGTTATTGGTTTTGTTCAATGATTTAAGGTGGGAGGTAGTTATTGGTTTTGTTCAATGATTTAAGGTGGGAGGTAGTTATTGGTTTTGTTCAATGATTTAAGGTGGGAGGTAGTTATTGGTTTTGTTCAATGATTTAAGGTGGGAGGTAGTTATTGGTGTTATTCAATGATTTAAGGTGGGATGTAGCTATTGGTTTTGTTCAATGATTTAAGGTAGGAGGTAGTTATTGGTTTTGTTCAATGATTTAAGGTGGAGGTAGTTATTGGTTTTGTTCAATGATTTAAGGTGGGAGGTAGTTATTGGTTTTGTTCAATAATTTAAGGTGGGAGGTAGTTATTGGTTTTGTTCAATGATTTAAGGTGGGAGGTAGTTATTAGTTTTGTTCAATGATTTAAGGTGGGAGGTAGTTATTGGTTTTGTTCAATGATTTAAGGTGGGAGGTAGTTATTGGCTTTGTTCAATGATTTAAGGTGGGAGGTAGTTATTGGTTTTGTTCAATGATTTAAGGTGGGAGGTAGTTATTGGTGTTATTCAATGATTTAAGGTGGGAGGTAGCTATTGGTTTTGTTCAATGATTTAAGGTAGGAGGTAGTTATTGGTTTTGTTCAATGATTTAAGGTGGAGGTAGTTATTGGTTTTGTTCAATGATTTAAGGTGGGAGGTAGTTATTGGTTTTGTTCAATGATTTAAGGTGGGAGGTAGTTATTGGTTTTGTTCAATGATTTAAGGTGGAAGGTAGTTTTTGGTTTTGTTCAATGATTTAAGGTGGGAGGTAGTTATTAGTTTTGTTCAATGATTAAAGGTGGGAGGTAGCTATTGGTTTTGTTGATATGGTTGGAGGTAGTTATTGGTTTTGTTGTGTTTTTTTGTGTTCAATGATTTAAGGTTGGAGGTAGTTATTGGTTTTGTTCAATGATTTAAGGTTGGAGGTAGTTATTGGTTTTGTTCAATGATTTAAGGTGGGAGGTAGTTATTGGTTTTGTTCAATGATTTAAGGTGGGAGGTAGTTATTAGTTTTATTCAATGATTTAAGGTGGGAGGTAGTTATTAGTTTTGTTCAATGATTTAAGGTAGGAGGTAGTTATTGGTTTTGTTCAATGATTTAAGGTGGGAGGTAGTTATTGGTTTTGTTCAATGATTTAAGGTGGGAGGTAGTTATTGGTTTTGTTCAATGATTTAAGGTGGGAGGTAGTTATTGGTTTTGTTCAATGATTTAAGGTGGGAAGTAGTTATTGGTTTTGTTCAATGATTTAAGGTGGGAGGTAGTTATTGGTTTTGTTCAATGATTTAAGGTGGGAGGTAGTTATTGGTTTTGTTCAACGATTTAAGGTGGGAGGTAGTTATTAGTTTTGTTCAATGATTTAAGGTGGGAGGTAGTTATTGGTTTTGTTCAATGATTTAAGGTGGGAGGTAGTTATTGGCTTTGTTCAATGATTTAAGGTGGGAGGTAGTTATTGGTTTTGTTCAATGATTTAAGGTGGGAGGTAGTTATTGGTTTTGTTCAATGATTTAAGGTGGGAGGTAGTTATTGGTTTTGTTCAATGATTTAAGGTGGGAGGTAGTTATTGGTGTTATTCAATGATTTAAGGTGGGAGGTAGCTATTGGTTTTGTTCAATGATTTAAGGTAGGAGGTAGTTATTGGTTTTGTTCAATGATTTAAGGTGGAGGTAGTTATTGGTTTTGTTCAATGATTTAAGGTGGGAGGTAGTTATTGGTTTTGTTCAATGATTTAAGGTGGGAGGTAGTTATTGGTTTTGTTCAATGATTTAAGGTGGAAGGTAGTTTTTGGTTTTGTTCAATGATTTAAGGTGGGAGGTAGCTATTGGTTTTGTTGATATGGTGGGAGGTAGTTATTGGTTTTGTTGTGTTTTTTTGTGCTCAATGATTTAAGGTTGGAGGTAGTTATTGGTTTTGTTCAATGATTTAAGGTTGGAGGTAGTTATTGGTTTTGTTCAATGATTTAAGGTGGGAGGTAGTTATTGGTTTTGTTCAATGATTTAAGGTGGTAGGTAGTTATTAGTTTTGTTCAATGATTTAAGGTGGGAGGTAGTTATTAGTTTTGTTCAATGATTTAAGGTAGGAGGTAGTTATTGGTTTTGTTCAATGATTTAAGGTGGGAGGTAGTTATTGGTTTTGTTCAATGATTTAAGGTGGGAGGTAGTTATTGGTTTTGTTAAATGATTTAAGGTGGAGGTAGTTATTGGTTTTGTTCAATGATTTAAGGTGGGAAGTAGTTATTGGTTTTGTTCAATGATTTAAGGTGGGAGGTAGTTATTGGTTTTGTTCAATGATTTAAGGTGGGAGGTAGTTATTGGTTTTGTTCAATGATTTAAGGTGGGAGGTAGTTATTAGTTTTGTTCAATGATTTAAGGTGGGAGGTAGTTATTGGTTTTTGATCAATGATTTAAGGTGGGAGGTAGTTATTGGTTTTGTTCAATGATTTAAGGTGGGAGGTAGTTATTGGTTTTGTTCAATGATTTAAGGTGGGAAGTAGTTATTGGTTTTGTTCAATGATTTAAGGTGGGAGGTAGTTATTGGTTTTGTTCAATGATTTAAGGTGGGAGGTAGTTATTGGTTTTGTTCAATGATTTAAGGTGGGAGGTAGTTATTAGTTTTGTTCAATGATTTAAGGTGGGAGGTAGTTATTGGTTTTGTTCAATGATTTAAGGTGGGAGGTAGTTATTGGTTTTGTTCAATGATTTAAGGTGGGAGGTAGTTATTGGTGTTATTCAATGATTTAAGGTGGGAGGTAGCTATTGGTTTTGTTCAATGATTTAAGGTAGGAGGTAGTTATTGGTTTTGTTCAATGATTTAAGGTGGAGGTAGTTATTGGTTTTGTTCAATGATTTAAGGTGGGAGGTAGTTATTGGTTTTGTTCAATGATTTAAGGTGGGAGGTAGTTATTGGTTTTGTTCAATGATTTAAGGTGGAAGGTAGTTTTTGGTTTTGTTCAATGATGTAAGGTGGGAGGTAGTTATTAGTTTTGTTCAATGATTAAAGGTGGGAGGTAGCTATTGGTTTTGTTGATATGGTGGGAGGTAGTTATTGGTTTTGTTGTGTTTTTTTGTGTTCAATGATTTAAGGTTGGAGGTAGTTATTGGTTTTGTTCAATGATTTAAGGTTGGAGGTAGTTATTGGTTTTGTTCAATGATTTAAGGTGGGAGGTAGTTATTGGTTTTGTTCAATGATTTAAGGTGGGAGGTAGTTATTAGTTTTGTTCAATGATTTAAGGTGGGAGGTAGTTATTAGTTTTGTTCAATGATTTAAGGTAGGAGGTAGTTATTGGTTTTGTTCAATGATTTAAGGTGGGAGGTAGTTATTGGTTTTGTTCAATGATTTAAGGTGGGAGGTAGTTATTGGTTTTGTTCAATGATTTAAGGTGGGAGGTAGTTATTGGTTTTGTTCAATGATTTAAGGTGGGAGGTAGTTATTGGTTTTGTTCAATGATTTAAGGTGGGAGGTAGTTATTGGTGTTATTCAATGATTTAAGGTGGGAGGTAGCTATTGGTTTTGTTCAATGATTTAAGGTAGGAGGTAGTTATTGGTTTTGTTCAATGATTTAAGGTGGAGGTAGTTATTGGTTTTGTTCAATGATTTAAGGTGGGAGGTAGTTATTGGTTTTGTTCAATGATTTAAGGTGGGAGGTAGTTATTGGTTTTGTTCAATGATTTAAGGTGGGAGGTAGTTATTGGTGTTATTCAATGATTTAAGGTGGGAGGTAGCTATTGGTTTTGTTCAATGATTTAAGGTAGGAGGTAGTTATTGGTTTTGTTCAATGATTTAAGGTGGAGGTAGTTATTGGTTTTGTTCAATGATTTAAGGTGGGAGGTAGTTATTGGTTTTGTTCAATGATTTAAGGTGGGAGGTAGTTATTGGTTTTGTTCAATGATTTAAGGTGGAAGGTAGTTTTTGGTTTTGTTCAATGATGTAAGGTGGGAGGTAGTTATTAGTTTTGTTCAATGATTAAAGGTGGGAGGTAGCTATTGGTTTTGTTGATATGGTGGGAGGTAGTTATTGGTTTTGTTGTGTTTTTTTGTGTTCAATGATTTAAGGTTGGAGGTAGTTATTGGTTTTGTTCAATGATTTAAGGTTGGAGGTAGTTATTGGTTTTGTTCAATGATTTAAGGTGGGAGGTAGTTATTGGTTTTGTTCAATGATTTAAGGTGGGAGGTAGTTATTAGTTTTGTTCAATGATTTAAGGTGGGAGGTAGTTATTAGTTTTGTTCAATGATTTAAGGTAGGAGGTAGTTATTGGTTTTGTTCAATGATTTAAGGTGGGAGGTAGTTATTGGTTTTGTTCAATGATTTAAGGTGGGAGGTAGTTATTGGTTTTGTTCAATGATTTAAGGTGGGAGGTAGTTATTGGTTTTGTTCAATGATTTAAGGTGGGAAGTAGTTATTGGTTTTGTTCAATGATTTAAGGTGGGGGGTAGTTATTGGTTTTGTTCAATGATTTAAGGTGGGAGGTAGTTATTGGTTTTGTTCAATGATTTAAGGTGGGAGGTAGTTATTAGTTTTGTTCAATGATTTAAGGTGGGAGGTAGTTATTGGTTTTATTCAATGATTTAAGGTGGGAGGTAGTTATTGGTTTTGTTCAATGATTTAAGGTGGGAGGTAGTTATTGGTTTTGTTCAATGATTTAAGGTGGGAGGTAGTTATTGGCTTTGTTCAATGATTTAAGGTGGGAGGTAGTTATTGGTTTTGTTCAATGATTTAAGGTGGGAGGTAGTTATTGGTTTTGTTCAATGATTTAAGGTGAGAGGTAGTTATTGGTTTTGTTCAATGATTTAAGGTGGGAGGTAGTTATTGGTGTTATTCAATGATTTAAGGTGGGAGGTAGCTATTGGTTTTGTTCAATGATTTAAGGTAGGAGGTAGTTATTGGTTTTGTTCAATGATTTAAGGTGGAGGTAGTTATTGGTTTTGTTCAATGATTTAAGGTGGGAGGTAGTTATTGGTTTTGTTCAATGATTTAAGGTGGGAGGTAGTTATTGGTTTTGTTCAATGATTTAAGGTGGAAGGTAGTTTTTGGTTTTGTTCAATGATTTAAGGTGGGAGGTAGTTATTAGTTTTGTTCAATGATTTAAGGTGGGAGGTAGCTATTGGTTTTTTTGATATGGTGGGAGGTAGTTATTGGTTTTGTTGTGTTTTTTTGTGCTCAATGATTTAAGGTTGGAGGTAGTTATTGGTTTTGTTCAATGATTTAAGGTTGGAGGTAGTTATTGGTTTTGTTCAATGATTTAAGGTGGGAGGTAGTTATTGGTTTTGTTCAATGATTTAAGGTGGGAGGTAGTTATTAGTTTTGTTCAATGATTTAAGGTGGGAGGTAGTTATTAGTTTTGTTCAATGATTTAAGGTAGGAGGTAGTTATTGGTTTTGTTCAATGATTTAAGGTGGGAGGTAGTTATTGGTTTTGTTCAATGATTTAAGGTGGGAGGTAGTTATTGGTTTTGTTCAATGATTTAAGGTGGGAGGTAGTTATTGGTTTTGTTCAATGATTTAAGGTGGGAAGTAGTTATTGGTTTTGTTCAATGATTTAAGGTGGGAGGTAGTTATTGGTTTTGTTCAATGATTTAAGGTGGGAGGTAGTTATTGGTTTTGTTCAATGATTTAAGGTGGGAGGTAGTTATTAGTTTTGTTCAATGATTTAAGGTGGGAGGTAGTTATTGGTTTTGTTCAATGATTTAAGGTGGGAGGTAGTTATTGGTTTTGTTCAATGATTTAAGGTGGGAGGTAGTTATTAGTTTTGTTCAATGATTTAAGGTGGGAGGTAGTTATTGGTTTTTGATCAATGATTTAAGGTGGGAGGTAGTTATTGGTTTTGTTCAATGATTTAAGGTGGGAGGTAGTTATTGGTTTTGTTCAATGATTTAAGGTGGGAAGTAGTTATTGGTTTTGTTCAATGATTTAAGGTGGGAGGTAGTTATTGGTTTTGTTCAATGATTTAAGGTGGGAGGTAGTTATTGGTTTTGTTCAATGATTTAAGGTGGGAGGTAGTTATTAGTTTTGTTCAATGATTTAAGGTGGGAGGTAGTTATTGGTTTTGTTCAATGATTTAAGGTGGGAAGTAGTTATTGGTTTGTTCAATGATTTAAGGTGGGAGGTAGTTATTAGTTTTGTTCAATGATTTAAGGTGGGAGGTAGTTATTGGTTTTTGATCAATGATTTAAGGTGGGAGGTAGTTATTAGTTTTGTTCAATGATTTAAGGTAGGAGGTAGTTATTGGTTTTTTTTTTATATTAGCGGAATTCTTGACCATTACGTCTTAAATTTTCTTTTCATTAAAAAATATACAAAGTGCAAAACTTAAAATAGATAAATATATGCCAAGAAGTTAGTTGGTATTTGTGACCTTCTTACTGACACAACTCTTTACGAAGGAAAATTCAATATATATACATGTATGCAAAAAAGGGCCTATATTTTTTTAAGGTCAGGGTCATATAAATATTACAAATTAATAAAGAACTTTGAATACACAATTTCTTAACTTGACCTATTAATCTTTAATTGGTCGTTTTTTCTCTGAGTACTTGAAGTCAACAAATCGAGGTGATATAGAGGTGATATAGAGGTGATAACATAATTCTGTAAGTATTCTACTCCATTAATCTTGTAAACACCTTGCCAAGAAATGATAGACTAAGAGGAAGAAATGTTGGTCTCTACAAGAACGACAACACACATCTTTCCTTCCATATGTAACATTCAATGATAGACTAAGAGGAAGAAGTGTTGGTCTCTACAAGAACGACAACACACATCTTTCCTTCCATATGTAACATTCAATGATAGACTATGAGGAAGAAATGTTGGTCTCTACAAGAACGACAACACACATCTTTCCTTCCATATGTAACATTCAATGATAGACTAAGAGGAAGAAATGTTGGTCTCTACAAGAACGACAACACACATCTTTCCTTCCATATGTAACATTCAATGATAGACTAAGAGGAAGAAGTGTTGGTCCCTACAAGAACGACAACACACATCTTTCCTTCCATATGTAACATTCAATGATAGACTAAGAGGAAGAAATGTTGGTCTCTACAAGAACGACAACACACATCTTTCCTTCCATATGTAACATTCAATGATAGACTAAGAGGAAGAAATGTTGGTCTCTACAAGAACGACAACACACATCTTTCCTTCCATATGTAACATTCAATGATAGACTAAGAGGAAGAAATGTTGGTCTCTACAAGAACGACAACACACATCTTTCCTTCCATATGTAACATTCAATGATAGACTAAGAGGAAGAAATGTTGGTCTCTACAAGAACGACAACACACATCTTTCCTTCCATATGTAACATTCAATGATAGACTAAGAGGAAGAAGTGTTGGTCTCTACAAGAACGACAACACACATCTTTCCTTCCATATGTAACATTCAATGATAGACTATGAGGAAGAAATGTTGGTCTCTACAAGAACGACAACACACATCTTTCCTTCCATATGTAACATTCAATGATAGACTAAGAGGAAGAAATGTTGGTCTCTACAAGAACGACAACACACATCTTTCCTTCCATATGTAACATTCAATGATAGACTAAGAGGAAGAAATGTTGGTCTCTACAAGAACGACAACACACATCTTTCCTTCCATATGTAACATTCAATGATAGACTAAGAGGAAGAAATGTTGGTCTCTACAAGAACGACAACACACATCTTTCCTTCCATATGTAACATTCAATGATAGACTAAGAGGAAGAAATGTTGGTCTCTACAAGAACGACAACACACATCTTTCCTTCCATATGTAACATTCAATGATAGACTAAGAGGAAGAAATGTTGGTCTCTACAAGAACGACAACACACATCTTTCCTTCCATATGTAACATTCAATGATAGACTAAGAGGAAGAAGTGTTGGTCTCTACAAGAACGACAACACACATCTTTCCTTCCATATGTAACATTCAATGATAGACTAAGAGGAAGAAGTGTTGGTCTCTACAAGAACGACAACACACATCTTTCCTTCCATATGTAACATTCAATGATAGACTAAGAGGAAGAAATGTTGGTCTCTACAAGAACGACAACACACATCTTTCCTTCCATATGTAACATTCAATGATAGACTAAGAGGAAGAAATGTTGGTCTCTACAAGAACGACAACACACATCTTTCCTTCCATATGTAACATTCAATGATAGACTAAGAGGAAGAAATGTTGGTCTCTACAAGAACGACAACACACATCTTTCCTTCCATATGTAACATTCAATGATAGACTAAGAGGAAGAAATGTTGGTCTCTACAAGAACGACAACACACATCTTTCCTTCCATATGTAACATTCAATGATAGACTAAGAGGAAGAAGTGTTGGTCTCTACAAGAACGACAACACACATCTTTCCTTCCATATGTAACATTCAATGATAGACTAAGAGGAAGAAATGTTGGTCTCTACAAGAACGACAACACACATCTTTCCTTCCATATGTAACATTCAATGATAGACTAAGAGGAAGAAATGTTGGTCTCTACAAGAACGACAACACACATCTTTCCTTCCATATGTAACATTCAATAATAGACTAAGAGGAAGAAATGTTGGTCTCTACAAGAACGACAACACACATCTTTCCTTCCATATGTAACATTCAATGATAGACTAAGAGGAAGAAGTGTTGGTCCCTACAAGAACGACAACACACATCTTTCCTTCCATATGTAACATTCAATGATAGACTAAGAGGAAGAAATGTTGGTCTCTACAAGAACGACAACACACATCTTTCCTTCCATATGTAACATTCAATGATAGACTAAGAGGAAGAAATGTTGGTCTCTACAAGAACGACAACACACATCTTTCCTTCCATATGTAACATTCAATGATAGACTAAGAGGAAGAAATGTTGGTCTCTACAAGAACGACAACACACATCTTTCCTTCCATATGTAACATTCAATGATAGACTAAGAGGAAGAAATGGTGGTCTCTACAAGAACGACAACACACATCTTTCCTTCCATATGTAACATTCAATGATAGACTAAGAGGAAGAAATGGTGGTCTCTACAAGAACGACAACACACATCTTTCCTTCCATATGTAACATTCAATGATAGACTAAGAGGAAGAAATGTTGGTCTCTACAAGAACGACAACACACATCTTTCCTTCCATATGTAACATTCAATGATAGACTAAGAGGAAGAAATGGTGGTCTCTACAAGAACGACAACACACATCTTTCCTTCCATATGTAACATTCAATGATAGACTAAGAGGAAGAAATGTTGGTCTCTACAAGAACGACAACACACATCTTTCCTTCCATATGTAACATTCAATGATAGACTAAGAGGAAGAAATGTTGGTCTCTACAAGAACGACAACACACATCTTTCCTTCCATATGTAACATTCAATGATAGACTAAGAGGAAGAATTGTTGGTCTCTACAAGAACGACAACACACATCTTTCCTTCCATATGTAACATTCAATGATAGACTAAGAGGAAGAAATGTTGGTCTCTACAAGAACGACAACACACATCTTTCCTTCCATATGTAACATTCAATGATAGACTAAGAGGAAGAAATGTTGGTCTCTACAAGAACGACAACACACATCTTTCCTTCCATATGTAACATTCAATGATAGACTAAGAGGAAGAAATGTTGGTCTCTACAAGAACGACAACACACATCTTTCCTTCCATATGTAACATTCAATGATAGACTAAGAGGAAGAAATGTTGGTCTCTACAAGAACGACAACACACTTCTTTCCTTCCATATGTAACATTCAATGATAGACTAAGAGGAAGAAATGTTGGTCTCTACAAGAACGACAACACACATCTTTCCTTCCATATGTAACATTCAATGATAGACTAAGAGGAAGAAATGTTGGTCTCTACAAGAACGACAACACACATCTTTCCTTCCATATGTAACATTCAATGATAGACTAAGAGGAAGAAATGTTGGTATCTACAAGAACGACAACACACATCTTTCCTTCCATATGTAACATTCAGCCAACATAAGAATAGTAATACACAGTTTGTTTTGAACGTTCATCTACGTGTTTTGAACGTTCACATACGTGTTTTGAACGTTCATCTACGTGTTTTGTGGAAAAGTTATAGTATTTGGTATGACCCGATCGGGGCTGGAACACAGATCTACTGCATTCGCTGCGAGCATTTAGTTCAGTTGTTCATGCTACATGTACTTATTCTTTTTGCCTAGTGCTTTTTATGTTCTTATGCTAGTTTTAGTACTTTATAAACATGTTTTAAGCTATTTATGTAATGCTTGTATGTTTGTCTGTAATCTACAAATGTTTGTATGCCTTCTCAGCCTTCTGTCATAATATATTTTGTTTATTGTTATATATGTCGGTAAAAAACTCTACAGAGCTTATGTTATGTTATATGTTTGTAAAAACTCCGACTTTAAATAAACTTTTATACTTTATACTTTATAGCACGCTAACCATTACACCACCGATGGGTGAAGGAATACACTTAAACATTTTAATAAGGCAAACAATAATTAATTGATAAGAAGAAAAGGAACATCAAGTAAATGATTAAAACCTTGTCTTTGTAGTAATTAAATATATACCAATTATCTATTTATATCTGTTCCATTTTGTCAACAAAGGAATGTTTACATGTTCCGTACAGGTAAAGTTACCTGTGACCACGTGTATTTAATTTTTTTTTGATGGAGGAGCATCATATTAATCTACTAATTAAGTTCTTGTAGTACGTTAATAACAAATATTATATTGATATGATAGAGATGGTATTTTTGTGAGGTAATGTCAACCTTTATTTTCTGTTATTTATGAAGTCACTACCAGAAGACCGAGATTTTATCAGAAAGAAATCGTTATGTGCTTGTGTAGTATGGATCAGTACCGTGACTTTTTGGTATTTTATATTCCCAGTATCTGTGCCACATCTTGAGACATCATGGGACAAAGTTGTATATACACTAAGATGGCTACATTTATCGGTATATACGTTATTATTTGGAATTATTTCTGTAGGTATTACTAGGTACCAGACAAACGCTATTGACCCCCTGACAGGACGTGGGGAACACCTAGTAGATGTATCACAACGTTATCTTAGGAACACCATGGAACAGTTAGTGTTACATGTTACTGGATTATTGACTCTGTCATCCTATCTACCTCCACATCTTATGACACTAATTCCATGTTTTGTTATGTTGTTTGTGATTGGACGCGCCACATTTCTAATTGGATACAGAATATCATCATTACACAGAACTTTCGGGTTTAGTTTAACATTTATTGGTAACATCGTAACATTATTATCATGTACCGTGTTTATTTGTGTCACTGGACCTTCTAATTCATAAAACTAAGACAATCATTAATACATTAATTATATACCTCAAGAGTACATACGTGTTTAATGATCACCTCAATTTAAATGACAACCTATTTTAATAATGTTTTTAATGATTATTTAATGTTAATTTTTAAGTACAGATAACATAAGACTATTTACTTGGTCAATAGATTAATCCGCATTAAACGTTAAATGATTAAAATAAACATGAATGTGACAAGTTCAATAGTTTCCATTTAATTTGATATACATTCATGATAAATATGTCGTTCTTTTAATACTGCTAAACACACACGTCATATATATTGCCCTTCACCTTTTAAATGTACCTCAAAATAAGAATAAAAAAGTCGTTAAGTACCAATTTGTTTGTCCTAGCGATCAGATGTAGCAGTGGTTGTTCCTTTAGAGATAGGAATGTTGATGCGCAAATCTGCCTGTGATTATACTTTGCAGATTATAATAGATGTTAAGTTTAAACATTAATGGACAACATTGCCACTAATATCAACAAAATGAACAATTACCTCTTGCCGACCACGATGGTAAACAATATTAAAACAAACAAACAACTATCTCTTATCTTATATCATCAAACACAAAACAAACAACTATCTCTTATCTTATATCATCAAACACAAAACAAACAACTATCTCTTATCTTATATCATCAAACACAAAACAAACAACTATCTCTTATCTTATATCATCAAACACAAAACAAACAACTATCTCTTATCTTATATCATCAAACACAAAACAAACAACTATCTCTTATCTTAAATCATCAAACACAAAACAAACAACTATCTCTTATCTTATATCATCAAACACAAAACAAACAACTATCTCTTATCTTAAATCATCAAACACAAAACAAACAACTATCTCTTATCTTAAATCATCAAACACAAAACAAACAACTATCTCTTATCTTATATCATCAAACACAAAACAAACAACTATCTCTTATCTTATATCATCAAACACAAAACAAACAACTATCTCTTATCTTATATCATCAAACACAAAACAAACAACTATCTCTTATCTTATATCATCAAACACAAAACAAACAACTATCTCTTATCTTATATCATCAAACACAAAACAAACAACTATCTCTTATCTTATATCATCAAACACAAAACAAACAACTATCTCTTATCTTAAATCATCAAACACAAAACAAACAACTATCTCTTATCTTATATCATCAAACACAAAACAAACAACTATCTCTTAAATCATCAAACACAAAACAAACAACTATCTCTTATCTTATATCATCAAACACAAAACAAACAACTATCTCTTATCTTATATCATCAAACACAAAACAAACAACTATCTCTTAAATCATCAAACACAAAACAAACAACTATCTCTTATCTTATATCATCAAACACAAAACAAACAACTATCTCTTATCTTATATCATCAAACACAAAACAAACAACTATCTCTTATCTTATATCATCAAACACAAAACAAACAACTATCTCTTATCTTATATCATCAAACACAAAACAAACAACTATCTCTTATCTTATATCATCAAACACAAAACAAACAACTATCTCTTATCTTATATCATCAAACACAAAACAAACAACTATCTCTTATCTTATATCATCAAACACAAAACAAACAACTATCTCTTATCTTAAATCATCAAACACAAAACAAACAACTATCTCTTATCTTATATCATCAAACACAAAACAAACAACTATCTCTTATCTTAAATCATCAAACACAAAACAAACAACTATCTCTTATCTTATATCATCAAACACAAAACAAACAACTATCTCTTATCTTATATCATCAAACACAAAACAAACAACTATCTCTTATCTTAAATCATCAAACACAAAACAAACAACTATCTCTTATCTTATATCATCAAAGACAAAACAAACAACTATCTCTTATCTTATATCATCAAACACAAAACAAACAACTATCTCTTATCTTATATCATCAAACACAAAACAAACAACTATCTCTTATCTTATATCATCAAACACAAAACAAACAACTATCTCTTAAATCATCAAACACAAAACAAACAACTATCTCTTATCTTATATCATCAAACACAAAACAAACAACTATCTCTTATCTTATATCATCAAACACAAAACAAACAACTATCTCTTATCTTATATCATCAAACACAAAACAAACAACTATCTCTTATCTTATATCATCAAACACAAAACAAACAACTATCTCTTATCTTAAATCATCAAACACAAAACAAACAACTATCTCTTATCTTATATCATCAAACACAAAACAAACAACTATCTCTTATCTTAAATCATCAAACACAAAACAAACAACTATCTCTTATCTTATATCATCAAACACAAAACAAACAACTATCTCTTATCTTATATCATCAAACACAAAACAAACAACTATCTCTTATCTTAAATCATCAAACACAAAACAAACAACTATCTCTTAAATCATCAAACACAAAACAAACAACTATCTCTTATCTTATATCATCAAACACAAAACAAACAACTATCTCTTATCTTAAATCATCAAACACAAAACAAACAACTATCTCTTATCTTATATCATCAAACACAAAACAAACAACTATCTCTTAAATCATCAAACACAAAACAAACAACTATCTCTTATCTTAAATCATCAAACACAAAACAAACAACTATCTCTTATCTTAAATCATCAAACACAAAACAAACAACTATCTCTTATCTTATATCATCAAACACAAAACAAACAACTATCTCTTATCTTATATCATCAAACACAAAACAAACAACTATCTCTTATCTTATATCGTCAAACACAAAACAAACAACTATCTCTTATCTTATATCATCAAACACAAAACAAACAACTATCTCTTATCTTAAATCATCAAACACAAAACAAACAACTATCTCTTATCTTAAATCATCAAACACAAAACAAACAACTATCTCTTATCTTATATCATCAAACACAAAACAAACAACTATCTCTTATCTTATATCATCAAACACAAAACAAACAACTATCTCTTATCTTATATCATCAAACACAAAACAAACAACTATCTCTTAAATCATCAAACACAAAACAAACAACTATCTCTTATCTTATATCATCAAACACAAAACAAACAACTATCTCTTATCTTATATCATCAAACACAAAACAAACAACTATCTCTTATCTTATATCATCAAACACAAAACAAACAACTATCTCTTATCTTAAATCATCAAACACAAAACAAACAACTATCTCTTATCTTATATCATCAAACACAAAACAAACAACTATCTCTTATCTTATATCATCAAACACAAAACAAACAACTATCTCTTATCTTATATCATCAAACACAAAACAAACAACTATCTCTTATCTTATATCATCAAACACAAAACAAACAACTATCTCTTATCTTAAATCATCAAACACAAAACAAACAACTATCTCTTATCTTATATCATCAAACACAAAACAAACAACTATCTCTTATCTTATATCATCAAACACAAAACAAACAACTATCTCTTATCTTATATCATCAAACACAAAACAAACAACTATCTCTTATCTTATATCATCAAACACAAAACAAACAACTATCTCTTATCTTATATCATCAAACACAAAACAAACAACTATCTCTTATCTTATATCATCAAACACAAAACAAACAACTATCTCTTATCTTATATCATCAAACACAAAACAAACAACTATCTCTTATCTTATATCATCAAACACAAAACAAACAACTATCTCTTATCTTATATCATCAAACACAAAACAAACAACTATCTCTTATCTTATATCATCAAACACAAAACAAACAACTATCTCTTATCTTATATCATCAAACACAAAACAAACAACTATCTCTTATCTTATATCATCAAACACAAAACAAACAACTATCTCTTATCTTATATCATCAAACACAAAACAAACAACTATCTCTTATCTTATATCATCAAACACAAAACAAACAACTATCTCTTATCTTATATCATAAACACAAAACAAACAACTATCTCTTATCTTATATCATCAAACACAAAACAAACAACTATCTCTTATCTTATATCATCAAACACAAAACAAACAACTATCTCTTATCTTATATCATCAAACACAAAACAAACAACTATCTCTTATCTTAAATCATCAAACACAAAACAAACAACTATCTCTTAAATCAATCAAACACAAAACAAACAACTATCTCTTATCTTATATCATCAAACACAAAACAAACAACTATCTCTTATCTTAAATCATCAAACACAAAACAAACAACTATCTCTTATCTTATTCATCAAACACAAACAAACAACTATCTCTTATCTTATATCATCAAACACAAAACAAACAACTATCTCTTATCTTATATCATCAAACACAAAACAAACAACTATCTCTTATCTTAAATCATCAAACACAAAACAAACAACTATCTCTTAAATCATCAAACACAAAACAAACAACTATCTCTTATCTTATATCATCAAACACAAAACAAACAACTATCTCTTATCTTAAATCATCAAACACAAAACAAACAACTATCTCTTATCTTATATCATCAAACACAAAACAAACAACTATCTCTTATCTTAAATCATCAAACACAAAACAAACAACTATCTCTTATCTTATATCATCAAACACAAAACAAACAACTATCTCTTATCTTATATCATCAAACACAAAACAAACAACTATCTCTTATCTTAATTCATCAAACACAAAAACAAACAACTATCTCTTATCTTATATCATCAAACACAAAACAAACAACTATCTCTTATCTTATATCATCAAACACAAAACAAACAACTATCTCTTATCTTAAATCATCAAACACAAAACAAACAACTATCTCTTAAATCATCAAACACAAAACAAACAACTATCTCTTATCTTAAATCATCAAACACAAAACAAACAACTATCTCTTATCTTAAATCATCAAACACAAAACAAACAACTATCTCTTATCTTATATCATCAAACACAAAACAAACAACTATCTCTTATCTTATATCATCAAACACAAAACAAACAACTATCTCTTAAATCATCAAACACAAAACAAACAACTATCTCTTATCTTATATCATCAAACACAAAACAAACAACTATCTCTTATCTTATAATCATCAAACACAAAACAAACAACTATCTCTTATCTTAAATCATCAAACACAAAACAAACAACTATCTCTTATCTTAAATCATCAAACACAAAACAAACAACTATCTCTTATCTTATATCATCAAACACAAAACAAACAACTATCTCTTATCTTATATCATCAAACACAAAACAAACAACTATCTCTTATCTTAAATCATCAAACACAAAACAAACAACTATCTCTTAATCTTATATCATCAAACACAAAACAAACAACTATCTCTTATCTTATATCATCAAACACAAAACAAACAACTATCTCTTATCTTATATCATCAAACACAAAACAAACAACTATCTCTTAAATCATCAAACACAAAACAAACAACTATCTCTTAAATCATCAAACACAAAACAAACAACTATCTCTTATCTTAAATCATCAAACACAAAACAAACAACTATCTCTTATCTTATATCATCAAACACAAAACAAACAACTATCTCTTAAATCATCAAACACAAAACAAACAACTATCTCTTATCTTATATCATCAAACACAAAACAAACAACTATCTCTTATCTTAAATCATCAAACACAAAACAAACAACTATCTCTTATCTTATATCATCAAACACAAAACAAACAACTATCTCTTATCTTAAATCATCAAACACAAAACAAACAACTATCTCTTATCTTAAATCATCAAACACAAACAAACAACTATCTCTTATCTTAAATCATCAAACACAAAACAAACAACTATCTCTTAAATCATCAAACACAAAACAAACAACTATCTCTCTTAAATCATCAAACACAAAACAAACAACTATCTCTTATCTTATATCATCAAACACAAAACAAACAACTATCTCTTATCTTATATCATCAAACACAAAACAAACAACTATCTCTTATCTTATATCATCAAACACAAAACAAACAACTATCTCTTATCTTATATCATCAAACACAAAACAAACAACTATCTCTTAAATCATCAAACACAAAACAAACAACTATCTCTTAAATCATCAAACACAAAACAAACAACTATCTCTTATCTTATATCATCAAACACAAAACAAACAACTATCTCTTATCTTATATCATCAAACACAAAACAAACAACTATCTCTTATCTTAAATCATCAAACACAAAACAAACAACTATCTCTTATCTTATATCATCAAACACAAAACAAACAACTATCTCTTATCTTATATCATCAAACACAAAACAAACAACTATCTCTTATCTTATATCATCAAACACAAAACAAACAACTATCTCTTATCTTATATCATCAAACACAAAACAAACAACTATCTCTTCTTAAATCATCAAACACAAAACAAACAACTATCTCTTATCTTATATCATCAAACACAAAACAAACAACTATCTCTTATCTTATATCATCAAACACAAAACAAACAACTATCTCTTATCTTATATCATCAAACACAAAACAAACAACTATCTCTTATCTTATATCATCAAACACAAAACAAACAACTATCTCTTATCTTAAATCATCAAACACAAAACAAACAACTATCTCTTATCTTATATCATCAAACACAAAACAAACAACTATCTCTTATCTTATATCATCAAACACAAAACAAACAACTATCTCTTATCTTATATCATCAAACACAAAACAAACAACTATCTCTTATCTTAAATCATCAAACACAAAACAAACAACTATCTCTTATCTTATATCATCAAACACAAAACAAACAACTATCTCTTATCTTATATCATCAAACACAAAACAAACAACTATCTCTTATCTTATATCATCAAACACAAAACAAACAACTATCTCTTAAATCATCAAACACAAAACAAACAACTATCTCTTATCTTATATCATCAAACACAAAACAAACAACTATCTCTTATCTTAAATCATCAAACACAAAACAAACAACTATCTCTTATCTTATATCATCAAACACAAAACAAACAACTATCTCTTATCTTAAATCATCAAACACAAAACAAACAACTATCTCTTATCTTATATCATCAAACACAAAACAAACAACTATCTCTTATCTTAAATCATCAAACACAAAACAAACAACTATCTCTTATCTTATATCATCAACACAAAACAAACAACTATCTCTTATCTTATATCATCAAACACAAAACAAACAACTATCTCTTATCTTATATCATCAAACACAAAACAAACAACTATCTCTTATCTTATATCATCAAACACAAAACAAACAACTATCTCTTATCTTATATCATCAAGACAAAACAACAACTATCTCTTATCTTATATCATCAAACACAAAACAAACAACTATCTCTTATCTTAAATCATCAAACACAAAACAAACAACTATCTCTTATCTTAAATCATCAAACACAAAACAAACAACTATCTCTTATCTTATATCATCAAACACAAAACAATTAACTAACATCTCTTATCTTATATCATCAAACACAAAACAAACAACTATCTCTTATCTTATATCATCAAACACAAAACAAACAACTATCTCTTATCTTATATCATCAAACACAAAACAAACAACTATCTCTTATCTTATATCATCAAACACAAAACAAACAACTATCTCTTATCTTATATCATCAAACACAAAACAAACAACTATCTCTTATCTTATATCATCAAACACAAAACAAACAACTATCTCTTATCTTAAATCATCAACACAAAACAAACAACTATCTCTTATCTTATATCATCAAACACAAAACAAACAACTATCTCTTATCTTAAATCATCAAACACAAAACAAACAACTATCTCTTATCTTATATCATCAAACACAAAACAAACAACTATCTCTTATCTAAATCATCAAACACAAAACAAACAACTATCTCTTATCTTATATCATCAAACACAAAACAAACAACTATCTCTTATCTTATATCATCAAACACAAAACAAACAACTATCTCTTATCTTATATCATCAAACACAAAACAAACAACTATCTCTTATCTTATATCATCAAACACAAAACAAACAACTATCTCTTATCTTATATCATCAAGCACAAAACAAACAACTATCTCTTATCTTAAATCATCAAACACAAAACAAACAACTATCTCTTATCTTAAATCATCAAACACAAAACAAACAACTATCTCTTTATCTTATATCATCAAACACAAAACAAACAACTATCTCTTATCTTATATCATCAAACACAAAACAAACAACTATCTCTTATCTTATATCATCAAACACAAAACAAACAACTATCTCTTATCTTATATCATCAAACACAAAACAAACAACTATCTCTTATCTTATATCATCAAACACAAAACAAACAACTATCTCTTAATCTTATATCATCAAACACAAAACAAACAACTATCTCTTATCTTAAATCATCAAACACAAAACAAACAACTATCTCTTTATATCATCAAACACAAACAAACAACTATCTCTTATCTTATATCATCAAACACAAAACAAACAACTATCTCTTATCTTATATCATCAAACACAAAACAAACAACTATCTCTTATCTTATATCATCAAACACAAAACAAACAACTATCTCTTATCTTATATCATCAAACACAAAACAAACAACTATCTCTTATCTTATATCTCAATACACAAAACAAACAACTATCTCTTATCTTATATCATCAAACACAAAACAAACAACTATCTCTTATCTATATCATCAAACACAAAACAAACAACTATCTCTTATCTTAAATCATCAAACACAAAACAAACAACTATCTCTTATCTTATATCATCAAACACAAAACAAACAACTATCTCTTATCTTTATATCATCAACACAAAACAAACAACTATCTCTTAAATCATCAAACACAAAACAAACAACTATCTCTTATCTTATATCATCAAACACAAAACAAACAACTATCTCTTATCTTATATCATCAAACACAAAACAAACAACTATCTCTTATCTTATATAAATCATCAAACACAAAACAAACAACTATCTCTTATCTTATATCATCAAACACAAAACAAACAGCTATCTCTTATCTTAAATCATCAAACACAAAACAAACAACTATCTCTTATCTTATATCATCAAACACAAAACAAACAACTATCTCTTATCTTATATCATCAAACACAAAACAAACAACTATCTCTTATCTTATATCATCAAACACAAAACAAACAACTATCTCTTATCTTATATCATCAAACACAAAACAAACAACTATCTCTTATCTTAAATCATCAAACACAAAACAAACAACTATCTCTTATCTTATATCATCAAACACAAAACAAACAACTATCTCTTATCTTATATCATCAAACACAAAACAAACAACTATCTCTTATCTTAAATCATCAAACACAAAACAAACAACTATCTCTTAAATCATCAAACACAAAACAAACAACTATCTCTTATCTTATATCATCAAACACAAAACAAACAACTATCTCTTAAATCATCAAACACAAAACAAACAACTATCTCTTAAATCATCAAACACAAAACAAACAACTATCTCTTATCTTATATCATCAAACACAAAACAAACAACTATCTCTATATCATCAAACACAAAACAAACAACTATCTCTTATCTTATATCATCAAACACAAAACAAACAACTATCTCTTATCTTAAATCATCAAACACAAAACAAACAACTATCTCTTATCTTATATCATCAAACACAAAACAAACAACTATCTCTTATCTTATATCATCAAACACAAAACAAACAACTATCTCTTAAATCATCAAACACAAAACAAACAACTATCTCTTATCTTATATCATCAAACACAAAACAAACAACTATCTCTTATCTTATATCATCAAACACAAAACAAACAACTATCTCTTATCTTATATCATCAAACACAAAACAAACAACTATCTCTTATCTTAAATCATCAAACACAAAACAAACAACTATCTCTTATCTTATATCATCAAACACAAAACAAACAACTATCTCTTATCTTATATCATCAAACACAAAACAAACAACTATCTCTTATCTTATATCATCAAACACAAAACAAACAACTATCTCTTAAATCATCAAACACAAAACAAACAACTATCTCTTATCTTATATCATCAAACACAAAACAAACAACTATCTATTATCTTATATCATCAAACACAAAACAAACAACTATCTCTTATCTTAAATCATCAAACACAAAACAAACAACTATCTCTTAAATCATCAAACACAAAACAAACAACTATCTCTTATATCATCAAACACAAAACAAACAACTATCTCTTATCTTATATCATCAAACACAAAACAAACAACTATCTCTTATCTTATATCATCAAACACAAAACAAACAACTATCTCTTATCTTAAATCATCAAACACAAAACAAACAACTATCTCTTAAATCATCAAACACAAAACAAACAACTATCTCTTATCTTATATCATCAAACACAAAACAAACAACTATCTC